>CM048936.1:23703413-24903413 GCA_026686955.1 Epinephelus cyanopodus | reverse complement strand
CTTCCTGAGTTCGTCCTCATCTCTTGTTTGGAGCTCTGCTGCCTGCTATCGCCTGCCTGTAAGCCTTTTTTTGTCATAAGTCTTTGAATTGGTCCAGCTGCTTGCTCATCTCTTGTCTGCATTTGGGTCTAGTCCTGCTGCCTGCTCGCCAAAACACGACAGTGGAGCAGAATCACACAGAGGCACAAAATGGAAATGCTCAAGTAAAAAGCCTTAAAGCTCTGAGCACTGTGTACTTACTTTTTACTACTAGTAGTAGCATTTATGTCTCCAGCTACATCGCCCAATGGAAAATACTGCAATATTAAAAACACTGGTCAATAGAACATAACCCTCTTATACATTACCTTTACATTGCAAGTTCTGAAACAAAGATCTGTCACACAAATAATACACATAATGCTCACTACAGCGGTTATTTAAAGGCCATTTTCCTCTATATGGGTCGTTTTTGGTGCTCAAGCTGCATATAGAGCTCTGACCCACTAGGTCTAGGTCGGGCTGGACTGCAGTGTCTCATTACTGACCCCAGGCTTGTATCGGGTCAGGTTCTCACCGATGTTGGTGTTGTTTTAATGAAACTGGCAGTTATCATGTGGAAATGGAAGTTTCAATGGACTGAACCAAGAGGGAAAGAGGGAGAAGGGAAGAGAGAATGGCAGCATAATATTGTGGGGAACCGGGGGATGGAGGTATAGCACACGAGTAAGGCAGCTTGGTTGGTTGGTTGGTCCACAACAGGAAAAGCAGATGCAGAAAATGAGTATTGAAAATTTTATTCACAATTAAAATGAATTAAAATTTAATTTAATTTCTTTATGAGTGGAAATTTGGCTCTGGCTCGAAACTGTTGTCATGGTTCTTGCTCGGGTCATTCACACTCCGACCTCATCGCTGTGTTAAAATATGTGAACACACTAGTTTAACAGCACTAAATAAACAGTTTTATCTATATCAGTATCAAATAATGTCATTTTTTTTCATTGGTTTATATTTAATCTGTTGAAAACTTCAACACATGCTGTCCATCTGAGTAGATATGTAGAAAAGATATTTGAATAATGCATCATTAACCCTTTGAAACCTGAGCAAATTGGCTTTTTTTAACGAGAGGAATTTAAAAAACAAGAAAACGTACCGTACCGTAATTTTTTTTTAAAAAAATGCAAATATTCTGGCTGTACTATTGTTGTCGATGAGATCAGTATGTTATATGAACATTATTCCTTAGACTCTGTGATGATTTTACGACTATTTGCTTTAGATTTCTTACATATAGCTCCTTTAATAACTACAATAATTCTGTAAAATCATTTTAGAATGTATTAATGATAATAATTATAAATATAGTTTTTCCAAAATTTTCTTTTTTCCCTAGTTCTTTTATTTAAATTTTTCAAAATCTAGTTTTTGTTTTTTATTATTATTATTATTATTATTATTATTATTATTATTATACTATTATTACATACTTTATTTATTATTATTTTTTTGCAATTTCTGGGACATGTCTTACCAATTTGCTCATTGCATGTTTCCACAAGTTTAAAAGCTTTAAATTGATGATGTCCAGTTTTTTTCCCCCAAGCCTAAAGAGGAATAAAGGGGAAAAAACCCTTTACTAAGGAGTCATTATTCATCTATGAAAGGGTTAAATTATTAGATAATGAGGGGAAAATGGATTTCATGGTCAGTGTTCCCTTCATAACTGTGTAGATCCTTAATATTTTGTCAGCAAATATTCAAATATATTTATACTACATATATTTATGATAATATGTAACTGTACTTTGTTTGTACCAAACATTTGTATTTACACGTTTATCTGTCAGTGTTCTCAGTTATGAGCTGAACATGCTCACTAGGTGGCAGCATTTCCAAATCTGATCCCTCACTCATGTTATCAGTCATGATTGTGTCACTTGTTATTGAATTGTGCACATGTTATGAGGAATAAGGGGCCAACTGGACTTGAAGTACAAGTACGATATGTATTAACAGTAATGTTCTTGTCTCCCTCTCTGTCCATGCTGTGCAGAGAGGCTCGGCTTCATTAAGAGCTCTTGAACTCATTACAATGTATTTTTGTTATGCAGACACAAACGTGTGCTGCTGCCAGAGACAGAAATAAATCCACAACGTGGCATTTCTAATTTACTTTTCTTTTTTTTGGGTTGTTTGCGTTCGAGGGGGCTTAATTAGAGTCGAATCCTGTCAAAACTGGAATGCGTCTCTGCTGGTAGGAATATTTTGTGATCACCTCCAGCTGAACACCCAGTTGTTTTAACTCAAGCTTATCAGCTGCATATGTTTTCCCCACAGCTGTCAGACATATTTTCATGCTTCGAGTCTCACTCTGCTGGCAGAGAGGGACCGATGAGACATCACAATGTGTCACACAACGTACGCGCTGCACTTTCCAAATTAAACAACTCAATAACTTTATCTATTTATGAAACGATCGCACGGCAACCTGCCATAATAAAACCTCGCAGAGACTCGTGGATTCGTTCCCCCTGTCTGCCACTCAGATGACTCGCAGTATAACTTGGCGTCGTCTCCCCGGATATTATGAGAAAATAATTCAGGATCTCGATAGCAGGCATCAAACGCCCCGGCCACACCATTAAAAACATTCCTCTGGCAAAACATCAGCAGCGGCCCGTACAGGGCACATTCTTCTCTTGAAGATCCGTCGACACGATACGTTCATGTGGAAAATGTAGTTTTCAGGAGTTTTTCTTATTAGACGAATCACTGTCAGTCCACGTAGGAATAAAACACAGAATGAAAACTGTGACTCAAAAGCTCCAGATGTAAGGCTCCATGTTGGGAGGTGATTTATGAGCCGCAGCCGCAACCGGGGTGAAGTCATCAGCATGTGCCTGTCAGCCAGTGTCATGCCAGTGTATCGGGCGGCTGATTTTTGCAGGTTTTTGCACTGCTAATACCAGATTAACTGACACCGCCCGGCTTGGGCAGAAAAAGGACTATCTCAAAGGAACACTGTAAGATTTAGTGGCATCTAGCTGTGAGAACTGCACATGGTCACAAGCTGAAACTCCTCCTGGTTAGAATTCCTTTAGTGTTCATTGTCATGGAGGTTTTTACTGGGAGTCAAATTATGTGTAGAAGTCCCTTCCTCTCTGTAACAAACAGAACCAACAAAGATCACGCTGTTGAGCTGCTACAAAGTCCCTTCTTCATGCTGCCTTTGCATTTTTACACGGAACCAAACAACGGCGGCGTCATGCTGCTCCAGTGTGTGATTCTTAGATTGTATGTCAGCATTGCAGATTCAAAAGAGGCGGTACAGCGTGATGCGTAACCCAACAACTTCAACCTTGAGTGTGACATATAACATGCATTGGCAGTGCTATATTAACAGCAATGGCAATAACAATCATTTACCATCCCTGTTAGATGGCGGCTTATCTCGGACTCTGCTCGGAGCATAAGGAGCTCTGACCTTATTGTTTTCCCAATTTGCGGACATTTTTAACCATTTTCTTCTTCTTTTAGTTAGCTGCTAACGGCTACTGGCTGCTTTTAAAATCCTCGGCCAACCCGGTCTCACTCTGAAGTCGTCGAAATTTGGCGCTTGGGCAGTGACTTGTGGCGTCAGACACCGACAAAAAAAGGCATCCTTTAATGTCCGCATGATGGGTGGCTGGTCAGCATTATAGTTTAAGGGTGCTCACAGACATCAGGGGAAAAGCAGCGAAAGTCAAAGTCGTAACAGGCAGAACTTGACACGCCGTCCCAGAACGTCAACAACCAACGCACCCAGGGTACATGTCACGTTGTATCTGGACGTGGAAAGTATTTTCAGTCAAAGTCATTGTTTTTCCAATGCTGTTTGTTGTTTGTTAGAGCCAGTGTTTGGTTTGTCTGTTCTGGGCTCCTGTAGAAACACATGAACGAGAACCCGCTCCCTATGTCGATATAAACGGCTCATTCTAAGGTAACGAAAACACAGTGACTCTTATTCTCAGGTGATTATACACTAAAGAAAACATATTATATTGCATTTCATTTCGTCTAATATATCCACCTAAATCCTACACACTGGACCTCTAAGGTTGTGAGTCTAAGGATTTAGCATTATAGCAGTTCATCAGTTGAAACCACAACTCTAGAAACAGGTCGTAGTCATTTTTGCAGCCCTCTTATTCTAATGTGGCAAATGTGGTGTGTGTAATCGTAGCTGAGCCTAAAGGCGAGGCGGTGCCAGCCGGGGGAAACTGTTGGATGGATTGATGGATAGATGCACAGACGGGTGGACAGAGGTGAGATGCATTAGTCAGGGAGTGGGGTACCTCGCTGTGTCGGAGAACTAATTACACAGCGTGAGTGAAGAGCAGGCAGCCTGATCAAACCAGCACTCCCGTTCTCTCTCTGGCTTCCAGGAATCAACACAGTGTTTCACAAAAACACCACAGCAGCTGTGAGACCATCGGGGGAAATCGCAATGCAGGAACAAAACAGAAGAAACATATGTTGTGTGGATTCGTATTGTCCTGATACAAGAGTGAGAGTTTTTGTCAATAGCGTGTTGAGTTATGTTAACAAAAGCCGACACGGCGATCGCAGCCATCCCAGCTGCTGTGGGATACTTTTCATATTTCACACCGAGTTGATTTGTTGGGTGTAACTGAGGCTTTGATAAGGTGATGGGAGAACTCTGGCAGGCCATGGGATTGAGGATAATGCTCTCTTACCCTCCCAAACCCTTATCGGACATTGTTGTGAGGTGCTGCAGGATTCACATGGGAGTGTGGCATGTGTGCAGAAGCAAAGCTCCCTGGGTGCCAAATTTGATTTGGCTTGGTGCAGTGCAGCCACAGGTGGAGCAGTCACAGAGGGAAGCCTCAGACGGCCCATGAAAGTCTTTAACTGACAGCGTATGAGTGATTGATAACGCTGCAGTGAGTAGATCATGTTCTGGGTGATATATTGTGCTGGTGTCTTATTTCACAGACTGTCTTAATATCTCTCTTAGTCTCTATAGAAGATCTACATGGAGGTTGTTTTGAAGCTGCACCAACAGCTCAGTCGCCAGAATAAAGCGCAGCATTGTGCGTTTCTGAAAAATCTGTGGTTTCCATTGTTTCATCTCGTGTAGCGTGTCATAGTAGACGACAACCAATGCTGCGTTCTCACAATGTCCCGAATTTTTGACAACATTAAAGTTCCTCTCCATTTGTCACAGTTCCCTCGTCTCGAAGTCAGAAGGTTTTTGAATGGGTGAAATAAGGTCTGTGGTTAACACAAGCTTAAGAAAGAGATTTTCACATTTTGTTTTCCGACAAAAATACGCCAGTAAATAAAAAACGCTCATGAACTTTGACGCGTCATCCTGTCTTAACCCTTTAAAACCTGACTGGTTTGGCGTCTTTCAAAAACATGGGGAGAAGGCAATGAGCACCAATAATATCCCCCCAAAAACGAGCAAGAAATCAGTAAAAAGAGAGAATTAAACACTAAAGAAATTTAATTTTTTTAATTAATTAAAAACAAGAAAATTAGTAAAAAACAAAGGACAGAGGAAAAAAGTTAATAATAGACAAATAAACAAATGACCTGGGAAAAGAGCTTAAAAAGTACAATAATTCTGTAACATTATTTTAAATAAATAACAATGACGTTGATGAATATAATTCTTCTCTAGCTTTTTTCCGTAGCTTTTTTTTTAAAAAATAATTTCCTTTCTTTTTGTGCAATTTGTGAAACATTTCTTACCAAGTTGCTCATTGCCTTTTCCAACCCGGTTTTGAAAGAAATTGCACCAACATGCTCAGGGTTCAAGGGTTTAGATACTTGCGACAGGCATCTGAAAGCAGCACAAGAAAAGTGACGTTGCTCCAGGTTTTAAAGAGTTAAAAAAGGCAGTTGCTAACAGTTGGCTAAAGGAGACTTCAGAATGTCATCACGCAGAGACCCGCCGAACATGGCTTTACAGTCTTTATACAGTGGTGACGTTAGGTCATTCGACTGTAGTGTAGTCCATCTGTAGCCTAACGTTAGCTTTTTACTTCTGGCGATTTAAGCGTCAATAATCAAAAAGTGATATTCATTAGTGAAGATTATCTTGCTGATCAAAACCTGTAAGTGTCATAAATGTTTAATCCAAAATTCAATGGAAAAATTTAGAGCTGTCCATATTATCCGCCTACCATTATTATCAGCCGATATGGCATCAAAATGTAATATTGGAAATTATTGGTATCGGTTTTTACTTTTTAATGACACAACTTTTACACAGCAGCACATGTTATACACAAACTCTTCAGCTACTTCTCCTCTCACTCAAAATATCAAAATATGAGAGATGTGGTGTATAGTTTTTGAGATATCTTTGTTTGTTTGTAATATGTTTGCACAGGCATCACCTCCTTCAGTAGAGGAATGTGAAAACAACTTTCCAGGGACAAACAGTTCAACTAAGGTCAGACATTTTAGGGGACAAAGGAAAACATATTTTTTGAGTGGAGGGGGGCTACTTCAGCTTTAGGTACCCTTAAGCTACGCTAACCCTCCCCAGGCTCCAGCTTTGTATCGACAGACAGCTATAAAAATAGTTGTTGTCATCTAATAACAATTTAAAATAGGTCAAACTACGATGTGTCATGTACATATGAATGGGGTTGTCTTAAAATAGGACAGCAGTATTCAATGCATTGCAGCACAAATGTATAGGAGTCGTCTCTTTCCCTCTCACAGTAAATGGCATTGTGGCCACTTGGCAGGGCGCCACGACAGCAGTAAATTCACGTTTTAACTCGTCACCGTTGCTGGAGATGGTAGCCGTGACAAATGGCATTTTCCATCTCATGTTCTCCGCAGCTCTTTGCCTTGTCGTTTACTGAAGACATAGCATTAACAGAGGCAATTTCAACTGAAAAGACAACAACAGAAGATCGTTTGATTTGCTTCACATGTGTTACAAGTCCACATGTGTTTTGAGCTGCTCCTATAATGAGGGTCTGCTGATCAATCAAATATCTCTTCTCTTGCTTAAATCCCTGGTTTGCTAATGAACTGTTATGGCAGAGGGGGGAGATCCTGAATCACTGTGGTTCAAAGCTTTTCTTGACCCCAACCACCCTGATCTCAACACTGCATCACATAACCACTAAGTCGTTTTCCCTGTAATGAATCCTGCATGTTAGCTCCGTATGGCCGCATTAGCAGGCATGCTTTTGATATAAACTTTCATATAAAGTTTCATAGGGCTCTGATATGCTCGATTGTGGCCTGCAGAAAAGCCACGGCCTGAATTCCTCCTAATATAGCTCTGCAAATTTGCAAAGTTAACCCTTGCAGAGATTTCTGAATCAATCATGGGCCAAAGATAGACCCTGGCGGGACTCCGAGGAACCAGATCTTGTCTGTGTGAGTGATGAGTAAACAGCCAAGGGAAGGAGAGAAGGACTCGTGGGTAGTAATCCATCGTGTAAACACAGTGAAACTTTTGATTTCCCCTTTAGAGATATGAATGTTTGTTCATACTCAGCCTCGCTTCCGTTGAACTCTGATCAGTGGTAAGTGATACAGCAGCAGCAGGTGGCTGAGGCTCAAACACTTGACTACAAATAAATCTAATGCAACGTGTCTCCTCTCTCTGATGCATTTCCCTGTTTAGAGAAAGTGGGAATAGCAGTGTTTGTTTCTTAAAGAGCAAACCGTGAAATGCAGTGTGTGTGTGGAGTTTTGCTTGTACTTGCTACATAATGGGGACCGCAACCTGATTTTAACCAACACAGTGAGGACATTTTGGCCTATTTGAGGGTTAAGACTTGGTTTTAAGGTTTAGGTTAAGGTGAGGCAGAGAGTTGCATTGACTGTAATGCATTATGGTCGTAACACACACATTTTCTCTTACTGCAACGTCACCATGTAAACATGGGGTTGGTACAGCACTGAGAAGTATCATCAGGACTGGTCCACACCGCAGGGAACAGCAGCTGGAAAATGAGTTTAGCACATACAAAGTGAAAATTGAGACCCAGGGTTATTTTTCTGATATAAAGTGCATTTGTATGTTGTGGAGCTAAAATCCCCATGGTTGTCTGCATGCATCTGTACGTCACTGGTTAGCAGTTTTCACATGTCATGTATGTTAGTTCTGGTCTGTAAGGAACGCCTTGCCGTTTTTTTTTTTTAGCCGTGTTATGATCATAATTCACACTGTTACATTTAAGATTCACATGAGCTTCTTCTGTAACATCTTTTGTAACTTTCTTTTTAATTCCTTCCTTAAAGGGATAGTGCACCCAAAAAATGAAAATTCGGCCATTATCTACTCACCCATATGCCGAGGGAGGCTCTGGGATCTCCGCCTCCCTCGGCATATGGGTGAGTAGATAATGGCCGAATTTTCATTTTTGGATGCACTATCCCTTAAGTTTAATTCCTTAAGTGTTTTTTTAAATAGACACATTTACCTTTAAAATATTACATATATGGGTAAAACAATCTTTGAGTGGCAACTCTCCCCTACGTGTATGTCTCTAGTCTTTGCAATCACATTTAGGTCCCAAGTCAATACTAACAAGTGCTAAGTCACGTCTTAAATCTTACACTTTGACTTTTGAGTCCTTAACAAGTAATAAAAAAATTGTCTTTAATAATTTTCATGTCAAGGCTCAAGTCCATGTGAAGTCACGAGTCAGTCAGTTCAGACCAAAGATAAGCACATAAGAGCAAGCAGCAGCAGCAGCAGCAGCAGCGACCCACTGTCTAACACTGACACACCATGAGGATGGAAACTGAGGTGACCAGCGTTACATTTTAAAACCAGCCACCGCCGATTTGACAGGCTGAGTTGCAGGTGACACCATCAGCTGGCTTGAGTCGAGCCCAGAGTGGTCACTTCACACCCCTGCAACTTTTTTTCATTGGTCTGAACTGGGCTTAAAAGAAAAAGTCAAGTTGAAAGTTTATAATTTTTTAGAAGTCACAACCAAAGTCATCAAATCTGTGACTCAAGTCCACACCTCTAGTTGCTTACTTGTTGTGGTTAGTTTAGGGTAAAGGGTTAAGGAATGCGTTATGTCACTGATGGTTCTCAGAAAGCCAGAAGTACAGGAACATGTGTGTGTGTGTGAGTGTGTTTGTGTTTGTGTGTGAGTGTGTGTGCCCTGGCCAGATCCCCAGAGGCCGCCTGCCTGCCCCATTATGTGTTTGGTGTCAAACTGAGTGTGAAGAAGTGTACAGGGCCCCTGGGAGTCATATACCAACCGCTAACTCACACTTTGCTTACACTCTCGTTTCCCCATCTGATTTGTATATCATCTGTGTACACTCTTGAGATATAACACACTCTGTCCTCGTCCTCACCCTGACCTCAGTGTTCGTACTTCCACACCCTGCGTCGTCCCAACTTCTTAGAAAGGGCTTTGTCTTCTTTAACAGAAAGGAAACATGTTTATGGGGAACAAATGATAGAAAACAAAGACTACGATGATTCACTGGCCTCCAGTCGCATTTTACAACAGTCCAATTTGAAGAAACAGATGTGGATGGAGTCACAAAGTGGCTCCACAGATGCTTTCGCTTTGGGAGTTGGACAGCACAGCTCCACTCACCACACAGCAGACAGACACCCGCTCTGACATGTGGGGCTGAGGGTTTATTAAGCCCCTTCTCCAAACTCACATCTACTGAACCTTAACTTGGGTGTCACAGTGTGTGAGCAGGTGGGCTCTTCTCTCCCAGAAATATCTATAATTGATGTTTAATGATGTATGTGTAGCTTGTGGGCATGTGTGTCAAAATACCACAATATATGGTCACATTCCTCCAGTATTGTCGTCTGCCCTTCCTCCAAATCCAGCCCACTCTACCCAGGAAATCCTTGTCTGGTTGCAGTGCCAGGGTTACCCAGAGTCACAGAGCTGGTTTTAAAGATTCAGAACACATGCTTTTCATCTGTGCGTTTCACCGGCTGACCGTGAATACTTTGCATCTAATCAGACAAAAACAACAAAACCAGAAATGCTTGCGTTAGCTGCCTGAATAATTAACATAAATCTGAAGGTTTGTTTTCAGCGTCGACCTCATAAAGAATGTACTCAGAGTGAGCTCCAATGCTGTGCATGGCAGGGTTAGTACATGTGTGTATGAGGAATAAGCAATCAATACTGATCTGTCAATAAACTGTGTGTAGATTGATCGGGCAGGTCTTGACCTATAAAAAGTGATCTCCATAAATAATGCCATGATCAATTTAGTGAGTCAATATATATAATCTGATAGTGTAGTTTCATAACGACCCAGATTGGATAGTGATTCATCAATACTGATAATGACTGGTTAGTCTTGGCGTTAACTGTAAACTCGATAGTTGAATTCCTATTAGTTTTGGGGACAAAATGTTGCTTTACGTTGGGTTTGCAGCAAAATAATCTCCCTACTGCTACTGCCGGCCTCAAATATACACTTAAAAAGATACTTCACCCCCTAAATGACTAGTTCTTTGTCAATACTCACCCATGTAACATGACTTGGTGAAGAAAACTTTTCTTGGATTCCTCTGTTGAACGAAGAATCCAAAAACTGAGAAAATGTGCGATAAATTGAAGTCATAGGGGTCTGCATTTAACAACAGCAGAACTATATCGAAACTCTGACACAACTCTTGCCGTATAATCCAAGCCTCATTACTCAGTACTTCCCAAACAGACAGCCCATTCCTGTGAAAGTGAAACTTATCGATGCTCTCTTCAAAGCCAGACGCCACTGACAAAAACAGCTGTGTGTCTTTGGCATTTTTTGGGGCCCCTTTGCATATCTGTGCCCAGGGGCCCATCGTCTCACAATCCACCCATGACCGCTGTCTCGATCAGTCGTTTGTGTGCCTTAATGTGTGACTTTGCTGAATCCACCGTAACCTTTTAAAAGACCCAAATCGCAGAGCTATTTTTGTCAGTGGAGTCTGACTTTGAAGAGAGCATCGATGAGTTTCACTTTGAGTCCAGCTTCCTGACAGAAAGGGCTTGCTGGGAAGTACTGAGGATATGACTGCATCGGGGGGTTGCACTGGGGCATAAAAAGTTTAGGGAAGAGCAGACACTTGCAAGTAATTCAAATTGCCACCTCAGAAATACAACTGTGATCAAAAAGAACGCACAGTAAATTTATGGTAGTGCCATTTGCAATTTATGCCTTAAAAAGACAAACTCATCTTCATCACAGTTTTCTTTTTCTTTTCTTCTTTCTTTTTTTTTGTTTTAGTAAACAGTCAAATTAAATGCTTATTCCACATAAATTATAAAACCATAAATCAACTATAAAAAAAACATTCAATTAAACAAATCATTTTTTATTTTCTATGGTATTTCTGTCATGTACAGATAATAGATGGGATTTTGGCCTGTCGCCATCTTGGTTTCTTGGAGCCAGAAGTGACCATATCTGGGCAGGAGGGTGGAGCTGTGGAGGAAAGAGTAATGGATCTGACTGAAGAGCTGAGCACACTATCAGCAGATAGGTAGATAGCCTGTCACTCAAAGCAGCCTGTCCTTATTTATGCATAACTTTAAGACTTAATAAAAATGTAAACGGGTATGGTGTATATATTAAAACTCACGTCCCATAAAGTCGTTATGAACAGGGCAATTATCGTGTTTTGTACCAGGCTGTAAACATGTTTATTTCTGCTGTAAAGTCAGAGTCATTAGAGGAGCTGCAGTTTTTGGCACTTTGCCATTAGCTTAATTTTTCAGCTTGGTACAGATATGCAAAGATGATTGCTGGGTATTATTATGTTGATGCCGTCCAATGTAAAGTCTCCATTTTACCATGTAAAGACAAGATACGATATACAGTCATGATTTTAGCAGCAAAATCTGGTAGTAGGGCCTTTAAAAATAGCAGGCACTTCGCTCGTCGTAACTACCTTACGCCACTGAACTGGATAAATGAGACTTGGATTATACTACACGGGTTGCGAGAATTTGTAACAGATATTTGATGTGGTAAACGTCGACCCTTTCGACTTAAATTCATCAAGAATTTTTTGATTCTTCGTTCATCTTGGAGACATGTAGAAAATCGAATTTTTTCACAAATTCAACATAACATGAGGTTTGTAATTAATACACAAATAGTCATTAGGGGGTTGAAGTATATCTTTAAAGCAAGCAAGGGTTTTCTGCCCTGCTGTTGCAGCTTTGGACTGCTGCAACTGATATGCATATAGTCCAGATCTTGGCTTTTGTTCTGTGAGCTTGGCAAATGTCAGTAAGCTGTGAGGCTGCTGTCTGTTTTATTGCTCTCCCACAGATATGCCTGCGGGCAATTACATGAGAGACAATGAGAAGCGAGTAAATGCTGCTGGTTTTGTTTTACAAAAAAACACCGTATTCATTGATTCATTAATAATATGGTATATATTTAAACTTCCAGTTCAAACAGTAATAAAATACAGACTGTATTATGAAAATATAACCTATAATAATGTGGCTCAAGCCTTATTTGATCATGTTTCAGTGGAAGATAGAAGTTAATGTATTTTTACTGTAGGTTTCCTCTTCTTTTTGTCTTGACTTACATTGTGAAAACACACCTATGGCTCTTACTGTGATGGTTACAAAATGTCCACTACCCTGCTGAAGTGATTGACCCACTTGTGGCAGATGGACGTCCAACCCAATCTAGAGCTGAGACAAAGATGTCCGCCCCACAGTCCCTTGAGAAAATGAGTCCACAGGTTAATCCTGCCCTAATCAATCGGAGCCTTGACTGGAATTACCTGCGAGTATTCCCGATCATCCACTCGGCTAATTAGCACTATTCATCTACTCTGGGTGGAGACGGTCCCATGGCGCTCGCAGGGTCAAACTAATTAAACATCTTGGCTCTATACGGCCCCTCGCTGCAACTCATTTACTTAAAGTCTGAGCAACTCTGCAGGGGTTGGGGCGTTTCTTTTGATCTGCAGACATGCACTGGGTTTGATTATTGATCTGAACCTGAAGTGGTCCCCGCTTGAATGTTTCTGTCGGGGGTCACCCTGCAGAGGTAATCAAGATAATGGGGAGTGACAGGTCGCAGACCTCATTGTAATTGAATTGTTGTTTGGCCGACAGGACGACAAACAGCTCAAAGTGATATAGGGAGGGGGAGGGGCTGGGCAGATTGAGGACTCACAAGTGATTTCCATACTTCAGGGTTTGTCTTCCACTGGCAACAACTGGTGCTGAAATTAAACACGGACGGTTGATAGATGATACGGGTGTGTTTGTTTATTCCAAATTTTTGAATATGGTCCAAGCTCCCAATGATACCTTGTTGTTCTTGTTCACATGTGTTTATAATCCATATAATGGCCTGATTGTTTACCACAATTAACCTCTTCCTGATGCTGAAGCAGAGCTAACCTTGGACACATCAGCAGCCCCCCATATGAGAGTGGAGACATACATCTTCCTCCTGTAACATAATCTTCTCTCCAGTGATTCTACTTCCAAGCTTAGAAGGTATTACGCTCAGCAGTGAGAGTGATTCAAATCAGACCTGATAAGGAAAGTGGAAAATTTGATTTCTAAATGTTATACTGATAAAAATGCTGCATTGCCTTCACACTGCAGCAGCACTCTGGCAGAGGAAATAGCTGAAACTCTATATGATGCTGCAGATCTTCCTGTTGAATCTATAATTTTCTTAGAAGATTGTATATGACTTTTTTAAAGCAACATAAAATACCTTGAAAGACACAGTGATTCATTTTTCTTATCTAAACTCATAGAGAGAAAATAGACTTGGCAATGCTTCAGCTTTCAAAGCACTGCCTGATTCCAGCAAGCAAAGCAGTAACCATAATTAAAGGTAGCTGTTATTCAGTCGACACCGTCTTACCACTGATCCTGGACATATTGATTAAACTGTCTGAGCCTCAACCGGTGTGTCACTCACGGTTTGATTGGCTTGATCTTTAGGGGCCAGCGGATTGAAATGTAAACACAAATAAATAATGGCTTCTGAAGCGGGGAGCCATGTTGTAAAGCATGTCAGCCACCTGCACGACTTGTTTTTACTTTACTTTGTTAAAAAAAAAAAAAAATGCTAACAGCTTTGTGAGGCTGTACTTAGGCACAGCGATGCTTTGAGCTAAATGCTAATACAAGAAAGCTAACATGCTCACGATGACAATGTTAACATGTTTAGCAGGTGTTCACCATGTTTGCCATGTCAGTTAAACGTGTTAGCATGCTAAACCTCTTCTAAATGTACAATGAGCAAGCAAACACACAGATGGAGCTAAAAAGAAATGTCCAGCTGCACTATAAGCGACAACAATACTCAGGGAGCCTACTGAGCCCTGAGTGAGCCTTAGCAACAGCTTGCTGTAGCTCTAAAAATAGATCAGAGATGTAGAAGTGTCCCCAGAATAGAGCCAGGGCCAGCGTTTTGTTTTTTTCAAACGAGCGATATGTCGCTTAGCCTGTTTGCTGACGTGCAGAGCAGGCTAGGACCTCTTTATTGGGGAACACTGAGACAATCTGATGTTCACTCCCTTGTTTGTTTGAGTTCAGTTAGGTAGAGGTGTAGAACTTGCCACTGAACACAACCTGCAGCTGAGGCTGATGGGAATGTCGTTAGTTTTACAGATATTTGATCGTAAACCAAAGTATTGAAAAAATTTTGACCTGATGATGACACTAGATGAAACATCAGAGTATCACCTAAGATATTACAATTCGGCGTCTCCCCCGTTCAAACATCCCGAGTCCGTCATGGTTCGGATCGAGGTCGGAACACATTCTCACCACAAATGAACCGCACCAGCGTTCGCTTTAACCAGACCAAGACCACCTCTTTGTGGTCCGGTTGTTTTGGTGCGCACCCAAGTGTGATTGCTGTGTTCACACCTGCACAAACAAACCGCACTTGAGTTCAGCTGAACCGAAACAAACAGGGCAGGTGTGAAAGTACCCTAACAGAAACTCTGACCTCTTGATACGTTTAACAGTCAGGGGATCAGCTGAGTCAAAGGGATAAATATTCTTGGCACCGTGGATATCTGTCCAAAATTTCACGGCAATCCATCAAATCAATGTTAAAATATCAGAGTCTGGACTGACCTCTCCATTCCAGTAGCCACGCCACTAGTGGACTAGAAACATTAGCATGTTAAAGCTGTTTTAATAGATTATTTGGCCACTTGAAAGCCGACATGTGACATATTAAGTTTTTATAGTGGACATTTGACTTTCTACACAGTTTGCACACTGTAAACCAGTTTGTCAAGTCATTGTCACAGCCACAAGATTCTGTAAGCCTATATGGTCTCTGCTGCAATAAATCACTGTACTCTACCAGTCAGCCTGCACTGTCTGCATTTGTCTCCTGTTACTCCGCAAACACCAGCCATGGCAGTGACATAAAAACCTACAGGTAGGAACCCCCAAAAAACTAAACTAAGTTCACATGTATACTGTTCTGGAGCAATTTGTGATGTTAACTCAAGGCAAGTGTTTCAGCACTTCCCTCTAATGCAGCGTGTGCAGAGTGTATATGTAAGCTCACCGCTCAAAACATCATCCATCAAAATGAGCAACAGCAGGGCCAATAGAGGCTCTTTACAATGAATTAAAGCTAATCGAATTCTAGTATGCCGATGACAAAATGCTTTCAGATGTTGATTTATCTTGCGATTGGTCACGCTCGTAGGCTGGCCCCTGACCTCAGGAAGCATATAAAACAGCAGGAAGTTTACACAAGCCCCAATTTATAAGTGATGGGTGACACAGGGCCAGTGTACCCTCCCCGCTGCTGCCATCCAGGCACTCTAATCTGATAAATGAGCCTTTGTTTCACATGGATTTATACATTATGGTGATGTAAGTCGTCTAGGCTGAGTCTATATATTTGAGAACGGTCATAAGGTTGTAAAACAAATGTGGATCCATAAAAGGTGAGCACAGTTTATTATTTTGAAATGGAAACACATAAATCAATAACCAGTGGAAGCATTTTCAAAACTTTATGGAGTTCGCTGGTTTTCACATACTTGCCAACCTTCGCTTTTTTTCCCAGTTGGCCTCTCCTGGCACTTCCACCCCCTCGCCCTTCCTCTCAGAGGACACCTCGTCATACTTGCCAGTGCTCCCTATTTTCCCAGGGGTCCTTTGTTTTTCATTGTCCTCTCTTTGCGTTCGTCAAGGGTCACAATTCTCGCCAATTCCTCTGTATGACACATTTTCACAGACCCTGCATGGGTCCAGTGCGGCTGCCAGTAGACACCTCGTCTCCCTGCTGAACATGTAACATGTGCAAAATGATGGGTTTACACTACAAGCGACACAGCAACAGGTTACGAGTCATTATCAGAGGAAGCCAGTGAACTGAAGCTATACACTAATGCCCAACACTTGTTGCAGACAAATGTGACATGCTAGAAACCCAAGTTGAGCTGGCTTCAACTTTTTTCCATGTGCAAATGATGTGGAGAAACGTCCACCAGTCACACGGTACTGTGTTCGATAGATGCAGATATAACAGGGCTGCAAAATGTGATGTTAAAATAGGGCTCAGACATTGATGAAAAGCAGATATATTTTTGACTAAATACACATTGTAGATGGTTTTCAGTAGAGATGCTTTGTTGCAAGTAGCAGACACACACAAGACGATGTAACTATGCTCCTGGAGTAAGACTATACTGGTGACTCGGCAATAAGGTGACTGGTCAAGCTGTTGCATTGCTCTGAACACAGCGTAAGCCTAATGGAAGGCACTAGCAGGGGTGTAAGGGTGTCTTAGGGGTGGGGAGGGCTGCAGCTTGCCATCCTCCGCCATGGCAGAATACCCAGCTGTCTTTCAGATACTGTAAGCCTCCTACTCTGCCTCACTTAGGCATCCAGGACCCAGGGTTGTGTGGGCCAGGAAGCACAGCCGGCTGTGGGTTCCTGGCATGGGCCAAGCTCTCAGCCTGGCCTTTCTCCCTCCTCCCTGGTTCTTTGCTGGAGTACAGGGGCATGGACCAAAATTAAAACTTCTGGTTAGAGATCTGTCACCTATTCCTCTGATAACTTAAGATCCAGACATTCAGGAGGTTTTTACCAGGAGCGGAATGATCTGCGGAGGTCTTTTCTTCTCCGAAACAAACAGACCCAGTTTCAGTTTCATGTTAAAAAATCTGTTTTTCCAACACTGCTCATCACAGTGGGGCGATGCAAAAATGCAAACGGCCTTATCTAGAGCCAGTGTTTGGTTTTTCTTTTTCTGGGCAACTGTAGAAACATGGCGGTGCAGCATGGCGATCTCTGTAGACAAGGACCCGCTCCTTATGTTGATATGCGGCTCATTCTAAGGTAACAAAACACGCCAACTCTTATTATCAGGTGACTATACGATAGAGAAAACATATTTATTATATTATATTTCATTTCTGCCGATATATCCCCCTAAATCCTACTTACTGTACCTTTTTAAAAGTCACCAGAATGCAGGAAACGAATCTCTGAAAATCACTTCGGTACGGAAATCCTCCCTATTTTCGAGGTCTCAATTGTTGGCAAGTACGGCGATACAGCTGAGACTAATGTAGAGGAGAAGCAAAACCATAATGTTATAATGAGGAGAAAAACAAGCCTTAATTTTTTTTGGAAAGACAACGTCTGGCAACACATTGCGTTGACAGCAGAGCCTCATTGTGTTTCCAGTGTAAAAACAGCTGCATGAAATCAGCTTTTATCCAGTAATGACACAGATAACACATTGTTGAATTCAACATCTGCTGTATGCAAAATTGTCTTCCATTCATCTTAAAGCTGTAGCACAGAATATGAGTAGTTGCCGGATTCGCTCTTCCATTCTACTGTGGAAAAAAGGGGCAGATGTTGGTATTCCTGGTACAAGTACAAGAGTGCAGCTGTGCTTTTTTAAGGAGAGTATTCACTAAGTGGAGGGTCTGTGTAGTGTTCAATAAATAATAAAAAGAAGCTGCCACGCACCAGGAGTTACAAGGCCAGGACATACTGAAACCCTGACCTACAAGCTGAGAAATAATTTGAACCTCTTCTTGTATGTGCTTCCTTCCACAGGTGAATGGCTTTGGTGGGTGTCTTGGGGCTGGCTGGTGGAGGGGAACGGCGGGTGAAGGTGAGTGGAAGAAAGCGCTCGGCTCCTCCGGGACTGGATAATTTGAGGTGGGCATCTGGGAAATAAAGGTTCACGGTTCATGGTTGCCGGGATTGCGGCTCCATGGGGAAGCCTTAGGCGTGTCAAAGGGTCTGCAGTCACCTTCCAGTCGCAACACATGGGAACTGACATCATGCATCTGTGTCTAATGCCAGGGTCGGGTAAGGGATACGAGTTGACCCTTGGCCTTTGGTGAAATTCAGCCATTCGTCATGCGTCGCTGGATCAGGGACTGCAGCTCCTGGCACATCTGCTCATAATGCAGGTAGCGTGTGGGGGCTGCGGCTTCTGTGAATCCGAACAATCTACTGATGTGCATGAATTGATGGCAGTTGGGCCATGTGCCTCTAAAGACTCGTTGGCTCTCAGCCTAATGAGGTTGTATATCCTGTGAGTCTCATCCACTCTGAGGCAGACGGTACTAACCTCCGAACTCTGGGAAATCCAAAGAATCTCAATAAGATGTGTTGAGAGATGGCAGAAAACGTCAGTGTATCAAGGGGTTTATTTTGGCCGATTGATGCATAAAGTATCCATCCATCTTTACACTTCAAACAATGCCACGATTGTTTCAAAGTGTCCCATTTAGCTGTCCGCTGGTGTTTAAAATGATTGTGAAAAGGAGCCTTTAGGGGACTTCAGGTGTTTACATTGTCTAAGACAAATGACGCTAGCTCTCTTTAGTTTGAACACTCTGTGTACACGTCACTTTTTGTTTGGCTATGTGTAATACAAGACTCCCATATACTCTCATAGTGCTGGTCACAGAACTGAAAAACTGAGCTCAGTGACAGAAGTTATATTAAAAGTATTTATTTAGTTTGACATATTAATTGAAACAATGACCGGTTTTCCTCACCTCACAGCAGGTTTGACCATAATGTTTAAACAAGGTGGTGTTTTAACTAATATGCCAGACCAAATAAAGGCTTTTAATAATGTAATGGGCTGGGTAACATTTAAGGTTTTACTGCTGTGTTTAAAGTGTCACTGTGTTTAGAGATATTAGTTCGTCTGAAGATAAAAAGCTATGTTCAAAGCACTGCTTACATGGGCAGTGTGGCTGCTCCAATCTGTTAAAATGGGCGGCAAAAAAAGAAAAAGATTGTGTGCTCATGTAGGCACTGTGTTCTCAGGTGTTGAACTAGCAGCGCTTGTTCGGGTATTTTTTTAACTTTCATCCACCTTCTGAACACTGAGTGTCTCGGTTACCACATGTCCAGTGTACATGGATGATCATGTTATACTGTTTTGACGTGTGTTAGTATGGATGAAGATTAATTCTAAAAAGGTTCTGAAACACTCATATGTACAGAGACTGTTTTCACTTTAAACACTGTTTTAAAATTTAAAACACATTAGTTTGAGGATACATTAGCTGTGACTAGTATAACACACTTAAAACTCTGATCAAACTGTGTGTGATCGAGTTGCATTGTGGGTAATGCAGGCACCAGGTTTTGACAAAGAACAATGTGTGAAACAAAGGCAATAGCACTTTTACACTGCCTGTTCAAGGCGGAAATATCACGCCGTTATGCCGCCTCGACTTGCCGTATATACGGTACGACTGGAGGGACAGAGTGGTCTCGCCTTTACGCTGCCACTAGAGGTGGTAACAGCACCGAAACAATGCCTATATAAACAGGACAGTCAGCAGGACGAGACCATGGGCGGCTCAGGTGTGACAATTTAACAATGTGTTATGCATGCAACCCACCACAGGAGATTTTAGAAATAGCTGATAGCAGTTAGCAGCTAACTCAAAGAGGAATAGCAGCGAAAACGATGAGATTCTCCGAGTAGAGGATGAGATCAGCCGGCATGTAAAAGAGACGATAAATAATTGTTATTGCCATGTTTTGCCATTGTTACTGTTTATAAAGTGACGTATATGTTTACATGTCTCACTAGAGGGTTAGGGTTAGCACAAAGAAGGGACTTCATAGCGACCCCATATAAGAACAGCTAGTATCTGTGCTTCTGCTGCGTCAGAGGGCTACATCTTGACTGGAGTTGAATCTAAAGGATTACTAAATAGTTGGAGTTACTACGTGTGAAACTAAAAGCGATTGGCCTCTTCATTCTTCTTTTTATGCTCTTGTTGCCCTTTGATCAATATCATGAACATGACTCATGGAAGGAGTTACAGCGACAGCAGAAAATCTGCATCTTCTGTTTCTCAACCCGGTCAAAGAGGTCACACTGTGATTGACACCAGAGCGCTGATACACAGGTGACCTCCTGACCCTCAATGAAGGCTCAAACGGAGAATCATGACCCTCAAACACTGACGCTGGTATGATCCTTGAAAGCTGGGAACGCCCACAGAATATATATTGCCATCAACCGCAGTGAACCCAAAGGCAAGTATTAGGTGACCTTGTAGCTTTGAGCTGACTAAAGAAGAAAATCCCTGCGGAGAATCCCCTCTCCACCTGATTGAAATTCCAGTGTAGGTGCTGCATGGAGATCTGAAGTCACAGCAGTGATCCATGGTGACAGTCAAATTACAGGAATTCAAGCAGACTTTTATCTCTGTCTCCATCTTAAACTATTCGCTTAAGTCCTGTAAATTATGATAAATGCCGCCGGGGTGGAATGTGCTCGTTGCAACAGGTTTTTTCTTTTTCCTTTTGGAAGACTGTCTCTGATTGATATGTAGTATCTCATCAGTATCAATCACTGAGGATGTTTACGGTCACAGTAATCACTGTAGATCTTATCAGCATTTGGGTAAATCAGCCATACTGATGATCTGAGGGTTTAACTGGAGGTTAAACCAACATGTTCCTGAAACGAGAGAAAGGGAAATCAACTGATAAGAAAAGCAACTTTTCCTATCAGCTGATTTTGCTCAAAGCTATTTTTGGGGGAGGTCGAACAGGATATGGAGGCAAATAAGTGACAGAAGTATTTGAATTTTGACAGCCACAGAATACCTGATTAAGAAAGCAAATAATGAAATTTCTTGATTTACATTTCAGAGGCTGAAACTGAATGTATGTTTTTCCCTTCATATTTCACAAATTCAGATCCAAAAGTTTCAGAATTTCAAAATAATTAATTAATTTATTGAAATTGAAAAGAAAATTGAAAAGATTTATATAGCAATCTCAGGGCTACCCAGGACAGGATAGGCAATCGAGCCAGATAGTTTCGCTAATTGGATTTGACCGATGTTCTATTTGTATTAATACATTTATTTATTGATTTATTTATTTCAACTTGAATTTTTAGATTTTTTTTTTTTAATTATTACTATTAGTAGTAGAATGGAATTTACATTTTTGGATCTGAATTTTTTTTAACATTCAGAAAAAAAGAGTCAGCTTTTGAAATTGCAAATCAGGAATTTTTACTAGGTCTGTCAAGCGATTAAGGAATTAATCTAATTCATTACATTCTCTGTGATGAATTAATCTGAATTAATCAAATACATCAATTTTGCTGTGAAAGTATTTTTAAAAAATGTATATTTAAATGAACTTTGGTAGATGTATCTTTGGTTGCTTTGCGTTGAAGTGATATTTCAGGCTTGCAGAATGAAAATTCCATCCTTTCATTGCAAAAACCACAGAGAACAGTGCTCCTATCAACAGTTCCATCTGGGCACTGTTTAAATGTAAATGTTGCATTCACTGGCTGAGCAAGTCTTCTCATCATGTGACAAAGACACTGCGGCCTTCATGACGCATGGGTCAAAGGGCACCACGGAACATGATTAATCAGCATAAATTTTTTTAATGTATTATTTTTTCTTCGATTAATTTATAAAAATGAACGTGTTATTTTGACAGCCCTTATTTTAGTATATTCAATTCAATTAATATTGCAATGCTATGAATGCAGAGGTGTTTAAAATTTCCATTTCAATATTAAGTATTAAGTGGCTGTTAAAATTTAAATATTTCTGTCTCCTATTTGCTTCCGTAACAATAAGGTACATATTGGATTTACCCATTATTTAGTTTCCAATCACAATCTTTTATGTGCACTTATTTTTCATTGTGAATTATGCTTGAGTTTAACACAGAAGGAGGACATGTTTTTGTATCCCAAACAATTTGCAGTCGTAGGACAGCATGTCTGATAGTATTTTCTTTATTAAAAAAAAAAAACCAAGAGATGGCCACAGTGACAATTCAGGGAAATGAGGGATGAAATTCAATAAATGCAGCAGAAGGCACAGTAACGAGATGGGAACCAGCACAGCAAGTTAATGAGCTGGAGCTGACAGGCCAGAATGGATCTGCCTCCGCGATGATGATGTTGAATTGGAAATACAGCACGGCGGGTGGAAATGTCTCGCGCGTAACATAATGTACCTTCTTATACTGCTCAGTCTTCAAGTCTGTCTTTGTCTCTCGGGCATGCTCATCATTAAAATAACTTATTTAGCTGATAGCATCTGCTGAGTGGCTCTGTGTTTGCACTGTGAATAGCAGTCTTTCAGTACGAGGAGTGCGAAGGGTTAGAGAGTGTTAAATGAGTTCATAGATTTAGCGATAACTCCACCCCAAAATCTGCCAGAAACATGCGTGTAATCAATCTGAAAGTTCTCAAGTGTGAATAAGGGAGATTATTCAACCTGGAGCTGAAGTCTGTATACAGTGACCAAACTTATCATTTCTCTTATTCCAAAGCTTTTTCCTGATGCTTGCTTTCAGCTCAAGAAATCCTGAGAGGCCTCACCATCTATCATAACAACATAAGGAAAAATGGTTCCTGTCTCCTCCAACATCAAGGAGTTTGATTTGGCAGTCTGAATGAACACATCAACCAGGTGTTTTAAATTGGCATGACTGACCTTAAAGGGATACTCCACTCCCAAAATTACATTTGTATATCAATATCTCAGCAAGTGTTAAGTTGAATTAATGAAAAGAAAAACAGTGATTTTACCTCGCTACACAGGAGCTGCTGGTCTACTGCTGTCTCGATCGGTAGTTTGGTGTTTCACAGGGTTAGTTCGTTCTCACCAAAGTCGCACTATAACAGAGACAAATTAACTGATCCAGGCAGCGGTTAACCACATCTCCCGTGTTCATTCATTCATTCTTTATTTAGTTTCACTCACTGTTTGATGATCCAGGTGCTTCGGTTGGAGTTTATTTGCAGGATGATGGAGAGTTGCAGGATGATGCTATGAAGTGATTGTCTTGACTGCTGCATTTATAGAAACTAAAACAAAAATCCCCAAATAAACTTCTTGAAAACAAAGTTCAATCGATGTGGTATTAAACGACTAAGATTAATCAAACACACGGCGGTTGCCACTGTGATCTCGTGGTGTCCTCCACACTCTCCCCTCACACCCGCCTTTAATTAAACGTTCCCAAGATGCCATGTCAGGTGGCGCATTTTCATTCATGTTTGGATTCTTCATTCATTGTGGAGACATGCGAGAAAAACAACACAGCATGAGGTGAATAACTGAGGCACTTCCTGCTGACCTTTGGGGCTCTACTGCTTCCTTTTTTCTAGCCGTTATAATTGGTGAGGTAACTTCTTATTCTACTAGATCCCGTCATCTTTCATCAGGAACCCAGAGGGCTGGCTCCACTCTGCTCTCTCTCCCTCCATCACCCATGTTGACCTCACTTTGGTTTCACTGAAATCTCTATCCTCTGCATCATCACTCAGCCCCCACTGTCCTTTTACCAGACTGCCTTGTAATGCTCTTAAGGATTTCTATTGAGACACTGATACGCCTTTCCTCTCCAAAGACTCGCTGCTCATTGCATCCTCCAGAACATATGCCAGCCCCATGATCTCCAAGAATACTTCTGTCTTCCAAGATTACTTGGCAGGAACGAGCTTCTCCGAGTGACAATCTGGGCCTCGCTGTCATCGTCTCAGCTTGCCTGCTTGTCCTGTATTTCATACTCTCAAACTGCCATTTTCTTCCCAGCGTCGATGGGGGCAACACCACTGCCCTCTTTTTAAACTGCTCTCTGCACCCGGTTCCTTCCAAGCTCTTGTCTCAGCCGCTTTTCTCTTCGGAGACTGGCTCAGTAGCTATCAAACATCAGATATTCACCCACCTGAATGGTATCCAACACTGTTACCCCTCCAAGCACCCAATCTCTCTGGCCAGTGTGGACCCCCCCCCCCCCCCCCAGTCCAGCTCAGTGGCCAACAGCTCTCCCGAACCTATCATTCATACAACCAAGTCCATCATTCCAGGATCTGCCTCCAGGACTCTCCTCCCAGCAGCTGTCACTCGCCCCAATCCAAGCACTCCATCCAAAAATCAGAGTCCCAGGGGCCGCTTGTCTCATCGTGTCTTATCCCAAAGTGCTCATCCAGACAAAGAGCCAAATATCCACATACCCAGCATTGGTCTTCTCATTACACAGTTTCTAAAAAATCCCTGCCACCCAGGCCTGTTATTGTTTTACTCTTTTGAATTTTGTCCAGCCTTTTGAAAAGCAACTTAGACAAAAATCTGCTGTGTTTCATGACGTAATTCATGTTGCCTTATGAAAACAGGGGTTCGGTTTAGCAATCTCCTATTGTATTTTACACTGAAAATAAGTCTTCACTCTGTCTCACAAATTCCGTAGTTACCACATTCATTTGTACACTTTCTTCTGCAAACCCCAGATATTACATTTGTACATGTCATGTGTAATGGATATGTTGGAACTTTATGTTTCTTTACACATTAGTTTTATGTTGTGACAATGCTGTGATTAATGTGTGGGTAGGTTTAGGCATAAAGACGACGTGGTTAGGGTTAGGAAAACATCATGTTTGGGCTTATAATACCCGGGTTGGTTTTGACGTTGGTTTTGAACATGTCCTGAAAAAAATATCTGCTTTGTCACTGCTGCTTTGGGTGCTACAAATGCAACTGGACATGTCCTTAAATCTCTACCAAAAATACCCACTTTTGTTGCTTGAAAATATGGCTGGATGTGTCGTGACCTCTCATTAAAAATACCTGCTTGTGTTGTTACAAACACAGCTTGACATGTCCTAAACTCTCAATAAAAAACACCCGCTTTTGTCGCCACAAAAACAGTTGGACATGTCCCAGACTCTTGATTAAGAAATACCCATTTTTGTTTCTCCAAACATGGCTGAACATGTCCCAAACTCTAGAGACAAAATACCCACTTTTGTGCTCCAAACATGGCTGAACATGTCCCAAACTCTAGAGACAATATACCTGCTTTTGTTGCTCCAAATATGGCTGGACATGTCCCAAACTCTGGGTAAAAAAATACCCACTTTTGTTGCTCCAAACATAGCTGAACATTTCCTGAACTCTCTGTAAAAAATACCCACTTTTGTCACGACAAACATGGCTGGAAATGTCTCAAACTCTCAATAAAAAATACCCACTTTTGTCGCCACAAAAACAATTGGACATGTCCCAAACTCTCGGTAAAAAATACCCACTTTTGTTGCTACAAACATGGCTGGACATGTCCCAAACTCTCGATTAAGAAATACCCACTTTTGTTGCTTCTTACAGGGCTGGAAATGACCTGAAAATAAAAGATTCCATAGTCCATGACCTTGGGTGTTATCCACTTATTAATCTCTGCCATACTGTAAAAGAAACTTCTCCCCAGACAGACTGTTGGATTTATCATTTCATCCCAAAGAACTTCATTTTCATCTCCAGGCAGGACCCCAAAGTTTCCAAAAAGCACTTAATATGTCACACTGAATGCCAGCAAACAGGTGTACAAGACACTTTGATTTTTTTCCATGGACTTTCATCATGAAGTTAGAATAATTTTACTTGATAAAGGCATGACATAATTCCAATCAAGCCCTGAAACAAACAGATGTGGAATAAACACGCGTCATTGTCATAAAAAGTAAAGAGAACGTTTTTCTCTCACTTGGAAGCTGCATGAGGGGAAACCTAAACCTAAATTCAAGAGGCTGGATGTAATCTTTTGGAAGTGATCTCGCTGATCCCTAAAGACAGATAAGTATGATTTAAAGCATTGCAATGTCTGTATCAGGAAATCAGAAGCACGCATCGAGAAAAGATCAACACAGAGCACGACGCTGCCCTGACGCAGAGCTTTTGATAGCTGGAAAATTGCTTAGAAACCAGTAAACAACATATAAATCCAGCATGAGGCTTGTAAAGCTGCCTGTGAAAAACCACAACTACTGTAACGGTGGCTGTTTTACGTGGAAGTTCATTAAATTTACTAGACAGACTAATAAACTTGTGGATGGCGTTCTCTATTAAATCTGTTAAGATGTAAGTGTGGAGGTTAGTATCACATGCCGCACAGCAGCTACACAAGAAGCAGGAAGTGGGATAAATCATAACCAGATTCCATTAGTTCCCCCGTGGAAGTTAATGCCTCGAGTAGAGAACTTTTAATTTGATTTATTATGTCCCCCCCACCCACTGAGATGGAAGTGTGGAGGACAGGAAATGATGCGTCGGGATGGGAGAGGAGACACACACATGAAAGATCACCAGGATAGTGTGTCAGGTAAAACAGGGACAGATGGGCTCCACGCAGCCATTTTCTAACTACAATACTTTAATTAGTGGTCAAATAATAGCACAAAATCATGCAGAAATGTGCCCTATTTTTCTCTCCTACACCCAGTGGCACCATGCTGCATGTTTCTGAGGGTTACATCAGAAAATATTTGTTGGTTTCAAAGAACCAAGATCCCCTTTTCCTCATTTTCCTCTTTTTTTATATTGAGTTATAGCCAAATCAAATCAAGACCCCATTACCTCACCTTTCTCCAGTCTACAAAAAAACCTTTTAAGGACAGTGGTATGAGAAGGTTAAAGAGGACCTTGTACACTTTCCCTTTTGTTCCATCATATATTTTCATATTAAATGTGGCCAAAGTTTCAGATAATGAGGCCAACACATGTAAAATCAATCCCTGTGAGCAAAAACTTGGATGGATGGATGGATTTCTGTATATGGTCATCTACTTCAGGCAAGTTACTGCAAGGGTTTACTTTATGTAGCTGAAGCTGTTACACAAAGCTACATGCTAACATCAGGGAAACATGTTAACTTGGTTGTGAATTTCTCCCAGGTGAGATTTCTGCTGGAGCACATCTGGTTATGTTTAGTAGCTTTTACTGGTGATTTTTCATGGGAGAACATGCCGCTATGCACAGCCATTCCCTGGCTGTAAGTACACTGCTACATGTAGCTACATGCTAACATCAAGAAAACTTATTAATATTGTTAATTTCTCCCAGATTTTGGATCATATTTCTGCGGGAACATGCCCAGTAGTGTTTATAAGCTTTTGCTGGTGATTTGTAATAGGAGAAAATGCCGCTTTTCACAGTCATTTTGTGGCTGTAAGTTCACTGCTACATGTAGCTACATGCTAACATCAGGGAAACGTGTGATCTTAGTTGCCAGTGTTGTAAATTTCTCCCCATTTTCAGATCATATACCTGTTGGAAAGTGCTCATATGTGTTTGGAAACTTTTACTGATGATGTTTTAAATGAAGAAAGTGCCACTATAGATAGTCATTCCCTGGCTGCAAGTACACTGCTACGTGTAGCTACATGCTAACGTCAGGGAAACATGTAATCTTAGTTGCTAATAATGTGATTTTCGTGGTGATTTTTAGTGGGAGAAAACTCTGCTTTTCACAGTCATTTCATGGCTTCGAATACACTGCTACATGTAGCTACATGCTAACATCATGGAAATATGTCATTTGGTTGCCAGTGTTGTTTCTTCCTCATTTCAAGTTATATTCCTGCTGGAGCGTGTCCATATGTCTTTAGAAACTTTTATTGATGATATTTTAATGAAAGAAAGTGCTGCTTTATACAGTCATTTCGAGTTTGGATCATGTCCGGTTGTGTTAAAAAGCATTTCTTGGTGACTGTCAATGGGAGAAAATTCTCTCATTTCCTAGCTGTAAGTGCACTGCTACGTGTAATGACATACTAATGTCAAGGAAACATGTAATCTTGGTAGATGAAGTGAATTTCCTTTTGAATCATAGTTCCGCTGGAACATGTCCGATTGAAGCTTTTATTGGTGATTTTTCATGTTAGAAATTGTCACTATTCTACATTACAGTCATTCCCTGGCTGCAGTGACAGTGCAGAGATGCCAAAGAAATGCCTGGAAATGAGTTTTCACAAATAGTGTGAACATGCAAGTTGGTGGTCAATATGCTTTCATTGAAGTATTTAGCTGTGTCTGAAATCATTCCAAACTATATTTTTTTAAAAGCTACTATCTGCTAACAACCCACAGTGCATTTTTTACAGTCATACGGTGGCAATTTTGGACACAGCCTTTGTTTTTTTTGGTTACTTGTTTGCCTTGTTTTGGACGGGGGTTTAGTGAACATGTGCTCCACCAGGTGCTCCCAATTTTTTCCTGATTGTTCAGGCAATCAGGACTGCACTAAGAAGGACTGAGGGAGGGAGGAAGTGGTGCGCTCTTGTCTGTCTCTTTCATATCCTTCCAGCCCTAGCAGTAACTCTTACCTGAATGTAATGTTGTAGAGTAGCTATACTTTTAAACACAATTTGCAGCTTTCATTTGTTTGTCTCACCGTTGCTAATAAATGGATGGTTTTGACCATCAGGGTCAAGAGCTGCTGTTTGATTGAGCGGGGATTTCTATGTGTGGATGGGGGAATCTCCTCTTTGTCTGTCTCTTGTTTAAGCAATTGTACCATGTGTATATAGTAAGTCTGGAAATCAAGTGGGTTTAGATGCGCACTTAATGGAGCAATAACATGCGGGTCTGGTTGTGTTTTAGATTTGGAAGATACGAGATTCGTGGAACCAAAAATTAGTGGACAAATGAATCAACGTGATGAGTTCCCTAATTGTTTCCTTTCTGTCTCCCATCATCAGCTTCATCCGTCCTTTTTTTTTGTGTTCCACCTTTCATTGTTAACTCCTCTCTGTGCTCGTCTGTGCTGGACCTTTGTTTCATCCGCGGCGCTGCACCGTGCTCTGCTGATGTTATTATGCTATTATGGAAATGACCCTCTCACAAAGAAAGTCACACTTCATCTCATTTTTCAGCCCCAGTCACTGCACATTACAGAGCAGAGAGCGGTGCGCACTCTATCAGCACACAGCACTGTACTCGCACAGTAATGTATGGATTCCAGCTGATGACTTCAGACGCTGAGAGAGAGGTGCAGGGAGATTTCTCTCAAGCTGTTTTGACACGGAGCGTGACTCTGGCAAAATTCCTCACCTCTTTTTTGCAGGGGTGGCTAAACCTTTCGATTAATCTCTCAGACTGAGCCGCTGAAAGTGAAGGGCGCTGCCTATTCCTGTTTAGCATTAATCAGATCTGCCCTTTGGTGCCGAGCAGCTAATTAGTGGCCCCATTCTTCACGTCTCTGCCTTTTGTTTTTCCTCACTTTCACGGGCTTACAGACGTGTCAGCCACAAGTACGCACTGGCTGCACAGATGGAAGGAGCATATGTAAAATCAGATCAGCTGCCCTGATGGGAATAATCTCAGTTTATTTCCAGAAACAATATGTGCAGCACGCCCATCAGTTAGAGGTTCAATCACGCATCAGGCTGGAAAATGACAAGCTGCTTGTCATTATCAAGCAATCATGGACTAGCTAATTGGGATGTCTTTTTGGTGTCCCGGTGATGACAGTGTCAGCAGCCAGAATCATGCCAGTGTCCCTGACCCAAGTTATGGGCGTCATTCATCCCAAGTCTCGGTCAAGTTGAGCAACAGGATGCAGGCCAGTTTACTTCTCCCGACATGGCGAGTTTGGGCGTCATTCGTCCTGAGTCTCAGCATAGTCGGGCAACTGAATGCAGCTCGACAATTTCTTCTGGCAACCAGATGCATCACAACTGATTTCTCCCAGTTGTCCAGTTTGGGCCAAATCTTTTTTATAACATTACAATTAGCCCAGTTTATTTGGCCTGATTCTAGGGCGTCATTTGTCCTGAGTTTCAACTGAGTGAGGCAACTAAACGCAGCAACTTATTTCTCCTTCTTGGTATGCAGTATTTTGGCCAGGATGGCAATGTCGGCAGCCACGATCATGCCAACGCTTTGGCCCGATTCTGGGGCACCATTCATCCCGAGTCTCAACCGAGTTGGTCAACTGGTTGAAGCTCTATTTTTCTGGGGGGTATTTTGGTCATTCAAAGGCCCCGATTTCACATAGTACATCCGATCTTCAATGAGAGTGAAGGGTTTTCCTTGCTGCTGTTGTGTTGTTGAGCACCTCTGTTGGCTATGGCAATTAGTGGTAGTGTGTGGTTTTAGCTCACTTTCATCATCATCCTGGGCAAGCTGCAAGACATATCTGAACAAGCTGTCATCTCAACTATGTTTTACCAACCTAAGACACAATGATTGACGGTAGATTGTCAGTCTATCCACAACTCTTCTTAAAAGAATCCTTAAACCGACCATCATGCAGGCGAAGCTCCTGGATTTCTCCTCTTTCTGAGGGTATCATACCCGCACCGATCCCTGTTTCTCCCTGTCCAGTCCCCAAGTGCCCTCTACCTTTCCACTTCCTATACATTTGTAAGGTACAGATCTGTGACTTTACTTCCACAGCAAAATAGTGGTTAATTTTGCAATCTGCAAAACAACTCTGTCCAGTCGGGGCCTAATGAGGACATCACCTTGTGCTCTGGGGTATTATGATTTGCTTGTTATTTTCTAATATTTTAAAGTCTAAATAATCAGTAATTCTAAGTGGTATTATTGTTGGCACTGCTGTCTCAAGGACAACTGGATTCCTTTCTGTCTCCCGCAGAGTTTAGCATCTACCAGCAACACTTGTTTGGTGTGTCACACATTTTGTTTTCCATAATTTCTCAGGTTGTTTCACCGTCCAACACTTTCACTACTGAGGATCGCTGCAGAGTACTTACGTTGAATATTCTTTTGTAACAGGGGATAGCTACTAATAGCTGCCAGGGAAACCAAAAGCGCTCTGCTCTTCCTGTTTTGGTTGCACAATGGTTGATACACGTGCTTTGTGCTGTAAATCCAACCTTCATTTTCCTGGAAGATCTTACCCGGTTGCAGACAGCATGTCATTGTGAAAGTGAGGCTTATAGGAACCAGTTTCAATGCAGATGGTGCCAGTACTCTACAGCCATTACATTTTGCAGTCAACATTTATTTCATAATAAGTCAAAGCTTGAAACTTGTCTATTTCCACTTTAATTAATGATTAAAAATAATCAGAAGCTGGATCCTTACAAAGCTTCAAATACCTGTGATCATTTTCTCTTGGGCAGCTATTTAGCAAACAACATAAGAACAGTTCTCTTGGTTAACAAATTTGTGAGCTCTCCTAGTAAGCTTTAAAGGAAATAAATGGATTTCCTGTGTTCAGCCGATCATGTTTCTCACAGTCTCAGGTCCGCAGGAAATAGCAAAACCATGCAACCGTGTGTGACCCCTAATGAAACCATACAGCAGTGGTGATAGTGCATTAGCATGCTACAGTTGAGCCTGTGATCTTACCAAGTGTGTACATGTGCGTATGATACAGCGAGCATCACGGGAGGGCCTCCCCCGACCTTGGCCTGCGCATTTAACGTCGGTGTGACAAATGCGTAACATCTGCAGCGCTAACAAGGGACAGGTTGTTCAAAGGGTGTGTGCATGGCCAGGAGATCAGAGGAGCATTGCATGCGCAGCACCCGCCAACGCCATAAGCCTCGCCACCTGCGAGTTGTGTAACAGATGTTGCGTGACCGGACTGTAGTTGTGGAGACTAACATCATTATTTTGGGAATAAACCATTTTGCCACGCAGCTCTTTTTTTGATGATTTACAGTCACTTACTGTAAGACGTACCTCCCTATAATAATGCCTCCTGTCAGACGTTACACTTGCGTGTTTGTCAACCGGTTGGGCTCCCAGTGGCTCATCACACTCATTTAGTTAATTTACTGCTGAAGCTTTATCATGCGGACAGTAAAGGATACGCCTCATCTCTTTTTCACTCTCACCCACCTCTTTCCATTCTTCTTGTTCTCCACCAGTGATGAGCGTGCAGTCGGGCCCAATGAAAAGCCTGCATCACTCTAGTGGGCCATCCTGACACTTTAATTGGTGAGGCGTAAATCAGGCTCCATTGTCAGGGAGAAGGGTAATTATTTCCTCCTGTCTCAACCACCAGAGACCCCCCCCTATCCTCCTCCATTTTACTTTCTCTGTCTGTCACACCCTTTCACCACAGACCTGCCTCACACACTCCCTTTCCTTTCTTTCCTGAGCTGTGATTTTTAGCAATAAGCTCTAATTCTACCTTAAAGTGTAAAATCCCTCGCATCCTGGCTCATACCTGCTGTGAACTGACATGTGACACTCGGCTCAGCAGTAACACAAACGCATCCATTCATGAAAATGCAAACAGAGCCTAGTTTCCCTCTCTGGAGCTCAGCATGGAAATTGTTAAATCAGATGCATGTTGCTCGTGGATAACACGTCCAAGTTTTTCTAGACTCCTGGCTCCTCTGGTTTGGGCCTCAGTTGAAGCTACAAATCTGCACTGGGATAAGAGTTTGTGTTGATGCAGCGTTTGGCATGGTTGAGGCCCGCTATATAGCGTTTTTAGATCCCCGTGCTGAGCAAGCTGTCCCCAGTGAGCCCATTTAAAGTGTTCTTTTTCTGTAGGAGTCGGGGTTTGCGTGCTCCTGGTTTGAAACAGAGCGTGCTTCTCTCACCAAAAGCATGTCCTCATCTTTTTTTATGGCTGACCACATCCGATGAAGAATGTCCTCTGTTATTACTTTACTTCACTATTTATTATGATGATGAAATTCATCACTTCTGTGGCGAGATTACTCAGAGCAGGACATGGGCTGTACTGGATGCTGAGGCCAGTTTAAGAAAGAATGCATCAGCAAAGTCAAAAGGAATCATTCTACCATTTTTAGCCACGACAGCTCGGCCTGTTGACAGGACCACCTCTCAGTCCAGACAGGTGACAACTACTGGGGGGAGTGCCATCAAATTGTGTACATACATTTATGGTGAAAACATATGGTATTCCTATCAGCCTAGAGCAGGATTTATACTTGTGCATCAGCTCTATGCGCTGCCTACGCACGTCGCCTGTGCTGTTGTGAACATTTATACTTGTGCGGCGGTGTGTCTGTCACGCTGCAGTTACACCACCAAAACAATAGGTGGTGGTGGTTTCTGTGAAGTGTTGTAAAATTAAGATGATTCAAAACACACATTAAACACACATTAAACAAGGATACAATCTCAAACACAAGTGCACAAATCAGCTTCACTATAACTCGCAGCATTCACAGACAAACACTTGTCTTTATCTGGACACATTTTCCCCACAAATACAAAATGCTAAATTTTTTAGCAAAAGCCTATGGCATTTTACATTGTATAAATGAGCCTAGCAGCTAGCGGACTTGTCCTCTACTCATATGAAGCCAGGGACAACAGCAACATTTAACAAAGGTAACGTTACAAAATTCAGCTCCATTACAACCCAGAAGGTTCACCGACAAAACAACTGTCTTACACTAAACACGTTTTCCAAACAAATATAACAAACTAACATTAACAGCACAAGCCTATGGCATTTTACATTGTAGAATTTATCCTAGTGACAAGCGGTAACTTGCTATCAGGATTTGATCCATTCAGTCCAATAACATGTCTAAAGTGTAGAGGAGCTGCAAAGTTTGATGATTTTATCCCCATTTGAATTAGCGGAGTGCTAAACCAGAAGTTAGCCACTCAGTCTGTAGCGCACTTGCTCTGTGGGCAAGCTTAAAGCACCACTGTGCCTCAAGCCCCTTTCCCAATGCAGAGGAAATCACTCGTTAACATCAGGTTTTTGTATTTATGGGTTCATTTTTTACCCTTTTCTGGTGCGATGCAAAAACAGGCCACCACAATATACCATCCATCTCCAACCAAGCAGCACTCCAACATATATCCAAATTTCTAAATCATAAGTATGAGATATAAAAAAACAAGTATGATAACCATTGTAATAATTTCACTGGCCTCTATGCTGCTTTCTACTGTTTACTAACCTGTTTTTGGCCCATCTGTGACATCAAACATGACAAAACAGACAAAAAAGAAAAGACATACTTGTCTCCTGCAGAGCCATATACACAGCTCTGGTCTACTGGTCCCAGAAAAGCAGTCTATCGCCTATTTTAACAAGTTTTCCTGCATTTAAAAAACTTGCCTACATGCGCAAATTTTTGGTGGAAGAAGGGTTTAAGTGGCCACAATTTTTATTTTGACCATTTTTAGTATTAAACTCTGTCTGAAGTACAATTTATTTGCGTACTTTGATGAAGCCTGGTTGGAAAAATGGTCCCAGCAAATACAAGCTGATTCATTATTTTGGAAACATTGATTATACTTAATATGCAGATGAAAATAGAAACAAATGGAAAAAGTCTGCTTCATTTCACATCATAGAGGGCAAATTTATTATCTTTTGGTAACGGCTATGTGAACATCCCCAGATTAAATTAGCTCCAGTCCTGAATGTGTCTGACCTTTCCCAGTGTCACCCTCTCAGTGTGAGGTTCAAGCCTCTGATGTGTGGAGCTGCTCATGCTAAAGTTTGCTGTCTGGTTAACAGAAGGAGGGAAGGGGGAAGAGAGAGGACGAGAGGGGTGGGGAGGAGGAAGGCAGGAGGAGGAGGAGGAGGAGGCGGAGGAGGGGAAGGGGGAGGGGGACTTCAGTGGAGAGTGTGTAATAGGACACCAGCCCTCTCTCTGTCTTTTCGCTCTCCTCCCTCTCTCCTCTCCTCTCTCAGTCAAGCCTGCTCTGTGAGCACTTAGATGGAATAGCAGCATTTTTCCTCTCTGGTGTCACTGGTGGAAAACTGGGAACAAGGTGCTTTTCTGAAGGGGGATAAATCACATCTGTGTTTTTCAAGTGGGGACAGAACTGGAGGAAGCTCTTGTAAGGTGAGTTCAGGGACTGATCTGGATCCTGTCTGTGAAGGTAGAGGGGTCTACCTGCTGTACTGCACCGTACTGTGGTGGAGCAGATCACACAATGGATGCAGAGAGGAGGCTAACAGGTGCAGGGTCCCACCAGGGAGAATAGCTGGAAGTTAAGTCAATGTGACTGTTACAGAGTGCCAAATTTAACTAAATTTACTTGCTGCTTCTTTTTAAATGCTGAGTTTTATTACATCAGACTGTGGCATGCTTTATTTCCCCCACATGCTCTGGGTGTGCTGCAAATTTCCAGCATGAGTCAAGACTGTTGCAGTTGCTGTATCACCCTTAAACTGACCAAATGTGCTTTTTTTAAAGGATATCTGGTCAAGTTTTTTATATTTGTGTAACTTTATTGCACTGGGAGAGCTTCCTGATCTGGTTTAAGCTTAACATTTCTTTATTTCTATTAAAAGTGCTTAAGTTTTAATACTTGAAATACACTCATTTTAGCTGCGCCTGCTTGTCATGTGTGTGCAGGAACGTGTGGTTGTAATAGAGCCGCTGACAACTGAATGACAGGGTGTGGTATGGACACACCGTCCTGTTAGAGCCCGGGACAGACGGAGCACTTTGCAAGTTGTTTACTATTTCAATTTTAATTCTTGTTCCCCACTCGAGGAGAGATTAGATCAAAATACTGAATAATTAAATCCGTGAAACGTAAAGCCAGCTGGGAGGACTTTATGCCGCAATTTCTGGTAGTTAAACAGTGTTCATGTGTTTAAAGCATTAACGGGACCAGATGGGAGCCAAACAATCACAGACCCAGTTTGGAAAGATGGAAAAAAGCAAAGAATATTTTGCGTGTGCAGCTCTGCAGTTTTCTGCTTTCATCAATATTAGTTTGTGAGCAGTGAAATAGTGAGATGGAAATTTCATTAGGCTGTCAGCCAGGGAACGCACAATAAACACAATTATCATCACACCCCACTGGAAATATAACTCTCCACTCACTCACGCTGACCTCCTTTTGTAGGGACATTTAATTGCCGTCGCAGAGATTCCTGGCACACTCAGCACTGGAATTTCTGGACTCCACAGAGCTCAACATAATTAATTGAATTATTCTCGATCTCGGCAACAAACAGTAATGCGCCGTTTTATTGGGAGACCCATTAATCCAGGCGAGCGTTACGGCGCTCCACAAGTGTAAGAGAGGCTGGCGGTGAGCTCATTCATGCCTCAGAGTGGTGATCATCAAAGGACGAGGCAAAGGAAGTGAATCAACCTGAGCTGGTGGGGATGTCATGGGACGCTCCGTAAGTCCCTTGACGATGAGTTTAGCAGCTGTGAGGCCAGCGTTTCCACGCCAGAGCCTCACCCTGAGAGATCACCCATCTCTGTGAGTGTGCGGGGAGGGGTCACTGTGGGTGTTCAATAGTTTAAAGGGTCGATTCACTTAAATAACAACAAAAATAATTATTCTCACTTAGCGGTGACTCAACCCGAACTCCAGACGAAACTTCCAATATTGGACGATTCCTTAAAACCCCAAATTATCTTTATTTCAAATGCTTTTTAAAATAATCACTGCACATGGCAGCTACAGTATGATTCAGGTCAAGGAAATATCTTGGTCATAAACTGAGGTTGTAAGGTTAAGTTCAGACAACAAAAACACGTGGTTAACGTTATGGAAACAATGTGGTTAAAGCTAATAAAAGGAAAGTGCTAAGTGGTCTGTGAGTGGGTGCAAACTCCCCGAGCTCCACACCCTTACTTTCGGTCTCATCACATGAAAGGCACACTGCTCACTGCGTTGGTGCTGAACAATGCTATTGGGCGTAAATCATGGCATGGGGGATTGAAAATGTGAGAACAATTTCTGGAATACTTGGCTTGGTGTTTGTTTGTTTTTTTTGTTTTTTTCTGCCCTCGCCCAAATACAAGTTGAGTTTTTTGTTGTTCTCAAGGCTTTTAAACATTACATGTTTTCAACCTGTTCCTGTTCTCAGGTCACCAATTAGCACTGATGCTTTGTCACGCCCTTCTGCATCTGATAGCGATGCGCAGGGGTATCTTTAGTGTAGCTAAGTTAGGTTTAGACATCTGAGGGTTAGGGTTGGGATTAACCCAAACCCCAAAAATTCATGGTTAGGGTCAGATCACGTAACGTCACATGAGTGAGATCAATGCGCAACAAACTTGCCTATGTTACGTAACGTTATGCCAAAACACTGACTTGTGGTTTCTCACAGGACACAAACTACAGTCTCCTGGGTGAAAGTCCACCGGACTTTCATGTCTACATATTGCGCGTTAGATATCCTCCTGTGTCTGGCGTTGAAGTTCCAGGATGCCACAACCAACACCGGGAAGTCAACAAAAGCACATGGTTGGGTTTAGGAAAAAAACTTAATGGTTTGACTCTACATTTATCCAGGAAGCTAACACCAGGCTCCCAGGTAGCAGTCCAGGGTTTGTTTGACCCATCCACCACCACTCCTACCAACCCTACAGGGACTTTCCAGGTTCTTCTATTACATCATTACAAGCAGCATTTCAAGATGAAGCCGTCCTGTGGTGTATCATACCTCCGCGACAGGTGCATCCACATATCATACAGCTGCATCAGGTGCTGTCTGGCCAACCGGCAATGTATCATAACACTTCGTAAAAACTTAAAAATGAGAAACCCCCATGTATGAGAACGGGCTGAGAAAATGTCTTGTCAAGAATCTATAAGTATCCGCATTACTGTGGATAATTCACAGACATCAACGGTTTATGTTGGCACTACTTTGCACCAAAGAAGTTCTTTCTGTTCTCAAAGCTTCACATTTAATTGACCTGAATCACAAAAAGGAGGACTGAAGACTTGGACTTGGATGCTGCGAGACCTAAAAACAAAAAGTCTCAAGTTATGACCTGGTTACATTCTGAGTCCTGAGGGTCTCACATGGCCACATACCTTGAAAATTAAGTTATGTATTCAGGGAACTTTGCCTCAGCTATTGACAGAGCTTTAAATGGAAAATGCAGTTTTCATGGTCGACATTCTTGAGACTTGAAAGTCTTGCTGAGACTTGGCACCTGACTTTTATTTGTTTAAAAATGACTTAAAAACACCACCAGTTTCATTTAACTGCTTTGAATTAGGGTGAAACCAAAACTATTTGCATGACTAACATACCACTAAAGGCTGGAGATTATTTTTTGTAATGTGGGTGAAACCATTTGAGAGCAATACATGACTAAGTCTCAGGACAGGGTCAGATTCATCCACCTGGAGGCTAAACTCATGGGATACTCGGACGCCTGAGGTGAAGCAGGCTCTAGGGGAGGGTGTGTGTGGATGACGCAGCAGCAGAAGAGGCTGCAGTGCAGCGGCCGGGGCCCCCCTTGACAAGCCCCGCGCAGTTTTATGTCTCCGGCTGAGCCAAATCTCATTCCTCTGCAGTTTTCCATCTGTTGTCCTCATGCACCTGAACTGTACAGTTCCACCCTAGCTACAAATCAGTCATGCTTCACTCCACCACACACACCCATATCTCAACCTATTTGTACACTACATGCCAAACTGAAATTTTCATAGCAATCATGCAGCTTTTCTGTCTCCTGGCCATCAATTTTTCAGAGCGCATCTATAAGCCATGAGAGCAGGGATCCACCCCGTGTTGTGTTTTCTTTTTGAATGTAAAAGGGACGCTCTCTTTAGCCAGTGTGGCGTGTTTTGTGGACACAGGTAGTGTAACAGCCGGGTTTGGGTGGTTAAAACGGCCGAGTCTTTCTCCAGCAGTGGAGTTTTGCATTGCAGGAGTGAGTGTCCCGCAGGCAGTACAGTACCTGCCTCTATCAATAATTGAGCTGCTCTTGTCCTGTTAGGAGAGGAACAAGAGGAGGCTGAGGGGAGCGTTTCTCCGGCAGCTCTTTTGTGCAGATTTAACTCATCTATATTTAAGAGACGCACATCTGCAAGGATATAGTAAGTGATGGGATTTAACTGACATGTGCTCTTATCTGTGTCTTCAGTCAGTGTTGTTTGGGCGGCGCTTCAGTTTTGTTAGTCGGCATTTCTGGACCTGTCAGACTGATGATTTAACTGTAAATACTGCTCATGTGTATTCTGTGTGTAACTGCTGCTCTCTTGCGATATGACTTACCTTCATAGCAACGGATAGTGTTGTATTAGGTGACGAAGACCAGAGACACTGTTGTTTTGAAACTATAGTCGACTGCATCTTGGCAAGCACTGATTTAGTGATTCACAGATCAATAGAGAAGCAAGTTTGCAGAACTCTTAAACAATCATATAATATATATTTTTTTTTTAAAAAATGATTGCCATATGTCTTTCTTGGTTTGAAATTAGTTTGTCACTTTCACCCTTCACACCTTCTCCAATCTGAAATCTTCAAATCCTCGACATTTAATGGGCTAAATTTCTTTAACAAGTGGGTTTTTAGATGTTTAGAATATAATCATTTGATGTTTTTACATCAATAATGCATCAAATGTATAAAAATGTTGCTTGTGTAACGAGCCCACAGAAAAATAAAACCCATTTCTTAGCTTTATGGAGCTTTTTAGCCACAATGTTGCTATAGCTAGTTAGCGACTGTTATTCGCTTGTGAACATAGTGGAGCAATAAGCTTCTAAAAAGCTACTTATTTTCCTCAGTAAATAATAAAGACCACACTAGAGCTAAAAGGAGTGTAATATGTGGACTTAAATGCACTGGGTGTTAAGAAACACCGCTCCAAATGAAAGCTAATGTTGCTCCGTATCTGCCGGCTGTTTGCTCACACTTTAGCCGTATCAGCTTAGGTATAATATGTGAACAAAAAAAGTGAGCAAAAAGGTCAGTTAATGCTGCTTGTAAATGGCTATATTTCCACATGTAGTGTGGCCCTGCTAAATATGATTCAAATAATAATTCTGTGTCAGTGAGCTAAAAACAATTCAACACAAATTCCCCAAATTTTAACTCTGACATCTTTTGAGGCACTTTTCTTTGAGTCGGTTTCTTTCAGAAAACCTGTTTTTGATGAACAAGCAATGATATGTTTTACATTTCAAGGAGTAAGTAAAAGTTTGTCGTAAATAACTAAAGTAGCTAGTTAGCTTTAGCAGTGATAGCTAAGATGGCTGAAAAGACAAAAGCACAAAAACTCAAATTAGTTCTGTTTTTGTTTCTCACACTGTGGTTATGTGGTGTCAAAATAAACAAAATTTTTCCACTGGGAAAATTCACATGAACGCCCCCTTAACTCGGAACTCGGATAGTTGGTGAAAATTGTGACGTCATGTTACGTAGAAAAATGGCAGATGAAAGTAAACCTTTGGTTGCGTATTAATTTCTGCTCAGATGTAATTTGTATTTTGGTATAAGGTGGTAACCGTTAGTTGTTGTCCACATAGTGACCTAGATTAGAAAAGTTATTAGCATTAACTCCGATAACAAAGGTAAAGCTATATTTTAATGATTTTTGGGAATGCACCGGTGTAGCAACAAATTACTTTTTGATATAAAGCTTCAACTAATTCGGTATACTTGGAGAGCAACTTGAATCTTTACTGGGATGATAAACGCATCAGATTTTGAAATCCAGCACTTGGGCAGTGACTTGTGGCGTCAGACGCTGCTGAAAAAGTCGTCCTTAAACGGCGGCATGATACATGGCAGGTTTCCGTTACATCAGGGGGAAACGCAGCAGGACACGAACGAAAGTAAAGGCAACGAAAATCTGAGTAGGGCCAGTGGTGGGCGGGGTGGATGGATCCAACGAACACTGACCTTCTTTTTTCCTAAACCTAACCGAATGTTTGTGTTGCCGTAACCCAACCACGTGCATTTGTTGAAGGCAAAAAAACATAATTTCACGGTGTTTTACCAATGTATTGCGTTTATTTTGAAAGAGACTATATGTAAATTTCCTGTGAAAACAGAAGTATATTTTGAAATATACAGAGAACTTGACACAACATCCCAGAGTGTCAACAACCAACGCGCCCGGGGAACCTTTCACGTCATATCTGTACGTGGAAAGTCCGACAATATGTGACGAGGTCAGAGTGAGGATGTGTTGCATGAACACACCAAAGTCGGAAGAATGACCATCAGAGGAGCATGTGAATGCAGCATACATCATATTACAGATTTCCAAATATAACAGAAAACTCTCTCTTTTTATTTTCTCTTTCAAACACCTCCAGCAGGCACTGGTGACCGGTCGGGGTTCCTGAGCGGTGCAGTCATGGGCAGGCCGGAGGGGTTGGCCAGGCCACCTCTGGTGTTAGCTATGGCGCTCCTGGCTCTCTCTCTCGTCTCCACGGGGGTCTCCTGCCTCCCACAGCCGCTGCCAAGAGTCTTCCTCTCCTTTGAAGGTAAGAAGAAATAACAAGCATGCACCCCTGAATGTAAACCAGCATCTTGGAACTTTCTCTGCAGTTGTAATGAGGTTGCAATGATGCCGTGTGTGTTAGGGCGCTAATGCTGAACAAATGGTTGATAATCAAAGTATCGCTCCGGGCTATATTATACGGCTTACCCAGACTTTGCAGAACTTGTGCAACTATGCTGTTGTTTTGTATCAGATTAATCTGTTGTCCAGCAAGAATCAGACCTCAGCAGGAGGTAACACAGCTTGTCAGACCTACCATGAATCTGTTCCTAGTTAAACTTTAATCACACCCCTTCAGACTGCAGGCCTGTCGGCACTGGGGCAGCCTCTGGTTTTGATTCTCTTGTTTTATTTAATTTCTGTGACATAGATTATTTTATGAATTTTTGATGCTCTGTTGAAATAAGAGCGTAGTGAAAGGGTTGACCGGTTTGTGTGTTAGTCGCTGTAGATGAGCGGGCCGATCACTCACGCCCCTGTGCTGTGAGCGGTGCAGTAACCTTTTCGCAGTGGCTGGATAGTGTGCAGGGGCTGAGGGAGATGTTTGATCACCTTTCACTACCTCTCGCTGTGGATTAGGCAGCACAGAGCAGCTGAGGCTGTCCGTCAGCACGGCCTCTGCTCTCAGTTAATAAAGCCTTACAGTGCGAGGCTAAACCAGGTGTAGTTTTCTTTCTCTCTCAGACTAAATACTTGCGTCATGTCTTTTCCCACTTTGGTCTCATTCTTTCCTTTTATCTTTCCCTTTAATTCCTTCCGTCTTTTTCTTACCTTTTGTGGCTCCTGGTTCTCTGTTATTGTTTCATTCTAAATATCTTAACCAGCCTGCAGACTGTTTCTGCTCTGCATATTGTCTTAGTTGTTAAATATGGCAGTCAGGTTGGGAAAAAAAGCCACAGTGACTGAATACAGAGGGGAAAAACAATGAAATGGCCCAAAAAATGTTGGCATTCTACATTTCTACAAGCCATGGATAAGTTACATTTAAATACTGTTATGTCGCAGATACATTGAAACTTTACATTTCAACAATTCTGTGGTTGACGTGTGGTTAGGTTTAGACTCAAAAACCACTTGTATATGGTTAGGAAAAGATGATTTAAAATACCTGGTTTTGAGGGCCTCAGTGGAAAAGCAGCAATGTCTTGGTAAAAAAAAAAATCACTTTTGGTGCCACTGTCTCGACAAGAAACTCCCAATGTCCTAGTAAAAAACTCTTTTTTGTGATACTATCCCTATAGTGAAAAAGCAGTAGGTTGCGATAAAACACCCACATTTTGATTGGTGTCTTAAAAGCGGCTGAAAATGCAAGACTTGATTAAAAACAACAAAAAAACATTTGGTCATTTGGCCACTATCTTAACAGGAAACCCAGCAATGTCTCAGTAATAAACAACTGTTTTTTTGTGATATTATCCCCAGTGGAAAAACAGTGATGGGTCGTTAAGATAAGCCATGTTTTGGGTCTGAAAAGCTGCTGGAAAAACAGTGACAGGTCTCTAAACTTATATTATACAGAGCCACAGGATCACAATAAACACCATGCAGCAGTGACTTGCTAAAAGACAACTGCTTTTGGTTACCCTGCTAAAAAAAAGTAGGGTCGTTAAAATACACTCTCACTCTCTGGGTGCTGAGAAGCCGCCAGACAAACAGTGACAGGTCCCTTAAAAACACTCACATTTGATGTTTTAAAAGCTGCTGGAAATGCAGCAATAACTTACTAAAAACAATCACTTTTGATGCCACTATATCTGCTGGGAGAAAAGCTGTGGGTAGAAATAAACACCAACATTTGGTGCATAAAAGGCTGCTGTAAATGCAGAAATGTTGTTGTTGATATGCTACATATGATACATGATACATCTGAAATGTACAAATGTAACTTGTGTGTTTTTCCTCTAGCGACTGGGCTGTGAAAGAAACATCCCTATCTTCGGTTTTGACCCCTCAAATCACACCGTTCACTCACTCCTTGCACCTCCAGTGTTTCCAAACAGCCATCTTAAAAGGTCAGAGGTGGCCGCGCTGAAAATGAGCCAATCCCTGTAATCCTGGAAACGCTCGATTCCCTTTCAGAGTGCTGATTAGATTTGATCTGTGGTCGTCACTGTAGTTGTGTTCACCGTGGGGAGGACCATAAATGGAGAGTTTTACTTTGCAGCGCACTAATTCTTTAAGAGGCTCTGGACTTTATTCCTAATGAATGTTTATCCGTATGATGAGGGGAATGTGTGTGTTTCGCTGTGTTACTATGACCCTGGGACACATTGAGGTGGATTTATGAGGAAAGAGGAGGATGTTTGTTCAAAGCTAAGCGGCCAACTTTAAGGTGTGAATTTACATTCCAGCTTTGATTGAGCATCTGAGCCTAAAACACCAGGACGCAACGAGTAGATGCACCTTTTGTTTTTGAGTGAGAAATTATTCTGAGCTAAGGAGGAGGTTATAACTCCCTCATGGCTGCAGGGGAAAGTTCGGCAGGGGTGAGCACCAGATGTAGAGAGACTCTTAGGACTCGAGGTGGAGGCTCATTTCTCCCATAAACACTGGAAGCCCGTACTGAGGGAAGAATTTAAGGAGTCTGGGCTCCTTCCAAAGCAGCCAGAAAGATGAATGAAGAGTTATAGAAGACTGGAAGAGTGGTGTCTCAAAGGGGAAGGAGGTGCAGGTGGTTTGGCACCTGCTGGGTGGCCAAAAGGTTAGTCTTTTAGTCTGGATTCTCCCAGATGTGAAGACCTGTTAATTATTAAAACCTGGAACTAACTGAATCAAGAAAATAAACCAGCGAGTGAGACGTTCAGGTCGTGCATAGATCTGGACGCTTGAACATCCTCCCCCCCTTTTTACTCCTCATATCACTGCTGAAATCCAATCCAGGGGTAAGGCAGGTTCACGGGACTCCCGGCACAGCCTCACGTCCTGCAGAGAAGTTGCTGTCTCTGACATTCCTCTCTCCCTCGCTCTGCTTACTCTTGTGCTCCTCAGGCGAACGCAGCCAGACCACAATTAAAACCGCATAATAAACAGTGAAAAATGCAGCTAACCCAAATAATAAACCCTCCAGCGGTGCCTTTCTCTTCCGTGCCTCGGATAATAAACACAGGCCTCCTTCCATACAGCAAAACTATTTAGGGATACCCAGCGTGATAAAAGATGCAGTAATTACTCCTCTACATTTGCTTTAAATATCTCCGGGCCTCTCTGTTTATTTTGGCCCTTTTCATGCCACCTTTTCATGTATTTGCTGTCACAATGAGGCTGAAATGCAAACAGTGTACTGATCAGGAAGAGAGAGTTTGACTGCAACTGTGCACAGAAATATAAAATAAACTTTTGATCAGTGTCTGCAGCAGATTTTCAAGTTGTTTTTTTAGAATTATTTTACGTCCACACCTGACGAAAACAATCTTGGAAACCTAGACTGATGTCACAGCCCAAAGCTGTCAAATGTCGCAGCTTTGTCAGCGATTCCGGCTTCGGACACCGACACCAAAACCATACTTTTGCAGTGGTATGATACGCCACTGGGCAGCGTCAGTTTGTAATGCAGCCAGATTTAATCCTTGGCGGCATTATGATACACCGCCGGTTGGCTGGAGGGCACCTGTTGCGGCAGCATGATACATGGTGACAAGATGGTGTCAATTTGACACACTATCGGTAACGACGTGATGTAAGGAGCAGGAAAGTTCATAGGGGTGAAGGATGGGTCCAATCAACCCCGGACTTTCACCCAGGAGCCCGTTGTTCACTTTCCATATGAATGCAGAGCCAAACCGTGATTACATTTTTCTAAACCTAAAACATGCTTTTATTAATGTCCCAGGATTGGTTGAGGAAGCATACCTAGCATGTAATATGTAGATAACGTTAGTCTATGGCAACTGTATTTTGTGAAGACGGCAAACAGCTTCACTTTTTATGCACAGTTTTTTCCATCCATTGTTTCAAATCCAAAATGCTTCTGCACATTCAGATGGTTAAGTGTCGAGATCATCTGCTCAGCACAGCTCGCATGTTTTCCCTCAGTTTTTTTGGCAAAAACAACAATAGTTTTATTTACTGACAACTGGGTAGAGAAGGAATTTAGGGAAAGTCTCCACTTGAGAACAAGTCTGTTGCACTTGCATGAACTTTCCGGGTAATGAATTAATCATCCAAATGTGTCTGCAGCACGGACGGCACAAAACTTTTTTTCCAATTTTTTTTTTTTTTGCAAGATTGCAGTGCTTGTGTTGATCGAAGACCATTACTGCCATGTTGACCCTTGATAATATGTTATTACATGTATATGATGGTCCTGGATAAACTCAACCAGAACCATCTAGAATCAACATGGAAAAAAGGAGGGGAAATGTGTGAAGTGCAGGAATTTGCGACTGAAAAATGATATTATCCTTCTTCATTGCTTAGTTTATTTGTTAGCGTAGCCAACCTAGTTAGCAAGCTAACTCACTATCCCTGCTGCAGCTGACATGGTTTTTGTGCAGTGTCAATTTTACTAACTTCAATTTGGAAAACTAGCTTAGCTTCAAGGACTTTTTGAAAGAATCACAGGAGCAGCATATACTATAACAAGAAGTTCAGATTATAACACACAAACACAGGAAGCATGATTTCATTCTCTGGTCAGGACGCAGTTACTCCACTATATCTTGACATAGCAAACAGTGGTTTGCTGCTATATTAATGCTCTGATGTCATACAGAGCTCCTTTAACACGCAGATTGCTTTCATTTGCTGTAAACTGCGAGACGAGTATTGCTCAACAGGCACTGATACTGAGAGGCACACTTAATAAGTTGCTTATTGGTTTTGCTACTGTATCAGAGGTTGGCTTTGCTGTTGCCAAAATGCCATTCCAGGAATGGTGGGATCAAAAATTCAGCCCCATTTATCCTCGGAGCTGGCAGTTGGGGCAGTGGTCTGTGTTTATGATCAGGATCATTTAACCTCATCAGCGGTCTCACCCTGTTCTGGCAACACTCCAGCATTCAATACAGTATTAACTCAGAAACACATACAGTATGAATGTCAAACCATGAAGGATGTTTATTTGAAAGTTAGCGGGCCCGTGCATGCTTTCCCGTGGATGATGTGAATTTTGCACACACGTCTGGCCGAGAGCCGGGCTGAGACGTCGGAGAGATTGATTAAGATGATGTCTGTAGTTTAATGAGCGCTCCCTCACACTGGTATGAGCCACATGGGCCTCATTCACGGCCTGAACAGAACCAGGCGTGGAGATCAGGAACCAGGCTTCAGGGAGCGGATACACCGGATCCCTCCGCCTCCACAGATTACTCCTCACTTTTATCATGCCTCATTACTACCTCCACTCACCCCCCATTATTCATAGAGCAATCACGCTGCTCATGTAGGTGGATGTCCGTCTGTTGAGGATGTTTACTTGGTGGTGAGGGTTTGCAGAAGTGTCGCTCTGTTGGAGAAAGAGTGTATGTTTGTCTGTGGTGAGTGCGTGGATGTGCATTCCTTGGACTTTATTGCATTTCAGTGGTAAAAAGCTTTTTCCTGAATCATTGTGAAAACTATGTGGTTTTCCGGAAATGCAAGTTATGAAAGGAAATCTACGAGATATTTTGCATACTTCGAATACTTGAAACCCAAACAAACCAGGACTATTTTAAGGCTCTCGTCAATAGGTACAGTACTTTTCTGAATTCTTTTCTGACTGGGTCGTCTAACTGATATTACATTCACACTTTTGTGAAGTAATGTCTCAGATTTAAAGGGATCAGTCACCTCAAAATCATTAAAAAACACATCTCTGTCCTCTCCTCTGAATTGTTTTGGTCTGAGTTGCTGATTGTTGGAGACCGCAGAGATGTCTGCTTTCTCTCCAATATAATGGAACTAGATGACACTCATCCATTGTTTCAAATCCAACATTATCCCCCAGCGGATAATGCGTTATTACAACAAATAAGCCGGCACCTCCGTGTACAAAAAGTAACACTCTCTTCACACTGTACACAATGCTACACAACGTGGCGAACAGGCTGCTAACAGCACGTTCATAGCACCATTTCCAAGAAATAATAAAGTACTAGGTCCAGTACATGTAACAGCAACACATACTCATAATATAATTATAAACCAAGTCACTTACTTATCCAACAGCAGCAAGGCAACATCCGTGTCTGCCCAGTTTCTTCCTTCAGGGCTCTCCTACGAGGAAAAGCGACGTGTTAGCTACCGTATTGGGCAGTAACGCGTACAGTAATGATATTACTTTCTCCTATTGCGAGTAGTGTAACTAATTACTAATAAGATTTCAGTAATAATATTAGTTACCCCAAAACCATTCTCATTTCTACCTCATCACATATTGACATTTGGTCATGGACTTTCCACGTCCAGATACGACATGCAAGGTACCCTGGGTGTGTTGGTTGTTGACGTTCTTCAACCCTTCTGTTTTCACAGGAAATTTACCGTTTACATACAGTCTCTTTAAAAATAAATGCACTATGTCAGAACAACAACGCGGACGGATGATTTTTTCCTGCCAACACTAACACACGTCACTGCCCAAGCCCTGGATTTCGATGACTTTGGGTTGGAATCCAGTATAAACAGGTCATGATTTCTGGAAAGAGACATCGCTGTTGAGTTTTGAATGTAGTTCCATTATATTGGAGAGAAGGCAGCCTGTTAAATTAATATCATCAGCGACGCAGACACTGACTTTGGTGTCCAATGGCATGTGTAGTCTCCAGGGGTTAAAAGGTCAAACTGTCAGAGGTCAGTTCTGACAGGCAGCCAGAAGCAGGCCAGGATGTCTCTGTCCGTGCCCGAAGGTTAATTCCTTTCTAACGTCAGACATCTTCCTGTCCCTGTTTTACATTAGACCTGCACATTAGCATCTCCTCTCTCCTGTGGTGAAAGTAATAAAGCCTGTGAAGTAAAATCAGTGATGCTCTGTGATTATAGAGAATTCCTGGCAGGGCAAAGCACAGGCCTGTCAAATCTGTCGGCGAAGGCACACAGAGACATGCTACAAATAGCTATAGGTTAGCGGTGCATGTGTGTGTCTGTGTGTGTTCTCTGAGCCTGAATACTGGCAGAAAGAAAGCAGTTTCTTTGTGTGTGTATGTGTGTGTGTGTGTATGGATCTCCCCCAGACTCATGTCCTGAGATGTCCATCTAATTGCAGCATGGACATTTTCTGCAGGAGGGTGAGCTCCAGCTTGCACCGCCTTGGGGGCTGACGGCTTGTGAGATGTTTGACAGCTCCTCTGTCAGTCTGTCTTTCTCTGCCCGTCTCTCTGTGTTTAGCCATTCCTGCGTCTGACCTCGCTCGCCCTGTTGAATGTTTTATTATTCCTCCCTCTAAGCATGTTGAAAGGTAATCAATAGGCATCAGTACACACAGAGACAAGGATAGCCAAGGTCAACTGGAAAATCCTTGGGTGGCAGGCATCACAAAGTAATAACCTATTCCTGTGAAAGTATTTATGCAAGCTTGTTTGTCCTTCCTTTGTTGTGTGGTGAATTTTGTACACTTAAGTTATTAAAATGTTCAGCAGCTACTCTCATATTGGAGCTTTTCCATCGGCTGAGCAGTGCTTAACGTTTTATAGGTTAAAAAAAAAAAAGGCACACACTGTCTTTGGATTAAGGCTTAAGACGGATTCCTTCTCCATTATTGGAAATATTGTTTGACGTGGACGGATTTCTTCTGTAAGCACTTGGATCAAAAGAATATGTAAACAAGCTTTTCCCGGAGTCGTCAGCCAACTGCGAAAAAAATCAACAGGTGCATTTATCATTGTTGCCCTCACAGCAAACCTTTACCTTCACTCAACACCACAGAAACAACCCCCTCGACCTCGGCGACATCGTGTCTCCGAGGAAATATGGTTTTCTTAAACTGACACAGCTTCAGCCTTGAAGAGCAGCAGAGACCGGCGTCCCACCTGGGTGAGCTTTTTTCCCTTTGGCCGTCCTCCATGACTAGTAAACACATCAACTCTGAGAATCCTCTGACCCGTATCTCCTGCAAGCCTCCCCTCGCTCTGAGAGTCTCAGCGGCGAGAACCTCCCAGACAGTAAAATCGCAGAGATTTACTGTCCACTTGAGGTGAGCAGTAACTAGAGGCTCCTGGTGTGGGCGGGTGAGAGGTCGCAGCATAGAAGCGGTGCATGTTGGTTCTGTGCGAAGCAGCGGCCGCCGGTGACATGTGAAGGGGAGGCCAGGTGCTAATTGGAGCAGTGGGAACGCAAACTAGCCGGCGGGGGCAGCGTGATGGACAGGTTGTCATCTCGAGTTTCGGCTCCTACGGGGAATATTAGCCAACTCTGTAGCAGGTCAGCCGTGCAACGAAACCAGCAGTTGACATTGGTGCCGGATAACATCACTCCGCACAAACACACACGCTTAGCCGAGGGAGAAAATACACTCCAGGCTCACATGTCATATTTAGATGCAGCGTCTGCTTTGGGATGCCGGCGTGAGAGGAGGCATACATAAGAGCTCAGGCATTCCGTCCAGCCATATGATTCCCATTACAAATGTCTGGTTATAGATAATTGGTGACAGACAACAATCGGAAAATTAATGAGACGTAGTAGATATAAAGCCGAGGCTGGCTTCTGTCCACGGCAGTTGCAGTACATTTCGAGTGCAGAGCACAGCCTGCCTGAGAATGTGGAGTATGTCGGTTGGACAGACAATCGGACGACTCTGTCAGCCAGGCGTCCTGGGTGGTCTCAAAGCACTGGAACGACACCTTAACTTCCCCTCTGCCATATGTATACGCCACCAGTCATTACTGTATACCACTAGGCTGGTCCCCGAGGAGAATGGATGGCCGTCTCTTTCGGGCAGCGGCCATTACTTATCTCTAGAGGAGGCCTGCCAGTTGCCAGGATAAAGTCTCTCGCTGGTGCAGTATGTGTGAGTGGGCCGGCTCTGTGTTAGGTAAGTGCAGCCATCCAGAACTGAACCAGAAGGGCTCTTGTCCGGACAAAGAGCAATGGTATTTGGCACAAGGTTTGAAGTCAGACCTCTGTGATGAAACCCACTCCATCTTGTGAGGAGAGATGAATTGCGAGGGGGCGGCGCAGGCTCCCCCTTCAATATTTATCAAGACGGGTTATTGGGGTCCTCCCAGCGGCTGCCCCTGACAACCACCGAGCAGGTCCTCCTCCAACTGAATGGAGAGCAAGCCTCATTAGCATGGAGTTAATTTATTCATGCTGGCCTTTCAGGTACAAAGCCAATTGATGAGGGCTGCATTTGCATGTTACACACCAAGGGTTGATTTGTAATTGGTCCACTGTCCAACCCTGAAGTGTTAATTAGGAGCAGGGACCTTTTGGCTTGCACTCAGACATTGGTGTTAATCAAAAAACCCAACACTCCAGTCAATTTGTTTAAAGCTGCTCATCCCTGCTTCACACGGGCCAAGTTAATGTCCTGACAAAATAAAATCACGTCGTTGCTCCAGGCTGATTTTATCACCTTTTTATGTCGACAGAGGATTATTATGTGGTGAATCTAATAAAATGCAGCTGTGTTTTTCAGTCTTAAAGAAATACATCATCCCCCAAATGAGCATTTGTATAATTTATTTTATTTGACCTTTTTTTAACCAGAAAAACCTCTTGAGATTAAACAACTCTTTTTCTTTTTTAACTTATTTTTTAAACAACTCTTTTTCAAGAGTGTCCTGGCCAAGACAGGCAGCAACGTAAGTTACAGACAGATAACGTGGAACAAAAATAAAGAGTAAAAAATCTAATCTAAGACAAGCAATATAAAGCACAAAATAAGATTACCTAAGAAGAACATTTTGTTTTTCTGGCATGATTCTGATTTACGAAGCATGCAAAAACATTCCTAATGAACTGAAATCATACGCTTTAACAACATTAAAACAATCTCTAAAGATCCATTTACAAACTCTCACACAACTCGTGCAGTATAATCCAAGTCTCATTTATCCAGTCGTATGCTTTTACTTTCCAAACAGACAGCCCTTTCCAACAGGGAACAGTTGCCATGCCATTGTTTCAGTGGTGCAAAACTTCCAACCCCTATTAATCTGAAAATGTCCCCTGTCCCGTTTCTCCAACATCCCAATAACAATTACATATTGCTCCATAGTCCATAATCCTGGGTGTTTTTAACCAACCCTTTATGGTGTTTGACCCATCAAACCCGTTTGTATCTTCATTATCCATCCCTGCTTTTCCAGCAACTTTTGTGCCATCAAATGTCCGTATTAACCATAACAAAGTGGTTTCTGTTCCTAGACCTAACCACAAATGTAACGTACTAATTAAAAAGCACCAGTCAAGCCTTAAAATGAAGGAAAACAAAGGATGTATGATAGGAGCCTAAGAAAATCTTAATACACTTAAGTATCACGATATTATATTTTGTGACGCTGTATTAATTCTCAAAAACACGCGATTTTTAATTAATTATTTACACGCAAGTATTCATGGCAGTGATTCATTTTGTGTTGTTTGAACTTCATACCAAACAACATCTCTAGTGTAAACACGAAGAACACAAGCTTATGAAACAGGTATAAATGTCACACTGCTGGCCTAGTCGCCGATCCTGAATGTCTTCTACCGACCCTTTACGGTGTTTCCCAGCAGCAAAGCCTTTCTCAGTGGTGTTTGACCCACCAACTGCGGGTGTATTTCAGTAATCTATCCCTACTTTTCCAGCAGCTTTTGTGCCACCAAATATTAATTCTTAACCCATAACAAAAGTTTTTGTGCCTAAATCTAACCGCAAATGTAACGCATCTGTGGTTTACAGAAATATACATATAGTCTGGCTTTGAAGAGAGTATGGAGTAAGAGCAAGTTTCACTTTGAATTCAGTTCTCTGTCGGAAAGGCCAGTCTGTTTGGGAAGTACTAAGCACATAACTGGATAAATGAGACTTGGATTATACAGCAGGAGTTGTGTAAGAGTCTGTTAATAAATGTTTTTAAGTAGTTTTGCTGTCGTTAAACGTGGCCGCCTACGACTTGAATTCATCAAGAATTTTCTGTTTTTGTATTCTTCCACCAGAGACATGCAAGAATAACATTTCTTTACAAATTCACTGTAACACTGGATGAGTAACTGATAAACAAATGGTCAAACGGGGGTGAAGTATTCAGTCAACCACTTTCCTCCAACCACATCTCCTTACAATATAAACCACGATGCCACACTGTTTCCTCTGGTGTTCTTCCACCTCTTGTTATCTCCCATCAAATCAGCAGAAGAGCTAAAGGCTGTTGATGTGACACCAGCTCAGTGAGTTGGCACCGGCTCCTCAAACCTCAGTCCTGGGCGGTCCAGAACTACAGTTGCCTCTCTCATAAAGATCCCACATACTTTCCAGTGACAGTGAATCTCTCATTTTTACGATGCTGCTTTACAACAAGCCGTTCCTTGTATGGACATCCCAAACCAGAACCATGGACGCGTTGTTTACCGCTGGAGGCATTGTCGTAAACCTCGGCCTTTGAAATAGTTTGCATGATCAGATAACTGTCAGGCTGTCAGAATGGGATGAAAACCTGAGTGAGGCTTCCATGCGGTTGTTGCCTTTCCTCTCTTTGTTGTACGGTATAATCACGACAGAAAAAAGCAGAGAATCAGCTAAGTGAGCACAACAATCTCCTCTGCACTCGAACTGCTGCCACACAAACAGGGGCACAACAACAGGCCCTTTTCTTTTGCCCACACTTTTTTCTATTTCTACATGGTTTTTCACCACAATTACATAAAAGAGGATGTTTTTTTGTTTCCTTTTTTCTTTTTTTTTTTTTCTGCGAGACTGCGAGTCTCTGTGGCTTGTTGCCTCTCTGGGTTGTTACCCTGGAGCTGGTGCCCATGAACAATCAATTCCCCTGCAGTTTACAGAAGGCCGAATTACCCGCCACAATGATCCCAACATGTATTTTCCTCAGATATCTTTTCTTCAAGGCCGTGGTGACAGCACGAACAAAAAGCAAGGCCTGCTGTCGTGAACCAAAGGCCTGCGTTTAATTTTGAAACTCCAAAGAGGATGTCAGTCTGCGATCAACTGACAGGGCACACATGTTTGAAAATGAATGTGCATCAGTCAGGCCCTTCTGCAGCTCTGACTGGGATCCATTACCTAATCATTTAGTCCATTAGATGTCAAAAGGCAGACGACTGGATGTGCTTTTTGTCTGACCAACAATCCAAAACCCAACAATATAATCTAATCTGAATTTTCAACCCAACGTGAAGAATGGAAATTTGAACATGTACAGTTCCCTGACAACTGAGGAAACGCCATCTGCTGAAGAAGGTCATGTAATATGATTAAAAGCTCCAGAACAGCTAATGGATCTTGTGGTGACATTGTCTTAGATGTGAGCCCGGTCTCATTCCGCAGTCAAAAAAAAATCTGGTGGCAGTCACTTGCAGCATCAGAAACCATGAGAAAAAGGCGTCCTTTAATGTCAGCATGATTCGTGGCTGGTTTCCGTTATAGTTTAACGGTGTCCGGGGGTGTCAGTAGGAAATGCAGCGATTCAAGGACGAAAGTTAAGGCGACAAAAAAAAGTCTCACTCCAAAGTCGTCGAAATCTGGCGCTTGGGCAGTGACTTGCCGTGTCAGACACTGACGAAAAAAGCCGTCCTTTAATGTCAGCATGATACGCAGCCAGTCGCCATTATAGTTTAATGGCACTCAGCAGCATCAGAGGGGAAAGCAGCAAGACAAGAACGAAAGTTAAGGTGGTGAAAGTCCGAGTAGGGTGGGTGAGGGTGGTGGTGGATGGGTCCAGCAAACATCGAATTTCACCCAGCAGAGTGTTGTTTGGTGTTGGGTGTTTCCTAAACTTAACAATGTGCATTAGTTGTGGAAGAAAAAAAACCCTCAATTTGTGTTGTTGTACCGATTTAGTGCTTTTATTTTGAAAGAGACTGTATGTAAATAGTAAATTTCCAGTGAAAACAGAGGTGTATTTTGAAAGAAGACAATGCATGAAACAGGCAGAACTTGACACAGTGTCCCAGAACGTCAACAACCAACGCACCCACCCAACGCTGTATCTGGACATGGAAAGTCCATGACCGAACGTAGATACGTGTCGGAGTGAGAATGTGTTGAAAAGACAGAAAGATGGAGATGCACCCAGTAATATAAAATAAAGAAAATGAGCAACTCCTGACATCTGCAAAGCTGAAAACGGAGCACATTTTTGCTTGACTTACATGGGCAGTCTACCAATTTTACTCCAAAAGGTCAGTCAATACAAATAGTTGAATAATGTTTTATGTATCCCCGAAGGAAGCTCTCTAAATACAGAAAATTATCCTGGTGATGTCATCAGGGTTGGACTGGGGCTTGAAACTTCAAATCTGAAACCAAAAGTATTTTTACCCATACTTGGTGCTAAAAGTTGGGATATCTCGGCCACTGCTGCTTTGATTTTCTCCAACTTTATGACAGTGCAACACTCAAAGTTCATTAATCAGTTATTAATATTGATTTCCTTTTAATAATTTAATCGATTTATCACCTGATTGCGCCTGGAAAACTTCCTGGTTCCTTTTATCCATTTGAATTCGTCCATCCTCCAGCATGTGAGGAAGAAATTTATCCTCTAATAGGATCTCCTCTGCAGCACGGAAAGCAACCTGCTGTTCAATATTGAATGACCGCTGTCGTTTTTTTAGCCCAACAAAAGGCTTTTGTGCTGCTTCCGCTTGACCACTTCACACACACAAAAAAAAAACACATCAAAGAGAGAAAAAGTCTCGGCTCTCCAGTCGCCACCTTGCCCTTTCCGCTAACCCCAGCATCTATCGCATGGATTATGGTGTATTGTATCGCCGCTGGTCTGCCGTCCGACCAATGGGGCGCAATGGGTCAAAGCTCAAAGTCAAAGGCAGGACACTGGGGACTGCTGTGAGGTCCGCAGGGAGTTGTTGGGCCCACCTGCCCACATACATAATAGAAAACCCACCAACTGTCATTGCTCAGACCCTGCTTCCTCTCTTTCTTTTCAGTTTCTTTCCCTCCACCTGCAACGAGCACGGCAGCAAGACAGACAAAACATTTCATCACTCACATTACCTCAGCTTTTCCCAATCCCACGATCAAGTGTGCGATCCCCACCTTTATATCTTTGCACGAAATATCGTCTCTTAAACTGCAAATTCCTTTTTTATTACTGTTGCCTTTCTATCTCTTCTCCTCTGACCACTGGCATCAACAAGGCATTTTGGCTCACTGGATATTTTCTCTTGCTCGGACCATCCTCGGTAAAGCCTAGAGATGGTTGTGTGTGGAAGTGCCACAGCCCGTCTGGCACCAACAACCATGCCACGTTGAAAGTCACTTAAATCACCCTTCTTCCCCATTCTGGAAGGTTGTTAACGTAGTCAGGGAAGGGCTGCTCTGACTCCAATATCTCAGCTCTTCTTGCTCTACGTGTGCCGTCACCTCTGACCCAGTGGGCATGTGAAGGTGGAGCCCTGTCCTTCCACTTTAGGAGAATTAGCCGGCGGCCCAGAAGGGACGGAAAAGCCATGAAGTTTGATCGGCTACTTGAAAGGGACAAGCCTTCTGGAGCTACTCCAAACACAGCAGTTACAGGGTTCAGTGGTATATACGACTATACATCTGTGAAAGACTTTCAGATATAGATGACCAAAATGAGGCAATCGAACGACAGGAGAAAAACGTGGTATGGGGTATATCTCTTCCTAGTTTTAATCCAGTGTCCCTGTGTTAAGAATCTTTATATCTTGTAAAACCAGGAACAGTGGTTTTAAATGTTTGCTGACTCATGCTGCACTCGGGTATTTACAAAAGTTCATCCAGTCAAATGAGACTTTGGGCGACTAACTGTCCACACTGGTCATATAAAACCACACTGCACCATTTGTGGGTTTTAGTAGCTGACAGAGCAACATGGAGAGAAATGAGAAAAGTGTGTGTGTTTGCATATTAGTGAGCAAAACCTTTATTTTCATTTCCAAAACAATGTGGCAGGGGTCTAATTAATCCATCTCTACCTTGTCCTTCTTCTTATCTAGCAGTGAGGAAGGTGTGTCAGCTGTAGCTTCATGTCGTGCTGAACTTTAAGCTGGCCCTGTTTTTAGTGCTCCAATCGAATGCAAAGGATTTGATTTAAATCTCTTTTCACTGTGCACTATGCCAATATTCAGTTTTACTGGGAAATGCGTCAGTACAAAAGCTAAAAACACTTTAACTTCTGTTTCACTGTGACTCTAAAGAGTTATTTTGGATTTACCAAAGTCACACAATAACACGAACCGCTGTGTTTGGATTCTTGGTTCAACAGTGGCAGAAAAACAACTTCACAAACTCGATGTAACACCGGCTGAGTAATTGATACAAAGATTGTCATTTGGAGGGTGAGTATTGTTTTTCAATCTGCATCCCCCAAACAACACTGCCCACAACAAGCTGCTCGCCTGAGGGATGACGTCCACAAACACTTTTGACACTCTTCCCTCTCAGGGAAGCTGTGCGATCTCAACAATTAGGAATGTTTATAAACTCAAGGCTAACGAATTACACGTGGTCCGGCGGCTTTCTTTGTTACAGACACGAAAACAAAAACAATTGTGCTCCGACTTTTGTTTTCCGTTTTGAAATATCGGCATTCCTGTCGTCTGATTAGGAAAATGTGTCCAAACTGTGAGGTTGTGGAGCCAGAACACTTGATAAGATGTCACTGATGGAATGAATTTGGACCGAGCACTAGTAGCAGTTTCAGTCCACAAAGACCTCATACGAAGGTTATGAGCTGGCGCTGATTCTGTAAACACACACTCCCACTACATATATTGAATGACTCTGGAAAACCTTGACAATTGTTGCGAGCAGCCCCCCCGCCTCTCCCTGATGGAGCAGGTGCACCATCTGGTAACTTTTGATGTTGGTCTACAGTGCTGCAGCAGTGCACGCATGACTCATATGTTTGCATGAGATTGAAAGCAGAGCACTGAGAAGATACCAGATCCAGCGGTATGTGGACCCCAGAGGGTTTCGTTTGTCTCTCAGCGAATAAGCTGGATCCATGTGACACACCCCTGCTGCGTCCCATCACAGCACCGGGCTTAGCCGGCCTTCCACCCTCACGATAAAATGAAAGTCTCCTGTTTCCCCCTGCTGAGAAAACAATACAAAGTTCACCATAATATTAAACGGTTATTTCACCCCGCACCACACCCCTCTGAACAATCTGCTCCCCCTGTGGAATGTTCTGGAGGGATGCTGTCAGACACAGAGCTATGGAGACAGGAGTGCACCATAATGTCCCAGTCAATTAACAGTGCGTGTGTGTGTGTGTGTGTGGGGGGGGGGGGGGGGGGGTCTATGGTTGACCCTTAAACGGGATCAAGAACAACAATTTACTTACTGACTTTTATCACTGACAATACAAGCTGTCTTGTCGGAAAAGGGGCCAAATAACGCTCCAAAAAACTGAGAGTTGACAACTACATACTCCTGATTTGATCGTATGATTTAATACCTTGCAGTTACTTCCTCAGTCAGCTTTTACTGTTCTCTAATCATTCATTGGAAGGCTCAGGACACCCTTCTCAAAATAAGAAAACAAGGTCTTACCAAGTACAAGTAGGCACAAAACACATGTAGAAATATGATAAATTGCATTATATTTGCAGAAAGTATGAAAACGTATAGGGACCCCCCCCCCCCCATGTGTTTACATTACATGCACTGCTACATGTAGCTACATGCTAACATCAGGGAAACATGTAAACTTGGTTTGCCAGTGTTGTCAATTTCAGATCATATTCCTGCTGGAACATGTCTGGTTGTGTTTAGAAGCGTTTACTGGTGATTGTTTAACAAGAGAAAGTGCTGCTACACACAGTAATTGCCTAGCCGCAAGTATACTGCTACATGTAGCCGCATGCTACATGTAGCAGTTCTGGATACTCTGTTTCCAACTGTTTGTTTCCACTTTTAAGACAAGCTGAAGTCAGCTTGTGACAGCTTTCTTTATATGGTTATCTACTCCAGGGATGTTATTGTAAGTGTTTATAGTATGTAGCTCACACAGCTACATGTAGCTATATGGTAGCCTCTGGAAAACATATAAATGCAGTTGCCAATTTTGTAAATGTTTCCCCAATTTCAGATCATATTCTTGCTGACACGTCTGCTTGTCGTTAGAAGCTTTGTTGGTGATTGTTTAATGAGCAAAAGTGTCGCTATACATAGTAATTTCCCAGCTGCAAGTACACCGCTACATGTAGCCACATGCTAATGTCAGGGAAAACTGAAACCTTGGTTGCTGGCGTTGTTAATTTCTCCCTGACTTTGGATTTTTGTCAGTTTTGTTTTTTGACCTTCTTCCAACTGAGCTAACGATGGCCAACATCAGCTAGATAGCGAACTTCAACAGATGCCATGACAATTTCAGACAAAAATATTGCTCAAGTGACAGTGACCTACAGTGTCACCTATCAGTCATATTTTTAATTAACCATTTAATTAAAACGTCACTTAGCCCCACTGTCTGTTTACTGCAGAGTGTTTGTCGTTTGTGCCCAGTAATAGTCTATCCTACAGCATCTAAGGCTCAGCTGAGCTAACCAATGCCAGAAAACTGCTGCTTTGCATTTTGCAGTTTGAAGAAAGAATGCTTCATAAACGGTATATCGTCTTTAACCTCTTGCCTTTCACTTCACCCCATAATAGCCTACATATTTTAAAAGGCCGTGGGGTTTTTGGCTTCTACCCACTGATGTTTAACTCAACCACTGAACCTGTATAGGCTATAATGTATGATTGTTAAACTCCCGCTCACACCATCTATTATAAACATCTGTATGTTTAATGACAGCTGCCATCTTTTAGCTCCAGAAGAGGGTTTCAATTAAGATTTACCTCCATGTGTAAAAACGAGGTACAGTATACTGTGGTCTGAAAGGTTTTTCTGAATCACCTCCAAGAATGTATTTCGGGAAGATGTAAAAAATTGATTTTCCTTTTTGGCTGAATTTGGAGGCCTGTGTGTTTTTAATTAGCTGAAAGTGAGTGTTTCACCCTTGGTGGCTCGCGCTCTGGCAGAGCAAAGCGAGTAACATCTTAAACCTCTTCAGTGTTAGGAAAATATTGCCTCTGCATGGAGCGCTCTGTGATGCTGTCTGCGATGATGCTATCTCCGCAGCTTTGAAGCACGAGCCCGACGCGATCTGTCTTTATAGACTTTATTAAACAAACATCTGCTTGACAGGACGCATTCACCTTTAATTTTGAGCCTGGCGAGTCAGGTAAAAACAGAGTCGTATCAGCGTGCATGTTCTCCATTAGGCGCCGGATGATGCTCTCACCTCGGATGATATAATGCTCAAAAATACTCGCTTCAAGACATAACCCGTATGAAGCAATTTAGGTCAACACGGTTGTGAGGAATCGTGGGAAACTCTCCCGTGACTGAAGTGGTTAACTTGTCTTTATTTAAAGTTAAACACTCCAATCTTCACGAGGCGAACGCCCCCTTCAGCAGCCTGTGATCAGAGCGAGGGGTGCCACAGAAAAAAGCCACTTTCCCTCAAGATAAAAGGCCCCAGCCTCAAAAGCGTATGTCACACAATAATGAAAATGTGACTTTAGCCCAAGGCAGAGAGGCAAAGCACAGGCAACCTGTTTGTTGATTAGAGGGGGGAACACAAAGGGAGCTGAGACGGGGTCAATGGAGGGGAGGAAATGGAGGGTGTAGATCCACGTTGCCCCCCCCACACCCCCTGCTCTCAGCGCAGATTGAAAAAGTGATAAATATGCATGAGTTTGGCTTCGACAGTGAGGGCCTTTGATGGTATGGTGCAGAGTTCTTTATCTCTGGAGCAAATAGGCTGAAAATAACTGTCTGATAATGTTTACTTTGTGTGTGTGTGAACAATATGCGCTTTTAATGAGTAGAAGAGACTCTGCAGGAAGACTTTTTTTTACACAATAGCCTATATACTGTATCTCCTCTAAACATGTCACAGCTTCTCTGTAATAGGCTGGATGAAAGTGAAGTGCAATGTGAGGTACCTCTAGTAATAAATCATACTTGTATCAATATCCAAGGCAATTTATTCCATGTGTCTCACCCAGTCATGATAATGATGGTGATTCAGAGTAAATCAGATAATTATTTTTAATACTTCAGAGTCATCTGCTCTTATCTCAGGACCCTGGAAGAATTTTGTGTTATTACGTACTAAAGCACATGTAAGTGCACACACACTAAATGCAGCCTGGAGACATAATTAAAGTGGACTTATTATGCTTTTCAGTATATTCTGTCATATATATAATGTTACAGTGACAGATGTTCATATTAAACGCGGCCAAAGTTTCACATAATGAGGTAAATGTTTGTAAAAGTAATCCCTGCGAGCAAAAACCTCAGACTTCAGCCCACTCCGAATACTCTGTTTCCAACTGTTTGTACTTTAAAGACAGGCTGATGTCAGCTAACAACAAATTTCTTTATATGTTACATTATGTAGCCGACACTGCTACATGTAGCTTCACGCTAGCCTCTTCATTTCTCCGCAATTTCAGATCATATTCCTGCTGGAACATGTCAGGTGGTTGTTAGAAGCTTGTGCTGGTGAAGTGCTGCTATATGTAGTAATTTCCCAGCTGCAAGTACACTGCTACATGTAGCCACATGCTAACATCAGGGAAACCAGAAATCTTGGTTGCTGGTGTTGTTAATTACGCCCCAGTCTTGGATCATATTCCTGCTGGAACACGCTTGGTTGTTGTTAAAAGCTTTTGTTGGTGATTGTTGAACAACACAAAGTGCCACAAAACACAGCCATTCCCTGGCTGCCAGTACACTGCTACATGTAGCCAAATGCTAACATCAGGGAAACCAGAAATCTTGGTAGCTGATGTTGTTAAATATTTCGGCAGTTTTGGACCAGATTCCCACTAGAACATGTTCAGTTACAAAGATTTTGGGTAAGATGTTTTTTGTTACATTGCATTCACCAGCTGCAATGATGGTGCAGAGATATGGAAGACTCGGAAACGCTGACCAAGTAGGGCAGTCTAGGCAGTCTTGGGAGGCTGAAAGAGTCAACACATTCTCACTCCAGTTTGGTCGTGGACTGTCCACGTCCACATACAATCTGCAAGGTACCCTGAGTGTGTTGGTTGTTGACGTTCTGAGACTCTGTGTCAAGTTCTGCTTGTTACATGCATTTCTGTTTTTACAAGAAATATACAGTTAGCATCAAGTCTCTTTCAAAATAAACACACTATGTCAGTGTTGTTTTTCCAACTAACATCCATAGTTAGGTTTCGGAAAAGTGAACAGGGTTTGGCTTTATAATCGTAAGGGACGCAAACACCGCTCTCTCGGGTGAAAGTTGGTGTTTGTAGGACCCTCCCACCAGCACTACTCAGACTTTCACCGCCTTCATTTTTGCTCTTGTCCTGCCACATTTCTTCCTGGCAACCGGCCACATATCATGCCAACGATAAAGGACAGCTTTTTTTTTGTCAGCGCCTGACGCGCCACAAGTCACTGGCCAAGCGTCGCATTTCGATGACTTTGGAGTGAGACCAGGTTGGGAGGATCAGGCACTAAAACAGAGCATTTCGGAAGGTTCCAGCACAGACAGTTTTAGGAAAATAAAGCGTTTTTTTAACATGAAAGCATGGAAAAATATTTTTTAGAAACTTTAAAAACAAGTATGAACCTGAACATTTACACCTACAATGGGAAGTGTTGCATTTTTTATACTTCATATTAAAGAACTAAAACATTTACTTTAACAAAACACACTTAACTTAATAAATGTCTGAATCTAAGTCTCTATGAAAGAACATAGCTTAAATAAAACAAATTAAATGACGAACAATCAAATCAAAGAATACGAGGATACAGCTACAGAACGACTACAAAATCTGACCCTGAACTCAGTGTAAACTTTTCTTTCATGACTGTTTTGGATAGTGTCATTAAAGTTGCTACCAAAAATGTTATGGTTTGATTCCAACCTTAAGTGTATAACGATAACGATCTGTACTTTAATACTACCTTTCTGCTGTCTCACATCTTCAGTTTCCCTCCTTGTGAAACTGCAATAGAAGAGAACTGACATGTTCAAGGAGCAGCATCCAAATCCTAAAAGTCTTATTGAGTTTTCTTTAGAGATCTCGTTTAAAACCCACGGGCTCACACACAAAAACCTTATTTGGAGATGTCTTGTTTTGAGGGAGATTAATGTGAGCTTGTGTGTAGCTGATTCTCTCGAGTTTAATTTAGCAGAGAAAACGTCTCTCATCTCCGCGTGGAAACAAGCTCGTGCGTGTGTTTTGCTAAGCCTTTCTCTTCTCTGTGTGTCTCTCAGACCTGACGGCCTCCCAGTCCTTTGAACACTACAGCATATCAGACAAGGCCATGGACTACAGGATCCTGCAGATGGACGAGGACCAGGACAGGATGTACGTGGGCTGCAAAGACCATGTCCTCTCCATGGACATCAACAACATCACCCATGGCACACTAAAGGTCAGCGGCTTCCTGTTATCAGGGTCAGCGCTGGCATCTGGCGTCTTTTCCTCTCGCCATCACAAAGGAGAAAATAAAATGTTTGTTAAATTTAACAGTATGTCAGGCACATCGTGAAGCTGCTGCGCTGCCATTATTCTACTCTCTGCAATGATATGCAAATTACCATACATTTGCCATGATCAGAACAATTTTAGGGTTATTCAAAAGAGGCATAAAAATGCTGGAGCTCTCTGATAACTGATTCAGTATGCAGTGAAGGAGTTATCTTCAGCGTAATTGACAGGCATGAAGTGCATAAACAGATGGGAAAGCATTTAGGTTCCCCCAGAGAGTGCTGCACCGCATCCATTTTTTCCAAGTAAATTGCTTGATATATTCATTGAACTAGACCTCCAAGCACCTCTCCCCGCTTTGAAAACACACACATTTTCCACAGGCGGGAGCTGGCTGTAATCACCGGCACACAAACTTCTGTCGAAACCGAAACTTTTACAACATTTGTTTTTGTTCGCTCTCCACAGATTCTCCCTGTGATATCTGTGTGTGTTGAGGATACGATCAGACGTCGACGTGGGCATATTCATGTCTCAATCTGTTACTGGCTTTCTGGGCCCACTTTACTATCTGTCACTAATTTAAGTGCTGTGCTGTTTTTCCCACCAGGTGTTTTGGCCTGCGTCTACGAGTAAGATAGAGGAGTGCCAAATGGCAGGAAAGGACCCTACGGTAAGAACCCAGCTCAGTTCAAACACAGTTCAGCCAATAAATAATCACAGGTGAATGAAGCTGCTGCTATTTTCTGTGTCAGTGGTAAATATCTTAAAATTTTAACATGTTCATGCATCAGATTGTAATGGATTATTATGTTTCATCTTTAAGCAAGCACAAGGCCGAGGGGTAGGGGTTGAAATCTTTCCCTAGGAATTGGGAGCGTCTGTTACGTTCACGCATACGTAACTATTTTAAACAGGAAGCTGCGAGCCATCTGCATTTCCAACCAGCATCTACAATGGAGTCTCCAATTGAGTTCATCCTACCTATCACGTTTGCTGTATTCATCATGCTTCGTTTGATGAACGACAGAGGACAGGGGACTTTTGCTAGCTAGCTAGCTAACCAGCTAACATTACAAGGTAGCGTAGTTATACTAGCTGGCGTGTTATCGTAATCTGAAAAATCCGCCAATTTTTCAGAACAGGACAGATGACAGATAGTGCGAGCTAGCTAGCTAGCTAACAAGCAACCTGATGACGGTAACATTAGCTATGTACGAACTTTTTTCCCCGTCTCTTGCTCGGTGGTAGCCATGGCGACGTCTACCCCTCGCTGGCAAGGTAGCATCTCAAATCCCTCACTCCTAAGGGCTAGTTTCATACGTTAAATGTTTTGGGGTTGTTTTTTTTTTAAATCTTACACCAATAATATTTTCAGTAGTTTTGGAGGGAGGGGAGCGATAAAGGAATCTATCTTAAACCAATTTTAAAAAATAAAATGAATTGTTTTATTGCTTCTTAGAATTGTGTCTAAATTCCAAGATGTCTTCCAAATCTCGGGATTATGATACGACATGAATTATATTAAAGGGCCAGTCAGCGGTTTCTGGCGGCATCTACTGGTCAAACAGTGTATTGCAACTCTTCCCATAGGGTATCAGTAGGGATTCTGGAACAACATGGCGGCATCTATAAAATCCGACCCGTGCTTCCAGGTGTATAAAACAGCTTATTCTAAGATAAAGGAGAATGCAGAAATGATCACTTCTGATGTATTATGCACTATTTTATTATACTTATGAGTATAATATTCAGTTTCCACAAAAAAAAACTATTTATTTAACGTTATACTAAGAGCATTTTATTTTCACCACTAGATGCCTGCTGATTTACATTTTAAGTTTTAAGTTTGTATTGTCACACTTAAATGTTGTCTTTGAAACTGAACTGTGTAACTTTTGAATGAAGAAATAACAAAGTCTTCCTCTTATCAAATCAAAAATGCTGAATCCAAGAGAATAAACTGAACGGCGGTCTTGCAGGGCCAGACGTATAAACCACGCATATGCCTTTTCCCCTCACATAAAAACGCATTTTTCTGACTGATGTGAAAAGGGCGAGATTAAATCTAAATTGAGAGATGTGCAGCATCGTTCCATGTTTATCAGTTTTTTTATTAGTCAACACTATAAATATCCACAGTGTGTAATGAGTCTTTTGGCACCTTTGGAGAACCTCGCGATCCGACATGATCAGTCAAACAGCACTTCTTCTTTGCTCCGCTTCTCATTGACAGCTCTAATGAATGCTGGATTGGACACTATTGATTTTGCCAGTATGCCTCTGAAATAACACTTTGACCATGTGAAATAAAATCTGTCCATGTGTCCAGCAATAGGAGCATTGATAAAAGACAAACGTTAACGCTGGTATTTGCACATTTTTTTGTGGATATTTTATGCGGATCCACCGTGTTAAACCGACTACTGATTGGGCGGTGGTTTTTCTGTGTGGACACATGTTGAAACTATAATATGACGCATGCTCACTGCACAGATTCTGTTCAAACTGGAAAAACGTTCTGGATAGAGTTGTTGGAAAAGTCCATGGAAAGTCATTTCTTCATCCTTCGAACAAAGGTGCACTAGCGATGTCCCTTACACCAATATGGACCCCATAAACAGCAGCTTACACTGAGGTTGCTAATGGTAGCGAACGTAAAGAATTACACAAGACACAGACAGGTCAGAAAAACAGTATATATGACAAGTCGTGCTTTTCTGCCACAGTGGTTGAGATGTAGACTAAAGGTTTTGTCAGCTGTTCCCACATCCATCTCTCCAAGTGGGTCTCCGGCGGAACTGTGCGTGCCGCCTCCTGGGATTTCCCTCTCCCATCTGTGAGCTTGTGTCGGGTCCAACCACATGTGTAGCAGGCAGCAGATGTCTTCAGGGTCAGGGTCGACTGGCCCGGAGTCCCTCCTGGCATCGGCGCAGTTTGTCAGGAACGAGAGCGAGGCGTGGGAGGACGGAGGGCCGCGGAGCGCTGTAGAAAAATAAACCAGAATCAAAGCTTGTAAATGGGATGCAGCTCATTGACGCAGAGGATTCATAACCCGGCCTGATTCTGAGCCGCACTTGTTAGCTTCAGCAAGATTTAATGAAGGCGTACAGTAGGGCTCAGAAGACTGATCCTCCTCCGCCTCCGTTTGCCTCTAATTGGGTTGTTCTGGAATGCACAGTTGCCTATAGACGCCGCAGTGCAGAGTACAGAGAGAAGTTTTAAAGAGGAAACCTCCTGAGCAACTTTTCACATGAATCGAAACCCTAATTTTCAAAGTAACAATACAAGTTACCATAAAAAGCATCGCGCTACGACCAGCGCTGCCGGTTTGTCCTACATTCTCCACCATCTCTGCATCCCCCTGACAGCAGCCGGGGTAATGGAGCCAGGCTTTTGTACAACACGCTGTTGCAGAAATAGAGAAGAAGCTGTTTCCAGTCACTGAGTGATTTGTGCTGCTCTGAGTCACAGCCCGCCTGCTGCAGACAGGCTCCCACAAATATTTGGATGAGCCATCTTTGCGTGGAGCCACTCAGTGGCCCCTTCTCTCCTCTGTCATCCCTTTCTTTACTCACAGCAATGCCAGCTTCTTTTCTAAAAATTTCTCTTCCGGTCTAAGTATGTTTTCCACTTCTCATGGTCACTTTTTCCAACTCTCGGTTTCCTTTCTACCGCAGTATATTTCATTCTCTCTCTTCCATGATGCTGCTCGTCTTTCTCATGGCCTCCTTCATTTGCATCAAAGCCCCCATACATCTGTTATGGTTACCCTACACATCTGTATATATTAAGTTCCTCCTCTCCGATAGAATCTGTGGTCAAGAGGGGCTCCAGACAGCGACCGCACAGTGTTTGCGCCGGAGGGTGGCGCAGAAGGAGAAATGTAGACCAACCAGGTTGATTGTGTCTGTTTGCAGCTCGCTTAAAAGCCTCCACTTCAAACTCAATGTGATCGCCACTTGAATTTGAGGCTGTAAGGCTGGATGCTGTTTATCTGGCATGGTCACGAAGTCTGTGTGAATACGAATAGGAAACACAAGAGGGAAAATAAAACTCCCATAATGTTCCTTTTACCACTGGGACCACTTTGAAACACATCTGTTCCCGTTGTTCCTTCAGCTTCAGAGATCAGAATAAACTATAGATATAGATACATATACAGATATATAGATGTCTTGGTAAGTAAGTAAAGCAAACGTTGAAGAAGAGAACACTTGCAAGATTAATGTGACACTTTCTAATGTCACAATGGAGGGACAACTACGCAGGTTGATTTTAGCGCTGCTCATCGTGGACGATATTGCTGTCATTGTTCATTTTTCATTGTTCAAATTTAAAGCTTTTCTCTGTTTTAAAAAAGGTGGTTAACAAGTGGCTAAATCAGACTGCAGAAGGTCATAACTCCGAACACAGCTTTACAGCCTTGTTGTGGAGATGTTGGAGTCACGTGACCGTTTGTTCATAGCTTAACAATAGCTTTTTACTTCTGGTGACTGTATTTACGCTTCAAAAATAATAAAAGTTGTGTTAATTTGTGAAGATTATTTTGCTGAACAAAACATGTAAGTATCATAAAAGCTTGTCTGCAATAACCCAAAATCCAATGGAAAAGTCCCATTAGGCTTTTTGACAAGGTCACTGCGTAACCAGTGAAAAACAATTTCAGTGGTTAATGGCTCTGTGAAACCTGACATTAGATATGGGTGCAGGCCCCGGACCTAGCGGGTGTGAGAGTTGAAGGAGGCTGTGACGGGATGACTGGGTGATAAAAGTAAGGAGAAATCAAGACAGACAGGGAGAGATAAAGAGGAGGAAGATAAATAACCTACATGGGCGTGTGACGCTGAAAATTCAGTTGTTTTTCGTCGATAGCTCCCAGCGGAGCCGTGCACCGACCGTGAGCTGCAGCAGCTGCCATTCCTGCAGCCACGGCCAAGTTCCTGACGGCTCCCTGGATACGTGTTCCTCTCCTCCCCACTTCTTTCTTCTCCCTCTTCCTTTCTCGGCGAGCTCAAACTTAATTAGCCACAAAGTCCAGCACTCCTGCTGCTGCCGTTTGAGTTGAGAAGTGAAAGCAGAGATGGAGGGAGATCGGTAATCTGCCTCACCTAGATATATCACATATACCACTGACACTCTTTTTCCACTGGCTCTAATACCAGAGCACTGAGCTGTAGGATTGTTTGATTGTGCAGCATGTGATTGTGTAACTGTCGTAAGAAGTGAGATAACTTTGAGTTTCTCCCTCATATGGAATGGGATACTTCAGGAGAGATAAACAAGCTCTGGATGTGGTATTCACCTTGGCTGTATACCAGGAAGTAGACTTTAACCTCTGTTATTTCTGCCTCAATTAATAAAATATGACAGTAATTATGTTTTTTACAGCACTTTAATGGCTCGGAGGAGAGTTGCCAACTGCGTTTCATATTGTAATTGTATTATTAATTTATTGTTATGCTGAACAGTGGCCACTTTGGCAACAAGTTAAATTTATGAGATTATGCTAAATGCTACGTGGCCAGAGACATTATGTTTTCGGGTTGTCCGTCCTTCCATCCCTCTCATTCTCGGAATTGTGATATCTCAAGAACGCCTTGAGGAAAGCTCTTTAAATTTGGCACAAAGATCCTCTTGGATTCACAGAAGAACAGATAAGAATTTGGTGGTCAAAGGTCACTTACAAAAGACATTTTTGGCCATAAATCAAGAAACCATATGCTGAATATGACAAAAATTCACACAAATGTCTAATAGGATAAAATGATGAAGTGATGACATTTTCTATCCAGAAGGTCAACGGTCAGTTTCACTGTTGCATCATAATGTTGTGCAAATACACTTTTTTGGCCATGATTCTACATCGGTGGTTCCCAATAGGTGGCTCGCAGTCCAAAAGTAGGTCACTGGCTCAATCTGAATTTTTAAGTACAGTGAATTTTCAGCACAGAGCTTTTACTTTGAAGTGCCTTTTCCTGCTGTCGAGTGAGTAACTACCAGATACTGAGCAGAGACAGAAAACTAGCTCGGCAAAATGGCCAAACGCAAGTATGACCCTGAATGTATTAAGCTGTGTGGACCTTGAACTGATGAATAGGGAGAAATCTGGACCCTGTGGCTGGATCAGTTGGGAAACACTGTTTTACATCATATCTCTGGGGGAGACATTCGGTCAAATGCTAAACTGATGAGTCTAATCTTGCACGCCCACCTTGTTACAGTCCTGATTGTATAGCTCATCTGTGCTGCCTGGGGGGAAAATGTCTGTGAAGCATCCACGTTTTAGAATTTGTAGCTTCTTTGCCGCAGCATCCTTATTGAAAGCATTGTCAGATGTAATAGATATAAGTGTCAACTGTAACTTGACTGGTTGGTGGAGGGATACAACCAGTAGTTGTGTATAAATTCAAATATTTATTTGTAAGAGTTACAGTGTGTTATTTCTCTTCTTAAAAGTAACACAGTCTTGCTTTTTTGTGCAAGACAACATTTAACTGTATGTTTAGCATTTCCCTGACTGACTTAACCTGAGTGACATTTTTATTGTTGTTTCTGACGGACTGAACTTTTTACGTGCCTCGTTTTGTTTATCTGTTCTTTCCAGCACGGCTGTGGGAACTTCATCCGGGTGGTGCAGCCTTACAACAGAACTCATCTGTTCATGTGTGGCAGCGGAGCATACAGTCCCGTCTGCGTGTACGTCAACAGGGGCCGCAGACCAGAGGTGGGAGCACGATGACGGATTCACCTCACTAAATATACAAACTCATGACGGTGTAAACCATGTTTTGGGGACATGAGGCTGGTGACAGCACAGCGGTTACTATGGGACTAGGACGGCAGGCTGCTGAACAACACTACACCACTTGCTGTACATGATCATGACATCTGCTGCCTTTAATCCTAATTACATGTATTTATACTTAAATTTACAATAATTCCAATGAGATTTGGTGATGGGACATTTTGTTAAGCTAAAAATAATGAGCAAAAGAAGAACATGCAGCAGTTCCCCTGTGCTTATAACAAAAATACACCCCTAAATCACTTAGCTTAATTGAGTTAGTGTAATTCATGTGCTTCTTACTCAGCTGGGACAGTAATTCATAACTTTCCTTTTTTGTTATTCCCTAAAAGTAGTGTGTGACTGTTAATGTCACCCATGAGCGCAATAAAATTAAAGTAGTGGTAATACTGCCACCAAGAGCAAGTCAACAAAATAATTTTCTGAGAGAGAGATTAAGTCGTGATCATTAAAATGCCTCAGGGGGTGTTGACGAGGAATATTTCTGATAAATTTTTTGATAAATAGATTTAATGGTTTAATTTAGAGGTTCAAAAGAATATATGACAGTTTTCTGAGACAGAATTTCTTTACAACACTCTCCTGGAAGACGTACAACACTACTATAATTTAGTCACCATGCACTGGCAGTGTATGCAGTGGGTGACAACCAGCTTTAATCTCATCTTCCTGAAATTAAATTCATGCCGGCATCAGATAGCGTTTGTTTCTAACAATAGCATGTTCTTTTACTGGTCTACCAGGAATTTAGAAGTGTCACCACCACATGATAAAAAAAGATTCCATAACTTTATACGAGCAAAGTTTTCACGCCCTCGGTTTGATGCCACATGAGAGAAGATGCTGAGGATAAGAGGGAGTAAATGGAGCTCTAGTGTCAGGGATGGAGGGCTGATTTCTGGGCGCTGCACTCTCATCTCTGGGCCACGCAGAGAAAAGTGCTCACTGAGTGAACAGCGTTGAGCCACAGACTGGCAGCCGCTGCCAAACGCTAATAAGCGGAGCGAGTGAGCTCCCAACCAGGCTCTTTCCGCACTGCGGTGCCTTTTGTCATTTGGGTTTTTTTTTGTTTGAAAGGCAGACTGCTCTGTTTGCAACTTCTGAGCTCAAACATGTCAGTGTCTCAAGGAAAGATCTGTTAAGTGTAACAAGCTGCTGGAGAGGGAAGTTGGCGGTGAGCTCGCAGTGTGGACCTTTGCCCCGAGAACGTGGCCCAGACTATTATGCTGTTGCGCAACTGGATGGGACGGCTGCAACATGTGTCAGTGTTTTTGTGCCTCCTTAGATGCTCAGTGAATTACAGGCTACGCTGCAATAAAAGGCCGTCTTAATGACTCTCAGTCTTTTATTTAGTCTTTAAATCTTTACAGGGTGATTCCACCACTCAAAGAAGATACACTTGTCTTAGAAATTCTTCTGAAACATTTATTAGTACAAACAGTTGTCACTTCTTAAAGGGAACATCAAAGTGAACCATCAGCACGTAGAAGACATTTTTAAGTACATGGGGGGGCTTTAAAGGAACACTTCACCACAAAATTATCATTTATATATCAATTACTCACCCATGTAAGGATGCATTCATGAAGAAAACATTGTTTTTCTGACATGAACGAAGAATCCAAAAACAGAAAATTCTCAATGAACTGAAGTTATAGGGGTCCACGTTAAACTACAGCAAAACTATATCAAAACATCCGTTTACAAGCTCTCACACAACTTGTGCAGTATAATCCAAGTCTCATTCATCCAGTCGTATGCTCAGTACTTTTCTGACAGGGAACAAAACTTCAAGTGAGACTCCACCACTGCTTCATGGCCTGTGTCCACATGGTGTTTTCCTCACGCAGAAAAGTAACACATTCTCACTCCGACCTCGTCACATATCGACGTTTGGTCAGGAACTTTCCACGTTGAGATCTGACGTGAAAGGTACCCTGGGTGCGTGTGTTGTGACGTTCTGGGATGGCGTGTCAAGTTCTGCCTGTTACATGCATTGTCTTCTTTCAAAATACACTTTTTGCGTGCAGTTTCTTTCAAATTAAAGGCATTACGTCAGTACAACATCGTGACTTTTTTTTCCTTCAACAACAACAACAACGCACATGGTTACATTTTGCAAACATGCACATGGTTGAGTTTAGAAATAAGAACAGGGTTTGGCATCTTATGGCAAGTGAACATAAACATAAAAAGCACTCCTTTTTTGAAGGAGGTGCTCCACATGCGTATGTTTCTGTGCCAAAAATATCTTAACACTTTCATTAGCCATGTAGCTAACATAACGGTAAATTATTGATCACAGAGTCAGCAGCAAGCCTACAAAGCGAACAGTGATAAAAGCAAAAAATGAGCTTTTCTGTCTTTGTCGTGACAGTAGTTAAGCTTAAGAAGCGGCAATGTTCAGGCAGGAGTACTCGGAGTGTCGGAGCATCCTTAAAAACAGGTGCTCGGCGCAACACTTTTTCTCAAGGCGGCTGCGTAAGCTGTCATTGGGAACAACTGAAAAGAGATGCCAGTGCTGAGAAAAACCGTTGTGAGGACACAAGGGCCTCGATCTGTAGTTTGTGTTATCGTGTGACTTTGGTGAGTCAGAACTAACCCCTAAAACACCAAAGTCACACAATAACACAAGTAAACTCATTGATCAAGGCAGCGGTACACCAGCTACTCAGATGACGAAAGGAGAAAAATGATTGTTTTTGACAGTGGAATCTGGTTTTGAAGAGAAAGAAAGTGCTGTCTGTCTGGAAAGGACTGAACATATGACTGTATTAATGTGACTTGGATTATACTGCACGAGTTATGTCAGAGCTTGTAAACGGATGTTTTGATATAGTTTTGCTGTTGTGAAACACAGACTTCAATTCAAGAATTTCATCTGTGTTTGGATTCTTCATTGACTGGAGGCTTGAAAGAAATACAGACTTTTCTCCACGAATTCAACGTAACACGAGGTGAGTAGATGATTTACAAATGGTCTTTTGGGGGCGGTGACGTATTCCTTTGATGGTTCATTGCAACACCAAATGACTTGTTGAAACAGATACTTCTTGCAGTGTAGAGTCTGGAGAGTCGGTCCACCTCCAGCACGTTTTGGCGAACGGACACATTTTCCTGGAAGAATGCTCCTCAGCTGACATCACTTGTATCCCCATTCAGGGAAGCACCAGCACCACAGTAAGCCAGACCCAAATAGGATCAGACAGGAAGCGCTATAATTTACCCAGGTTACAGTAAAAGTCGTTTGGACCGTCCAGTCCGCCACAAGGAGGGGGTTTAAACTTGGCAGTCGCCCCACCTGAGATGGAGAGATGGCTAGCCAACACATTAGCAGGGAAATTCCTCCTCTGCTCCCCGGTGGAATTTTCTCTTTACCGTCCCACATGGGCCTGTTTAGGTACCAGACCAGGAGCAACCAAAAGGGAGGGAAACCTGAGCAGGGCTACCTTGTGGGACATTTGGTCCGCTCATACATGTTTTATTGTAGGAGAGCCCACTGGACGGAATAACTTATCATATAAAACTGTCTCCACAATCTCTGATTTCCTCTTTTCTCTCTCACAGGAACAAGTTTTTCACATCGACTCGAGGACCGAATCTGGAAAAGGGCGGTGCTCCTTCAACCCTCAAGTGAACACAGTCTCCGTCATGCTCAGTAGGTGCCTCCTACAAAACCCCTGAAAATTATTACCAAAAGTAAATTAAGTTTTATTTATATTTAACTGTGACCAGCAGTTCTATAGCAGAGCTTTACACATGTCCAAAATGAGATACCCAAACCTGAACTGGTCCTAGAAATTTGTTCCAAGATCCAACTGGACCTGAGAATAAAAAGTATGTATATCATCGAGTTAATTTGTGCTAGAGATTTGACAGACCTGACCCATTGCATGTCCGAGAGGAGACAGACCCAAGTATATATTGGACCATTTTATAATGGCTGTAAGTGGCTTAAAACTGTGCATAAAAATTTCAATATTTACATTATGTCAGTACGAATATGCTAGACATCATTAGCTCAGTTAGTTTCTCAACATTTCATTATGGTGGATGGCTGCATAGACCTGGAGCTCCTGGCACCACCATGTCATTTATTTGTTTTACTTTACCTTCAGTCAATCTGCGGGTTAAGTTATATTTATCCAGCGCTGATCACAGGTCTTCTCAGATCCACTGGGGTATTATGGATGAAATACATTCAATTCAATTCAATTCAATAGAACTTTATTTATCCCAAAGGCAATTCTTGTGCCAGAGAATCCTTCACATTACAGTAACACTGTAGTGACCACAATTTTAACGATTCACAAACAGTAACAACCAAACAACCAGTGTCCAAACTTTTTTGAATGAGGGCCAGATAACACAACGTGAAAATACCTGGAGGGCAATTGATTCTGGCATCAAATGGGTTTAAATAAATCAAGCAAAAAAAAAAAAAAGTCAGACAAATGCAACCTTTTAATGAACTAGTATTACCTGATGCTTGTCTACAAACTGTATGATAGTCCTTCTCTTTGCGAGGTGAAGGGTAAAAAATGCGAAGTGATCTTGTTCGATTACCCATTAATGTGTAAAGGGCCATATATGGTATATTTTGAAAGTCAAGCCGAGGGCGGATTAAAATTGGTCTGCGGGCCAGACTTTGGACATGCCTGGTTTGATTGATAATCAGACTCAGGTTATCGACGACCTGCGATAATAGAACGGTACCCAACCTGGACGTGACCCACATTTTTTGCTCTAGGAGGCTGAAATCTGGCGTTGAGGTCAAGCGTGTGCATGTGAAGTTGGCTAAAAGGGGGCGTGACAATGGGGGGATGCATGCATGCACGTGGTCGCAGCTATATCACATTCACGCCTTCATTTCTGTTCTCCAAGGGGCATGAACTTTTGGGTTTCAGTGACACTGTTGGTACTGTAATTTGATGAGCGCAGTATCCGTGAGCCTCAGTCAGTAGCTCGTCTCCTGACAACGCCAGCCGTCAAATGTCACTCAGTATCGTTATAGCTTAAATATCTTCACACAAAAAAGTGAGGAGAATTCCGATTTCAGCTTGACTTAAATACACATCAAACACAGACCACCAAAGGTTAAAGCAGTACCTTCTTAAGGTCAGGCCGCGCCCTCTCTTCCCTTTGATCTCTGATTGGTCGAGGAGTGTTGGGTTGCTGTTGACACGGCTAAAGGCGACACATTGCACCCTCGGCTCCGCTTTCTGACACCTGAGCACGGCCATGTCAGCAGCAGCTTTGCCAGCTAGTGAGCGTCTTCGGAGATCCCCAGCAGGGAGCCTGAGGGGAGGGTGGGATAACCTCACGGGGCAGGAAGGAAGGTGCTCCGCCAAGTAGAGTTGAGGTCAAAGGCAAAGCTGTGGAGGCAGCGATGCGGCTCCGCGGGCCCCAGAGAGTCAGAGCCAGTGTCTGGGCTCGATAAAATCTGCACTTCATCTCCTCATCCTCATGTTCTGGGCCCTGTGTGGCTGTCTGAGGCCTGTCAGCACTCGCTCCTTAGCAGGCCAGCTTGGATGTGGGCCACATACCCCTAATCCTCCCCTAACTTGCCCCACATCCTCCAAAACACACGGTCTGGAACTGATGGATGATGAAGTGAGAGTGGAGGAATGATAAAGAGAATGAAGCGGCCGTGGAGAACACACAGTCTGTTATTAGCAGCAGGACACACACAGACTGTGAACCCATTCATAGAACAGTCTTAAAGGGACAGTTTGTATAAGCAGTGTGTCTCTGTCTCTACAAAATGAGTTGCTGATTTGTTGCGTCTTTCCTTTCAGACCAGGAGCTGTTCTCAGGCATGTACATTGACTTCATGGGGACAGATGCTGCCATCTTCAGGAGCCTGACCAAGAGAAATGCAGTGCGGACAGACCAGCACAACTCTAAGTGGCTTAGTGGTGAGCACACAAACATTCTCTATATATGTCAATTCATGTACACAAATGAGATTATTTTTCTTTTATTGTTTTGATTGTATCCTTTTTTAGAGCCGATCTTCATCGACGCCCACCTGATACCAGACGGAACAGACCCCAATGACGCCAAACTCTATTTCTTCTTCCGTGAGAGGCTGACGGATAACAGTGGAAACACTAAAAATATCCACACCATGGTGGCCAGAGTGTGTCCAGTAAGTGCTTTTGCATGTGCCTGATTAAATCAATAGTGAATGTTTTGTGGTTTCGAGTTGCCGAGTGCAGCTTTTGTCTGCAGAGTGACATTGGAGGACAGCGCAGCCTGGTGAACAAATGGACCACGTTCCTCAAGGCCAGGATGGTGTGTTCGGTTCTGGAGGAGGACGGCACGGAAACTCACTTTGACGAACTGGGTGAGTAAAACGGAGGAAAAGGAAAACTTAAGTGGTGTTTTTAGGGACTGTTCTTTAGTTATCAGCGGAGATAGGTGGCTGTGAGTTTCTTTATTTTTTTTTTATTTTGACCGTCCCTGAAACTACTTTTTTTTTTCTTGAGGCTCCTCCAGTAACCGGGGGAAAATTCACTACCCTCTCTCCGCCATAAATAACTACATTTGTTTTGCCTCCGTGCCAGCGATAGCAGTGGCCGGAGGCATTTCTCTTAGCTGTCTGTCCCATTCTTGCGATATCTCAAAGACGCTAAACGTCCACTTGGATTAAAGGATGGCCTGACTGATTTTGGTGGTCAAAGGTCAAAGGTCAACGTCACTGTAATCTCTCATCTGTCCCATTCTAGTGAACGTGATATCTCAAGAAATTTCTTCAAATTTGGCACAAACGTCCACTTGGAGTCAGCAATGAACTGATTAGAATTTGGTGGTGAAAGGTCAAGGCCATTGTGACCTCACACAACATGCTTTTGGCCATAACTCAAACGCTCATTATGGCAAAATAGGATGAAATGACGAAGCAATGACATTTTACACCCAAAAGTTCACAGGTCAACTTCACTGTGACATCATAATGATCTGGAAAATAATTCTCTGGCCACTATTCAACATCATAACTCAACAGAAGGGGAGACATTTGGTCAGATGCCTAATTTGTGACACTAATCTTGGGTGTCCAACTTGAAACTGTGCTGACTGATGTAAACTGTTACTGCAACTTCACAGGTTCTCGGAGCCATACAACCCCGAGGTGATAACTGTGGTTTATATTCGCACCAAACGTAGCTAATGGAGCCAAAGCAACAAGCAAACAGCACAGAGGGAGTGAGACTTATCACCACAAAAGCTAATCTCTTGAGCAAAGTGCATATTCCCCTCATAAATCACATTATCATAAAAGTTTGTGTGCACTAAAGCAGAATATTTGTGCATGACAGCCTCCTGTCCGGCCACACAAACAAAAAATCTGATAAACCTACACGTCAAAAAAACACACAACAGTGGCAGAAGCGGGTTGGGGTTTTTTGTTTGTTTGTTTTTTAATAAAATGGCAGCAAGCCCCAGGATGCTCCTTGCCAAATCTCATACTTGTATGACTATTTATTCCATCATAGCGACCTAATATTTGCATTTACAGCTTTTGCCCAAGGTTCATTCTATCTGGAAATAATAATGAAAAAAGGGAGCAGCAAACACCATGACGGCTGGACCTGGCTCCCAGACTACTGGAGTTGAAAAAAGCCTTCAGAATTTGAAGGAAAAAATCTGTTTTCACAGTTTCTGTTGATAAATGCTGTAATTTTGGTGATTTTAAAAGAAAACATGCCTTTAAAACCAGCCGGCAGGATTTGGGTTTTAGTATTTGAAATAAATCCAACCATTTAAAGTTGCATGTCCCTCCTCAACGCCAAAATTAAACCACAGTCCCTCCTCAGTGCTCGAAAAATTATTTGACATGCCTCCCCCATTTTGCACCCCTCCCCCCTATAAACAACCAACACTCCCTTACATATTACATGTTTCCTGTACTTTGTTGAGTGACCTCCAAGCTCCGATTCATGTCCGTGGTCCATGAAACAAGTTGAAAACAAAACCTTGAATTTTGGAAAATACGAGACCATCCCAATTCCCGAAAGCTCCTTATTTTTGTTCCAAGGTTTCCAGATTGCTTTCTCCATAAACAGTCCGCGGAACTCCCTCTGTTTGGTCTGGATTAAGGCTGCGGCCCTTTATCAACTTTCATAACAGTTCCTCTGTTGATTTTAGTTACCTTGTATTCAGTTATGAGTATATTATTCCAGTCCTTCCTCAGCCTCAGCTTCGAAAACTCCAAACAGCTCGCAGAAACCCGCTCTTTCATTTAGTTCATCAGACCAGTCAATCTGTCAACATGTGCAGTTATTAATTCACGCATTCATCACTTTTTGGCCATCTCACCTGCAGTTGGAGGTGATGTTGGATACGGGGAGTTTATTGAAAGTATAACACGTTTGTCTATGTGTGCACATGTGTGTTTTCCCTCACAGAAAATGTGTTTTTGCTGGAAAGCGATCAGCCCAAGGGCCTGTTGGTGTTTGGAGTCTTCACATCCACAAGGTAAGGCCGGCGGCGGTGAAGCCAACTGTAACATTCCTGCAGGCCTCAGTGGTTATGTTAATCACCGGCTGGATAGCAGCGGGGAGGGGGGACGCGCTCGTCAAAGAGCCGGTTACATTGAGACGTCATGTGTCGTGTTGCAGAACAGCTTAGTCAGATGATGAACTATCAGTTACAGCGTCCTGGTGGCTTCACCATATGGCCTGCGTTTTGATGTTCTTTCCTCATGATCGCAAGCAGCAGTGCGTATTTAGATGACCGAGTGCAGGAGATACATCCATAGTATACACTGATATAGACTGTGTATCCCGTGACATGGCGGACGGAGTATTAGTACACAGCTGGATTTTTGATCACAGAGAGAATTTCATTATTGCATTTTTCAGATAGGTGAAACTGAAGCCTTGTTCGTCAGGTTTTCGGGAAAACAGGGAGGAAAAAAGATCCCAAAAATGTGGGAAGAGCACCAGTTCCAGTGAAAGTAACAGAGAAACACAAAGAGGGAAAAATGTTCCCAAGCTGCAACAAGGGTTTGTTAAACCTTAACTGCTGTCTCTGTCAAGCGGCTGCCCATTAGTCACTCACTCTACAGCAGGAAACAGCTCAGATCATGAAAAGCAATGAGCGTCAGATGCAATAATACATTGTTTCATCTGGTTTAATGTGTCATAGTAGACGACAACAGAGGCCACGTCTGGGACTCCTCAAAACGCCCTAACAGAAAGTCTAGCATGTTTGATATTCTTTTTGTCGTTCAGGATTTCTCCCATCGCAGCCATCACTTTGACCAATAGGAACACAGAGCGATCTGCTGCCGGCGACAACTCTACGGCAAGAACACGCCAGGCGTATAGATATTTCCTCTCGGGATGTTCAAACACAGAGTAAAATGATGGTGTGAAAACCACCATTTAGCAAACCACTGAGTACTGCCATTAGCATCAAGCTAGCAAACAATGTTACTTATTCATAATGGAGGCAGATCTGCAGCTAACGATTATTTTCATTGTCGACTAATCTGTTGATTATTTCTTCTATCAGTCGACTAATCTTTTTAGCGAAAAAATGTCTTAAAATGTTGAAAAATGTCGGTCTGTCTCTCCCAAACCTCAAATTTATGTCATCTAATGTCTTGTTTCGTACGCCAAAGAGTATTTTGGGTACTTTTATTGTACTTTTCTATGAAAAATGACTCAAACCGATTAGTCGACTACTAAAATAGTCACCGATTATTTGGATAGTCGATTAGTCATTGATTAGTCGACTAATCGTTGCAGCCCTAAATCGAGGACATAAAGTAAGAACATTTTAAAATAGTGGCTTTCACTTACCTCAACAATAGAAACGGTCCGTTATTTATTATTCCTTCTGTATTTTTATATTTTACTTTTTATCCGCTCCCGTTTGCCTTGATGAATTTCATGCATCGCGCCATCATTTCAAACTCAACACTTCCTGTATCTGTTTCAAATTAAAAGCCCCTCATAACTTCGGCTGAGAGAATCCATTCATTTTCTAACAAAGGCTTTTATTGTGAAACATTTGCAGGAACTTGTTGTGGAGGATTCAGTGACTTGTACTTCAGATGTTGCTCCTGCCATCTAGTGGCGCTTTTTACGTTACTACAGTAACATTTCGGCTGACACATGAACAGACACGGTGACAGAAATAACAGTGATAAGACAACAGCCCGATGACGTCACTCGCGTTGTGAAAGACGACCAGGGACGATTGATCGTGGACCAACGTGTAGTGGGTCATGTCTGTCGGCCAAGTTTTATGACCCCACAGTCACCTTTTTCTCAGTGTTAAATGTCTGATTCTCTTTCCAATTCGTCGTTGTTCCTGCCAACTCTTATAATGTGAGAACCATGTTTTGCTAGATATATGGTTTTCCTTTTAAAGCTGCTGCCTCTATTAAAATGGCGATGAACAACATTTAAACATCATGATCTTTGGCAAGAAATGAAGAGAAGAGCGGTTTATCACAAACACCTAAACCTCTGTGGTCACTGAAGGAAACCACACTAAACAAACTGATTAAACTTCTCTCATTCAGCTGAAGGTCAAAGTCAGCAGGGTGTCATGGTAAATTTGGCGGTTTTAAAGGAACGGTCACTTGATCCATGCGCTCTGAGCTCTAATTGAGTTCGTCTGGTTAACCCAGGGTGACACTGCCCCAGGCCTTCAGTTCACTTGTTACCTCAGGATCATAGAGAGGTTACAGTGGAGGAACCTGGCTCAGAGAACACAGCCAAACCAAACACTGAGGTCCTTTAGGTCTTTCACCTCAGTGTTATTTTTTTCTCCACACTGTGATTCTTCCTCTGTCTCCACCTTGCACAAAAAGCTTCTGCTCCCCTTTTCAACAAAGACTCTTTTATGTGTCAAGCAGTGTGGTTTTAAATGACTTAGCCAAGAAACGAGTGAGCTGTCCCCACTGGAGAGTGGCGCTGGCTCCACCCAGACTGTATAACATCCTCAGAAACAGAGACCTTGAAAAACAACTGCAGAATATTTCAGCAGGGTGGGTCCAGAGGCTGTGAGTGCAGTACGTTCCTACTGTTGTGTTTGACACAGAGTTATGCATCTCATTTCCTCAGCTCCGTGTTTAAAGGCTCGGCAGTGTGTGTGTACAACATGGCCGACATCCTCACAGTCTTCAACGGGCCCTTCGCTCACAGAGAGGGACCCAACTTTCAGTGGGTGGCGTTCCAGGGACGCATCCCATACCCAAGGCCCGGAACTGTGAGTTCATTTCTAGCCCATTCACTGGTTAAGAAATCAATAGACTGGATTTTGTTAGTGATTACCATGACTTTTTGTTCCTCCAGTGTCCCGGTGGAGCCTTCACACCTGACATCCATACGACAAAGGAGTTCCCAGACGACGTGGTGACCTTCGTACGGAACCACCCGGTCATGTTCAACCCCATCTACCCAGTGGGGAGGAGACCTCTGGTGGTTCGGACCAACGCTGACTACAAATACACATCGGTGGCAGTGGACCAGGTTTTGGCTGCCGACGGCAACTACCAAGTGTTGTTCCTGGGCACAGGTATGACTGTTGACAGAATGTGTATCTGAGGGTTTTTTTAAGCCTGCTATGAACAACAGGCTTGTTAAGGTCACAATAAAAAATGCTGTGATAGATCAATCTCACGTATACCCTCCAAAATTTAAGAAGCCAAATAATTTAAATTTTTTGCAGGTATTGTGAAAATAACTCCCATTTTTCATTGTGTTCGATTTTTTAAAAATGAGGGTCAAGTTGTAAAAATGCTTCACTCTTCTAGTGTCAAGGTCATTTTACTTTTTCAAAACCCAAACTCAGATTTTCTTTGTTACTCCAGAAAAAATAATAAGACTGTAGTGGATATTTTTTCAGTGCAATTGAATCTAATCTTACTTTTGACATGAGCATTTTTTAGGCTGATATTGATGTCAGAATTAAAAGGTGTAAAGAATCTGATAATGACACACCAACTAATATTTTTTATGCCTCTGCACCAGCGACAGCTTCGACCAGAGGCATTATGTTTTCAGGTTGTACGTCCTTCCATATCATTCTCGTGAACGTGATATTTCAGGAATGCATTGAGGAAATGTCTTCAATTTTGGCACAAATGTCGTTGGACTCCACACTGAACTGACTGATTTTGGTGGTCAAATTTTAAATGTCAAGGTCACTGTGATCTTGCGTCCGCTCTGCTCTCTTGAACATGATAGCAGAGGAACACCTTAAGGGAATTTCTTCAAATTTGGCACAAACATCACAAATAGTGTAAAATTTGATGGTCAAGGGTCAAGGTCACTGTGATCTTGCGTCTGCTCCACTATTTGAACATGATAGCTCAGGAACTCCTTCAGGGAATTTCTTCAAATTTGGCACAAACATCACAAATAGCACAAAATTTGACGGTCAAGGGTCAAGGTCACTGTGAACTCACAAAACCCTTTTTTTGCCGTAACTAAAGAATTCATACACCAATTATGACCAAATGTGGCACACATGTCTGACAGAATACACCGTTGACATTTTATATCGAAAAGGTCAACTTCACTGTGACATCATAATGTTATGCAAAAACACTTTTCTGGCCATTATTCAATGTCATATCTCAGGAACAGAAGGGGAGACATTTGGTCAGACTCTGAATTGACACTGAACTCATATATTATATGAGTCTGGGGAGACATTTATGTATGAGAGGCACACAGCTGCGATAAGGATGCCTTAAAATAGCTTTAAAGAACTGTGACCAAAATATGTTCTAAGCAGGATATCTGTAAAGCTATAAACAACTATAAAGCAAGGAACCTGTCTCTCTGTCTTTCTGTGTGTTCTTTGCATATCTCGAGAACTCTTCATCCAGTCTACTTCACATGTGGTGGGTGTATTGCTGGGGACCCAAAGGATGTGCCTTGAGTAGATCTGTGGTGTTTTCTTTGCCATATAAACTTATAACCAGGGAGGAAAGGAGGCCGCGACTCTGTACTACTAAAAGATTTGGTGCCAGTGCGCAGTACAGAGAAGAGGGTCAAGAAAGAGAAGAGGGATCTCACGAAACCTGTTTGTTAAAGTTGGAAAGAGGAGGTCTGAGTTCTCTTGGAGTGTTCACAATGCACAAAAAATGCCGAGTCACCGTTCTGAGGGCTGAAAAGGACCAAGGCAGGTTTTAAATACAGTGTTTCTGCTGCACTTTCTTCAGCTGATATATACACCGGTACACATGCATCTGTCATGAGCTCACACAGGCTCGTAGGATTTATTAATCCAGCTCTAATGAGCGTGTCACCGAGCAGTCACAGCCGCCTTAATCCTGTAACCAGGCAGGTTGCAGAAGTCAGTGAGGTATTTTATGAGTAAATGATTGTTGAGCGGAGTCCTCTTGCCACAGCTGGTTACCAGATAAACAGATAACAGAGGGGATAGTACACCGTGGGTGTGGTGGCACATTTGAAAACAAAGACGGCGTGATATGGCATGTAGCTTAAATTTTGTCACAATTATGCAATAAACAGGGCGATAAGACAAGGTCCTTAAGATAGCATCTCATTTTATTGAATCAGGTGAGAGAGCCTGCAGCTCTTTACCCTGTTTGGTGTAATCAAATGACAGTCTTGATGTTAGAGCTTGTTTTTTAAAACTTCCTAAAACTATTAAAAGTGTTTTATCTCGCCTCACAGGCAGGAAGTATATAGAATTATACCTCTTGTTTCTGTGCTTACAGTGTGGTGGTTAAATACAGTAGAATAACGTGAACATGTGCATCTCCGCTCGTGCACAAGCATGTATTTGCATACTCCTTTTCTCTCTCTCTCTCACAGCTGCTTGTGTTTATCAGACAGCCTCCCCATTCTGTTCTCCTGCCTGGATGTCTTGGACAAAAAAAATAAATAAAGCCAGTGCTGTCCAGCAATATCTGAGCCCCCCGAAATGCTGCTTTGTCTGAGGGAGACACTCTTATCACGCGTTTCCAGGAGCTGTTACTGTCCTCCCTCGCTCCGCTGCTCCAGCTCCCAGGACCAAACAGCTGTATTGATGATGCTCGTGTTGCATGTTGCCCTTCCCGTGGCCCTTCTCCGCCCCTGCGCGGGCTTAAGGGCTTCCATTCCCACTCCTGCCACAGTTGATTCTGCTGTGAAAACCGGCTATCGTGCCCAATTCAAAAGCAAACACGGGCAAAGGAAAACAGAGCAGGAGTTTATTTTTCCCCCCAGCAGTTGTATTGTAGTTTCTCGGTCTGGGCAGTCTTTACTGAGTGTGTGTATCTGTTTCACACGGTTGTTTTATGTGTGGTTACAGCTCATGACATGTCTGCTCTCTGCCCCCCAGACAAAGGTACAGTACAGAAGGTAATTGTGCTGCCAAGCAATCAATCCCTGCATGAAGATCTGATCCTGGAGGAGCTGGAAGTGTTTAAGGTCAGCTGTCTGTTTTTCTCTCCTTTCTTCTTTCATTCCACTCTCACTTTCATCCCTTTTCTTTCCCACAAATCAGGTGGTGGGGGGGGCGGGGCGGCGGTGCACTTGGCCACAACACAAAGGCCAGGGGCAGGCAGACAGAGGCACGGTGGTACACAGGAGATAGATGTTCTGCGGTGTAGTGCAGCGCAGAGTGATGGGAAACATGCTAACATACCGCAAGGGTCTGGCTGTTGCCCCCAGTGAACCTTCGCACATGTTGCTTTATCGTAGCTAAGAGCGCTAAGCGTGTGATCAACCTGTGATCAGACGTGAAGGCCACGCTCCTTTGATCCTTCGCTGCACCTGAACTATAGCTGTGCTTCATTTAGGGGAGATTTATTCTCAGTTGAACGTGTATAATTCTTTTATAAAGATACATCTGGTGAGAAGCTGATCCTGGATGGGTTCCGTCTCTGCTGTGGCTGTTTTAAATTGTCATTAAAGGAATACTTCACCCTCCAAATGACCAATTGTGTATCAGTTCCTCACCTTATGTTACGATGAATTAGTGAAGAAAACTTTGTTTTTCTTGCATGCCTCCACTGTGAACCAAGAATCCAAAAACTTAAATGAATTGAAGTCATAGGGGTCCACGTTTAACAACAGCAAATCTATGGCTCTGTCTACACATATACAGATGTTTTTGAGAAAGGATGTTTTCCTCCGTGTTATGACCTCCTTTTTTTATCATGGATGCTCTTGAATACAAATTATTTCTGGGCCTTTTTTAAAGTCACTCACTCACTTTTATAAACTCACTAACTGTTCGAGGCAGCGGTAGACCAGCCGCTCCTGTATTCAATGAGATAAAATACTGTTTTTGTCAATGGAGTCTGGCTTTATTGATAGTATGGACAAGTTTCCTTTTAGTTCAGTTCCCTGTCAGAAAGGCCTGTCTGTTTGGGAAGTACTGAGCATACGACTGGGTAAACGAGACTTGGATTATACTGCACAAGCTGTAAGTTTGTTAAACGTGGACCCGTATGACTTCAATTCATCAAGAATTTACTCCTTTTTTTGGATTCTTCGTTCACCGTAGAGGGATGCGAGAAAAACAAAGTTCTCCTCACTGAGTTTACGTAACACAGGGTGAGTAACTGATGTACAAATGGTCATTTGGGGAGTTAAGTATTCCTTTTAAAAGCTGTTCCCTTCCTTTTCCCCAACATGTTCCCATCTATTCCTCTAAGATTTTGATAGAAGTAACTGTCAACAACGTCTGAAAGCTCTGAACTTTGCCCTTGTGTGTGTTATTTTTCAGAATCAAGCTCCTGTTACAAACTTGAGAATATCCTCAAAGAAAGTAAGTGTCCGTCCAACTCTGCTTACCTCACACATTAAGTGCAGTTTTATTGTTTTAATATGTTATTCATTGTCTGTGGCTACTATGTAATGCTCAAAACACAACTCTCCTGTGCGTAATAAGCCTCCCAAAGGCAGGGAAATAATGAGCCATAATTGTTTCGGCGCTCTGCCTCATTTTCCTGTCAGCCGGCCACTTATTAAGACAAACAGGGCGGCTGACATTTGAACTGTTTACTTTGCAGCAACAGCTGTACGTCAGCTCCGAGTTCGGGGTCTCGCAGGTCTCCCTGCACCGTTGCCACGCTTACGGCTCGGCTTGCGCTGACTGCTGCCTCGCCAGAGACCCCTACTGCGCCTGGGACGGACTCAGCTGCTCCCGCTTCTACCCCACCGGCAAAAGGTACACAGAGGTTTACAGTTTAAGGGGTCATTACTGCGGTTTGGTGCCGGTGTTCAGTGACTTTTAAATGTTCTGCAAAGTGTCCATTAAGGATTGATCCCTTGGCAGTGCAGTGCTGACAGGTGTTGATTAGGGAGCCCATTCATGGGGACAGCCATTCAAAACGTTCGCAAGAGTTAAATAAACAGCAGCATAGAGCAGATTTTTCAATAGCATTCAATATTTCTGTTCACTTGCCATGAGAATCTCGTGAGGATTTGGGCCTCCAACACACAACAAAAGCAGAATCCATCAGTTATATGACAAATATGAAATTAATCAATGTACCACATCAAGTTGTCCTGAATGTGGGCACCAGATGATGTTCAACAACATTTTAAACAAGACCAGAAAAGAGCTGGTCGCAACCTGCGAGGGTACAAAGATCACACGGCTGGTATCCCTCAGCACACACTTCAGTGTGAGTACGTCACTAATTCTGCTTTTGTTGTTTCCCTCCGTCCGTCTAGACATAACACAGCGACCTCACCTCTGAGCCCGACACCTCTCCGGTCTCTTTAAGGACCGGCTGCGTGTCTCTTGACATTCCAGCCGGCCGCAGGTCAAGTTTAGTTTGGTCGCAGAACAAAAGTGCAGCCCTCGTGTTCCTGCGGAAAATGTGTGTGAAATGTGTCAGCTGTTTACACGCTCTTTTCCTCAAGCTGTCACATATGAGTGTGCACCGCCGGGTGGAATAACAGTCAGATTTTCCTCATTGTTTTGGCACTGTCGGCTCCCTCCACAGCTTTAATATGAGATGAATATATGGGGAAGAATGTTGTGTATTTGTTCTGTATTTAGCTGCAGTGTATTTATATTCAGCGCTGTTTCTTCTTGTTTTAGGAGGAGCAGACGGCAGGACATTATGCACGGAAATCCGCTCACTCAGTGCAGAGGATTCAATCTAAAAGGTATTTCAAGCTGCTCGAATCAATACTTTTATTTTAGGGAAGCATCAAATGGCTGGGTTTGATGGGAAAGGTGTCGCTTGAAGGGACACAGAGAATTTTACCACAGCTCTACAGAGCTTAGCCTCTTGTAGCTATTTGTTTAGATTTTATGGCCCACAGATTACGCCGTCATCAGCCTCACAACAGCAGGCGGCAAAGCCCTGATAAACCCCACTGTATGCTGCACGCCTAGCACCAGACAGCAGACGAAATTAGGAAGAAGCTGGCGAGGAAAAGCGGCAAGCAGCTGTAAATCCAGATACGTTTCTCAGGAGGTCGTAGGAACCAAAGTAGACTGAAAATGAAAGTGAATACTCAACCTACGTTCGTCAGGTGGTCAGAAACACAATTCCAAATGAATGCTAATGTCGCCACATGTCAGCAGGATGTGTAAATAGGACACTGGTTGGTAACGTATTAGCCTTAACAAATTTATAAGGTGATGATATGTCAATGTTGCGTTTTCTCGTCATGTACCGACGTTGCTCATGGACTTTCAACGTCCAGATATGCCGGATTTCTACAACTGAATGTTCGGTTAGTTCACATATTGCGTGTCAATTTTTTGCTCACATGTAATTTGTAATATGGTGTTCGGTTGTAGCAGTTAGTTGCTGTCCACGTAGAGTGACCGAGATTAGTTAGAAAAGTAATTAATCAGCATTAATCCTGACAACAAAGGTAAAGCAATGTTTTCATATTTTTTTATAAGGGATGCACTGGTGCGTCAACATGTCTAGGACGAAAATAACTATATAAAATATAAAAATTCAAACTGTTATTGTTGTGTCGTTTTAACGCTCTGAGCAATATGCTTCTTTGTAGCATCCATGTTGTTTCCACGTAACGACTCAAAGCTCATGAACGCACCAAAGTCTGGAAATCATCTAGAAACCATCCGAGGAGCATGTAAATGCAGCACAACATGTGTTTCAGACAATGGCAAAACTGTCAGTACAATCAGTATAAAATGATTGTAGTTGTTTACACCAAAGCTGTCGCTGCATCTTCTGTGTATTTTTGTGTGTTAATGTATCCATCCAGAGGTGTCTGAGTCCAGGTACCGCGCAACATCCATCACCAAAACTCACCCAGCAGCACTGGCAGGGTGCGGTTTAATGAGCGGAGAAGATTTGCTCCCCAGAGTGTCCCATTTCCTCCAACAGTTTACATCTCTAAATTAAAACGAGCTTGGGGAACAAACCATATGGCCATTACCACTAATTAGTCACAGCCCTGTCACACATCCAGCTGAGTGACGAACCATTTAGCTGCGACAAAAAAACGACAAATGAGACGAGACGGAGTTGCTCCGGTGCATCGACGGTTATTTTGTCAGTCTGCGGAAGCCGGAGAAGTCTGGGTGGAGTCTGGTGGTGCTGCAGGTGTCGGACTAAGCTCTGTGTCAACATTTCCCTCTCGCAGTGGAGACTTGAGACAGATTTGAGGCCATCTGTGGGGTTTGCGTCTGTCAGCGAGTGACGTCTGAAGTGACTCCCTTGACTCTGTGTGTGTTTGTGTGTGCGTGTGTGTGTGTGTGTGTGTGTGTGTGTGTGTGTGTATTAGCCTACAGGAACGCAGTGGAGATGACGCAGTACGGCGTCAAGAACAACACCACCTTCCTGGAGTGTCTTCCCAAGTCCCCTCAGGCGTCTATTCGCTGGCTCATTCACAGAGACAATGACAGGAGGAAAGAGGTCAGTTTGACATTTAGAGAGGTCAAAGGTCGACATCACAGCCCGTATCTAACAAGCTGACATGGCACAACAAAAATCCCTTCAAGATAAAACGCGCTTTTCATGTTTTGGCTACGTCGTTGAAATATTACATCAAACATTTAACATAGCGATCAAATGAGCTCACACGCTTGATCAGGACTTGTAACGCCTGAGGAATGACAGAGAACATGGAGCGTCATACACATCAAACATCCTATAGACTCAAACTAATGACTGGGATCTCAGCGGGGGAAATGCTTTACAAATATTTGACAAGATTAGATAAAGCTCTGCCTGAGTACACCTGCATGAAAAACCCTTTATGGAGAGAGCTCTCACCTCAGTGGAGTAGATTCAGAGTAATGGCTGTTTTATAGCGTCTCCCCGTGAGAATAGAAGTTGGCCCTTTAAATAAATCACTTAAGTTTTATGGTGTGTAATGATCAGAGTCTTTTCCAAACTAAGGCCAGGCTGATTTTAAAGTGAGAAAGGATGAAGCTGTTGGATTTAGAGTGTGATGAAGGCACTTCAGCGTCTCTCAGCACCTCCACTGTGACGTCCGTTTCAGCTCCTTCTTACACTTCTTTTCGCTGCATATCTTCAGCAGCAGCCACATTTGAAATGTCTTCAGAAGATGTATCTGTCCTAGTGAAGCATATGTATTAGTAACCTGACACGCCAGATGGTTTGTTAACACATGACCATCTGAGAAGCTGTCGTTGGAATCTGTTTGGAAAAGGACAAGCACTTTCAAAAATACTTGGCAGGTGATTGGATGAACCATCTGTCCGTCACCGTGTATCATGGACCATGGATCTATAGAGGAGCTGGATGCAGTGTAAAAAGCAGGACCCATTTCACCCCTGTGGACGCTGCTCAGTGGTGCATGAAGCCAAACATTCAACTGACGCATATAAGATAACGATGGCAAAGTACACTTCCGTTATGGCGGCGCCGTCCTTGGCTGCAGCCTCACTGGCTCTTGGAGAGATTGGACACTTAACTTTTGCAATAGCACTTTTGCTGCTGATGTTTATCCATGTTTTATTCAGAGTCAAATGCAGCAAAATTTCTATCTACCTACCTACCGACCGACCGACCGACTGACCTACCAACCAACCAATCAAGCTACCAACCGACAAACTGACCTACCTACCTACCGACCAACCAACCTAGCAACCAACCAACCAAGCTACCGACCGACCGACCGACCTACCTACCTACCTACCAACCGACCTACCTATCTACCTACCTACCAACCAAGCAACCAAGCTACCGACCAACTGACCTACCGACCAACCAACCAAGCTACCGACCAACCTAGCAACCAACCAACCAACCAACCAACCAACCAAGCTACCGACTGACCGACCGACCTACCTACCTACCTACCAACCAACTGACCAACCGACCTACCTACCTACCTACCAACCAAGCTACCGACCGACCTACCTACCAACCAACCAAGCTACCGACCGACTGACCTACCGACCAACCAACCAAGCTACCGACCAACCTAGCAACCAACCAACCAAGCTACCGACCGACCGACCGACCTACCTACCTACCAACCAACCAACCGACCTACCTATCTACCTACCTACCTACCAACCAACTGACCAACCGACCTACCTACCTACCTACCAACCAAGCAACCAAGCTACCGACCGACCTACCTACCAACCAACCAAGCTTCCGAACGACTGACCTACCTACCAACCAAGCTTCCGAACGACCTACCTACCTACCAACCAACCAAGCTACCGACCGACCGACCTACCTACCTACCTACCAACCAAGCTTCCGAACGACCTACCTACCTACCAACCAACCAAGCTACCAACCAACCGACCTACCTACCTACCAACCAACCAAGCTACCGACCAACTGACCTACCTACCAACCAAGCTTCCGAACGACCTACCTACCTACCAACCAACCAAGCTACCGACCGACCGACCTACCTACCTACCTACCAACCAACCGACCTACCTACCTACCTACCAACCAAGCTTCCGAACGACATACCTACCTACCAACCAACCAAGCTACCGACCGACCAACCTACCTACCTACCAACCAACCAACCGACCTACCTACCTACCAACCAACCAACCAAGCTACCGACCGACCTACCTACCCGATCGACCGACCGACTGACCGACTGACCTACCTATCTACCTACCTTTAGCACTCCATTAATTTGAATGAGGATAAAATGATTTTATCTTGCCGCTCTTCTAGACTTTGAAAATGTTGTCAGACTAAATGGATCCACCATGTAGCCATTTTTTCGGCTATGGGAAAAGTTTTGTGGGCTTTCAGTGCCGTTCTTTCAGCGTACTCTCCAATTCTGATACAACTCCTAACTTCTTTAGGAGCAGCCATTGTTGTTATAAACACTGGCCACACACATCTACCCCACAACCGTATCTGTCAGTAGCGCTGCACAGGACGCTGATACACAAACGCATTACTTGAACACTGACAAGATGGATTTTCATGTACATTCATTTTCTGTAACCGCTTATTGGCAGGGAGGCTGGAGCCTATCCCAGCTGACACTGGGCGAGAGGCAGGGTTCACTCTGGACAGGTCTCCAGACTATCACAAGGCTGACACATAGAGACAGACAACCATTCACACTCACATTCACACCTACGGACAATTTAGAGTCACCAATTAACCTGCATGTCTTTGGACTGTGGGAGGAAGCTGGAGCACCCAAAGGAAATCCACGCTGACACAGGGAGAACATGCAAACTCTGCACCTCGGGGTTCAAACCACGAACCCTCTTGCTGTGAGGCTACAACACTAACCACTGCTCCATCGTGTCGCCATGCATTTTCGTGTGATATTGTGAGAATCCAGCTGCCCTGCAAGGTGAAGCTACAAGAGAAATAAATCTAAAGAGATATAAAATAGTCTACGTTGCCTTTAAAAAACAAAGCCACCCATATTCCCTAATTTGATGTTTAGATGATGATGATGATGGAGGAATGCTGTCTGAGACTTTGCTCCAAAATCTCTCACAGATGCAATAATAGGCTGACGTCTGCTTGTCTCAAAAGTTAGAGGAAACAATGGAAACAGAGTGTCAGAACAGTCTGAAGCCTGAGGTTTTCGCTCACAGGGATTACTTTTACATATGTTTACCTCATCATCTGAGACTTTGGCCACGTTTAATGTGAACATCCATCACTGTAACATTATATACATGACAGAAAATAAGGAAAAGAATGATTGATCCCTTATGAGTGACTCCATTAATCTTCAGTTAGTATTTGTCAGGTTTCCCTGTCTGTATCGTTCAGGTGCTGCTTTGATTTGGATCTTTTCCAATTCTCTGCTACAAACCATGTGGACAGGGTTGTTGCACTAACTAACTGTGTCAACCACAGGTGAAGCTGAGTGACCGCGTCCTCTCCACGGAGCACGGCCTCCTCATCCGCTCCGTCCAGCTGTCCGACCAGGGCCTCTACTACTGCCTGACCACCGAGAACAGCTTCAAGCGCACCGTCGCCAAGATCCGCCTGCGAGTGCTGAGCGAGGCCATGGTGAGCGTGCTGACGGACAAACAGCAGTCGCCGTGGGCCTGGGCCAGCTCGTTGCACCCGAAGACCCTCCTGGCAGCCTTCAGCCCGGCAGAGAGCCTGGCCGTGCAGCAGTACTGCAAAGAGAGGAAGGAGATGCAGAACCTCCAGCAGAGGCAGCAGCCGCCCCCGCCGCCCGGGCCTCTCAGGGGGGACCTCGCCAAACTGAAGCCCCTGCTGGACCGGAGGAAGATCCGCAACCGGCGCAATCACCTCCCAGAGGTCTGACACAGGGGAGGTGCAGACACTGACGCGAAAACCTTCCTCTGTTTCTATCCCCTCATTATCCGACTCTCATCTCAAACTGCAGAGCTGCACTGTGGATGTACAGTAAAACGAGGAGGTGGGTGCAGGGAGTTGTTATTCGGCATATCTCTTTTTCTTGCATGAGGTTCTGTGACCAGATGGCTGTGACACACACTAGTACACACGCACAGGCACCCAGGAGCAATTTACTTGCTGTTGCAGTCACAACCCAAACTGAAGTGGCCCTGTCATGAGCGCCACTAATAAACTGCAGTTGGTATTGCTTATGATAACACACCCTGAGACGCAGCTACGGTCGATGATCGTATCATATTTTAGATATTAGAGGGGAAATTGGAAAGGCCAGATATTAGCTCACAATGGATTTGTTCACAAACAGAGGAAGTAATTTGAAATCACAATAGTAAATAGGGGAGATTGAAAAGGGACAAAAGGGAGATTGATGCATGCTTGAGAGTGAGCGCCCTCTCAAAGTATAATATCAGTATTTTATTAGATTCTACTCACATTTCTGTATTTACTTTGAACTAACAAAGTTGTCTCTGCTCAGTGAAATGACTGAAAGCGGTTCGCGGGCACATGTAGGCTAATAAAGAGTCAATTTATGAGAGAAATATGCTTTATTTTCTCATGGGTTGACTGCCTCACACACTATCTGCAATAGCACTGTTAATACAAAGTGCAGATGATAAGTGGTACCAATAAACAGTGTTTGATTACACAGCTGTAAATTAAGAAGGATTTAGTTCAAAGGCCGACTTAAAGGGAAAGTTTGATATTCTTCAACCTGGACTCTGTTTTCCCGGGTTGTTGTGTCGAAGTGAATAATGGCTTCAGCAAGTTTTGAAAGTGGTTCAGTATTGAGCGACAGGGCTGCAGCTGCCAGCCGCTTAAAAGGCTGTTATGTAACCAGCTGGGGCATTTGTGCACCGTCAGTTTATGTCTCCTAACAGTGCTTGTTTTTGCTACTGACAGGCTCAGATTGTTATAATAAGTGTTTGACAGCTGATGGAAAGGATCCCTACAGACATGGAACTTTTTTTTAAACCAGTAACAGTGCCAAAATTGCCACCAGCAAACCCACCAGACCCCATTTAAATAAACGGTAATTTTGTCATTGTAAAACACACTCCATTTAAAGTCGACAGCCAAATTCAGAACTCACAAAAACCATCTTGCTTTGTCTTTCTACTGTTCCAACAATCGCCAACTTTAGTTTGGTTGAAATTAACCCTTAATTCACCAAGTTAGATGTGAAAATATGCTGGCTGTACACACCCTTAAATTACTGCTTATTTAAATGGAGTCTGGTGGGTTCGGCGTTGGCGATTTTTCGGGCTGTTTTTCGTTAAACAGAAAGGTCTGTCTCTGTGGGGATTATTCAAAAATGCTATCGAACTCACTCGGGGAATCTACGCACCGTCGATTCATGTCTTCTAAAAGTGTTCAGATTATTATTCTATGAAAAGGATCCCTACAGAGACAGACCTTTTTGTTAGAGTATGAGTTTGTTTAGCTAGAAACAGCCCTGAAATCACCATCGCCACAACCAGACACCATTCACGGTGGTGACGTTGCAGCTGCAGCACTCTCGCTTCATAGTGGACCAATTTCCAAAATTGTTGTTCCTATTAGTCACTCAGACAAAAAAAAAAAAAAAATAGGGTCCAGGTTGAAAATTTTAAAGTTACCCATTAACATCCAGTGCTGATTCTACCCAAACAGATTAATAGTACATGTAAAATTCTTCCACAGTCTCTCCTGTATTTATTCCTATTACTCAGACATACACGTAAGAGAATCTGCCTCACTGTAATTCAGCTGCAGATTGTATCATACTTCTCTTGTTTCTAGCACAGAGGCATGTTTATAGAAATCCATCAGTAACGTAGAAGCATCTTAATCCTTGCCTGGATTAGATTTGACTTACTAGCAGATACGCACATTTTAGTTTTACAGCATAGTTTACATCCCACGGTAGATGCTGAAACATGACAACATCCTTCTTTGGATCCACATTTTCCACACTGTCCACGGCAAAGTGGGCACCTTTAATTCAGAAATAATAATGAATTGACATGTGAATAGACTTTTGTTTCCTGCGGCGTAGTTAATGTAGATAGAGGTTATTTGTTGCTTGTGTACAGAGTATGTTTTTGTTCCTTTCCTCCTTTTAATTTAATGTTGTGCAGGTGTTTTTTGTGAAAATGTGTATATAATTTCAACATATTTCACCAGCTATGACTGTATCTGCAAATTGCAGAGACATACAGTGTTATTTTCATTTTGAAAAAACAAAGACTTTCTAGCTATACCTTCCCTCTAAACAGATCTCTGCTCCGCGTTTAATAAAGCTGTGTGACCGGCATCATGTCAACTTCAACTCAGTGTAATTTCGGTGTTATGAAACATATGTATTTCTATTTATTAATGTCATGATAGCCTGAATAAATCTGTGCAGATGAATCTCAAGTTTACAGAAAGAGCATGTATTTTATTGTCAGATATTTTTATTAGTATAATTTCTCAAAAGGTGATTTTCTTTTTTCTTTCTGTTACCAGCCGATACATCATCCCTCTGTCGACTTTATAGATCCCATAGAGGGGCGTGTCATGATTATGATGGCCAATATGATTTTGGGATATATTGTTATTTACTTACTTGTTGGAGTTTGATGAGAAGATTGATATCACTCTTATGTTTGATCTATGAAGCTACAGTCAACAGCTGGTAAACTTAGCTTAGCACAAAGACTGGAGACAGCTGCCCCAGCTCTGTCCGAAAGTAATAAAATTTGACTTGACCCTGATCATGTCAGCTAACTCAAGTTTATCTCCCAAAATGTGGAACTATTCTGTAAACGATTATCACACGAAGAAACTTTGACAACATTGAAAGTGTATGGGTCCACACAAACGTCAGAGGGTCCAGCTTTTGAAAAACAGAAACTTGTGTCCTACATTTTTAAGATTATTGCCCAGTACCTGTAGAGAAGCCAATTTCCACCAGTGTGATGAAAAAAAAACAGATCTTGTCAGTCATTATAATGAGAAATTTTCTCAAAATGATGAATTACTTCTCTCGGAATAATGAGAAGCTCTCTTAAAAAGACGGACCCAGTTTCTGAAAATACAAAATATCTCAAAACAGCAGGTTTGTATCTCAAAATAATGACTTACTACAACAAAAATATGAAAAACTTTCTCAAATAATGACCTAGTATCTCAAAATAGTGAAAAAGATTTTTAAAAAATGACTTAGTATATCAAAATAATGAGTTTGTTCCTCAAAACAATTACAAAATTTCTCAAAATAATGACGTAGTATCGTATATGTAGTAAAATACGAAACTTTTTCAACAAATACATTTCTCAAAATAATGAGAAACGTTCTTAAAACTACTTGATTTCTCAAAATAATTACATTTCTCAAAATAATCCCACAGTATTACAAAATGAGAAACTCTTTAAAACATGACTTAGTATGTAAAAATGATGAGAAACTTTTGAAAAAAAAAATATTTCAAATTAATTTTAAAAAATGACTTAGTATCTCAAAATAATTATTTGATTTCTCAAAATAATGAGACACTTTTTAAAAAATGAATTGATATCTGAAAATAATTTAAAAGAATGACTTAGTATCTCAAAATAATGAGAAACTTACTCAAAATAATGAGTTTGTTAGGTTTGGTTACATCACTGATGATGTGTTCAGGTGCATCAGAAGATATATTCAAGAATGCACAGTGTTACAAAATGAGAAATTTTGTCAAAATAATGAACCATTTCCCCAAAAAATATAATGAGTTAGTGTCTCAAAAGGAAAAAAGTCCTCAAAATATTTAGGCAGTATCTCAAAATAATGAAAAGAAGACTTAGTTTCTTATTGTTTTGAGACACTTTCTCAAAAATAATGACTTAGTATCTGAAATGTATTTTAAAAACAATGACAGTATCTCAAAATAATGAGAAAAGGGCACATCCGCTCGTTTTTGTTAATCAAGCGGACAGTTTTTCAACCGAGATGGCACCAGGGGGGCAGTCAGACCCCCACCCCCCCAACCCCGAGTCCATCAGTGAGTTTATATCTCTAAATAATTACAAAATTTAACAAAATTTTCTCAAAATAATGAGTTTGTGCCTTATAAAAAGATGACTGAGTTTCTCAAAACAATAACTTATTTTTTTTTTTAACTATCTTAAGATAATGACAATAAGTTTCTCATTATGTCGTTATTTTTCTCATTAATCTGAGATACTATTATTTTGAGATATTAAGTCATAATTTTCAGAAAATTGCTTGTGCTTTTCCTTCCATCACACGGACAGAAATAGGCTCCCATATTCCTGAGATACCCCGAGGTTGCAAATTCACCTCAAGAGGAGGCGTCTAATCCAAATGAAACACTCCATTATACTGTAAGTGTGACATGTGAGATTCAGACCCAACAGTTGAATCAAAGACACCCAGGAGGCTGCACAGGGTCATTTAAAACCCATAAAACCAAGGAGAGGCCTCCTGCTGGGCAGAAACGCTGCTTTCTCACCAAACAAACCCAAGTACCATTCAGAACCTCCATATAATCATCCCTCGACTCATTTTTATGACTCTTTTTGATTTATGGACCACTCAAGGTAAAGAGGAAACCAAGTCATTTTGCTCCAGTGTGCACAATGTGGAGGTTTGTTGCAGCAGCTGGAACGTCTCGGCTGTATTTTAGGCCGAGGGGAATGTGGACCAATCGTGATAGACTGTTGCCGGGTAGGAAAGAGCCAACACTCAGAACCGAACACCCAGTGAGAAACTCGTTTTCAGCTTTTATTCATTTAGAAGAAACTAGTTCAGCAAAGGTTACGGACATTTGCGCAAGATTAGATTCATGTACATTCCTTTCACAGGACGTCAAACAGACCCATCTCTCCCCTGTGTGGATTAATAACCTGACTGTTAGTGGCGTCTCCATCCGCTCTCCCGTTAAAGATCCCTGATTGAGTTAACGTTACAGTGTTTGCAATTGAAATAATACTTAACAAAGCTCTGGGAGCTTTGCATGAATCACAGTATTCCCCCCCTGGTATCAAAGGAAGTATGACATTATAAATAACACTAAAATTACAAAAAAGTGCAAGTCTATATCAAAAGGTCTGATGTCCTGTAGCAGCTTAATGCACTGTGCCCTGCGACTCACACACAACAGACACTTCTGTGTGATTCATTCACACCAGCTTGCTTTGGTTATCGTTCCTCCTCACCACGCAGTAGGAGATGAGACACACGACGAAGATGCCCACGCCTGCGCCCATTAGCGTGTTCTGTATTATCTCCAGCATCTGGATACGGGAGACTAGCTCCGTCTTAAACCTCTCTGCCGTTGGGTCGTCCACCACAGCCGTCTGGTTACATTTTGGAGACACAGAGAGAGAGAGAGACTGATTATTATGCGTCCCGAGCTAACAGACTCCACACTTAATGACTGCAGGGCTGTGTTTTTTATCTTACCTCATTCAGCCAAACAACAGGGAATATGGTATAATCCTTGACTTTCTTCAGCACCCTGCAGGGACAGAGTTCATTACTTAGTATTCAGCGCATGATGATGTCTCAAAACAATTTTGCCTTTTATTTGACAGTGACAGAAGAGACAGGAAATGCAGGAAGAGAAAGAGGAGGCGGATGACATGCAAACTCAAAGAAATAGCTTGACATTTGGGAATTCTGCGTCAAATTCACACCATAGGCGTGTATCCAGTATGTTCTATGTCGACACACAGCCTACGCTGTAGCCTGGCGTGCACCTACACAGAAATGTAACTTACTGGTCATAGCGACACAGACTCCTGTCTATTTCTGTAAGCTGCAACCATTTCCCTCAGTGGAAACAAAGCTTTTATTTACTTTAATTTCACAGATAAGAAACAAGAAATTGTGAAGACAATAAAGCCTCCACAAAAATAGCATTTTAAGTCTTGTGTGTGATTTATCCTGGCTTCATATGAGCAGAGGAAATCTCTGCTAGTCCCTAGGCTAATTTATACAATGTAAAATGCCATAGGCTTGTGCTAATAATGTTAGCATGTTGTATTCGTTTGGAAAACATATTTAGGATAAGACAATTGTTTTGTCAGTGAACCTTGTGAGGTGTAATGGAGCCAAATTTTATAACGTTACCTTTGTTAAATGTTGCTGTTGTCCCTGGCTTCATATGAGTAGAGGAAAAGTCTGCTAGCCACTTAGCTAATTTATACAATGTAAAATGCCATAGGCTTGTGCTAAAAACATTAGCATGTTGTATTTGTGGGGAAAATGTGTCCAGATAAAGACAAGTGTTTGTCTGTGAATGCTGCGAGTTATAGTGAAGCTGAACTTTTTTTGTACTAACTAAAGAAACCAGATAACGTGTTAATTTGTGAGCTCTCCATTTGGCAGGTTTTGTTACGTCTGAACGGTGCCAGGCGAGCTGTTTGCCCCTGTTCTCACACCCGGGCCAAACAGAACCTCTTGTGTGAGCAGTGCGACTGAGGCGCCGCTTGGCTGCGGCTCATCTAGAGATTTGGAGTCTCGCCTATTTTTTGTCCATGAGACGGTTTGCAGCAAAAATAGACAGACAGTAATCTGTTGGTAGTCATATTGACATCATACCAGCAACAATACACCTTTCACAGCTATTTCAGTGGCTGTATCTGTAAAATGTATCCCAATCATGAAAAAATATATTATTTTTAACACATTTTTTCCATTTCAAATGAGAAGCCCTGGAGCTTTTATGTTGACAGAATCCCTTCATTTGTTAACACAAGGCTTTTACTGTAAAATATTAATGGCTAATATCAAAGGCAAACTGTGTGTGCAAAAATAGGGCTGGCAGGCAGCAGCAACACCGTCTGTGTGAACACCACATGCAGGCCAGCCACAGCCATTCAACGAGGCGCCCGTCACACACAGCTAGAGGAAGGCAGAGCGGCCCGGGCGTCAGTCTTTACACTAAACTGACTAGCTGCAGGCTGTAGCTTCACATTTACCACACAGACATGAGAGTCGCCTTGAACTTCTCATCACGCTCTCGTCAAGAAACCGAATAAGCACGTTTCTCAAAATCTTTCCCTTAAAAAGGTGAAGCACAACTTACGTGATGACCTTTGATGGCCCATACATCATGTTCACTTGAATTCTCTTGGCAAACCTCAGGGTGAATCCGGTTGTCTGGTGGGAAAATACCACAAAATTAGCATCAGAATTGCTGCCACTAAAAGTCTGAAATCACAAGTATTATTATATAAGTTTAGAGGCTTTTACAGGTTCCACGTCCAGGTAGGTGGCGTGGTGCTCCTCGACGGGATTGAGGCCCCGCACGGCCTCTCGCAGGGACTGACTGCCATGAAGGAAGTGGGGCAGAGAGATGTAGATCGGTTTTCCTGTTTAGGTGGCAAAGAAACAGACGAGTCAAAATACCAAGCTGCAGAACAGAGAGAACGTTCTAGGTCCCGACACAACAAGCTAAGTAGTGTGTCCTGTGCTGCCGGCATTCGTCGGCACCAGTCAGTTTTTTCCCACCAATTCAGCAGCACAAATGAGGTATAATTGTTTTTCGTTTGCCACTGAGCTCTTTGGCAGAAACATTCCCTGATGGTTTGTGTAATTGTTCACTGGTACATGGTAAAAATGCTTCGTTCTTTCAGCATTGGATTGTGTTGTCAATGTGCTAACTGGCTAACCAGCGTCAAGACGGTCGTCCGGTTTCCCTTTTGGTGAGACGATTACCGATGACCTCCGTCAGCTGGTATGGAGGGGTATGTCTTACACAGGTGCAGAATATGCTTGTTTGCCGTCAATTTGGTGTATTCATGTGCAACTTTTTGGCCAAGACACAGCGGCGTGAGGCAACGCAGCAGGTGGCTCTCGTTGCTGCTAGTTCTCTGAAGCTGGTTTGGTGTGTCTGGGCCTTTAAATCAACAGCGAGTAAGACTGAGGGGATTTGTGGGAGTGTAGAAGTGAGTATTGCAGATTGCAACCAACCAGAATTTCTTCAGTGTTGATGAGGCTTTTACGGAAGCCGAATTATCCATAAATGTTTCTGCTGTTCTAGAACAAATGGACCTGGTGATTTAAACCAGTAAAAACACAACGTTTGGTTTGTCTGTTCTGGGCTATTGTAGAAACATGGCAGCGCAACATGCCGCAATCTCGGCTCATTCTAAGATGACAAAAACACAAAGATTCTTTTTTTAGGTGATTTTACACTAAAGAAAACATAGTTATTATACTATATTTCATTTCTGCAAATTCATCCTCCTAAATCCTGCACACTGGACCTTTAACTCATGTGCTCAAGAAAACAAACGTTTACTGACCATCTTGACAGGAGCTGATGTCCAGAACTCCTGCCAGGGTGCAGTCCTTGGTAGTCTTTGGGTCTCTGCAGTAGCATCGATTATCTGGGTTGACCGTAGGGGAGGCCAGGGTATTTGGCTGGAGGGTGTAGCGATACACTTCAATCCCTTTCAGATCCAGTCTCGCCTCAAAGCCAGCTGACACAGACCTGAAGACAAAACAACACAGAGACTAGTACAAAAGTCTTCCAGAGACGGACGTCCATGTTCCCAGTAATATGTGACTCTACTGTGCAGCAGAATTCAGACCCTGGTGCATGGTTTTGGTGTTAGAAAGCTCTGACCTCTAGTGGTTACTGAGAGGAAAGTCCAAATGGTTTCAAGGCTCAAATTAAGATGTTAAATCTCCCGTCGTTGACACTTACTGCCCCACTTAATGTTAGCAAAGCACAGTCAGACTACATCAGATGAAATTGCTCCCACGAAATGAAACTTTTCATCACCTGCAGATGTCTGACGAGAAGAAATAGAGCGGCTTTGTCTTGTCCACAAAGGGAGGGAATGAGGACGCATCTGAGGAAGAGGGGAGAAGTAATGAGCTGCAGCGGCGTATTATAAGAGTAAAGCAGAATTCTTGAAGCTGTGCATGAGCCACACCTGTCCCGTTGATCATGTTACAGTACTTGTCGTCCCAGAAACGCAAGCTCCTGTTGGACGAAATGGAATTTGTTAACCTGATTTCATTAAACAGCCAAAAATATTACAATAAAAACAACTGGATCCTGATTAAAAGATAAAAGCCTCAAATCCGGTCTCAGTATCTCCCTCGCTTAATTCAAAGTCAGACTCACCTCTCTCCTCGCCACCTGTCAATTATTCCCACTTTTGAGATGTCGTCCTTTCCGGTGAAGACGTTGTAGTAGCCATCATACGTACCATTGTACTGGGAAAAACACATTTTACACAACTAATTAATAAAACTGGGCTGTTACTGGGTAGATGTCTAGGGCTGTCCTGAACATTTCGAAGCTTCAAAGCATCTACTGTTGCCATGGTAATTGACGTCCAAATCAGTATCCAAATGCTGCAGATTTATAAGCATTGCCCCAAAAACTCAAATAGCCTACACAATAAGAATTAGTACATTTACATAGGTCTATTTATTTATTTATTTATTTATGCATTTGTTTATATGCCTACGTGTGAGCAAATTCGTCTCATGGGGCATGGCTGACGTTTTCGTTTCAGGTAAAAAGAATAATCCTTGTAATCTGATTTTTGTCCTTGTGTCTCATCAGACTCTTAATTAAAACAACAGGAAAGTATATAAATAATAACCACAAGCTTGAAGAAAGTATTACAGCTTGCATTGCCACCCACGGACGAAGCTTCAAACATTTGTAGGTAACTCTCACTGAAACTTCAAAGCATCAAAAGCCCAACTTTGGTGTTAATTATTTGTGAGTTCATTCATTAATTCATTGTCCGTAACCATTTATCCTATCCCAGGCAATTCAGAGTCACCAATTAACCTGCATGTCTTTGGATGGTGGGAGGAAGCTGGAGTACCTGGAGAAAACCCACGTTATGTCGAAGTGTAAGGCTGCGATATGTGTTTACTCACAGGTGCAAATAGCCCCACGGTTCCTTTCAACATGGGGTCCTGGTATCCCCACAGCATCTCCCTGACTGTACGGTTCTGGAACAAGGAGGAGTTGCTTGTTTTTATCAGATTCTCCAGTGCACCGTGAAGCACTTTGGGAACCAGTGAATAAGCTCCCTGGGAGAAAAAAAAAAAAGAACAGAAAAAAGCTGAAACATTTCTCTTTATATTTGGAAAAGGATCAGTGGATGGTGTCAATTACAAAAGGCAACAGTGTGGATCTATAATGATACACATGGAGAACTGCTGTGCACACAAGTGCTGTGGTTGCCTCAGGAGATAAGCCAGAAAATAACCCTCTTTTATGACTGTGATACTGCGTAATTACTGACAAACAGAGCTGGGTTTGCTCATGCTCGTCATTTGAGCCTTATCAAAGTTTGAAGAGAAAGCAGTATATGTACCAACTGTACCCATAAACAAAGATTGCCATTGTAAAATGATAATTTTTGGCATTCATGCTTTTCAGACTCCATGTCTTTTTATCAAACCTTACTTTAAAGATACTTCTTATAACAAAAACTGTCATGTACCAATTACTTGCTCAGGTTCATCGTCTTTTTTCTTTCGTCATCGGACAGTTCCTGATTTCAATTCAAATTAGCTGTGCTAGCTGTGTATTTATGAAAAACATGCTTGGAGTCGCCAAAGAAAACCCAGAAATTTGCCTGCTGCATCAGCTTTTATAGCTAACTTCCTGGGGAACTTGCCCGTCAACAAAGTTAGCTATGTATTTATGAAAAACATGCTCGGAGTCGCCAAAGTAAACACAAAGATTTGCCTGCTGCATCAGTTTTTATAGCTAAATTCCAGGGCAACTAACCCACTAACCACACTAGCTGTGTATTTATGAAAAACATGCTTGGAGTCACCAAAGTAAACACAGAAATCAGCCTGCTGCATCACCTTTTATAGCTAACCTTTTAGGAAACTTGCCCGCTAACAAATTTAGCTGTGTATTTCTGGAAAAAAAAATGCTCGATCGCCGAAGTAAATACAGAATTAGCCTGCTGTATTAGCGATGTAATTTACTGTGCACTACTTCCAAAGAAACCTGCTAGAAACCAAGCTAGCTGCCTATTTATCTACGCACAGAGATAAACTGTAAGTTTAAATGTCCCATACTAGCCCAAGCCGAGCTTAATTTTATTTCCTTTTTTTTTTCTGAAACAATTCGTCATGAATTGCAGACTAAATGTTGGAATTGTACATTTCTGCAAACCTCGACTCTCGACTCGACTCATTTGTACGTTTTTATGTCGCCAATATGTTGAGCTTTACATTATATTTTTCAACAATGCTGTGGTTAATGTGTGATTGTGAAGTGCAATTACAGCTGAAAATGCAGCAGATAAATCCTTAAAAACACCCAACTTTGGTTGCTCAATCACGGCTGGATATGCCGCCGCTAAATCGCTAAAAACGCTCATTTTCGGTGACACAATCATGGCTGGAAATGCCACCAATAAATTGCTTTTTTTTGTTTGTTTCTTGGTCTTGAATGCTGGTCTGCAGTGTTCTGCAGCTTGGCGGCCATCTCATGCAGGCGTCACACCATCCACCATCCCGTCTACCTCCTGATGACAGTGTCAGCTAATGTAATCGGCGGAACTTTTTCACTTTTTAAATTTTGATACGATACATATGAATGTACAAATGTAACGTATCCATAGTTTGCAGAGACGTACAATGCCGGCGTTTTCCACCGGTTACTGGGGTACTTCATGATGTGTTGCGCTGGCTTCTCTGGAGTCTCCGGTTAAATCTGAAGGCTTGCTAATGATCAGTGGGATAGGAAGGGGGAAAAAAATCATCTATACTGTGCAAATTCTCTAATTCTTCCTTTTCCTGTGAAATCCTGGCAACTTTTCACAACAAACCAATTCAAAGGAACAAGCTGGTGAGCCACAAATAACCTATCACAGAGGGTCACAAGCCAAAAAGGTTGGAAACCACCACTAAAAAGAGCAGTTAGAGACTAAAGCGACCCACTTTACAGGGCAACACAGCTTGTCTTGGCACAGCTTGCCTTGGCCTTGGAACAGAGTGACTATTAACAGTAGAGTGGAGTCAGGAATCACCGCACAGGGGGGTGACACTCACTTACAGCCACAGCCAGGTTGAGAGAGGTGACTTTCTCTTCCTCTGATCCCACTGACATGGACGGCTCGAAGATGGCGCCCATGGGCAGCAGGTATGAGACGGTTTGATTGGGGTTGAATGTGACGTTCTCCTTGGCCAAATATCTTGTCCTGAAGGGGGAGAGGGTGTTACTCACATGTTGTTATGTCTCGTATATCAGATAAATGTGATGATGCAGTGCCAATTCCGAAGCCATTCATCAAAAGGTTACAGAGCAGGAACATAAATCAGCCTTACCTGTACGTGTAAGGTCCTTTTTCCACAACCACTGGATTTGCTCCCTTCTGCAAAACCTCCTGGGCATTCTGCACGTCGAAGAACCAGAACTGCCTGTACACCTGTGCCCCTGCAGACGCCCAGTTGTCATAAGCTGTCGTTCCAGGCTCAATGACGGCTTCCTAAACCCAGCAGACACACAGACAGTCTATTTTTAACATACCTCAAGACTGCCAGCAGGCCAGCTGCCCCACTGATACATGAAAAGGGTGGATGCTCTGTTATAGGAGGAAAAAAAAGGTCTAAGCCGCTAAATTTTTCTCCACGGTGTCTAGTAAAAAAAAAAAATCAAACAGATGCCGATCTTTTGATGGATAAAAACAAGGCACAGTTGGCTTTCTGCACAGCTTCTTGTTTACCATTTGAAGCAGCTTTCCAAAATGCACGCCTCTTCCCTCTCGTTCCTCCTGAATCACCTTGATCTCCGCGTACTAACTCAGGCACATTCACACACTCTGTCACTCCCTGTTCTCTAACCCGAGGGGTGAAACTCAGCACCATACCTTCTCCACTGTCCCCTCAATGACGCTGTTCCCCACTGGGATGAGGACGCCTCCCAGGACGGCTACCACCGCCCCAATCACAGCTCCGGCTATCAGCCCGCACCTTCTGTTACAGCAGCCCATGGTGGTGTGCGTTTCCCTTCCGTCAGTCCGTACGGCTGTCTGTCTGCCTGGCAGCCTGTTCTCCTTCTGTCTCTGTGTTTGTGGTGTGTGCTAGTATATGTGCAGCTTGTCTGTGTTTGTGTCCTGGCAGCAGCAGCAGGCAGCAGTGGCACAGACAGGCTGTACCATCAGAGGAGCTGACGGAGCAGCCGAGGCCAGGTAAAGGTATACACACCTCTGGCAGGCACCCAGGGACCTCCCATCAAAGAAGTTATATAATAGCAAGCAAGGTTTAAGGTTCAGCTGTGAATTGTCACCCTGAGTATCAGCAGGAACTCCCTGAGCAGGTGATAACAGCCACAGTAAACTGAGTGTAGATATGAATAAAAATAAAGCTAATTTCTGATTCCAGAGCCGCGCCATTTTTCTTTTGCTTCAGTCATTTTAATACATTTCGACACCTACTAACACGAAGCCTTGACTTGAACATTCAAGAGGGTTTATCGGGATGTGAGCTATCAGTTCTAGATATTCAGTGACCTGGATGATAACAGCGTTCATGGAGATTTCATTGTGTTCTTTTCCATTCTGCATTTTATCTGTCCCTCTCTATCTGCTCATCTCTTGTCTTCCCGACGATTTCTGCTCCAAGCTCCGAGCTTACAAGAGACCGAAAAGGAGGAACGTATAAATGATTAAGTACTGTGTATCCTCATTGTGCAGACACAGTGAAAAAAGGAGCTTATCTGCATTTGTGGTCGTGTAATTTCATAAGAGACATTAAAATGAATTGCTCTTTATCTCTCTTAAAGACATTTTGCTCAGTGCTTATCTTGATTTCTTCAGTGATTTCCTTGCACATGAGTTTTGGAGCATAATCAGCAGCATTGTAACAGTGGTTGTGCACATGATTGATGGATGCAATCCTTTTTTTTTTGTACTCTTTGCCAAGATTTAAAGTAGGGAGCCAGGTTTTGCATAATTTAATTGGCATTTCCCCATCCCACTGTCTCCTGTCTATCTCTTCCCCCAGACAAAAATTGTGTACCTTGGCACGTCACACAAGGGTTACTTAAATGTGGTTTAGTAGCTGGTCTACTAAAAGAGACTGACAGGTGAGTCATTCTGGCTATGATGCAGGAATAAGTACTTGAAGAAGGTACTTCGGCACGTCAGCGGACTTGTGAGAGACAGCAGCCCGGTCGCCAGAAGAAAAAGTTGGCTTTGTACATCTCTGCAAACTGCAAATATGTTTCATTTGCATTTGTATGAAATTTGTAAATACCATATTTCTGAATTGATGTAGTAAATGAACTGACGCCAATCTGCAGACCTCTGAAGACACTCTTCAAGACCAACAACCAACAGAACAGGAACCCGTCTCAGTTTATCCACTGGGGATAGTGCCTCAAATAAGGGATTGTTTTACTGAGACTTCCGTCCAAGAGAGGTTCACAAAAAGTGGTTGTTTAGCACCGAGATGTCGCTGTGTTTCCAGCTGGGATAGTGTCACAAAAAGTTGTTTTTACCAACATGTGGCTACATTTCCTTCCGGGATAGTGCCAAAAACAGCGGTTGTCTTCTACTGAGACGCTGCTATGTTTTGTGCCAGAATAGCGCTACAAAAAGAGGTTGTTTTAAACCAAGATGTCCTGCTGGGATTGCTGACACGTCACTACATTTGTAGACAGGATAGTGCCACAAAAATAGGTTGTCACTGTGTTTCCAGCTGGGTCAGTGCCACCAAATGCAGTTGTAGTTTGCCGAGACGTTGCTGTGTTTGCTGCCGGGATTGTGCCACAAATGGTGTTGGTTAATACCAAGACATCGCTGTGTTTCCAGCTGGGATAGTGCCACAAAACGATTGTTTTTTCACCGAGATGTGGCTTCATTTCCTGCCAGGACAGCACCACCAGAAGAGGCTGTTTTATACTTAGATGTCACTGCATTTCGTGCTGGGATAGTGCCGCACAAAGAAGATACGTTTGTCGACAAGTCACTGCATTTCCAGGCAGAAAAGTGTCACAAAACGTGGCTGCATTTCCCTCCAGGATAATGCTACAAAAAGCATTTGTCTTCCACTGGGGCGTTGCTATGTTTCGTGCCGGGATAGCACAACAAAAAGAGGTTGTTTATGGCCGAGACCTTGCTGTGTTTGCTGCCAGGCGGGTACCACAACAAATGTCTTTTACCGAGACATCACTGCAATTCCAAGTGGTTATTTTTTCCTGAATCACCGCTGTCTTTCTAGCTGGGATCGTGCCCAATGTGTGCACCAAACCCAGGTATTTTAAGCCAAAAGATAATCTTTACCAAGATTTTTTTATGTCTAAACCGAACTACACATTAACCACAGCGTTGTTTAAACACAAAGAAACATAAAGTTCAAATGCATCCACTTCATAAAAGCGAGCAAGTGTAGTGTGTCAGTGGTTTGCAGAAATGTAGAATGCCAACGTTCAGATTATAATTATCAGGTGACTGGTTCAGAGACATATTGATAAAGGGAAAGGCCAAAGTCTGTCCAACAGAGCGGATCTTTCTTTCTTCCTCTCTCCAGAACGCTGGATCCTACACTCCCCACAATGCAACTGAATAGTGCCTTTTTCTTTACACCATCCCTTCCTGGTAAATGCACAAAGTATGTTCCTCTCAGTGGAGTGCCCCTTTAAAACGACACTACATCACTGCTCGGCGCTGTGCTGTAGGGTTGAACATACAACCCTTACGCTGTACATAAAGCTCTGCAGCACTGTGAAGTGACCCGCCATCACCACTGGAGGGCAGCACCAGCATTGCCTCACCACTGACTGCATGGTGAGTACAGCCCATCTGGTCCATCCCACTGAGAGTCTGTGCCAAAGACCTGTCCCTGTCTGTTCAAACAAACACTCATGTCGACACACTTTGCATCTCACCTGACTGACTCTCTTGTTGATCCTGCAATTACGACTTCAATATTTGGATTAGATTTCACTTTGTGTGGGCACATAAAACACCTAAAGACTTTCGCTTTCTCTGCCAGCTGCTGTAATGTTTTCATAGAAAACGCATAATTAATCACAATATTTATGAGTCTTTTTTTTGTTTGTTTGTTTGTTTTGTACTCATATTAAACTAGCTGTACTTTTGACCACTATTCCTAATGTTTAATTGTTTTTTTTTTTAAATGTTTGGTTTAATAAGTAATGTTTTGCAGAATTGAACTCTGCATCTCTGCTCCTGTGGGTTAAATGTGTGTTTAACAATCCAGTTTGACCTTATTCATGTGGAAAGATCAGTGTACACAGGAGTTAATATGCCATCTTTCCTTTCATGGTTTATTTATTCACATGACTGTATAACAAATAGTTTCATCTTATGTAATTTTCAGATTTGCATAAATATCCACACACACAAAAAAAGAAATAACAGCTGAAATGAGATGAAAGTAGAATTAAAAGCACCTAATATAAGCAGAGGTACACAAAGGTATTACACCTTTGAACATTGTCCTTTTTAAAGAACATGATACCTGTGTCTGTGGTATTTTCCGTGTTACATAAAATGACATAACCTTTTTTTGCCTAAGGGATACACCCTGCGGCTCTTGTCATCTCAGACCTGGAGAGAGGCCTGGGTGACAAAGAGGGAAACCTCCAGCCAGCGTAGGATCAGAATGGAAAGGTCAGCACCACAACATTTGCATGTGTTCCCCAAAAGCCACGTCAGAAATGAAAATTGTATAGAAAGGCAGGGTTGTTTACACCACAGGGATGTGTGTGTGGAAGATTCTGAAAGTGAACACTGCACACCTTTAGACCAACTGCTGACTCTGAAGACCCACACTTGACTTTGCCCGGCAGGCTAAATTATTTAAACCACAAACAATGGTCATGTACAGCTGGACGGGGAGGGGATGGGACTGACACTGACACAGTTCCCATGGTAACAAAACATGCAAGAAATGTAGGTTACAGGGTTACAGTGTAGCCTGAACAGGTAATATGATCAGGTAAGTGTTATAATATATGTGTATATCACTGGAAATAAATATAATTTATTCTAACACGTCTTTTAAGGTATTCAGTTCAACTCCTGTCACTGATAAACCCAAGGTTGGCTAAGTAATTATTATCTTTATTATATATCAAAATAAAAAGCACATGCAAAGTGAAAATTATGATTTTTTGTAATTTGGGTATTGGTGAGTAAAGTTAGGGGTGCGCAGGTGTGAAATGCGCTCTCAGAAAGTTTCCGGTTTGGGCGTCTACCTTCAAAATAAAGGCGTCAGAATGCAGAAGAACTGTAAGACCTGTAGGACTGACTGAAATTCATCCATTGAAAGCAATGTATCCTTGATTGTAAATGTATATGATGTATGCATGTATTATGTTATATATACTAATTCCAGGTATGACCTTCAGGAATAGTCAAATATGTCTGGTTGTTCATAAAATACCAGGCTGTCCAAGTTAGTTAAAATGAAGCCAGGATTTGGACACATATTTGGGGAAATAACATACGCCCTACATTTCAGCAGGGATTCATTCTGCAAATACTCTGAGGGCATTTTGTCCCAGCACTGTCAAACGCCTTTATCTGACAGTGGACAGAGATAAGTGACAGAAAAAGACAATAATTTTAATATTAAAGTTAATGTAAAAATAATTTTTTGGTTTGTTTGTTTTTGAACTACTCACATATGGTATAAATAAGGTTGTCGTGATATGCCTGTATTGAGGATTACTGTGATATTTAGAGAATGAATCCACTGCACCACTGCTCTTCAGCTACCTACACTCATATTTTGAGTATAATTCACTCTGTAAAAATGAGGCAAAATGCACAAGAAACAAAGTTAAAGATTCAGTGATGTCGTTATGGTGAATCTTTTTGGTCACATAACAAAAATCTGTAATTGTGCCAGTCCTATAGTCTATATGTTAGTATGCTAGTCAACTGCAGGTCTGCAAGAGTATTTTTCTGTTTTATTTAACATTTTCTCTTGTTTAGAGAAGAAATGGGCTTTCAGTATAGTATAGTATTGCATACTATGGTATAGTATAGTATAGTACAGTAGCCTACAGTATAGTATAGTATAGTATAGTATAGTATAGTATAGTAGCTTAAAATGTACTATATAGTATAGTATAGTCCAGTAAAGTACAGTACAGTATCTTATAATACTATATAGTATAGTATAGTATAGTATAGTATAGTATAGTATAGTCAAGTACAGTATAGTATAGTAGCTTAAAATATACTATATAGTACAGTATAGTATAGTATAGTATAGTATAGTATAGTCCAGTAAAGTACAGTACAGTACAGTATCTTATAATACTATATAGTATAGTATAGTATAGTATAGTATAGTATAGTATAGTATAGTATAGTCAAGTACAGTATAGTATAGTAGCTTAAAATATACTATATAGTACAGTATAGTATAGTATAGTATAGTATAGTATAGTATAGTATAGCATAGTCCAGTAAAGTACAGTACAGTACAGTATCTTATAATACTATATAGTATAGTATAGTATAGTATAGTATAGTATAGTAAAGTCCAGTCCAGTAAAGTACAGTACAGTGTAGTAGCTTATAATATACTATATGGTATAGTATAGTATAACATAGTATAGTAAAGTACAGTACAGTACAGGACAGTAGCTTATAATATACTATATAGTATAGTATAGTAAAGTATAGTACAGTACAGTATAGTATACTGTTGTAGCCTATAGCATAGAGTAGTATTGTCCAGTAAAGTACAGTACAGTATGATATAGTTTAGTGGTTTATAATATACTATATGGTATAACATAGTATAATACCTGCTTTACCTCTGTGCCACAGTACAGTTGGCTATAGTATATAGTATAGTATAGTATAGTATAGTATAGTATAGTATAACAGCCTATAGTATAGTATAGTATAGTATAGTATTATTTTCCATAGACAATATTGCCGATAATGTTCGTCTTGAGTTGTAGGTTTGTGGAAGTGAGCCTTTTATTGTGAAGCGTCAGAGCGGAAGTGTGGTTGTTGTTGCTGCTGGCGGAACACGCCGAGCTGATCCTCAGTTGAAGCCGTTCAGACGATCCTGCCAGTCGCCGCCGCAACGAATGGAGGCGAACGGGTGGACGAGACATCACTGAGGAACTGTTTCGCTACCAAACCATCTTTCTGCCGGATTAAAAGGAGGATTTCAATCCGACCATATTCCAGCGGGGAGAAGAAACGCCACACCGTTTTTTGAAAAGTCGAATCGCTTCCCGTTTTTCCCTCCGAGCAGATCGATTGCCTGTCATTTAAAAAAAAGGGCGTGTGTGCGGGGTGAAGGCAGTTTTAACCATTTAATGTGGGTATATAGGGTGTTGTAGACATTTTTCTTTTCCACCATCGGGGTCTGAAGGACACGGTCGAGGATGGGATGCACACTGAGCACGGAGGACAAGGCGGCGGTGGAGCGCAGCAAAATGATCGACAGGAATCTGCGGGACGACGGAGAGAAGGCAGCCCGGGAGGTCAAGCTGCTGCTGCTCGGTAAGGAGGGACGAGGACATGGGGGGGGACCAACTTCACTGTGTCGGCTATTACACACTGCGAGGACACACTGGCACACGAAAACCCCAGCAGTGTCTGTTAGTCTTCATGCTTCACGGTCAGTTTTAGGTGGTGTCAGTTGTGAAGTGTTACGGAGTTTCAATTCCGCATCGCTAGCATACTCCCCTCTTTGCTAGCTCCGAGTTCACCGTCAACTGTCAACTCCGGTCAGTGAACGCAACATAAGCTTATTATTATTAACCTTACACGCCAAACCCAACCTCAGTGTGTGTTTTAATCCGCTTTATTCACATGTGTGGTCAGAATTACACACATGGCAAGTTTTTTCCCCATTGAGTCTCATCTATAGACCAATTGTACTGACTAAATCCTCCCAACAATGGCACATTTCCTCCCCTATAGTCCACTGTAAAGCTGTGAGAATAGGCCCGTGGCTCATCTGGGGGCCCAGGCCTGGTGAATGTGCCTGGAAACTTTGTTGGGTCCAGTCAGGGGCGTAGCACCAAATTCTGGGCCCGATCCATGAGCAGTCTCTGAGGGGCCCCCGCCCTTCCTCCCTTAATCCATGTCTCTCGCACACACCTTCTGGTTTTTGCTTTCTGACTCAGATTGTGCGCTTTCCCTTTCCTTTTCGTCGCTCTGCTTTGAAGCCCTTCTTTCCCTTTTTTGGGGAAACACGTGATGCACGTTGGCGTTCACGAATCCTGATGCAGGCGTGGACTAAACCATTTTGTGCCTTTTTTAAAGGGTTTAGTCTTTCATCCGTTTAACTCAGCTAATTTTGATTTAATTGTGGCAGTAATTGCTGAGAAATAAAATAATTGTGGCCTTGGGGCCCTTATGAAAAAAGTTGCACCTAATGAGGGGCTGACAGGATTTTTGTTTTCTCTTTTTTATATCTGTAGGGTTGTAAATAAGCACCAGCTGCCAGGCAAATGCTGGTGAAATATGCATGTGGCTGCTGGATTTGCTTTAGTGGCTGATGGACCAAAAAAAGTCCATTTCTATCTTGAGAATTGAGACAAATGCTTTTTTTTAGAGAGGATTTTTACTTTTCATATATGCTTTGAAAATATCTCTAAAGAGACCAAAATCGTGACTATTAAACCTTATAAAGACCCAACTTTCCAGTGATTTTATTTCTCCTTTAAAAGCATTTTTGTTGCAGCTGGATACGTGAGATTTATTAACTTCATCGGGCACACAGAAAGTCTTAGTATCATAACATAAAACATGATTGATTTAACTATGGTTTTGTAGAATTCTGACACAAAGGGCCAATGTTTTTGTATAAAAAAAAATGTTAAAGCAAAGATGATTATAATAGTACACTTTTCCACCGGGCGGCACGGTGGAAAAGTGGTTAGCATTGTTGCCTCACAGCAAAAGAGTTCCACGGGTCTCATCTATAAACATTGTGTACGCAGAAAAAGAGGCCTGAAAGAAGCGTACGCCACTTCCCACGCTAAAGTTGTGATCTATAAAAGCAGACATGATGGGAGAAATGTAATACTTTGTAAGAAGTTTATTGTCACGTTAAAATAAAACTCATTGTGTTTTTGGGAAGTTTCAGCTGGTTGCAATCTGCAGTCCTCACCGCTATATGTCACTAAATTACACACTAAACCATTTTTGAATTGTTTAAAGTTGTGAATTTTTGTCTGGGACATGGGTATTTTCTGGCACAGGGCAAGTTTAGAAGTTCAAAGAATGAAAGCAGATCAAGACATTTAATAAAACACATTTATTTAACATATATTCAACCCCAAAAGTGGAATTATTGTGTAGGTAGGTTATAATTTTAAGGATTTACAGCATACAAATGTGTCTAAAAACACTGCATCACAAAAGTCTTGCACAACAAATGCACAGAATTACAGTAACGACATTTAAACATGACATGCTGATGTAGATAAAGGTTCCTCGTGTCCCTCTCACTTTCAGAAGTGGTGAATTTCGACTGACCTTTTTGCACCAAACTGGTTTCAGATCCTGTTTAGGTTTGAGTTGAGAATCCATCATAGGCTGTTGTTTGGATATCAACATATCCGTTTTAAAATCCACCACAAGAATGTATTGTGACCGGCACAGGAGTCTTTTGTAATCTCTTGGATTTGTTACATGTATTTTGTCACGCCACCTCTCCTTCTGACAGCCCCGTACGCACAATTAGGTGAGCTGCTCGCATTCAGGAACCAGCCATGTGTAAATTAAGGGCATTACTCACATGTGGGGAAACACTGTTATCCTTGTAAATAGAGAGCGTAGGTGAAAAACTTTTCCACCAGCCCCTCAGGTGGCGAGCTTTGGGAAATGTTGACATGCACACACATGGTATGTGGGTTACCAGGACACAAAGTCTGGAGCCAATAGCAATATCAGGCAAACACCTGACAGACGGCACAGAGTGAGAGCTGTTAGTGGCTTTTGTGGACAGATTTGTGAGGCGGAGGAAGACAAACATTTCCTCATGTGCTTCCCATAATTTAGCAAAGCTTTTCCTAAGGATGTAATCTTTACATTTCTCTACATTTAGTGTGATGTTGGTGTCGTTTTGTTTGAGCAACAATGCGCATACTTTCTCGCTAAAGGTAGACCGCATTCCTCAGGTGCTTGGAGGCCAGATGGGGTTTGCTGATTGAAAGCGAGCAAGTTAGGTCAAGTTTCTGCTATGCTGCTTTAGGGTGGAATATGAGGTTTCATCAGCCTTTGCTTCCACACAAACCATGTGGCATTACTTTAACCACTCTCTGTTTTGGGTTGAGTAGCTGTCGTGATGGTTACGTGCCAGGTCGTGTGGCCCCCACGCGTGGCCGCCTTGGCACCGTCTCCTGCCATTTGTGTTTGATCCATTCAGCGCGGAGGTCTCTTCAGGTTACTGCCAGAAGTGACACACGGGCAGGCCGGGACGCCGGGAGAAAGGAAAAGAGGGGCTGTAAGATGAGAGCCCTGCTAATGACTGGAGCATTAAATATGAAAAAGCTCTGCTGCAGAGAGACGGGGGGCCCGCAGTTCAGAGTTTGAGTTGTTTACCTTGCAGATAAACAGTCACTGGGAAGATACTGTTTTAGAGTTGTTGATTCGCAGGCAATTCGGGAGTATACTTTTCTCTAAACACACCCTGTCAACACAGATAAAAAGTCAGCAAAACATGTGGCGTGGTAGTAAAAGGCTGGCAGCGTTGTGGAGATGTAGAGATGTGTTGTGTATATATACTAGTAAAAAGTCTTTGGTGCATCAAATGGAGGTGACCCCTAGTGAATGTGTAGATATTTGTGTATACAGCAAACCCCAGGTGATTTGCTGAGTGGCAGGTTCATGTGTTTACCATCTGCCTCTCCAGCTCTGTCCTAAATGTTAATCAAAGGCTTATGTGAGCTCCCTGTCACTGACATAAAATCATTACGCCGAGGTGAAAACCTTCAATTTGCATGAAAATGATTTGAATCCTTGAGAGCCTGCGTGCAAGCTGAGCAGGTTTACACGCACAGAGTATTCCAGTTATTGCCCTTATCCTGAACAAGACAATATTCTTACTAAGCTGTTTACAGGGCTGATGAATATTCCACTACAGCTTCTTTGCCAAACATTTGCTAAAACATCTGGCTTTTGTATTTAATGGTAAAGGTTACAATCAGTATTCACTGCCACATCAAATGACTCTGCAGTAGTCACAGGTATTCATCAGCTCCAGCTCCAATCAGCTGCGATTGGCAGTGACGAAAATGCGACAACTGGGTGGATGCGCTGACTTAAGCTCCTTTGCAGGTGTGATGCAACGATGCATCTCCGTCCCAGCAGAGCTCGAACATGGTTCAAAACTTATTCGGCACCAAGTTTGAGAGAGAGAGAGACTGAATAAGTAACAGATACATTAAAAAAAAGAAGTAGTCCTGTAGTATTTTCACTGGCCTCTGTGCTGCTTTCTACTGTTTACTAACCCGTTTTCCGTCCTGTCTGTGGCAAACAAACAAACAAAAGAAAGAAAGACATGCTTGTCTACTCCGATTAACGTGCCCTAACGTATTATTTATCCAGACTATCTAAAAGTGGAACAGCTGGAGCTGCGTGTGCAATTGCGTCAAAATAGGATTTTTATAACTTTTCCACCAGTGGGGGGCTTGTTCGACTGTGTGAACACAGCCTCCCTCTTTCATTCCTTCAACCACCTTCTTAAAAAGGTCCACATTGTGATATTTGCACGTACCCAAAAACCTGTTGATATCCCAGTCTTTCATAATGTTTAAAAGAAGGTGTGTTTCTACTACTGACCAAAAATGTGGGCTTTTCTTTTGGGCATTCCTCCACAGAGCCTTTAAAACTGTTGGCTCGCAGGTTTGCGTCCAACACATCCATGAAAACAAACAAAACTGAATGTAAACCGTGTGTTGCAAACTGTTGTAAAACCCCGATTGCGACACATATTTCTAATACGCTGTATACTAGAGTTGTTCCGATAGTGGTATCAGAATTACTTCCTGTAAATCGTATCAGGTTAGTCATTTGAAAATATCAGCAATATTGGCACTATGTTGACCTGGAAAGTCCCCAAACAGTGATAGTTATGAATGGATGAATGACAGGAAATAAAGAAGTCAATAATTTAATACCTTATACTCAAAATAATCATCCTCAGTTCTTCTACTTTTTGATCATTTTACATTATAATCCATAATCATTTTACATGTAAAGGCTTTTTTTAAACTCTAAAGAGAGCTACACAATTTCAAATTGGCATATATGCAATTTCAAGTATAGAAATCCATATCGGGAAGGAAAGAATTGGTATTGGAACGTCTCTACTGTATACGGTGTCCAAAGAATGTTCCTAAAATCTGAATTATACTGGAAAACGCTTCATTTGGAAATCTGATAATCCAGACCGAATATGCAGCTTACATGACCCGCATCAAATTCAGTATACCGTCACATTCTGAATAACAGTGTAATATTAGTTTGCATGTAAATGACAGGCTTATGTGCGCTCCCTGCCCCCGCCATAAAATCATTACACCCAGGTAAAAACCTCCAATTTGCATGAAAATGATTTGAATCTTTGTGAGTCTGAGCACACAGTCGAATCCAAACTAGCTGGCAGGCTCAGGTGTCTTTGTACGAGAGGGAATGTGATCTTCTTTTTTCCTTTCCTTGAAAACTGAACATTTAGCTCTCAGTCTTTATTTGGCTCTCATTTTATTTCCATCATCTCCAGGACCCAATTATCCTCCTATTCATATCGACATGCTAAAATAGATTACAATCTCCCCAGCCTAATTACTCTTTCTATAGCTGTCGTGCAACCGTGGGAAGATTTTATTAATAATCCTTAGCCTTTGTCTAACATTTGTCATTGTTCTCTCTTTAATGTTTGCCATATTTTTTTAAAATGATGTAACCGGCATTGCCAAACATGTTGTGCAGCGGGGCTGTGTTACTCATCCTGAAGACGGAGAGGGGGCCCCCTGACGATAAACATGGACAATCAAAGTAGCTAAATTGTTCGCATTCCAGTATCGCTGTAAGCATCATTAGACGTCTCCGCGAATAGTTCGGTCTGTGCCAGTGTGTGTGGGAAACAATCTTTTAGCTATCGATCTGCTTGTCGGCGGATCGATGCCTCTGGTCATTTCCCCTGGTGGGTAGCACCGCTCGGAGGCTCCTGGAATCCTTCATGAGTGAGTCATACTTAAATCCCCCCAGAGAGAGAGGGAAGAAAAAAGAGGAATTGGATAGTGAGTGAGAGGAACAATAAATCATAATGGGAAATTGATGGTACAGGACAGAGAGAATGCAAAAGAGGAAGAGGGATGTATATAGCGAAAAGGGGTGGAAAACAGAGCGAGAGAGGAGGGTGGTGGGCTCATGCTGCTAATGTGGCATCACTAATGTGGTTTGCACATTGCTCCAAGTCCTGCTCAAGTCTTTGGATCGCACCTACAAGTGTCGGCCCGCAGCCCGGCCTCCATAAACCTCCTGACCCACACAAATGTGTCTTTATGCCATTAATATGGAGCATGAAAAGGCGACATTGTACTATCTTTGGTTGGCATGCGAGCGCACATTCTCCAAGAGCATTAGCAGCAACATATGGTTAATCTATAAGGATGGAGAGGGTTCAGGCGTGGTAGCCATTTCAGTCACGTTCATACTGCCATTGTTATAAAAGCTCGCTGCTCTTGGGAGGCTCCAGGAGAAAAGATGTGTTTGCGGTTGGTAGATAGAAACGTCTCTGTTCTCTGTGGAAGGAGAAGAAGAAAAAAAAGGCCCCTCCGTTTTCACTGGAAGGGTTAGCTTGGATTTTCCTAAAATAGTTTGAACCGCTAGAAACAGAAACCAGCTGCTCCAGTGGTTTTTGAGTCTGCAGCCGTTTTGGGGTGGGTGTATCAAAGCAGTGGGCGTGTAACATGACTCTGTATGAGGAGCGATAGGTCAGGCCTGTGGTGCCATGTAACCCTTTAAGGTCTGTGTGTGAGTGTGTGCGTGTGTGAGTCAAAATCAGGACGACTCTGTGTTTTGTATTCTTCAGGCCTGCAGGCTTTGACAGGATCCACACCCTCATGATATCACTGGTGTAAAGGGGCCAGAGCCAAGTCACTTACATAAGCACACAGCTCATTGATTATACTGAAGACGTACGCCGGCCTTACACCAAATGACTTTTGTAAACGTTTCACGGTCACAGACAAATTTCCAGTGTCGGAATTAAATCTCAAGTTTTACCTCAGCTGGTGCGCGCTCCCGTGATCTTGATCATTTGGCTCCAACAAAATCATGTTTGACGTCGACACAAGTTTTTAAGTATTTGCTCATACATAAATTTAAGTTGCTGCTTTTTCCTTCAGCACCAAACAGGAAGCAGGTTGACAGTAAATATAGAGTGGGCGCAAGAATGCGAACAAGTCTCGGTTCAGCGGCACTGTGATGCAATAGTTAGCATTGTTGCCTCACAGCAAGAAGGCTCCCGGTTCGAACCCAGGGTGGGGGAGCCCTTCCGTGCGGAGTTTGCATGTTCTCCCTGTGTCAGCGTGGGTTTCCTCCAGGTACTCCGGCTTCCTCCCACAGTCCAAAGACATGCAGGTTAACTGGTGACTCTAAATGGGCCGTACATCTGAATGTGAATGTGAATGGTTGTCTGTCTCTATGTGTCAGCCCTGTGATAGTCTGGTGACCTGTCCAGGGTGAACCCCGCACCAGCCCCCCCTCCCTACCCCTATCTACACGAGGAGCAGTTCCTTGTTTATCCTTGTTTATTCCTTGTTTGAGATCGCCATGTTGCATCGCCATGTTTCTACAGTAGCCCAGAACGGAAAAACACAGGCTCTTCTGGCGTTTTTGCATCAGCCATCGTAGTTAGAAGTCCATCTGTAATGAGCAGCGTCGTAAGGGTCCAGTTTGTATCCCGCCTCTTGCCAAGTGTCAGCTGGGATAGGCTCCAGCCCCCCCGAGACCCCCAACAAAATAAGTGGTTCCAGAAATGAGCTGATGCCGAATAGACAAGAATATTATCAACACATGACACCTTTTATCCTGTGTCTCTGGAGTTGCAAGTTTTTGCAGACACGTAAGGAATTGGTAGTTTGCCATTTTTCTGAAAGGGAGTTTGGTGTAATATTTTCCACCAGGAGCAGGATGGGAAGTAATCTCAAGAGGAATCTAGTTGTAGCCTTACAAATAGTGACCCAGTGTTTGCAAAATGTGTGTGACTAAAATCTCTCTGAATTGATGAATTGATGGGATTCATCCAGTTACAACCATGGGAATGTTTAGAGTTAGTATCCAGGTGCTGCTGGCTTCAGTCTCTGTAAACTGATCGTCCTATGACAGCTCTGTACTATCCACAGCAGTGGCAGGAGGTTTCTCTGACCCAACTTGCCACTACATTTTTCACAATTACAGTAGATTCCCACAATGATTCATCAAAAACTGCTCATGTCGTCTTTGGTGATGCATGGTGATGACATCGTCCAAGCGTTTCTCAACCAGCGTGACACACCTCATTATAAATTCTACTGAATTGAAGCAGCAGTCCAGTGAAATATCATCAAAATAAGCACTTCTTTTTTTGTTTTAACTTGAAACAAGTCTTAGTTATTTTAGTGATTATCTGCTTAAAGGGATAGTTTTGAAGTGGTGTTGTTTGAGGTATTTATGGATAGTCAGTGATAATCAGATAATCAGAGACCTCGTAACATAACTATTTTTTGATTGACGTGAGTAGGGCTGCGCAATTATTTTTATTATTGATCAATCCTCTGACTATTTTCTTGAATAAAGGCACACTATGGAGGAATTGTCGGTCAACATTCAAACTTGGCCCCTCTCTTCTACTCTGCTTGTACATACCATGCAAGCCACTGCACTATGGTTAAATACGCTGCCATTACCTGATTACTAGATTTTTTTGGCGACACACCCATTGCCCCAAGTTTGCAACCCAGAAATGTCCTGCACACAAAATAATAAGAAAATTGGAAAACACATGCACAGGACAGGATCTCTGCAGATGAATACACCGCCACACACTTCTAGTGAGCCATAAGTGACGATTGAGAGGGTTAACTTTGTCCAGTTTGATCTGTGAAATTTCAGAAGACGATGAAAAAATGTTCCTCACAGTTTCAAAGAATTGTCTAGCGTGTTGTAATCAAATGTGTCACCTTTTCCGACTAACAGTCAAAAGCCCAAAGATAATCAGATTACCGTGATACAGAACTCTAGATGTGAGGTCTTTGTGTTTCCTGTCTATACCACTTTTTTTTTTTTTTTTTTTTAAGCAAATAAAGCCACAGAAACACACAGAGAGAAGTGACGCAACTAGCAGTCAGCTAAAAGTTTCCTTCATAAGGAGGCTACTTTGAACTTCAGTGTGAGCTCACAGCTTGCCTGAAGTGGATTTTCATGCGCCCCGCATTGAGAGGCACTGCATCGATATGTGAAGGGTCTGTGGCCTTGTGAAAATGGCTCCTGGGCAGGCCGAGGGGTGCAACCGTGCCAGCTCACCGGCCAGCCGCAATCAGTGTATCTGCCGTCTGTGTGCGGGTCCCACAGGGGACTCACACTGCCAGTGTTTGGCCTCGGAGCACAGGGAGCTGCCACCGTACCGTCACCTCCCTCCAGGGCTCTCCGGCACCAGAGTGGTGACACGTAATTAAAATAATGTGTCCTCAGGTGAATCGCATCCAATTATCCTGAAGGTGAAGAGCCAGGACGGTACTATCAGCATGCAGCCACCGCTGAGTGGAAGTTTGGAGGAATGCAGACAGAAAGTGTGCAGCAGGATGTGTGTGTTTATGCATTCATTTTGGGTTAAAGTTTGTGTGCTCAGGCGGAGAGCTGTTACGCGGAGCTACTAATGGCATGCGTCAAAAATGTCAAAAGTTTCTTATTTTGTTTTTGCAACATCATGAAAGTGGAACTAGATGAGGCAGATGATTTATTATGCAAGAGCAAACCATCTTGTCTCTGCTGCCAGTGTCACGAGGTAGCGGATAGTGGAAGACTTCATGGTATGATTCCACTTCCTCTTATTTTGTTTCTACAGAGAAGCTGGGGGTGTTTACTCAGGGAACAGACACTCTCAAGTGGTTTGAAAAATCTTCCCCAGTGGCAGAGGAGCGTTGCGTCAGTGACGACCGGCCAATTGCTTCGCTATACCCTCCCTATAAGTCCCCACTGCTGTAAGACGAGGGCGTTGAGTGCACATTAGATCAAATGTAGGTTATGGCAATATCCATTAGAGGACGAGAGTCTGATGAATGTGGTTTATGAGGACGTCACAGATGGCTTTCATTTGTCAAAGAAAACATTTTTAATCAAAAGGCACCTCTAAGTGACCGGTTACAGGGAAAACGAGCAGCAGATGCATAATACATAATGGTCCCAGTGGAGGCCAACATGTCACACACACACACACGCTCACCACCACAAAGCCTCCTCAGGTGACTGTGGCCTCACACTAGACATGTCCTGGATATAACGAGAGCTGTTGCCATGGCACTGTGACGTTTGAGGGATCCACAAAGCAAAAGGCGTGCCGACAGTACGCTCTCCCTCTCCACCACCCCTCTCTTCTCATCCCAGCGTTGTCTGATCGATCAGCTACAACACTGTCAATCTAATTAGTCGCCGGCGCCGAATGCCCTCACATCCTTGAGGTGACAGCATGTTTTTCGGTGCTTCACAACAGTGTCCATAATAATCTCTTCTATACTTCCTGTTAAGGCCAAGATGAGGTGTTTTTTGAAATTCCAAACACACAGCTGTCTCATACAAAGCCACAATCAGTTGACAGCAAACTAGAGCAAGTCATCTGACTGAGCTCCCATGTGTTGACTAATCAGAATATTAGGCAGGAAGTGCCTGGAGCGGAGGCCAAACCAGAGCTTTAGAGACTGCTTTTAACTGAAAAACTGAAGTCATACACAGACTGTTGACTACAGAGTGATGGATGTAGCCACCGTGAAGTAATTCATTGGTTTGTGGACTTTAATTTTGAAGCTTAGAGTTTGGCACTGTGGCCATCGCCATCTTGAAACCATCTTTTTGGAGCCAGACGTGACCATATTTGGATGAGAGGGTGAAGATGACCCTGAGGCCCCGATCAGGCAGTCAGCAGTGTGGTGCGCCTCGAATTTTGCGCACCACACTGACTTTTTTTTGTTGAAGCCTGACCCGATCAGACAGCGCTTTTTGTGGCTTGCTGCGTCCTTTTTTTAACGTTGTTGCAGGGCAACCACTGACTTACCTGCCCATAGCTTGACCACTATTTTGCAGTGAAGATCTTTACCCTAAAATCTGCATAAAAATGTACAGCTAGAGGGCACTTGGTGACTGTCATAGGGAAACAGCGATCCGCATGGGTATTTGAGACCCTCAGAAAGGGGAGAAATCACACCAGCTGGTCCAGGAGCTTCACCTGGATAATGGTTGGTTCATGGTTTATTTTAGGATGACTCAGGGGCAGCAAAACGCTTCACTTTCGTAGCAGACAATTACAAAAAGTCGCCCCAGGCTGCAAAAAGCTGCTGTCCGATCACAGTGTGGTAATGTTGACTGTGGTAATGCTAATGCTGATTTTTGCTTGCAAAAACAGTCTTAAAACCATTAAAACAAATTGTATTTACCAGAAGAAGTGAGTATCTGACTCCTTAGAGCAGCGGTTCCCAACTGGCGGCTAGTAGGTCCATTCTAAATGGACGCCAAGTGACTCGCAAACATGTCAAGTTTAAAAAAACACACTTTATTTTTAAGTACAGTGAATTTTCGGCACAGTTCTTTGTGGCAGCTACTTGCCGGAGATCTAGCTCAACGACATGTCCAAACGCAAGTATGACACCAAATGTATGTAAGTGTGTGGAGCTTGAACTAATGACTAAGGAGAAATCTGGACCCCGTGACTAGACCAGTTGGGAACCACTGAACAAGACTTTGTTTTGGCGACCAAAACGTGACACCTATACTCTGTGAATCTGGGTCACACCATGGTTACATTACCTAACCAGCCTTGGTGCCATGGTAGTGACTTGTCAATAAACCACGCTCACCTTAGTGGTAAGCCTTAGTTACTGTTAATGGTTATATCAAAACTTAAAAAAGTTTCCCCCTGTACAGTTGAGTGTCAAAATTAGCTATAAAGACCAAAGCTGTTTTTTCTACCAGGCTATTTCTGCTGTAAAGTTGGTCTCAGGGGTTGCCCCTTGCAGAGACATCCAGTTACACATACATACATACACACACACACTTATTTCTCAGTTCTCCTTTGGTTGTGGTGGTTATGCTCAGGTTACATATTCATGGTTCCTTGTCATGCCATTTAACCACATTAGGTCATTGTATAAAAACACTAAGTGCTTTTCTTGGAAACATGCAGATGAAGGAAGTGAGCTGGGTGACATTCGGGTTAAAAAAAGAATACGTAGAAACTATTTGGCTTGTTACAAGCAACATTAACCTCTTGAAATATTTACACTCTCTAATAACCTCCTTTTCCTCTCTGTCTTTTCCAGGTGCCGGTGAATCAGGGAAAAGTACAATCGTCAAGCAGATGAAGTGAGTTCATTTCGCCGCTTCGCATCTGATCAGCGAACAATCAAAACAAACTTTTGTCTTCTTCTTCTTCCAGTGAATCAACAATGACTTCTCTCATCAGACGCGCATAACGGCGCTGATAGAGTATTCATTTTGCACAACACAAACAGTGTCAAACACCAATCATGCTTTTACGGCGTCTCTCTGGGTGATATTATGCTCTGTGAATCACATTACAAACAGGTACCATGCATAATGGATCGTGAAGACAGCCCAGCAGAATACATTAGTATAAACTCTGCCCATACATCATCCACATGCTGCGTGCGTCCTACACATGAATTACATTTTTCATAAGCACCCTCCTTGATACACTCATCCATCAGAAGACATAGACATGTCAGGTGCACTTCATTTATACATTTTTTAAGAGCTGTTGAGCCCTGATGCTGCTTTTTCTTTTGGTTCTTTGCCCGTGAAGGATGTGCAGACGGTTCCTGTAGAAATGTTATTTTACTACAAAAATGTTACTGTGGCATGATAACAATTACGTGTACATGTTGTTAGAGATGTGAGAAAGAATAGTGTGAGTAACATTGTTAACACTGTGCTACATTACAGAGAAATACAAAACCGTACTAATGAAGCTTCATTAATATCTGAATTTAAGTGGGTTTTTTGTTGCTGTTTTGTGAGTGTATAACAATGATGCTGTATTAATGTAAAAAATGGGATATTCATAGCATACACATGTCATTCCCTCTCCCGGTCTGCCCCCTGGCCTAGATCTCAGGACCACAATGGAAATAAGTCATGTGACATCTGATAGCCTAAAGAATTTCAGTACTGTGTGCACTTTTGTGTGCTGAATTTTAATGTATTAAATAAAGACCAATCAATCAGCACTGATGCAGCTGTAGAAAAGGATTGTCTCCCCGGAGGACCATAATTTAAGCAGGAGGGTCACTGTGGTTGACAATATTTGTGCGGATGTTCGACCTGCTGTGTAAAGTCTGAGTTTTTATAGAGGAGGAAAAGAAGTCATTTCTAAATCTGCTGTGAAAAGATGAGTTTTCTGTGTGTGTGTGCAGCATTCGGAACAATTTGGTTACTGTTTGTTGCAGTGCTGGAAAGCGGCTCGACTGCTGCTGACCCTGCTTTTCCCTTTTTCTGCAGGATCATCCACGAGGCCGGCTACTCAGAAGAGGAATGCAAGCAGTACAAAGCCGTGGTCTACAGCAACACCATCCAGTCCATCATCGCCATCATCAGAGCCATGGGGCGCCTCAAGATTGACTTTGGGGACGCCGCAAGAGCTGTGAGTGACGGAGAGGGAGGGGGGTGTAATTTGGTTGGTTTACAGTAGAAACCTGAAGTTAGTCTGTGGTGTTCGGAAACAAGCGGGTACTAGCAAAGGTCTGAGGTCTTTTCAGGTTCTGTCATTTAATTATATTCTAAGTCAAGGTTAATGTGATACTTTGAAACGACAAGACAAAGGAATCAGCAGCTGCCTCTGAAATGTCCTTATAACCCCGTGACTGGCATTTCAGCCTATTTGCAGATTAATGTTGACAATAATGGCGGTCTAACGACTTTGACGTCTGATTTATGATATTGACTCTAATGCGACTCCTCTCCCAGGATGACGCGCGGCAGCTGTTTGTGCTGGCGGGCTCAGCGGAGGAGGGCTTCATGACGGGAGAGCTGGCCGGTGTCATTAAGCGACTGTGGAAGGACGGAGGTGTTCAAGCCTGCTTCAGCCGCTCCCGCGAATATCAGCTCAATGACTCGGCGGCATAGTGAGTCACAAACACACACACACACACACACACACAAACAAGAAGTTGCATGGTTCTCCAAAAAACTGTGAGTCACCCCGCTGAAAAGACTCAGTGGTCCCGCACACACCAATTTACTTCAACAGCTTTTAATGACAGAGTCACATCAGATGATCAGACACATTTTTGCCATTCCTCCGCAAACACGCTGAAATCTGCTGCCTCAAGTTGCTAAACACAACTTGCCCCAGCCGTTGACAACGCTCAGAGAACTACGGCACCACGCATCTGTCTGGACTTTTACACTGTCAATATTTGCCTTCCTCTACCAGCCTGAAGAGCAGTGGCTGGAAAGACAGTTTAATCTTTGAACTTTCACCTTAGCACGGGAACATTTCGTCATGTGCTTAAAAGAGAAGTGCCGCAAATACTGAGAAAATCCTCCCTGCATTGTAACTGTATTTTCCGTGACCAGCCTGAGTCCTTTAGATATTGTGCAAGAGCCCCTGGCATCATAACAAATGATATCATCATGGGGCAGCTCCTGAGTTCTGTTACCAGAAAAACCATTTGTCTTGTTTTGCTGCTGCGGAGCAAACATCAGCGATTACGTCGCAGGCCGAGGGAGCTGTTGGCCTTTTTCTAATTGGTCCCTCTAATCCCGCTGTCCAGGGGCTTTTCATGAATAAGGAACAGCATTGCTAAAGCGTGTGTGTTTTTTACCTCACTTAATACCTCTGGAAGACAAACAAAAGGCTTGTTTGCGTGAAGGGGAGATTACTTGTGTTTATCTGCCAGCAACTAGAGGTCACTAATCTCGTTTTTTTTTTCCATTGTGATTTATCAGCAGTAACCTTGAGATATTTGCTCATGTCATAATGCACCCGGCATGTGTGAAAATAGAGGTGTAAGTGTGACATCCTGTACGAGTATGGCACATGCGTCCATACAATGACAACAAGTACTCAACACATATTAAAGCTGCAGGCAGCAGCACCAAGTTAATGAGTCAGGAAATGAAAACAAGTTTTAATGATCGTTCAGAAGTCATTTTTGGAGTTAAATCTGAAACAATTCAAACCCACATTAAGGTATTTTTAGTCTTAAAATTCAGACTGCTGCCATCATTTTGGACAATATGAGGATCATTCTGTAAAGCGCACCTTCCTTCATGGGATGTACTTACATCTGACGTTGAAAGTATTTCTGTCGTGGAAATAAATCTTAAGCCTGCACCTGCAGTATGCATAAAAAATGCATATGAACTTTAAGAAGAACTGGGGCTGAAATGTCATTCTCGACCTTTAAAACAGCAGATGATAAATTATCTAAACACAAGGGCCACGCAGGAGCTTTCAGTTATATTGCACTGACCTCCTCAGGGGATGGAATTGGCCCAGTTGTCCTGGAATTATAGATATTTAGTTGTTGGCTTAATGATGAAAAATTAAGAAATTAGCCAAAATTTAAAATTGATAATTGTCGTCGGCTACAGCACTGAGTCTCCAGAGTGTCTTAGTTCAACGTCTGCCCTGTTAGCACAAGCTAACACAACAACAGTGGCTAACATCCAACACCGAGCCGTTTAAACGGTCCCGCACTGACACGCAAAACAGCGTGACTCTTGTCGTTAAAACCATTGATAACCATTAGGTAGCGCGATGCGCTCAGTAAGCCCTATTGTTGTGTGTGTGTGCAGGCGGACTTTCACCAGCTGACTCCGGTGCAGAGCACAGACTCCCACAGCACTAGCCTCATGATAAACAGAGAGAGTGACAGCAGGGCAAGAAGGGTCTGAATTAAGATTTTACCTATTTTAAATAGTAAAAAAATAGTTTCATCTGCAAACCAAGTATTTGCCATTTTCTTTGACATTTTTTGAGACACAGTTGAAATCTATGAAGTATTTGCTGTGTCTGGCATTAGCAGCAGAGCCTATGGAAACATGTAGCGGAATCGTCACTGAACGTTTTTGCTAAATTGGGACGGGGATCAAGGAACCGGTTCTGAATTGTCCGATCCATCGGAATCGAATGCCCCAGAACTTATCAGTGTCTTTTGTCAAAGCCGGCATGCTTTTCTGATGTTAAACTCATGTGTCTCAGCTGCTGGAAATTTGCAACTAGATGACATCATGGCAGAGAGGAAAAAATGGTGAAAAGCATGGCTCCATTACTTAAATGAAGCACTGCTTAAAAGTCTGTAAATGATGATTACAAGTAAGGGTGCAAACACCAACAATATACTGAACCATCGTTTGACCCAACATGGGCTCAAATTCCAGTAATACCATGCTGAGCAGTGGCACTCTACACACCAGTGCCACCCAACCGAGGAGCACACTCGCTACCAAGGGTAAATATCCTGTTATAGTAACATTCGAACCATGTGGGCAGGTTTAGCAGAGTTTTTCTTTGACTAAGAAAACCTAAATGACCAATCCTGTACAAATAGTCTCTATCTACACAATGTTCAAACTCAGAGATAGTAAAACCTGAGTAGGCCTTCTTTTTTATCACACAGAGGATTGATCAGCAATCAATAAGGGAATCGATGAAGAATCTGAAAGATAAGCAGGGTCCATTGGTATTTGATTGCTGTGTGCACACTTGCCCAAACGAACCGCACTTAGGGGGCAAACGAACTTGAGTTCGACTTAACCAAACCAAACAGGGCAAGTGTGAAAGCACCCTGAAATGATTCCATACCTCCATTCTCCATACCTGTATATTCCCGTTCACATCAATGAGAATGCTCGGGCCTGTCCCAGCAGGTATTAGACAGAATGTGGGACAGCACCCTGGACAGATGGCTCGTCCATAATAAGACTAACACAGAAACACATTCACTCTTCAACGTAGGGAGTTTCCAATTCAGCTGCACATCGGGATGAACCCAGAGGGAGTCCACCGAACACAGCGAAAACAATTCACGCTCCTCCTCACTAAAAATACCAGCGCTCGAGTTAAAACCCGGGACCTGCTCACTGTGAGGGAACAGCTCTCACCACTGAGCCATCATGTCTAAATTTACCACAGGCAAATTATGCCTCTTATCTTGTAACTTAACTGTGTTCAGCTTCAGCTAACTTTGGATGACACTCTTTTATTAGAACTGAAAATGTCAGATTTTACAAACTTATGCAGGTATGTCCTAATTTTATAAAACGTGTAGTCATCTGATACACGCTGAACTCTTTTTTACTCAAAGTAAATTGACTTGACACTTGACCCCGATACTTCTGACACATTTCTTCCCACTTCTTCCTGCTCTCGTTCTCACTCCCCCTTTTCTCTCTGATGTTATTGTATTCCCTCCTAATGTCCTTTTTTCCTTTGTCCCCTTCTCTCAGCTACTTGAACGACTTGGACAGGATATCCCAGGCCACCTACATCCCAACTCAGCAGGATGTCCTGAGGACTCGAGTCAAAACCACGGGCATTGTGGAGACGCACTTCACGTTCAAGGACCTGCACTTCAAGTGAGAATTTCCTCACCGTAGCAGCTGGCTCGGCCTCAAAGTGTTTTTTTTTTTTTTTTTTTTACCTGATGGCTTAATTAGCTTTCCTTCCTGTCAATGACTCAGTCACTCCCATAGAAATTCCCTTTGTGCACGTACAGCTGTAAGTTGTGACACAGTCTGTGAAGGTGTTGTGCGCATTAGCGATGACTCAGTCGTGGCCCTCTGTTGGGAAAAAAAAAAAAAAATAACATACAGGAAGTGGGGGCAGCAGGCCCGATGATATCATGATACCAGAAGTTTGGTAGCTGATGCCAGTGTCATTGAAATTCATGTTACTGGGCTTCACAACAGAAGAGAATAACACCATGTTATATGATCCATAAACACACACGCAAAATGGTTCTATGTTTGTTTTTTTCTGTGCAACCAGACAGCAGCTTCAATCTACAGTCATGATGACACACCACTGCCTGTCAGAGTTTATTGCAACACAATTCAGTACTTCTGTAAAGTAGTCATTGCTCGATGTCATGTAGGAATTACACAGCAGTGACCGACCAGCTTCATAAAAAACAAAGTATTTGTTCCACCTCATAGTTCCTAACAACATCCTAACATCAACATCATGATGTCGGTCTTTCACATATTGCAACAAGTTAAATGTGATTACTTCTTTTATACAGTCATTGTTTTTTTCTAAGTCCCTTTCCCAGTGCTGCCTTTAAACAATAGTATTTCCAGATGTGGCTTTTGCATTTTAGTCGACCAATAGGAGCTCTCACAGGAGCTAAATGAGGCTTTTCTTACTTCTATTTGCCACAGCTGTGTGCATTTTTTCGAGATTGTTTCATACAACGTCCCTTTGGAACCTGGTTTTAAAGTGATCTTTTCTAGAGCAGCAAAAGTAACTTTTGTACTTCATTTAACCAAGTTACAACAATAAAGACAGATAAAGCACTGCTATAAGAAAGTTAAATAAAGTACTGCTATGATAAATTGAAATAAGATGACAAAATAAAACTATATTAATCCACGCTTGGGAAATTCACATCACAGCAGCTCAGTTACTGAATAAAAGAAATATTGTTTCAATAAAGTTAAAAAAAACTATATGTAAAGTTAAATAAAGTACTGTTATAATAAAGTTAAAATACTATAATAAAGTTCAAGTATGGTTATAATAAAGTAAAACAAAGTACTGTTGTAATTAAGTTAAAGTAGTTATAATTAAGTAAAAGTACTGTTATGATAAAGTTAAACAAAGGACTGTTATAATTAAATTAAAATACTATAATAAAGTTAAACAAAGTACTGTTATAATTAGATTAAAATACTATAATAAAGTTAAACAAAGGACTGTTATAATTAAGTTAATACTATAATAAAGTTAAAGTACTGCTATAATAAAGTTAAACAAAGGACTGTTATAATAAAGTTAAAATACTATAATAAAGTTAAACAAAGGACTGTTATAATAAAGTTAAAGTACTTATAACTAAGTGAAAGTACGGTTATGATAAAGTTAAATAAAGTACTGTTATAGTAAAGTTAAATAAAGTACAGTCATAGTAAAGTTAAATGAAGTACTGTTGTATTAAAGATAAATAAAAAATACTGCTTTAATAAAGTTAAATAAAGTTTTAATACAATGAAATAAATGAAAGTAGAACCACTGGTGCTTTTATTCTGAAGCACCTGGAGTTAGCAGTTAGCTGAAAGTTAAACTGTTACAGCGATAAAGTTAAACATGAGGATGAATTCACTGTGAGCAGAAACAACTAAAACCTCTCTGGTTCATATGTTAATATTTGCAAGTCGTACTGGTGCTCCATGGTAGCAAAATGCAACTAAATGGTTGCTTTTTATTTCTGTGAGATTGAGGGAGCCTTTGGAGAAAGTACGAGAACCGAAATGTCAAAGCGAGTTCCATGCCGGTTGCTTTAAAAAATGATGTGCCACTTCATACTCAGTGTTTGCAACATAGTCATTTTCTACATCCCATGTGGAACAAGCTGATACATCGACCGTTATGGATATATATGATATATCTCCCACCACTTCTTTTAACTGCAGAAGCTAAACATCTGCTGCTGCTCTTAATTGTTTCCCTCTGCTGTTACAGGGCAGACGTTTGCTGGTCACTTGAGTATTCTCTGCACTGCTAAGATTTTATCAGTACTGTTTTCAAGGAACAATAGACAAAGAATCTCTGTTTCCTTTATCTCTTACTGTCATCACTCAACACTGCAGCAGGACCAGAGCAGCCGCAGCGACTCTTCATTTATGTTTTTACCTCTGGGTTTCACAAACACTGCTTGTACTGTGTATGTATGTTTGTGTGCTGACGAACATGTTTACTTCTGTCCTCCCTCCAGAATGTTTGATGTTGGCGGTCAGCGGTCTGAGAGGAAGAAGTGGATCCATTGCTTTGAGGGTGTGACCGCCATCATCTTCTGCGTGGCCCTGAGTGACTATGACCTGGTGCTGGCTGAGGACGAGGAGATGGTGAGTGCTTCTTCAGCCTCTGACTCATATATCAACACAACAGCATGCAGTGTGTGTTTGTACACAGCAGGAACTTTGGGTGGAACACGTAAAGGATAGATTCCCTTTAGGATCAGTGAGCGAAACACAATGATCAACATCGCCCTCCTCTTTCTTTCTTCAGAACCGAATGCACGAGAGTATGAAGCTCTTCGACAGCATCTGCAACAACAAGTGGTTCACAGACACCTCCATCATCCTCTTCCTCAACAAGAAGGACCTGTTTGAGGAGAAGATCAAGAAGAGTCCTCTCACCATCTGTTACCCAGAATATGCTGGTAAGATTGGCAGCATTTTACAGAACATGTTCGAGAAGTAGCCAATTTCTTTTCTGTCTTTCCCCAAAGTTTTTCATAATGTGCTCACGTGGTGCATGAAAGACTAAGAACATTTTTTGTGAATTAAAAGTCTTACTATATTTGACAAGACTTAGACAAGAAGATCGACACCATACTCATAACTGTTCGCTAAATATAAGGCTACAGCCAGTAGCCAGTTAGCTTAACGTAAAGACTGGAAACATGGAAACGGGTCAACTTCTAGTCTTCTAGGTAACTTCTAGTCTCGCAGTCATAAGCTTTGACACGATGACACTGGCCTCCGCAGATGGTAGATGAGCCACGTGTTTATGCTCAACACGTTATTCGTTGCAGTGTGCTCCGAAACACCAGGGCGTATACAAACAAAATGTTCTACAGACCCTTTTAGAGCCGACGTCACAATGATGTCAGTTTGTTAGCTGGAGGCACAACATGACTTTCCACCGCAGTTGTGTCACTGGGAGCCAGAATAGAAGGAGTCATGGTTCAGATCACATGCCTGTCAATGATGGTTAAATGCGATGAGACGAAAGGACTGGATGGAGGCCATCATCAAAAATGCTCTCATGTGCAGCACAAACTTCATATCAGATTTGGGAGGTGTTACGAGGAAAATTGGCTTTCCTGGTAAACTTTTTAGCGCATTAGCTAACGTTAACTTCGATGGTAAAACAAACTGGAGGAATCTGTTCAAGTGTCGTCCTCCTTTTTAAGATTGGCATAGTAATCAACCACGAAACTTCCTGTGACATCATCCATCCACTGAGTGAGAGCATACGAGTCGGCCAGTCTGGTCCCGTTGGTCAGTGTTTACTTTTTCAAGTAACACTTGCGGTCCCGCAGAGTGAGTGACCTGACATGGTGCGTTCGTAAATTCATTCATAAATTTGCCCTGTTGGTCGAAGAAACGGAGCTTAATATTTCTACATGAATGAACGAACAGTTAAGAGTCTGCATGGCGCTCTGTACTCTGAGAGTGCGGTGCTCTGGATAACCGAATGGTACATTTCGACAGCGCTCCGAAAACAGTCCAGTTTGCGCCAGAATGCACTCCGGCACTGTGGGTTGATATTTCTGGATGCAGCACTTATATCATCCTCCTCCATTGTCTAAAACAAGCCAACAGAACTTGCTACTTAGAGCTAGCTTATGTCACCAAAAAACATAATACTGTTTACTTACAGTAAAAGGGTCCATGGATAAGCTAGAAACAAAGCCAACAAGTGTACAAGAAAAACGTCACAGGAAATGGAGGCCGTCTGGCGACATCAGTAAACAGCGGCGTACTGCCAGACATTACACTTGTTTACTGTAATTAATATTGTTCCCCCCTGGGTCACCACTCGGTCCATGAGATTGGTTTTTTTTTTAGCTTTTACAGTGGTCTCTCATGTTCCTCTACACCCTGCTGCAAAAAGCCTCTTCTTTCCCCAGTGTGGTGGCTATTTCTGTACAAGAATCTAAGACCATTTTACCGTCCCAGTGGTCTCTCAGTGAGTACTTGAGGATATGTCTACACAGGCGAACGTGCTTGACCAGGTCAATTAACAAAGTCATTTTTTGGCACACAAACATAAACCAACATAAACACGTCTTTACATGACACTGGCGGCAACCGGCAGAGACTTCAGACAGTTACTGCTCTCGGCCAAGAAACAGTTAAGCACTTAACCCCTCATAAAACCACAACTTGTTCACCAAATAAAATCAGAAACACATACTTTTCCTCTTACCTGTAGTGCTACTTTTTCAACAGATTGTTTTGGTGTGAGTTGCTGAGTGTTGGAGATATCAGCCATAGAGATGTCTGCCTACTCTTGAATGTCATGGAACTAGATGGCACTCGTCTTGTGGTGTTTAAAGTGCTGAAAAATGCATTTGAAAAACTCAACATCAATGCCTCCTTTCCAGAAACCATGACCTGGTTACTCAAGATAATAGAGACAAACAAGCAAACATTTAGCAGGATGAAGCCCAGCCATGCCACTCCATTCTCAAACAAGCCAAATGCACTATTTCAATACCTTTTCCTATGTTTCCTGACTCTTTCACTTCCCGCTCCTCGTCCTTTCTTTTCCAGGCTCCAACACGTACGAGGAAGCAGCTGCCTACATCCAGTGTCAGTTCGAGGACCTGAACAAGAGGAAGGACACCAAGGAGATTTACACCCACTTCACCTGCGCCACAGACACCAAGAATGTGCAGTTTGTGTTCGACGCCGTCACCGACGTCATCATCAAGAACAACCTGAAAGACTGTGGTCTCTTCTGAGGAGAACGGCGGTGGAGATAACCTTTTTCTTTCTTGGTAAGGAACTCATCATTCTTGCTTTTATCTTTCTAACAATGAGAGTGCGCACCCCTTGGTCTGGCTCTGCGTTATGAATGAGGGGGCATGTCAGGATTATGACTGAAAGGATGTAGTGGGTGTTGCTGAGGAAATCATGGGAGCCTGGTTTAAGTGTGCGCCTGCATTCTGTCTTTTCTCTTTCAAGTGTGTTCAACAAATTGGTTTAAAATGGTTCGTTTCCAGAGCTTAAGCATTCAGAATTATGGAGGAGCGTAGCTGGAGTTGACCACAAAGATGCGGCGTAATCCATCATAATCGCATGCCTAATTAAATCTCTGAAATCAGGCTTAAATGCATTTTCTGCTCCATTTAGATGTTTGTGAGATGATGGTTGCATGATCCAAAACCCTCATTCTATAAAACCACTCACACCCATCTCTCCTCCTCCCCAACGTCTTTCATGTTTGTTTCTCCCTCCCCTTCTTCTGTCCTCAGGCAGTGGAGCCAGTTTATTGTGCATCTTTGGTGGGGAAGATGAGAAGAGTCAGGAGGATCAGTCACGGACCAGTGCTGTACTATATGCCACTTTTAACAGCTTTATTTATGTTTTTGTCTTGGAACATTTTGAACTAGCGTTAACGACATTTGTGTAGGATGTTTGTATCATTGTAAAAGCGTCACCGCAAATTTTCCGCACACTTTTGTTTTTTTTAAAAAATTTACTTCTTTTTTTAATTTTTTGAGGAGAGGGAGGAGGAAATCACGTTTTTTGCTGTTCCTTCTGCCGCTGTCTCTGGAAAAGGAAACTTTGCCGTTGGTGGCTTCTTTTCTTCCTTCCCTACAACCAAACAAAAGGGAAGAAAAGGGGTTCAACTTTTTGAGTCCAGTTTGTTGGTACTTGTGCCTTCGCATGCCTTTTTACTGCGGTCGTAGTCCCAATGCTTGTTCTGTTGCCTGCTGAATTGTTCTAAACATAAAGAGGTAAACTTGTTTTCATATGTTAGTGTCCCTGCTATCTTCTATGTGCACACCACTGAGCTATCGGGAGGAGGAAGATTTCCCTCTGGTCGAAAGGTACATGGGTCTCCATGGTGACCAACATGTAGCCTCCACCGTCCCCTACCCCGTATCCCCCCACCAGCCATGACAATGGAAGGCCTCGCCGGCCGCACACACAGTACAATACTGAGATGTATATTGTTACATTTGCCCCGCAGATCCGGGGTTCTGGTTTTTAAACAGTGTACAAAATATCCATTCTTCCCAACCATTCGGAAAATGGTTAGCTGAGGCACTGAGCTAATAATACGCTCGAGACCAGGGTAGGCACATTTTAATGTATATTTTAATGTATTCGGAGGAGAGTTTTTGGGAGTTTTTGGTGTTAAGGAGAGAAAAGCCGAACCACAGGAAGAGATGGGTGTGAAGGTGAGGTAGATGTCTGAATGTGTTAGGGTTCAGACGCGGTTCCACCAATCAGTTCGTGAAACCTTTCATTCAGGCGATGGAAGCTAAGATGGTTAAGGGAGCCTGGTCTGTGATTTTTAGATCAGTGCCACTTTGCCAAGAAGAGTGAAATACGGTCCTGGATCTGTTCATATGAAGAAACTGCCACAACTGTCAATGTATGTGTATGTTCTCCATGGATGGAGAATCTTTGTAGACTCATCTCCCTTATTTTGCTAATAAAAACCATTTACAAACCACATGGAGTTGCTGTTTTATTGAACTTATGTACCTTAAACATTCATTCATTTTCCGCTACCACTTAACCTTTTCGGGGGCGCGGGTGTGCTGGAGCCTATCCCAACTGACACTGGGCGAGAGGCAGCGTACACACTGGACAGGTTGCCAGAATATCACCACACCACACCTACGGCCAATTTAGAGTCACCAATTAACCTGCATGTATTTAGACTGTGTGAGAAAACCCACGCTGACACAGGGAGAACATGCAGAAGGGTTAGAGCCAGGAACCCTTTGGCTGTGAGGTGACGATGCTAACCACTGCATCGCCCTGTATCTTAAACAGTTCTGCCAAACATCGGTATCGGACGATATACATTGTTGACCGCCATTGCCGATCAGCAAATGAGATGACATCCACCATCATGCAGCATCCCATTGTCTCAGGGAAGGTAGAGCGGGTTGTCCTGTAATCGGAAGATCAGCAGTTCGAAGTATCCTTGAGCAAGATACCGAACCTTTAAGTGGTCAGATGACTAGAAAGGCGCTATACAAATGCAGGTCCATATTTCGGACGAACAGAGATCTTCGCCTTTGGTACGAAATCAGCAAGTGGAGAGCTAGTGAACATTAGCTGTCATTCCACTCTATTAGAAAACGCTTTTATCAGTAATAGTTCATGTGCTCATGCTTTAATGCTTCTGTAGTCATGCAGTCAGGCTTCATTTCTTCATGAATGGCGAGCTGGCCACACAGAGCAGGCACCGCTATACATACTCCATGCATTTCTTATGAAGCCAGCTACCTTGTTATCTCCAAACAGGGAGTCCCACAGAGGCAATTAGAGACAATGTTGTCAGTTCTGCACACAGCCTCCATCACATTTGTATTCCACTGTGGCCTTTAAGGCTGCGTTACCTGCAGTGGTGCTCAATGGAAACGTTCGTTTTAATGAAAATTGATCATGATCACTGAGCATTTTGCCACACTGAAAAGGTTAACTCGCCTGTACGGATACAGAAACCACCTCAGTCTTATTTTCCACTCATGAAGCTGTCACCGCTCTCTCAATGATGTGTCTTTGACGTGTGTCACCCTGACACGATTTGCATTGTAAATATGTGGTGACATGACCCGTGGATATCATCAGTGATGGCTTCCCTCTCTAACAATACCTCTTCAGAGGTAATGTAAAACAAAAGGGTCAGGGCTGAATAAAAAAAGCACTGTTTTGCATTATCGATCAGGGCCACACGATTGCAGACAACAAGCCGTAAACACAACATTGACGCAACCTCATACAGTTGTTGTAAATGGTTGCTTATTTAGACAACTTGTTAAAACAATGAACGGATGGACCCATTTTCTCTTACGAAAGTCGCTCAGAGAGGCATATAGCCAAAATGGTTCCACTGCCATGTATAACACTAGCAGCAAAGATACAATCAGGATGTCATCTGTTAAAAGCCTCCCGTTGTCGGATTCGACATGAAACTACTCCAGTTAGCTCAATCATGTTGTAACTAAGACATCCGCTGGAAAAAATATTTTTTTCACAGACCGTTTATTATTACAGACACCACTAATGGCTAACAGCAATAGTTAGCCCACCTAATCTTTGATAACAATGTTATTAATTACAAAACGTGCACACAGAAATAGTAATGTTTGTTCAGTCACTGTGTTTATAGACTTTACAAACATCAGATTAGTCTAAACGGTGATATATGTAAGAAAAATGTGAGATAGCTAAACTCAACAAGGTAAACAACAAGGCGATTTCCATTTACACAGTGGTCAAGAGTGCTGGACCGGAGGTGTTGCACAAAAAAACGGAAGCTGGCTGCGTTGTTTTGCCTCCGTGTTTATGTGAAAAATAAGGTGAATTGGATTGATATTACATTTTTCAGATATCCACCTTTTTCCTGACTTGATGCCTGACTTCTTGTTTCAAACTGGAAACCGGCTAAACACTTCCGGTTAAATGGTGTTTACGGTTGAGCTAGCGGTGAAAGCCACCGTAAACGCCAGCTGTTCTCCATGGATCGGGGTGCAGGTCCGTGGGCTTTTTATCGACAAAATGAAAAGAGCAAACATAAACTTTCTTTGGAGGATATTTTTGTTTCTAAGCTAGCTGGCGCTCCTCCTTGCTCGGCATGGTGTGTAACATGTAAGGCACAGGGCACGGACATGTCTTGCGAAGTTTCTGGTGTTCAACACAGACGGTTTCTGACAAAATCTTGAGCTTTTTTGAGTTGTTGTGGCAGCCGACAACGGCGCAAGTTGAACCTGAACCCATGTTTCCAATAAAATACAAATTATGGTGCTAGTTTACCGATAGCGCAAATGTTGCTTTCGTGCTCGCGCGGCAGGCTGAGTGAGCAGTGGCGTTGAACCGGAAACAGGTTGCCGGATAGCGGAGGTAGTTGTCTGTCATGGCAGCGCCCATAGACTTCTGAAGAAACTTGTGAATATTTAAAAAGAAAAAGTAAAACAAAATGGCGGCCCACCTGCAGTAACTCTGAGAACTCCGTGGGGGTCGCGAACCCTATGTTGAAGACCCAGATCGCAAACTCTAAATACTAAAATAATATTTTTTTAATTTTTTTTTTTTAAATTCCAATCATTCATATGAGTGAAAACATAGACTGTATGATTAAAAACTAGGATTTAAAGATGCTAAAAATTGCTGCGAACTGCAGAGTCAGGCTGTCACTTGAAGTTGTTCATATATATAAGTTAACGTTTTGACAAAAATGTAATTTAACATTTACATTTTAATTTCTAAATTTACATGTAATTTCTAAATGTAAGTTATGTGGCGAAACACACTGTTTGTTACGGGTTAATCCCGCGAGGCCGTTACTCTCAAAGCCACGTTGTGGCTCGCGCTGCTTGTAAATGAACGTTACCGTTAAGTAGACGACGCGGCTGCGAATTTAGCTCTTGCTAAAGCTGCCGCTTTTTAACCGCGGTGGATGTTACTGAATATAAAGTCAAGAAAAAATCTTCATCGGCGACACAGGCTGAACTTCCTTCGTGTTTTCCGCGGAACAGAGCGGACGTTGTTGGGCCACAGTGAAATAATGGCATCATCACAGGTGAGCTAGTTAGCCTAGTTAGCCCGTTTAGCTAACGTCACACTTGTTGTCATGCCGCGTTACCTGCTAATTGTTGCTGTGTTTGTGGCTGCAGTTTGGCCGCTGTGCCGGTCTGTTCATACATTAGGCCGAAATGTGTCCACTGTGCTTATGAAATCTTGTTTTATTAGTCATAAGTGACTATTCTGGTCACAGGTTTACCTTCCTCCACGTGGAAACCATAGGATCCTGGTCTTAAACACATCTAATGAATCTTTTCAGATGTTTTCACATGGAGGTCTGTAGCACTGCCGTTGACTCTAATGTTGGAGGCCTGTGGTTTAAAGATGTAGTTGTGTGACTGACAGTTGCATTATGTGGCCGGATATGATGCCATGTGGGTTGGGTGATATGAATTAAATCAAATATAACAATATTTCTATCAGCGGAGACTCATTCTGAGAGAAAATGCTATTTATTCACATGTGACACTGGTGGTGGTGGTGATGAGATGAAGAGGGAGCTGAAAATGTGGATGTGAAGAGGAGTGTGCTTTTGATATATCCATATATCGCCCAGCCCTACAGGCAGGTATTTGATATTATGATTTCTCTTTTAGTTTGTACACCTGCTTGATGCGTTTAATGTAACTTAAACACCAGCTATATAAGAAGAAATATTATGGTGATAGTTGCCTATTTTTGTATTGTGCATAAGGCTCTTGAAGATATAGGTCCACCTGATTCTCTCTATGCTCATTATCTATACTGTGTATAATGTGCGGAAAACTTTGTTTATCTCGCATGCCTCCAGTTAACAAAAACATCTGAAAAAATTCTTGATGAGTTGAAGACACAGGCGACTCAAGCTAAGCCTTTAAAACACCGGTTAAATGACTTTTTTTGTCAGTGGAGGCTTTTAAGAGCATATATCAAGTTTCACTTTGGAAAGAGCTGTCCTTTAGGGAAGTGCTGAGCATACAGCTGCACTGATAACAGATGTTATGAGATAGTTTTGCCGTTCTGCTGTTGTTACACACAGTCACCTATGACTTTAATTAATCAAGACACTTCTTTGTTTTTGGATTCATGGCTCACTGGAGAAATGCGGGAAAACCAAAGTTTAATATAGGAATTCAACGTGACACGGAGGGAATAATTGACATACAGATGATTATTTGGTAGGTGAAGTGTTCTTTTAAAGCAGCTGTAGATGTGCAGTATATATAATATTTAGTGGCATCTTACAGATTGCAACTAACTGCATACCGCTCCGCTCACCCCTCCCTTTCCAAGTGTGTAGAGAACCTACAGTGGCCTTCAGGTTAACAAAAAAATGTAAAAGTCCCTCTCTAGAGTGTACAGTTTGTCCATTCTGGGCTACTGTACAAACACGGCGGTGTGACAGAGGACTCGCTCTCTATGTAGATATGAAGGGCTTGTTCTAAGACAACAAAAACACAGTGACTCTTATTGTCAGGTAATTTTACACTAATGACAACATAATTGATATATTTCTGTCAATATATCATGCAAAAGCAAAATGGATGTTGTCACAAATGACAACTGTGAGGAGGAAGAAGAATTAGTCATTTCTTCTCTCCGAAGTTACTCAGTCTTGCTTTGAAGAAAGTCTCAGCTTCAAACACTCCCTTGCCTCTCTTGTTGTGAGGGATTCCCATGTCAATTGTACATTTACGCAGTTTGGGCACCACAAATAGTTTGCATGTGTGGGTTGTTTGCACACGCCTGAACACTGCTGATTTGCATGTGTGCTGCAGCGGCGGCGTTAACCCTGGCCTCCCCGCGTCTGAGCTCGTGTTCCAGCCTCCAGCTTGACAGAAAGGTGGGAAGAGTCTGAGCGAGACAAATGAGAGTAAAGAGTGCGAAGCTGGGTCTGTGTGATGTATGCTGTGTCTGTGAAGGAGGGGTTTGGCTCCCACGTGTGCTGCCAATTGGAGGAGTTGAAGTGTGTGTATGTGGGTTGGGGGGCATATGCTGTATTAATAGCACCTTTAAAGATGAGAGATGAAGAAGAAGACAGAGTAAACAAGGGGGCGGCCATGATGTAGCAGTGTAAAAGCAACACGGGTGACACTGTTGAGGTTTCTCTCAGCAGTAAACAGAGGGTGGGAAATGTTTGAAGTGTGTGTGTGTGTGTGTGTGTGTGTGTGTGTGTGTGTGTGTGTGCGAGGCAGAGGAGGAGGGTGTAAATAGAAGGAACAATGGAGGCATTATTTCAGTGTTGGTCCATCGCTGTGTTTATTGTCTGCGCTCCTCTCAGTCACTCTCACTGGGGCCAGCAGTTGGTAACAGAGATAAGACGAAGGCTTATCAGCCCTGCAGCCATGTCGGACATTGTAACACCAAACTAGACACACTTTCCAGTCTGTGTTGCACATTCTTCCACACACCGCAGACTGGACCTCTCACAGCACAGGAGACGTCACGTGTCTTTGTCCGAGGTCATCATGCATGTCCATTATTTAGGGACATGCAGGGAGTTATCGCATAACTCCTCCTCTATCTTAAAGCTATTGCTATTTTCTGCTGCTTTAGCCAGGCGCTCTGAAGTGGCCTCTCACCCTGCTAGTTATGTGTAAAGTCGGCCTGTCTGAGATATTTAAAGGGTCTATTCACTGACGATAAACATATTATCTCACACAGCCCTACTAAGATCATTTTTAACTTCTGTGTCATGCCAAATATTTGTCCTATCACACACGGGATTGCAGACAAAGACACATTAACACATATACAAAGCCCACATAAAAACATATTTTATTATTTAGTTGCATTCATGCTTCTTATTTCATATTGTGCAAACAACAGATAAGTTACATTTCATCATGCAGTTCATACTACATGAGCTAAGTTTCTCCTCAGGAGCAGGAGGGGCTGGTGGAAAGCATGAAACCTTAGTGATATGGCTGCCAAGCAGCAGACCACTGCTGACCACTCCAGGAGACTGACAAACCACAGAAACAGGTATTTGTTAACAGCTTGGGACATGTCAAGTGGTTTTTGTAGTGTCAAAAGTGGATGTTTTTTAATGACGCTTCAGGATGTGTCAGATAGTATTTGCAGTGACAAAAGAGGGTATTTTTCAATGACAGTTTGGGACATGTCCAGCGGTGTTTGTCGCGACACAACAGGTGTTTGTGACAACACTTTGGGACATGTCCAGGGGTGATTGTGGAGTGGCTGTTTTTTATTGATAGTTCAGAGCATGTCCGGCAAGGTTTTTTTTTTAGCAATAAAACGGGTATTTTTTAATCAACAATTCAGGAAAACTCTAGTGGCGTTTTAGCAACAAAAACAGGTGTCTGTAATGACAGTTTCAGACTTGTCCAGCAGGTGTTTTAGCGACAATTTGAGACATGCCCAGCAGATTTTGTATTAGCGGGTGTTTTTTAACGACTGTTTGGGACATGTCCAGTTGTGTTTATTACGACAAAAGCAGGTGTTTTTTAACAAAAGCTTGGGACATGTCAAGCAGTGTTTGTAGCGACACAAGTGTTTAATCAACAGTTTGGAACATTCCCAGCGTTTTTTTATTGTGTTAAAAGCGGATATTTTTTAAAGACAGTTTGGGACATGTCCAGTTGTACTTGTAGTGACAAAAGTGGGTGTTTGGGACATGTCTTGCTGTGTTTGTGGCGACCAAACCAGGTATTTTAAGCCCAACCATGATATCTTCCTAACCCTAACCTAAACCTAAAAAACATTAAATCAAAAATTAAAACTTAAATAAATATAAAGTTTGAACATAGCTGCTACATATGAAATGTACAAATCTAACATCTCTGTAACATTTATTCTGGTGATTTGATTAAGAATTAATTACCAGAGAGACATTGTAAAATACAACATTCTGCATTTGCTCTGTTTTACGACCAATCAGAATTGTTTTGTGTATAGATGTTATGTCGAGACATAACAGAGCAGCCATTTTAAAAACGCAAGTTCAGTCATTATCATTAACCCAACTATTGTTATTTCTTTATTCATGTGCGAGAGTGTGACAGATTGGCTGTGTGTGTGTTGAGTGGGTGGGTTGAAGGCTGCATGAGCTTGACGTGTTTACGTCTGTGTGCCATGTACAGGGTGTGTGTGTGTGTTTGTGTGTTGCGTGCAGGATGCTGTGTGCGCACTCCAGCTGGATGCCTGCTTCTGCTCGTCACCTGATATTCGCTGGCCATGTTCATTCAGTCCGCGGATTCCAGCTTTCATCTCCACACACACGTAAGCACAGACACACTCTTCCCCGTGATGTCATTGATTCCGAGCTCCATGGCAACAGTGAGCGAGGAGGCAAGGCGAGCGAGAGAGGAGGAAAACGGAGAGATATTCCTTCATAGCGACGGGATGAAGTTGTTATAAATAGCTCCTGATGTTTCTAGGTGTCCGACGACAGAGGTGGGTGGGTCTTGGCCAGCGGGGGTGCGCGACAAGGCTGAGGTGTTTCACCTGGGAACATTGTGTCCCTGTCAAGTGGCAATTTTAGACCACTCACAGTGACGCCAGTCATCTGATGGCCCTTTAGAGAAAACTTTTCGTCAGAAATAGGCATGTTATTTTAGGGCTTTATCAATGTGGTAGGTGGAGCAGAAAGAGCTGTGTGGCTGAATGGGCTAAAAATGTCTCACAGCTGGCATGGATACCCTTATTTGCTCCATTCATTTAATAACTTTCTTATTCTTGTCTGTCCTCAATCATTCCCTTTTCTGTATCCATGTGATTAGTTTTAATTCCCCCCAGCTCTCTAATTTGTTCTGCCTCGTCCCTGGTTTTTCTGATCCTGTCGTCGCCTGTGTTTTATTCAGTGTGAAGTCTCTCTGAAAGCGTCTCTTTCTGCACAGTTGATGGCTGAATGTATATCTGACTTTCTATACCACTGGTTTTCAGCCTCGGGGTCAGGAGCTCTCACGAGATACATTTTAGGTGTCAAAAGATGATTAAAGGGACAGTACAACCCAAATTTAAAATACTTTTTCCCCCTTTTTTTTCAGGCTAGATTGTTTTGGTGTGAGTTTCTGAGGGTTGGAGATATCAGCTTAGAGATGTCTACCTTCACTCAAATACAATGGAACTAGGTGCTCAAAGTGCCAAAAATACTGCATTTCAAGTCACCTTCCATTAGAGGATTTTAATCTATTGTGATGTAGATGTCTTGCTTTTTATTTTAGTTTCTGTTTGCTTTGCTGACAGCCAGCCAGTTAACTATGTTAGAACCACTAGCCATGCTGACAATGTTCACGGTGCTAACAGAGCTTACAGTGAGGGTTGTAACGACCCATCGATCTGGATTGTCCCAGTATCATCGATGCAAAATTAAAACATCAATCCATATCGTCATCTTTAGGTCACACTTTTATTTTGAAAGCGTGTCACCGTAAAACAGCAGCAGGCTGATGGCAAGCAGCCAAGAGAAAGACGGCGAGGGTAACGTTATTTACTTGGGAAAGAGCGTGGAAATATTTTGGATTATGGAGAAAATAGTTGGCAACAGACAGAGCACATGGCGTGTGTAAGCAGTGCTGTTGTGAGATAAAACGTGATGTTACCCGCCTGGCCGGGCATGTCACTCCGCTAACTTATAGCGACATTAGCTGCTCCGTTTTGACAGTGTTCAGCTGAATCAGGAGTATCGGCAAATACAGTATTGTTGTCCAAACAAGGACACAATGTTTTTTCTGGCCTCTAAAAGATGTCCGTGTTTACTGTTTTTTCGTTCTTTACGTGTGTATTTATGTGATATAAAGCCTCTCTACACAAAGCCCCTTATTAATAACAAGCAAAGGGCACACTGGGTGTCGAGCTAAGTTTCAAAGCAGGTCCACCCCTCTCCCTCCTTCTCAGTCTGAACAATAGTCCAGTGAGAGCAGCCCGGCAGGCTTTGATGAGGATGTTTGGGATTAAACAGTGCATTTCCAGCCTCTTAACATTCCTGCGTGCCCACTGCTGAGGAACAGCAAAGGTCCAGCTCCAGTCACATGAGCTTTTTAACTAAAACTGTGGATGACGCTAGTCAAAGTGTCACAGTAGCATTAACTTTCTCCACACAAACCCCAATATCACATCATCTGCCCAGAAGTGACTTGGTGTTACTGCTGTCATGAGGTTGAATTTGAATCGTAAAAAACTTATCAGTAGCCTCTGTCATCGTCTCACACTGAACATGGGGCCATTGTATTTAGCCATTGTATGTATTTACCTAGACACTTAGAGCTGACTCATTTTGCACCTGTAACTGACAAAACTGTCCAAGAGATCATCACCAGTCTGAGTTCATCTACATGCTGCCTCGATGTGTTACCCACTAGATTTCTACAGTCTGTGCTGAGCAGTTTGTTACCACCACTCGCTCACATAGTTAACATGCCACCACAATCTGGAACATTCCCAAAGGCCATGAAAACTGCGGTCATAAAGCCTCTCCTAAAGAAGAGCAGTCTTGATGCCACAGTACTGAACAACTACCGGCCCATTTCAAATCTGCCGTTTTTAGGCAAAGTCCTTGAGAAAGTTGTTTACCAACAGCTTACTGACTTTCTCCTAATGAACAACTCCTTTGATGTTTTCCAGTCAGGTTTTAGACCCCATCGCATCACTGAGACCGCTCGTATTAAGATGACAAATGACATCTGCCTGAACACTGACACAGGCAAAGTCACAGTTTTAGTCCTGCTAGATTTGAGTGCTGCTTTTGACACTGTCGATCATGAGATCCTTTTACAGAGACTAGAGGACTGGGTGGGCATCTCTGGCACTGCCCTAAATTGGTTGAAGTCCTATCTAGAAGACAGGAAGTACTTTGTTGAAATTGGAAACTGTGTCTCAGACAACATGGCCTTGACTTGTGGGGTGCCCCAAGGGTCAATCCTGGGACCCCTTCTGTTCAATCTATACATGCTGCCTTTAGGCCAGTTAATACAAAGTAATAATGTGTCCTACCACAATTATGCAGACGACACTCAGATCTATGTGTCACTGACAGCAGGTGAATATGGACCAGTGGATTCAGTCTGTCACTGCATCCAACAGGTCAGTGTGTGGATGCAAAACAACTTTCTCCAGCTAAATTCAGACAAGACTGAAGTCATCGTATTTGGTCCACAGAAACAAAGAGAAAATGTCAGCAGTCACCTCCACTCTCTCTCTCTCTCTAAAACCTACAAATCAGGTTAGAAATCTCGGGGTAATAATGGACTCAGACTTGAACTTTAACAGCAACATTAAATCAATAACATCAGCAGCCTTTTACCATCTGAAAAACATTGCCAAAATCAAAGGTATAGTGTCTAAACCTGACTTGGAGAGACTTATCCATGCATTTGTCTCTAGTAGGTTAGACTACTGTAACGGCCTGCTCACTGGCCTCTCCAAACGGGCCGTAAGACAGCTGCAGTACATCCAGAATGCTGCTGCTCGGGTCCTGACCAGAACCAGGAAGTACGAGCACATTAGTCCTGCGCTCAGGTCTCTACACTGGCTTCCTGTGGCTCAGAGAATAGACTTTAAAGCAGCTCTGCTTGTGTACAAGTCTCTCCACGGCCTAGCACCAAAGTACATCTCTGACATGTTAGTGCCATATGAACCATCTCGGACTCTGAGGACCTCAGGGACCGGCCTCCTGCTGGTGCCCAGAGTCAGGACTAAACATGGGGAATCAGGGTTCCAGTTTTATGCAGCTGAAATCTGGAACAGTCTTTCTGAAGATGTGAGACAGACCTCTACTCTGACAATGTTCAAATCTAGGCTCAAAACAGTTCTATTTCACTGTGCATATGACTGAAAGGATCTTATCTGCACTCTTCTCTTTTAAAGTTCATTTTATAATGATTATTTATGTTTTTATTCTGTATTGTGATTTTAATGCATTTTCTTCTTCTGTAAAGCACTTTGAATTACTTTGTGTACGAATTGTGCTCCACAAATAAACTTGCCTTGCCTTGTATTTGGAGAGAGCTAAAAGCAAACACTGTCACATTCATAGCCACACATACTACAACATACTGAAGGGTGACAAGACCACCAGATAGCAATAGTCTCCATTCAAAATCCAAAATCCAAGATTATAACCACATCACACAGTCTACATCAGCACTTCAGGACTAGCGGCCAAAATACTTGTAAATACTTATTTTACCTGCTACACAGACTCTATCCTTGTGTGTGGTTGCTGCCAGCTTCACTGTGTGCACACTGAGTTTTGCCAAGTGATAATGCAGTTGGTTATGCAGGGTTTGGAAGCGTAGGCTCTATTAACTGGTACTGAATTAATTATCTGGGTCGTTTTGACTACAGGATCATGCATTCATTGATTTGATTGATTTGTTTTAATGCGAAATGTAAAATCACTCACACATTGCCATTGGTACAATGAGATGTTTATTTAAATCATTTTTAAACTGATTTTACTCATTTTTTACACAGTTCTATGTACTTAAAACCTGTTGGAGGGCAGTGCAGCTGTGTGTAGGGAACAAAAAATAGACCATCCATCCATCATCCATCCATCTGCTTACTGTAGTCTGGGCTGATTCATGGGGGCAGCAGGCTGAGCAAGGTACTCCAGACATCCCTCTTTACAGCTCCTCTTAGGGATGAGATGAGATATATAACCCCTCCAGCGTGTTCTGGGTCTGCCCCAGGGCCTCCTACCAGTTGGACGTGCCCAGAAAACCTCTAACAGGAGGCGCCCAGAAGGCATCATGACCAGATACCTGAACCATCAACTGGCCCCTTTTGACGCGAAGGAGCAACGGCTCTACTCCGAGCTCCTCACTTTTAGGGGTGTGCCATATCATCTCGTTCATGATAATACCGGTACAATTTTCAGTATTATAAGAAGAATTCATGTTGTAATACTCCTAAGGCTGTACCCAAATATTCGGATATTCAAATATTTGTTTCTATGGGTAGGTATTCGATATTTTTTTTTTTTTTTTTTTTTTACATACATTTTTTTGGTGCTAAAAGTAGTCTTTTTGTTGTTGGTAAATGTAGGTTATCAATAAAAATCAAAACTTTTAAATTGCATTGTTAAAAATGTAAAAATATAGTACAGCCTACCAACTGAGCTTGTGCGCACGGCATGCTTGTGCGCATCCGTCTAAGGCTGTGGATCAGTACCAAGTTCTCTAACTTCTACCTGTTTTTTCGTTATCTTTTGAATTTAATATGAATGACTAAGGTATTTACTGTACTCAAGTATCAATAGTAATTTTATTATATTAAGGGTATTTAAGTATTCAAAGTAAAAGTACAAGTAAATGTGGGTAATAAAAAAGCGGTCAGAATTCTGAGGATTAGGAAGTTTTATTTTGCTGTAACATATACAACACATTAAAAATGGAGCTCATGTTACACTTGAAGTAAAACAAGTGGTGTGTCTTATATCACATACTTACATCAGTACACTTCCATGTAGTATACTATGTGCACTATGTACTTATTGACGTAGTGCGCGAATTTTGACATGGTAGTGTTGTCTCACAGGAAATGACAACCGCAAATTAGCTAGTTAGTGAACTAGCATTAGCATTTGCGTTATCGTTCGCGGTACCAAATCATTACAGACTGCTAAATTAACCCAATAAACATACTGTTGGCTTATACCTGACAACAGTGTAGTGGTGCTTGGTGCAAAAAACACACGTATTTGTACAATGCAGCGACGCTGTCCATCATTTTCTCCCTTCCTCTCCTATTATGTAGTAACTAAACTAAGATGCTTAGGGGAAACTATTCAAACAAAAGTACACATTTTTTAGGAAATGTAGAGGAGTAAAAGTGAAAGTTGACAGAAATATAAAAAACAAGTAACGTACAGATGCTCCCAAAAAATTACTTTGTTACATTACACCACTGCCTATTTTTTAGGGTGTGACAGCTGCACCCTGAGATAAACAGCGTTGGAATGCAGCAAATCACACCGCATGTCAAGGAGCAACCAACCACAGCGGGCAGATTAACTTTCTTTTCTCCTGTAATTATCAGTACGATCTCACCCCCCCAGACAAAATGTAAGGCCTTTTACACGCTTAAAAAACAACGCCTGGATCAAGGTCAGCTCCAAAGTCATGATTTCTGTTAGGTAGGCTATGATGCAGTGTTTGTTATGGCGCAACGTCAGACGCAGCCTGCCTCCAGCCCTTGGAAAGCTGGCAGAGAGTTGGCACAAGGGTTGTGCCCTGTTCCTGACCTTATCCACACTGAGCCTCACACCACACAGTTTTAAGTCAATTTTTTTCCTTCTCTCTTGATACTTGATGTTTTATTTCAGTGTATTCAAGTCGTTAATTGAATTAACTGAGCTACAAGCAAAGACCAATAGATTTTCAGCCACTCATTGTCAAACAGGGATGTTAACGACAGCTTTGATGCAGCTCCTGTCATACTCCTGTGTGACTCTGTACTGTCTGCTGAGTGGATCCCCCCCACCCTCTTCACTTACTCAGCTTGTCCGTGGGCAGCAGCCTTCTGCGGCTCTCACTGTGAATGAATCACTCCTTATTCATAACATCGTGGCACAGAGTGATTGTTTAGTCCCACTTTTTGCAATTAAGGTGAGCACACTTCCATTTGCGTGCACGTCGCTCTGGTGTAGGAGCGTCTTCTCTGAACATTACCTGACCTCGCCACCTGCTCTCAGTTGGCGGAAGAGACGGAGGGCGTTTTGAGACTCATCCACTTGAAAGGACAAAATGTTTCTACATATAGTAAATATGCTAATGGATCCGCTTTCAGCTGAAAACACGTTGTTATCTGTATTCATCAGCTGATGATGTGAAGCATAAAGAGATATAGTTGTTAATGGAACAGGGAGTAGGGGCTCGCAGAGTTCAGACCGGCACTCATCTATATTTAATCCTGTAAATGGTCATTTAGAGGCACTTCCAGAGGAATCCGATGCCTAATTACAAAGGGGAAAAAATCTCTGGGAGGCAAAGCACATAATCAATAGGAGCCGTAATTATCAGCCTCTCTCGGTCTGTGTCTTTTGAAATCATTTCTGTTCCCACATGTTTTATGCCAGAAAAACTAGCTTTAATTATTTATCACTCCGTGATTGCTCACCCGCACGTCAACACACCCAGCGCCCCACAAACACACACAAATGCCCGCCTCATCTTTGTATCCGGAAATTGCTGTCAGGGTGGTGGAGCAGAAGCAGTCTGTGATCTAACGGGCAGAAAGGGAGGAGGAGGAGCCGCCTGTCAACAGTAAACAGTGTCAGAGTGGATGCATCTCCGCCGGCGTCCACTTAATGGCTTTATGTGGCGTACACATTAGCAGGCTGCCGCACTGCAACATTGTGCAATTTAACTAGTCATTTAATCGAACTCTGACTCCTCTAATCTTACTTTTCTTGCTTCGGCACCATTGTGGGGTGATAAACTTATTTAAAATGCAAAATGGTTTGCTTTTAAAACTATAATTTTCTTTTTTACACTTTAAATCATTATGTTTTGACATGGTGACACTGCGTAAAAGTGGGAGAAAGTGACGCAACACCACAACAAATGGAACCATCTCACATTTTCCACTTGTTGTAGTGATTAACTGAGATTTCTTATCATAAAATCAGATATTTCTGCATCAGAAATAATTTGCGATGAGGCTATTGCTGTACCCAAATTTTGATGCAAAGATGTACCAAAACAGTTTGATGTCAGACATTGTGTCTCCCTCCTTCCCTACCTGCATCAGCCCGGCTTCCATACTCTTAGCTCCCTCTAGAGATACTTCTGCAGCACTACACCTGTGGGAAGCATGGGCTCACACTGTGGCTCCCAATTAGCACGAATTTCCTGAGCCCTAATATCATAACTGTGGCAATATCACAGAGGCGTTTAGATGCTATTGGATTAGACTGTTGTCACTTCCTGCATTTGCAGTTGCTGGAAGATGCAGCTGATGTCACAACACCTTAATGTTGACACAGCTCTGATTAATGTTTCCCACATGAGTCAGCCCCCACCTACAGCTCGCTGATAATCTCGTCTGTGACTAAGCAGTGTGGAAGAGAGAGGTGATGTTTGGCCATGGGGGGTATATCGGTGCGTGTGTGTGTGTGTGTGTGTGTGTGTGTGTGTGTGTGTGTGTGTGTGTGTGTGTGTTTGTGTGCTGAGTCTGTGTAATGCAGCAAACAGAAATGCATTTGCTTCCCTATATTAGCTGACAGTGTTAGATCATATATAATACTAAACAAGATAATTGTATTACAGTTAGAAATATGTATGGTTTTCTTTGTAAAACAAACTTTATATAATAGTATGATGAAAATGCAGAATACACACATCCCCCTTTCTTAACCAAAGCTACAAATTCGGTTCACATAATAGGGTTGGGTTAAAAATATTGATTTATGGGGCGTCGGTTGCATAATGGTAGAGCAGGCGCCCATATACAAGGCTGTTGCCACAGCGGCCCGGGTTCGACTCCAGCCTGTGGCCCTTTGCTGCATGTCTCTCTCTCTCTCTCTCTCTCTCGCCTTTCACTCTTTACTATCCTATCATTTAAAGGCAAAAAATGGCCATAAAAATATCTTAAAAAAAAAAAAAAATAAATATTGATCTATCCCAATCAAACTGATCTTCATTTGAATGGCCTGATATTGATTCAAAAAATCTGACATCAATCTTTTAATATACACTTTTTTCTCACAGATGTGTGAAGCTTTTACTCTGCTAATCTCGCTGGTAATAAACAAGCCGCTGTGTTAAGTTATCAACGACCATAGTATTGAGGAGCTCTGACGTTACCGGCGCGAAATCCAGAATTCAAATACTTGAAATCGAATCAAATCAGGACCTTGTAAATCGAAATCGAATTGATTCAGGACTAGGGTTGTCATGAGAACCAATATTTCGGTACCAAGTCGATGCCAATGTGCAAAAAATACGTCGGTAAATGTTTTTTTATTTTGGTACCGTAGTACTGGATACAACTTTGCCCTCAGCGGGCCATGTTGATTCCTGTCGGAACTGACGGGCAGTATACGTGCGCCAGTCGGTGCCGAGGACGAACGCCGAAGAACAATGCCTGTTCTCCATCGTCTTTGCTAGAAACAATGGCTTTTACAAGTGCTGCTGGAGCCACAACACCTCGGCTTGTCGAGAGTTCTGTTTTTTAATTTTTATCTTGGTATTGCATGAGTATTGAGAATCGTGGAAATTCACTGGTATTGGTATCGACTACTGAAATTCTGGTATCGTGACAAGCCTATTCAGGACATAAGTCCTGCCCAATATTTGAATATAATAAATAAAATAAAAACCAAAACAGAGCCAACAAATTAAAGTACAACATACTGTTGTTAGAATGAGCATTAAGAGTTGACTTTGTTCCTAATATGTTGACATCATAATATGTTTCTGATAGTCAGAATATATTAGATTAGGTCAAAAAACTTGACATGATTGTATGATTCTGAGATTCTGAATGCTGCGAAATTAAGATTTATAACACATTTTTCATGCTGAAAGTAAAAAAAAAAAAATGATTACAGCATAAATTCAAATAAGTTTTGGGCAGTCAAAAATATAGAGCACTTCAGATAACCCATTCAGAACCTAATTGTGTTCCAAATATATGAAAAAATACAATAGTGGTAGATTTCTAATTGGAAAAAAAAACATTGATCAAAATGTTTAATGTTATTGTTTCTGTCCATTCCAATGAAAGAAGGCCTCAAAGAACTCAAGATGTCATCCTGGCCTCCATAGTCCCCAGATCCCAATTCAGTCGAGCACCCGTGGGACATGCCACTACCCCAGAGCCAAGTCCGATTCAAGGTAAGGCCGCATTGGATCTAGAGCTGGTAAAGTTTTGGTTGGCTGGTTGATTGTTTGGTCGTTGTGCTCTTGAGTCGTGTTTTGCCTCCAGCTAATAAAATGATGTCACAGTGACATCTACCCTTAAAGGATCTATAAAGGCTTCTTTGTGCACCTGTATAAAGACTTGATGATCGGATGACACTAGTCAGCTGATAAATGAGCCACAAACGAAGCAGCTTTGATGTAATTGCTTTGCCGAAGCTAACGCAACGCTCCATATATTTGAAATTCATTTAGTTGTTTGTTGTTTTTTTTTTAATTGTTTGAAAGCGGTGTAACCTTAATTAGTTCGTCTTTATCACCCATTATTTCACTTGACATTTACTCGACATTGTCAAGATTATACCTCTTTTTTTCCCCGACTTTATCACATTTTACTACTCAGACTGTAAATTGTTTCTGTGGCCTGCAGCAACTCACTCGAACATGTTTTGTATGCAGGAAAGTGTATGGACCAGATTTAAAATTCAACTGTATACGCTGAAGAGATGCTCAGTAATCAAACACTAAGCAGGGTCAAAACAGAAGAGGAAAACAAGGTAATGATAAACTAACCAATAAAAAGAGAAGTGTCAGGTGTCATGGGACTGAATTCACAAAGAGACATTTGAAGAATGTCTAATCAAACTGCAAATGATGCGGGTATAAATAGCCTGAGCTGATGGTGTGAGTCCTGTTATTGACTGCTGGAGCTGTAAAAGCTCATTAAAACCCACCCTCACCTTGCTTTGAATAATTCTGCTTTTGTTGTATTCAAAGAGGAACCAAGTTATTCATAGAACATTTTTAGTTTTCCTAAATGTACTTGAGCAAAGGTCTGTGTGAGCACAAATTAACCCTCAAGCGTCCGCCATGCAAAACAACAAAAAAAAAAAAAAAGAGAGAGAAAGAAAGAAATGATGATTGCTGCAAAACAGGCGGCTAAAAGCTCTCCCTGCGGGCTCTACAACCGCCAATTAACCTGCAGTGCTGTTACTTTGTCTCATGTAGGCGGGAGAAAACTCTCAATTAGGGAGTATGACTCACCCAACACCGCATAAAAATCAGGATTAAATGTAAAAACGTGTTTGGGAAAAAAGCCCAGCAGCTTTCCTTGTAAATCTGTGAGGCCGGCTACATCTGTCACTGGGTGTAGTTGTTGTACAAACTGTTATAATTTCACAGTGAATCAGCAAATTTTCAGGCAACAAGTCATTCTTTGTATGTCGAGAGACAAAGAGTCCTGTCACCTTCACTGTATTAATTAGGGCAACAAAACTTCAATAAATGTCCAGTGTCTTCATCACGCTAATGACCAATATGCAATATATGTACATATATAAGCATTTTTAGTCACGACTAATTAATCTGTTATTCTAAAGATTATGTTTTTATTACTCGATCAATATGACACTTAAATCAGTGGTACCCAACTGGTCCAGCCACGGGGTCCAGATTTCTCCTTAGTCATCAGTTCAAGGTCCACGCAGTCTAATACATTCAGCGTCATACTTGTGTTTGGCCACGTCATCAAGCTAGTTTGATGTCTCTGTCACGTGGCTGTCGTTTAGTCGCTCGCTCTACAGCAGGAAACGGAGCTTGAAAATGAAAGTGCTGTGCGGGAAATTCATTGTACTCAAATATAAAAAGTGTTTGTTTGTTTTTTTCAAACTTGACACATTTGCAAGTCACTTGTGGTGCATTGAGAATGGACTTGCAACCCACTATATGACCGCAGCCCACCAATTGAGAACCAGTAATTTAAATCACCCAAAAATAGATAACAAAAACTTGTCTCATAAAGGTTTGAACAGTTTATTTAATCATCTTAACAATCGTCAAAAACAATGACATTAGCGGCATATTTTAAAATTTGTCAGATACCTGATCAGAGAGTACTGGATCTCAAATTCAAAAGCATTGCTGTCCCACTTCCATTAATTAAATCACTGTATATGATAGCAGTCCATTCCCTGAAGTATCTGAAGTACTTGACTTAAAACTTACAGTGGTTGTGACATGGATTTATTTCATCACTGGAGTAATATACAGTTAAGATAATTACTGGCAAATGTATTTTTGCATCAGTGTAGGGTGAGTAAAGTAACTGAAAGGATTTACAGACTAACAGAAGTCACAGACAGTAACAACAACAATCTGTAATGTTAGTTTAAGCCATTTTGTTACAAGTGCATGCTCGTTAAAGTAAACAGAATATCAAACAGTCGAATAACAACAGTCTGTTTTGTTAGTTTAAACCATTCTCTTGCTCGTACATGCCTGTTAAAGTAAACAGAGAATATATAACAGTGCAGTAACATTACATGACGCATGCTGTGTTCTTAGCAGTGGTGCAGAAAGTTGAAGCGACTACTGCACAGACAAACGTGTTGATAATCCTGATATATCATGCTTGGGTGGGGACACAAAGTAAATAGGACGGTGCTTTGCTGCTGTCTTGACAAGTTGTTCCAGGATGCTTTCACTTGAGTGTCTGTGTGCTTCAGTTGAACCCATGTGAGAAGATGTCTTGCAAATTGACATATTTTTGTAATCGATGACATTGATTACGATTGATTGATATATTGAGTATTCACTGCCATCATTATCATTTGGTTTACAACGAAATAACTATACAAAAGCAACATGTTTCCCCTAGTGCTTATTACTAGGGCTGACCTGACTGAAGAAGTACTTATGTGTGTGTGTTTTGCTTTCTAGCTATTATGGCTAATGTGCGACTTGCGTGCTAACATAGTTTCTAGTTGTCACATTAGTTTAGGTGCATCGAATGACACCCTTGTCTCTCATTTACAGCATTTCTCACTGAAGCTTTGATGTCCAAAACCTGATGTCCGAGACCAGGGCTGGGCGATATGGCCCTTAAATAATATCACAATATTTCAGGGTATTTTTGCGATAACAATATTCTTGACGATATGACAAGTTAGTTAAAAAGATGCATTACTAATTTAAGTTTTAGTTTTACATGTCAGCCTAACAGTTTACCTTCAGATATACAGTATAAACCAAACAAAAATGATCTCTAATTTCTGAACAACAACAGTAACTCATTTCTCCTCTAATATAATCATCACGCTGTAACCTTGGACAGGCTGTTATGCTACCAACTATCACGCAGTCACATACATGGAGTTTTTGGCGAGCTGCAAGCGTCACGTAGGTTTACATTACCAAAGGTGACAGTATGTCGTCAAGTCGAAATATCGCCAGTATCACGATATGAATTTTTTACATCATTATACAGGTATTATCGTGAAAGATATGATATGGCGCACCCCTATTTAAGACAGCCCTATTTATTAGCACATGTTAGCATGCTAAGATGCTAACTAAGGTGAATAACATTCTACCTGCTAACCATCAGCTTTGTTAGCTTGTCATTGTTAGCATTTAGCTCAAAGCACGGCTGTATCTTTGTGCAGCTTTTTAGTCTTTTCTTACTTGATCTTCTCTTTCTTCTGTTACCGCAAAGTGCCTGACAGAGATGACTTTGGTCTTTTCATAGCTAGAACTCAAAGATCCTGTAAGAAAGCTCAAGCTGAACAAGACGAGTGTCATCTGTCAGCTTTTATAAACTTTTCCACAGTGTGCTTTTATATGTTGGAGTAGCTCTTGCCTTGTCCTCTCTTTATTCCCCGTGTTGCATCTTTGCACGTGGAACTATTTATGTATGTTTATATTATCCACTTTCAGAAGCACGACTCCACCTCTCTGCTCCTCCTCTCCTCATTCATTCAAGCTTTTCATTCCCCTGGAATGTGAAGCACCTTGTTGGCCTTGTTTAGAAACGTGTTGCATAAATAGAGATTATTCCCATTATGACAATGACGACAGAGACGGCTTTAGAGTTGGTAGCGGCGGGCCTAATCATGTGCTGTTGTGAACTGCTGATGGCTATTTAAAGAACTCCTGCACTGGCATAACCCAGCTTTCCATGTGATGACGATAAAGACCCCGTGTTGCTGTGGAAACAACACATCAACCAAGGACACGCGTGGTTGGCATCCATCAGACGACGCGTGTCTGTGTGTCTATTTGTTCTTGAGCCCACCCCCTCTGCTTCACCACAGTATCATTTCATCACAGTGGAAAACAGGCCCCCCTCTTTTTTTCTGTTTCAAGGTTTTTCAGAGAAGAGAGGCAGAGAGAATGAACAGATGTCCCCTTGAAATACAACATTGTTTTTGATTTTCCACCATTCAGTCCCAGTTTGCCAGAGCCCCATCAGTGAGGCGATGGTTTGGATAAAGTTTAATTGAGGATTCCCCGCGTCTAAAATAAGCAGTTTTGCTCCAGCCGAGTTGTGACGTGATGGAAAGTAGTGTTACCCCATAAAACCAAATCAGTGTTCAGAAATCAATATGTCATCTGTGGCTTTGATCTCAGCACGCAGCAGTGTGTGTCCCTCCTACAAGACGGGAAATGGGTTTTAGTGAGAGACAGTAAAGCGACTGATTGAATAAGTGTAAAATGGAGTTTGTCCCCGACTTCCTGCTGTCCATCTCCCTGTCTATGCGTCGCCGCGTGGACGTCAAATAAGCAGTGGCACAAGCAGCCGATTTGTGCCGCGGAGTGTGTTTGTTTCCCATCCACCCCTCCCTCTTCTCCCTCTTCGCTGATGCGATCGTGCCTCGAAACAACACCCCGTTGTTTGCCCGCAGAGGGGATCATGTCTGCCGTTGCATATCTATCCAAACTGCCTCCCGTTCTGAACGATCGTCCTTGGCTCTTGTCAGACAGAGAAACTCATTGGAAGTCACATCACGGGGCTGCCCACAGGCGATAGCTGGGGAAGGGTGGTGGTTGTGGTGGTGTATAGCCTATATTATTAGTTGTTTCAGTGTGCTGGGCACATCTGAGAAAATAGGAATTAAATTATGCCGCGTTCCATTTTCTGACACACTCCAGTAATTAGGAGAGCATAAGTGGATTAAGCTGTAGACAGCCCCTGGTTGCGATATGGCTGTGAAATTTATCTTCAATCAGCCAGCTGATAGGTCGATCACTGCTGATGCTGTGAGAGGACAGGGATCAATAGGAGAAACTAACTAAGGCATGAATCGCTGGCAGAGGTGAGGAGAAGCTCCTGAATCGATATAACAGTCACTCAGCTGCAGCTTCAGGCCCTCCGCTGTGTGAATGACAAATGCACTGTTCCCGGCAGTGTGTGTGCGTGTGTGTATGTTGACACAGCAGAAGTTGACACATGACACGGTGGCGTGAGGTTTACTCAGAACCCTTTTTCCAGATTAAATTAGTGGCTTTACACCTGAAGCCCATCTTAACTTTGAGGCACCACATGTCCTTGAAGATGAATGTGTGTGTGTTGTTTTTATCTGCTGAACTCCTCCTTATTTTTCCGTGTGTGTGTGTGTGTGTGTGTGTGTCCCTGTGCAACAGATTACAAAAGCATATCAAGTTTCTTTCTTGCACCCAACTGGTCTCTTTAACCAGCAGATGGCAGCATGACTGCTTCGCTCCCGTGGAGCTGCCAGTGAGAGTTTTCTGCTGTATCAGGGAACACACCACAGAGTCACCTTAAACTGCCTCTTATTGAATCATTGCTGTCGCAGGATGCAGGACAATTAGGTAAATCAATCTTTCAATCAGAAATATATTGATAATCAGGATAAACATCTTGAGATACACCCTCCAGTTTTCAAAGGACCCCAATAGCCATTAATATTGTGATATTGATTCATCGAACTCTAATGTAGGCCCTGTCTACAAGTGTTGTACACATAGTTTTGAAAATAGATCTGTTTTTAAAAATATTTCTGTCCACACAACCTTTGTTTTACAAAATATCTGTTTCCGCACAAGAACGCAAAAAATGACTCCAAACACCTACTGGAGATCTCGTCCCCGTTGATTCACCTATGATACAAAGATGAAGGAGCTTCCTCAAACATCTGGATGAAGCTTCATTTCCACTTACGTTTGTGTACGTAGACAAATTATTTGGAGGTTCATTCATTCCAATGGAATCTCCATGATATCCAATGTGTCTGCAAAAACCTCCCCTCCGTAATATTTCGGTCTGGAATTTGCCTTGAGTACGTTACAAAAATTGAACTTTTACAGTGGATTTCGGAGAGACCGTATCACTGTGTGCTAGCTTACCTAACAGGCTTAGCTAACAGGTTGTTGTCAAATGAGTTGATCCCTCTTGATCCAGGACAGACAGACATGCAGTAGATGTTGTAAAGAACAACAGCGTTACAGTCAGATGTGTTTCTATCAGGTTACTATACAATCGTAAAGAAATTTACTTCCTGGAGACACTGGAGGCATCATCTGTATATTTACACCTCTACAGACACTAGTCACAGACCTAAGTGCAAACAAGGTGCGACACTCTAGACATGCAAAAGTTTTCCTTTCACTTCTTGTTGACAACAGTTCCACTGTGGAAAATGTCTCACTATCTATTGGTTTTAATGAGCCTGATCCAAAACTGTAGTTCTGGTGGACTTTAAAACATGGACGCTGAGATGGACCAAATAACATCTGGCCAATCAGATGCCTCAGTTTGTCTGTGATGTAGTGCAGCAACACTAAGTCACGGTGTAAAGTAGTGAATACACCGAACAGACGTCCGCCATTATTGTTGTTTCTAGTGTATACTCATTTCACAAAGCAACAATGTGCATGTGCAAATTGAGGGGATGACAACATGGTTTCCAAAATACTGCATACAGTAACCAGCATTTTAAAAGATCTGCACCTTAGAAAGTGTTTTAAAAATCTCAGTTGAAGTGAACTCTGTTTGGATGTGGATGAGGGCCAGAAATGTGTAGACAGGGCCTTAATAAAGATACAAGATCATCAGGTTGTGATAATTGATCTCAACTGCTGCGTTTTCAATCCTTAGAGGTCACACAGGAGAAGAAGAGGTTCACATCTTTGACCAACACTGTGCGCTGATTTGGCTGCCAGCCTGCTTGTCGACAGTGTTTTTCATGCTTCAGCGGAGCGTGAGAAGAACACGCATTCTCCTCATTGGAGGAGCTCGCTCACAAGCTCACCCTCTATCTCACACACGCACACTCACACACACACTCACACACACAACAAAAGTCATTGCTGTGTCAAACTCACACCATTGCACAGTGAGACTGGTCTGTTGCTCCTTGCACTCAACACACACTTTGATGTTTGGGCAGTGCTTCATTTTATAATCCGCCTCGGGCTGTAATGACTTTGTGATAAGCAGGAGTAACTTGTGTAAACAATATGGATTGCCCTGTGGAAGCAATTTAGACACTGCAGTGCCTCTCTACCCCATCTGTGCCAGCTAGTGTGGTGGTTGCCAGTTTGAATCCCAAGACTGAATGATTAGGAATGACTAATCGCCATCTCCTATAGGTAGAGGTATGCTACCTCTAAACTGCTCTTCAAGGCCTGATCAGTCGCCAGCACTGTTGCTCAGAGATTTCAGAGAGGGGGTGGAGGGGGAGTAAGCCAGTCGTCAGAATAAGTGTTGGCATTGTATGTTTCTGCAAACCACGGATATGTAACATTTGTATTTTATTCTGTAGTGCATATGTTAAAACTTAGTTTCTTTATGTTTCAACAACATGTGGTTATGTTTAGACATACAAACCACTTGGCACCGTTACAGCTGGAGAACCCGTCCATGTCTTGCTAAAAACCACCTGCTATTGGTAGCACGGCCGGTGCTGGAAATGCCGCCAGTGTCTTATTAAAAATGCACACTTTCGGTTCCACAATCATGCCCACTAATGCTGCTAATGACTGATGCCATAATCTAGCTTGAAATGCTGCTGATGTCTCACTAAAATCACCCGCTATTGGTGCCACCATCAAGCTGGAAATGCCACCAATGCCTTGCTAAAGATCACCCACTTTTGCTGGCACAATCGCAGCTGGAACAGCAACTATATATCGCTATAAAACAACCATTTTTGTTGTTGGTGTGAAACAGTTGTTTTAAGTGGTCTGCAGCCTGGTAGCTGTTGCGCCTAGGTGTCATGCCATTCACCATCCCTTCCACCCCCAACTTTGGAAATGTTGATAAGTTATGTTTATTTATTTATTTATTGGTTTATTTGGATCCCCATTAGTCACTATCAGGGTAGCAACTACTCTTCCTGGGGTCCATACAAGCAAACATTACATCATAGAATAAAACGAACGTATGTATGAAATGTACAGATGTTACATATCTGTGGAAGTGAAAGAGACAGGGCTATGCTAATGATCTAAAAACAACAGGAAGTTATTTATATGTTTTAGTTTGATTTGGCTGCTCATCAACACTCTCAGCAGCTGCAGCAGCAGCAGCAGTGACTGTCATGGAGGGTAAGGGTACTTTAAAACCCTTAGTGACCAATTTGTGTCAAAGTTTGTACCTCTTCTCAGAGTCATTACTCTGAAACTGAACGCAGACATGATGCATGTATTTTTAGATTCAGCTGGACTCTTGTCTTTCAGGATAGATGCCATTATCAGACTTTGTATAATGTTCATAAGTCTGCTCAGAAATCAAAGGAAAAAATGCTTCTTGTCACTCTGCAGTTTGCCTGAGAATCATCATGTTTTTAAGTGTTTTTCGGTATCAAAGTAATCCCGTGTTAGTTGTCTGTACATCCAGACATACATTTATTATTGTTGCTAAAATCTTATATGATGCGCTTTTAATGGGACCAATTTACCAAAATGTTAACAGGTTGTTGGTCAAGTTGTATTTCACAGCTAGCTGACTCCATGGCAGCATTACACTTTACACAAGCAGGCACCCATGTACAAAGGCTGTGTCCTTGCCGCAGCAGCCGTCGGTTTGATGCCGACAACGTCCCTTTGCTGCATGTCATTTGCCTTCTCTCTCTTCCCCTTTTATGCTGTCTGTCCTATCAAATAAGGGCAAAAAGCCCCCAAAAATATCTTTAAAAAAACCCACATTCGTCCCCTCTTGCGTCGATTTTGTTACTACCTTTGTGGCGTAAGGGTGGAACAGTTCAACCCCCCTGTTCCACAATCATACCTTTCATACAGAACAATAAGGTAAAATAATTGCAACATTCCCACCTCAAACAGACAATATAAAAGGTGCTGTTGAAAACTTGTGCTGTAGAGCTCTGCAATGTGAATCAAGGTGAATACATTACAAGAAAAAAATCCTAATTTATGTACTGACAACACCATTTCAGTGCAAGTGAAATATGCCTGTGCCAACACCTGATGCCTCTCCCCTTACCTGACCCTCCTATTAAAAGAGAAGCTCCTGTAATCTTCCACTGTAAGAATGAGCTCTGCGCGAGCGACAGTCACCAGCAGCGAGGCTGACGGGTGATCACAATAAAGATCAGTAATGGGTTTCTCACAGGGACAAAGAGTTTTCAAAAGCAGAGGTGATCAGGTTGGAAGGCGGCAGAAAATGAATACAGCATCACTTTGCTAACTTTCACCTCTCTGTGCGCCTGGGATGAGGATCATTTATCTATCCCTATTGGTCCAGGCTGCTCTGAAGTCAGATGGAGTCGCGGCTCTGATACTGATTCTTCATATGACTCTCGGTAATCTCTGTGGATTATGGCGCCATGACTCACTCAGATGAGCTGTCAGCTTTTGCTGGAGAGGCACGAGAAGGGGCACAGACCTAAAGTATAGTTTTAGATTGTAACACACACACACAAGCTCTGAAGTGTATCATGAACATGATGCATTTGTTCTTGTCATAATTGAAATATCTTCACATCTGATGCTCATTTATGCCAAATAAGTACATATTTTTAATATTATTTATATATTCAAAGCTGCATAAATTATTTTTTGGCCACATGGGGGCAGCAGAACAAGTTGTAAACACAAAGCTGACATATTATCGTCTTAAAAGTCATGCTGAACGTGCTAGTAAACAGTTGTTCTGTTTATAAATTTAGCAGACACATAGCAACAGTAACAAAAAGATACTGAAACCTAATAATAATAATGTTTTTGGGGTTTTTTGTCTCAGTACGTTGACTCAAGCCATTTTATTCTTATCATTCATGTCATTGACACTAGATTTTATTTGTGCTGCACATAATTGTAGATATACACAAACTAGAGAAAACACATTGCATGTAAACATAAAAAGGCAGCACTTATGTTTCCCAACACGGTGTAATTATAATTTAACATTATTTCTTGGAGAAAGCCTTGTTTATTCTATGTAACACATTGAGTTGTTGTGTTGTTTTTGTTTTCTATAATCCGCTCTCGCTGTCGCCTTGAATCATGGAGTGTGATTTCCTGTTTGTATCTGATACATCACAGGAACATTTGAGGAAACAAGTGTCAGTGTCTTAAAACAAATGAAAAAATGAATTAGAAAAATTCTCAGTACCCAAACAATAATATCTGCAGTAGAAACACAGTGTTTCAGTCCGCCTGCAGTCGGGCTATGGTCAATGTTGATTAAAATTCTACCTACGTTTCGACCAATCAACTATCTCTATCTCTTGATTTAGTTATCTCTAGATCATCTAAATTGGCTACAGTACACTGAGTCCACTCTACTTGGTAGCGTTGTGTGTCCAACAACCAGTTTTTCCTGAAGCAATGGAATTCTTCGCAATGGGAGTGCTGCGTATTTTCACTATGCTACAAGCATCTCAGCAGTGTGACCAGTAAGGTTGGGTTCTGTCAACATCTGAATAGAGGCTGGTACTCGTTCATGTACCTGGAATTCAGCGACGGTACCCAACAGTACTTTTTTGGTACTTTACTTTCTCTGTCATAACAAAAATTGTTTCCAAACCAGCAGCAGGGGTGGTGCGGTTGACTTAACCTTAGATCTGCTCCTCTGTTCTTTTCTAATCACACACAGAGCTAATCTTCTCTTGTGTGTGAGTGTGTCTGTTCGTCTAGCAGTGATACTGCACAATGTGATTTTGAAGTAGGACATGCTTCTGGATCAACATCCAACATCACATTGCAGGGCCAACACTGCAATCAACCAATCACAGCCCTCTGACATCATCAATGTGCTGCTCCTGTGCTTTTTTCAAAATCGCTTTGTGCTTCTTCAGAGCTTAGCTAGCTTTCCCAATTGAAGGTAGTACAATTAAACAACATCCTCACAACTGTGAACAAAAACCTTAAAAGCTACTGCAGGGATAGCGAGTTAGCTGCTTACTAGGTTGGTTACACTAACGAGTAAACTTGCCGATAGACCAGAATATTAGCAAGTTAGCTCACTAACTAGGTAGGCTATGCTAACAAATAAGCTTGCCAACAGGCTAATATGTTGTTTATTAACATTAAGAGAGTAAGGGTAATGTAATTTTGTGACATTGGGACACATTTTCCCAATTGTATTTTTCTCATCTTAGCTCTGAAGAAGCACAGGAGCAGCACTTTGATTCTTCTGGGTCACCGAGGGTTGAAAATTTTGTATCTTTAGGCAAAACGCTGCACCTGTCGCTGTCACTTTTACAGTGATGGAGGGGCAGACAAATATCACAAAGATCAGCTGTCTGATCCTACACGGAGAAGTACTGAGCAACAATAGTGGAGAAGTAATACTGCTGGCCTCGTCCTCTCTTCCTATGTGCTTCAGTCTTCCTTTCATCCAGAGCCACAGCAAATACTCTGCCTTGTGCCAATATTTTTACTTCCGCCGATATTCAGTATCATAGCAACCAGAAGCAACCAAAGCATCTCAGCTGATAAAAGCCTGCACCTCCACATTGCTCTGGCGCTTTCTGCTGGGCTTTTTCAGGCGTTTTTACCTGGGGGAAGAAAGCTTTGGTGGACACATCGCCTCATGAAAGGAACACCAGCAGTTGTCCAACCAATGAGAATTTGGTCGGACAAGAGCATGTCGACCAACCAATCGAGCACAAGGTGTCAGCCGTGACCTGCAGATTCTCTGAACAAGAAAAACAAGAGTGTCACGAGTGTATTAAGTCATTTTTGTGCCTTGGATCAGAAAAGTAACACTAATAAACACCCACTGACAGATGACTGCTGCTCTGACACTGATAAAGACCCACTTGGCTGTTAACTGGCAAAATGTCTTGGTTAGTTAGTTACACTAGGGAATGAAACTGTGAAACATTATCTTTCTCAAGAATGAGTTACACGTTTCATGCCTCCTCTTCTACCTGATAAATGCTACATCAGTCTAAAAACAGAATACCATACCACAAAAATGACAAATATGTCACCTGCATTTATGGCAGTGACAGGAATATTTTTTCAGGTTAACGACAGAAGAAGAAGAAAATGATCCTTAAAGCATCTGATGGCAGGAGTAAAAGGAGTCACGTCAATTCAGTTTCCTGTATGTGTAAAATTATGCAGATTTAGCAAAGAGATGAGCAATAGGAAGCCAAACCCAATCACCATGCAACATCAAACAGTGTCACACGGCTGTGGAAAACAAGATTGGCCCAGAGCAATAATTCTCCCTTTACAGCCATTTATGACAAAGTGATGCTGATGAGAAAAAAGAAATTAATTTGAAGTGATCTTGGAGGTCTGTCCTTCAACTTAAAGCCAGAGGCCTGAAACGTAAAGGGTGCATTGAGATGCCCCGGGTGGCTTCAGCAGGTAGAGACAATAATCCACTTTGCCAACTGAGAATCAATTCAAACATCAAAACATTGTTATCCTCCACAGATTTAAAGAAGGTCATTCATGCTTTTATCTCCTCTTTAAAACTACTCCGACTCTCACCGCTTTCTAAGATGTTCTCATATATCCAGTTCATTAAGAATTCAGTAGGTGAGGGTTTCAGTTGGTGCCATTTATCCAAAGTTTTATAATCTCTTCACTGCCGACCAGGTGGAGTTAAAGGTTCAGGTTCAGGGTTTTAAGGGCTGTAACTCTAAAACTTTTACATGCTCAGAATTAAGACTATATTTCCTTAAAACTTTCCTGTTGCAGCTGAGACTATGTCGCTGCAGATAAAGCGTATCAGCACATTCCCCCTGAAACCCAACCCATTGATACAGAAGTAGAAAAGTAATGTAGCGGCCCACAGAGGCTGCCAGTCCTCCCTGTAATGGTCTGGGTTTGTCACATTAATTATGATGTGAGAGCAGACGAGCTGCACAGACACCAGACACCGCCAAGTGACTTTTTCTGACAACTTTCTCTCAAATCCTCATAGCAGCTTTTAGCTTTGATCTTCATCTTCAAGACCATTAGTGTCTAAAATTCAAAGGGCTGTCATATTGTGTTTGTTTTATACGTTTTAACTGCAGCTTTTCCTTGTAATGGCATGCTTAGATGTGCAGGGTGTCTTTGTCTAATTAGATAACACCGAACATTTAGTCTCAGCGTTGGTTTTGGCCTCTGAACAAGAGGTTTTCAGTTTTTCTTAACACAATAGGCTGTTGTCACAGCAGACACTTTGACTTGTCGTAGCAGGTTTAGTAGATGGCCAAGTTCCATTAAACGTCACAGTGAACAATGGCAGTGAGCCAACATGGGCAATACAAAGACATTTGAACTTGTAAATCTGAATGGAATTGAGCCATTGCTAAAGGAGCTGTATGTGACATTTAGAGCGTCAATATAGCAGCAAACCACTAATTGCAATGAAAAGATTTAGTGGAGTAATGGCCCAGAGCAGAAAATTAGCTCATGTTATGGATGTGTGTGTTGTAATCTGAGCTTTTCAGTTAGTTAGTTATTGTCAGTTAAGTCGAGCTGCAGTTATAGCTCGACCAGGCCATTTAATTGGACCCCTGTCCCTGTATACAAGCACTGGAGGGGAAGCAGTTTACTAACCGAAGTATGTCCGATTCCACTACGATAGGTGGCGATATGCCGTCTTTCAGCTTGTTAGTATCGGACCTTTTTCCGGTTGACCTATTACGTCACAGACCAAACAATCGACAAATAAGTTAGCTAAAATGCACGGCTCTAGATTTAGATTTTGTGATGTTGTGACTGGCTTCTTCTTCTGTTGCGCATTTAATGCTTTTGACTTCAGGGTAAAAACCCGGGGCAGACACTGTGGAGCATGTGCCGAGCACCTCAGCCAGTTTGGGTCCAATTGACTGTATACATGCAGGAGGAATTCGACTCCCAATCGCATTATCTCAGTGTTTTAGTCCAACTTTGAGAAATTTGATTTCGTATATATCAGTCGGACCAACATATTTACGTGTTTTAAAAGTCTGGTTTTAGTCGGCCTATCAAAATAAATATATTTTCTCTAATATCTAATGTGAGTGTGTCCCACTAGCTAGCTAATCGCCGTCGGTCTGCACTGTGCTCATACAGCAGTTACTGCTGATACCAGGATGGCGCCATTGCAGAAGCATAGTGCCAGCCCTCCCATTCAACCTGGTCTCACTCCCAACTCGTTAAGTATCCACACGTGGTCAGTGGTTAGTGGCCTTCGGCGTCGCACTGATGCACTGAGGCACCTTTAGCAGCGATATGAGATACACTGGACAGCGACATTTTTTGACATTCAGCTGCAATAATGTAAAGAGCAGGAAAAGTCTGCATTGGGTAAGTGGGAGTCAATGTGGGCAGGTCAAACAACCCTGGACTTTCATCCTGTTGACCAGTGTTTGTTTCCTGCATAAAAACGAAAAATCAAGTTATTTTAATAACAGTGTAGTGTGGTAGTATTTGTAGCATACTATGCTAGTACATATGTCATGAGACAATAAATTTGATTAGTAACAAAAGTACCTTTTTTAAGCTAAACCATGTTTTTTCCTCAAGATAACCACATACTTTTGTAGCCTAAACCTAAGAAAGCAAACCTATGAATAAAGGCTTTTTAACCTACATTATGTTTATTTGAAAAAAGAAAAAATGGCATGTTTACTGTGTAAAGGGAAGTTCATTTTGAAAAGACACAATGCATGCAATGAGCATAAATTGACACACCGTTCTTGAGCATCCAAAGCTGATGCTGTAGGTGCACCTAGAGTATCATAGTGTAATGTTGGGAGTGAGATTGTGTTGTCCAATTTCCCCCCATGTAACAGTGTTTTCTCTGCTAGCATATTTGCTGTTGTTGTTTTGGGCTATTTCTGGAGTTAGCACTGCTAGCTACTAGCTGCAGGCACAGCCATGTCTATGCTGAGAACTGTGAGTGAAGAATCCTGCCCCTGAACCAAATATACTCGAGAATGTTGCAGACAGAATGTTAAGCATATGTTTGATTTTCCTGCTGTGATAAATCAACTGTATTATTTGGGGTCCTGTTTTTGTAGTCACTTCTTAAAGGGGTTCTATGCAAAATTCAGGGCGTATGATTTGTCTGCACATGGCTCTTAACATGAACGTGGCTGCTGACAGTGCTAACTCCATAAACAGCGCTAAATAATGGCAACAATGCTGACAGGTTAACAGTGTTAATCGGGGGCGATTACAGGGTGACTTTTCCAGAGTGACAGTCAGTATGTTGGGAGAGGCACATTGTTCCACTTTAAAAAAAAAAGTAATTATCATTAAGTGGAAAGAAAAGGATGAAAGAATTAAATGTCTATTGGAAACAAGGGAAATAATCTTTGAGACTTATGAGTTCAGGGCTCAATAATTATCAGAATGACAGAATTAAGTTTTTTTTTAATGGCTCTTGTTTTTGCATGTACTTGTACTGATTTTGTAAAGACTTTATTGCACAGTATTTGGCTATGGCAATGCTGCATTTCATTTTTATCTTTTAAGCCTCATGCCCCTTTGCCTTTCTGTAAAGCACTTCAGAAACTATAAATGATTTATTATTTATAGTGTTATTAGGAGCCATTGCTATTTCAGCGGATGGTCAGTGTTGCAGGAAGAAGCTGACTTTTCAGCGGTGTCTACAGGGCATCAGCACCCGTCTCTCCTGAAGGCCACGGGTGTTTGACTGTTATGAATGCTCGCAGCAGACGATAAATGCATCAATAGGTAATTAATTAGCAAGCCTCTGTGTTATCGGCCCGCACAGAGACCGGAAGCGCTGACAGTCAAGGGGAGAGAAATCTGTCATCCTCACCCCTCCTCTGTGGCTCGGGAAGATGCATAATCATCTGCACTCACACACAGAGGACAGTCTGGTGTGTGCGTGTTTGCAGTTCTTTTGAGTTAGCTATATCTCATCTCCACTTCACCTTGTCTGTGCTTTCACCTCGCATACCCTCTGGATAAAAAAATAAAAATAAAAAACTGAACTGAGAAAAGCTGAACTGACGCCCTCTCTCTGGCCATGTCTTACAAACAAAACCTCATCCGCTCTTTTATGAAGCCGCTGCACAACCTATCCACCTTTGAAATATGGCAAGCTTGAGACAGGAAGTGGATGTATTTTCCTTTTATTTTGTTCTTTTATCTCGGTGAGATGCAGGAAAAGGGAGGAAGAATGACAAAGGGAGGAGATAAAAGAAGCAGTGAGTGCAGTGTGTCTTCTTCCTGTCCACTGGAACAAACACACACACACACACGAAGACTCACAGACGTGCACTTATGCACTCATTCATATGCACTTTCACATTATTTCACGACTCATCTTTTATGCATGGCCCTGTTGCCACATTCACCATCGCTCTCTGCTTTAGACAAGAGCAGGATGGCACTCAGCGAAGATTGGAAAGATGTTGCTCGTTGTGTTGGCACCCTGAAGAGGATTGAAGTGGAAGCCGGCGGTTTCGGGCAGACAATTTGCGGCCTGCCTGGGAGCTCGGTGTCTCGTGACAGGATCTTTTATGATCAGTACACCAGTTGACCTTTCGAAGGCTGGTGACGGGGCGTTTCAGCAATTTCCAGCTGCTACGTTGAATTTGTTTCCCCAGACCTTTAGCAGGCATTGATCAACTGAGGCTACACATAGGAGGACTTTTAGAAATCAAAGCCAACGTGTAAAATATTAGAGACAGTCACATGTAAATACATCCACGTTGTTAATTTATGAATACTGGCATTGGCGTCCTTCCCCAACTATTGTTTATAACTTGACCAACTTTTTTGCTCTTCTAGGGAGCATAGGCCATTGACGAATGTCCTCAACTTCACTCGGTTGTTGGTGATTTGCTCTACATCTCCCCAGCTGAGCCCCTCCTAGACATTTCTGTCTGGGCACCTCTTCTCCAGCTGTTATTGGTGCGACCTCTTTTCCCGGGACCTTGTGGATTCCATTTTAAGGCTCGTCAGGTGATGTTTGTGGCAGGTTTTCTGAGGGTGTGTCCATTTTAACTCCACTTTTTCCTTAGAATTTGTGAGTCGCGTTAGGATCCTGGTTTCTTCTTTTCCAGAGATCGACTAATTATTGTTGATAACTGATAAAAAAAAAAATTCTGGGATTGGGGTTAGGAGCTTTTTTGGCTACTGAAGGGGAATGTGAGAGAAAAAGTTTGAGGACCAAAACTTTTGGCAGAGCTAGGTTCGCTGTTTCCAGTTGTTATGCCTGCGCACAGCCCATATGTTCCCTCTGTACATCGGTATGTCCCATTCTTGTGAAGGTGATATTTCAGGAACACCTTGTTTGGCACAAATGTCCCTTTCGACTCAAGGATGACCTGATTAAAAATCGGTGGTAAAAGATCAAGGTCACTATGACTTCACGCCCGTCCCATTTTCATCAACATGACATCTCAGGAACGCCTTGAGTTTCATTACATCTGGCACGAATGTCCACTTGGACTCAAGGATGAAATGATTAGGTTTTGATAGTCAGGGGTCACTGTGACCTCACAAAACACATTTTCTGCCATGACTCAAGAATGCACGTGCGAATTTATGATAACATTTCAAATGTGTCTAATAGGATAAAATGGTGACACTATGACATTTGATATCCAAAAGGTAATAGATCAATATCCAACCATAAAGCATTGTTTACTGTCTGGACAGACATGGATGTTAAGTGCAACTTACCACGAGGTGGTAATTGTAGTTTTAAAAAACGTAACTAAACAAAGCTAATGATCTCTGGGCTCGAGCTTCATAGTCCACAGCAGGGAGAGTGGTATTGATTGTCCCATTTAACTTTCTGCGACAAAGCTTATTTCCCAAAATGTCAAACTGTTTCTTTTGAGAATAATTCCAGTTTATTACCATTTCAGTGTTATTGTGAGATTTTGCCCAGCATTTCTTTCTTTATGATAGCATTGTTCTCTCTACAGTAATTGCTCAGATCTGGGAATAGAGGAAAGTTGCTAAAAGGAAGTCAGATGTTGGCAAGAAACACTTGTGGTCAATCGGATGTGTTGTTGGCATGTAATCTAAACATTTGATCTTTGAAAACCTCCATAAAGGGTTTTACTGTTTACTATTTCAGGCATAGTAGGAGCTGGAATGTCCTCGGGTATTTCTCCACTTCAAACAATCCAGAAATGCTCCTGCTGTTCAAGTCTTATCTCATGTTGCTCACGCTGATAAGCACATAGCCACAAGGAGGGAAGAATATAAAGTAGAAATGCAAAGAGGTGACTGAAAACAAGCATCGTAGGAGGGAGAGACAGGGAAAGTGCAGCCGGGGTCAAGCGAGACATGAAAGGAGGATGAAGCGGTACAAAAATACTGTAGGAGGCAATGTAGCTCCATTCGAGTGAGAAGCAGGTGAAAGGACAAACAGAGCCCTTCAACATTTTCTTGGTAATGAATTGCCGCTCACACACACTCAGACTGTTTTCTCTGCGTCCCTCTCCATCCCTTAGCAGCCAGAGTGACACCCACTCAGGACGCTGTTAGCCTGGAAATGCTTTGTTCCTGATGCTTGACTAGAGAGCAGCAAAGTGCCATTCTGCTGCTTCCAGAACAGGCATTAGTGACGGGCAAGACAAATAATGTGCATGACGGAGAGGGAAACAATTGTGCCGGCAGTCAGGGACGAGTTCAGTAGAGCAGGATCGCCCTCATGGTGTCTGTGTGGTGTCATGACCCTGCCCTCTGGAGGGAAACATGACACACTACAGTCCACTGATTTGAAGTTTGTCAACACACTTGTACCAATTAAAGTCCCCTCCAAGTATGCACTTGGCATTGGTCCATTTGATAGCCTATAAGTTTGGGGCATATTAAAAACACTCAACCAACAAATATTGCTTCAGTCCCAAGGCTATACAAGTAAACTCATCACTAAATCAAATTTATAAAGAAAAACATAAAGTCACTCGGATCTGTTTTGAAGGAACTGAATTAAACCCAAAACTGAACTTATATTTGGAAATACAATATGCCACAGCTAAAAACCTTCATACTTGTACTAGAATGTTTTTAACTAGTTGGTTTTGTCCATCTGTAGGTAGATTTTGCTTCTCTTCAGTTTAGTAGTTGTACAATCATGTTGTACCACACGAACAAAGCTAATAAGGTAATCGTGCTACACTGGTTAACTAGCCACAGCTTGGCACTGCCAAAGGGTTGGTTCGGAGCTCGCCAGCAGCCTTCCTTTTTAACTATCACCACTGGTGTTGCTGTGAATATTTTGCCCGCCCTATGGTCTCCCAAAAGGGTTGAGCCAATGAGTAAAACATCTTTGGCATTGTTAGCTGTGTTATCAGTGCTAGCTGTGTTGCTAACTCCCTTAGCAACGTCAGTACGGTTAGTGGTGCTTACACGTTAGTTAATAACAACACTGTACGGGTTTTGCATGTTAACACGGTCACCGACGCTAATAGAAAATAAAATTAAGAGCAAGACATTTACATCACAAAACAGATAGCACTTTGAAATCCATTGAGTCAGTGGAGCACTGGACTAAACGTAAATCTTTTCTTGTATTTCACATCATTTTGCCCTTATCTGGTTAGTTGCAGGTTAATGGATGTTGGGCTTTCCAAAGCCAATTTGACCAAAACTGACATCCCTGCTTGGTGCAATTTGAGTTTTTAAAAGAAACACTTAAGAAGACATGACTGCAACTTTGCTTAGTGCATTTCAAAATTAAACTGAAGTTTAGGTCCAACGTATCTTTCAGTCAGAGATTTAATTAGGCTATTTGTAGGTGACAAGGTAGAGCAAAGCCACACAACTCACCTCGCATCCAATTTTGTGCATTATTGGATTACACTGCAAAAATATTCTACATTTTTGTTACTGTCCACAATCCAATGGAAAAACCCAAACCAACAGTTTGTTAGACCTCAATAATGGATTATAAATGGGAAAACATTTAAAGTGTCAGTTTAGAAAAAGGCTTAATAGTTTCCTAAAACAGCTGGAAACTGGTTTTTGGCAAATGTTACTCAAACAGGAGTAAATTGCATATTTGTTGGGAATTATTTTCAGCAGTGGATTAATACACAGTTGGTGCTCTAATGAGTGTTTACAGCAGCAGCATGATGTATTTCTGATTGATTCAAAATGAAATTCAGCGCTCATGTTCATCATAATGAAGGAACATGTTACCCTGTGCAACAGTGTGGCTGATTGATGTGTTTTTAATAGTGGTTTTTTTGGACAGCAATGGGTCTCTGTGGCACAAAGGAAAAGGCTATATCAGGTTCTGGCTACACAGATGATACTAAAACATAAGAATATCACCGGTTATCTTTAAAACTTTGGGCCCAAAGTGAGTGAAAGTCAACACAGAGTGCATAAGATGGTAAAAGTTGTGTAGTGCATTAAGGAGAGTCAAACAAATAACAATATTACTATGGTTAATGCATGCATGTAATAACATTTTTATGAATATTTCATATTAATTACGATTCCATTAGCACTTTGGCATCACATTTGCACTTGTCATGCAAACAAAGACATTGTGATTCTGACGGAGGAAGTGAGGCTCTGCTGAGATTTAGCTGTTAACAACACTGTTTATTGGGAGGTTCACAACATCCAAGGCTGAAAAAGTCTGCCTCACTCTGCGCAGCAGTAATGCCTGTTTGCTATAATGACACATTACCAAGGAGCGTTTTTACACTCAAGTGCAGCTTCACAGTACATCGTAATCATCTTTTTGATCTTAGCCTAATATACCCACTTAACCTACAGTCACAGGCAGAAATGTAAAGAGGCGTTTCTTCACTGCACACCCGTCTCTCTCAGCCTCAATACTTAATTCCAGCGTCTTATTACTGAACTAAGCAGGGACATCAGAGCCCATCTAGAAAAGGAGGCTTTGAGAGCTTGTTTTGGCTGCAGTCCTAGTTATTAATTTCTCATTGGTATTCCTGCTCTACAGTCTGAAGTGAAAGTAAAAGCCGTTCCCCACAGAGAGCCTGACTTTGTCCCAAAGCATCCCCAACAAACAGCTCATCTCTCTTACTTATAGCCACTGCTCATTTGTTTTTATTCCAGTTTAAATCATCAGTTTTGGGCATGTAAGTAGTCCCTCAGGGCGCGATTGTTGGACCCCACCAATTTCCTATCTGCGCCCCGTGATTTTCTGCCACGACTGCTGATTTGTGTTTGTCGAGCTCTTAATGTTGTCACAGTCTGTTTTTAATCATGAGCCGTGTTTGTCCAGGCCCAATTCAATTATTCATCATGTTTGCTCAACAAACTGCTCTGCCGCAACGACACTGTTGATGCGAATTAAACTCCGGCAAACTAAGAAAGAAGAGCTAGTAGCTGTCTTCTGCCTGAGTTTTCCTGGGGTCTGGAGAGGAGGTGTATTGTGTGTTGTAATATCTCCCAGAGTTTCATCTGTCAATGACAGGACCAGCACTCACAAAAATTAGATCAATAAAAGCAGATTTTAGAAGCTGGAGTTCGCCCTCTGGGGAGAGAGGGAAGGGAGAGACGGACCGAAAGAAAGACAACGAGAATAGGTAAGAGACTGCGGGGAGCAGCTGGAACAAAGTATAAATACACACTGAGAACATATACAGTATGTGAGTCGATATACTGTATACACCCTGACAGATGAGAGAGGAAAATTTGATCTTGCTTCCATTCCGTCTCCCATCTTCACACGAGATGTCATTCATGCCTTTTTCCATCTCTTGACAGCTTTTTCTCTGCAAGTAGGTCACTTCAAAATATAAGGCTGGAATGAGACAAGAGTAGTTTTATCTCTTTCTCCCTAATTGACAAAATGACAAGAGGACGTACGCGTGCACGGCGCGTACATGTTTGTATATGTTTAAGTCTGTTTCCAAGTTAGTGATGCGTTACAACTCGCCCGAGGGTTTTCAGCCTCAATCTTGCATATTCTTTGTAGATCCAAATTGTCATAATTCTCGCTCTTATTTGATAAAAGATGGCATCCTGCGTGGCACATAGTCTGACAAAGACATTTTCATAATGATATATTCTGCCAACTAATAATAAGGCCCGCCAGAGTGGGGGGTGTGGGTGGGTAGCGTAGTGCTAATGCTCATAATCCATCCAAAATCCTTCTCATCTGTTTCCTGCATTGAGTGCCATGGGGGAGAACACGCACCCTCTGCTAAATTACTTTTCTGTACTCTGTGTAGTGACACAATTAACTCAGCGAGCCCAATTATATGTAATAATACAATTGCAGACAAATTATTTTTAGTTATTTAATGCAGGCGTTTGATTGTACACACTTTGTTAAAATGAACCCCACTGTTTCACAGACCACGACCTTCTCTGTCATGGTGTTATTTTTCATCTCAAAAGAATAAAGTATCACCATAGTTATTTTATTATAAAGGTCAAATGGACCCCCGCAGCTTACATTGTGTGCTGGTACAGAAAATAGAGGAATGGTCGAGTGCATGCAGTACCACCATATCTTTCTTATTACTTTCATTAGAGTAATAATGAATGTGCTTCAGCTACTTTAAGTAGTGCTCATTCCACTTGGCAGTTTTTCACAGAAATAATTGGTTGGCCATGTGAGTGTCCTGGAGGCATGGTGGGTAAGGTGCATGCAGTACACGTGGGCTCTGTTTACACCTGGTATTCATATTCATATTGGATGATCGGGTCACAAGTGGACAGCTCTAAGTACAGGTGTGAAGATACCACAGATGTTTATTAATAGGTAGATATTGGACCCCAAGATGGCGCCTGTTCAGTCCCTGGTACATACACCAAAAGAAGTTCCTAGTAGATAGATTTAACTTCAGGGGTATGCGCCCCTCTGAATATGTGTTGTAGTGTTTCTCACACTGGTCTTGCCCACGAGTTCCCGCTCTGCCTTTAGACTTTACATTGTGATGGCATCATGGATTCTTAAATCTCTTTTCTTGGCTTGAGAAAAGTTTTACAAATATAAAACCACCATGGATCAAAAATTCCTAATAGAAAGAGTCATAACTGACCTGGTTTGCAGTTCGAGGTCTCCTTTACAGACTTCTCGAACAAGTTCTTCAGTGCTTTTGTGTGCACACCTGTGTCTGTCTCTGTGTGTGTGTGTGTGTGTGTGTGTGTGCGTGTGTGTGCGCGCGCATCAGGGCCAAACTCCGCTGTGCGCGACACAGAGAGCGTCAGAGGAGGATTTTAGACACGCACCATGTAGGGACATAGATGACATGCCGTTGTGTAAATAAGATAAATAAGAGTTACCAACGCCAAGCTGGCAGACCCCCGAACCATAGTAAAGGGACCTCTGAAGACTATTAGCTCCTTTAGCTTGTGTTAGCTCGTTGTGGCAACAACATATTAACAACAGGACTTCGTCTGCTTTGAAGAACGGCAATTCATTTTCAGCACTGCAGGGATGATGCACAGGCTCTCTCATCAGTGTCTGACGTTTACATAGAGGGAAATAACTCAAAAACAACATGAAGGACTGCGTAGGCTTCTTCACTGTGGCTGCTCGATGTAAACAACATAGCACATGCCTCACTTTCTTCCTGGGGCGCATCCGTCTGACGTCACACACCCCACCGGCGCACTAACGTCTCATACCTCCTACATCAACTACACACATACACAGCTACACACACACACACACACACACACACACACGCACTTGTGTTGTGATCCAATATGTTGGTAGGGGAAACACTGCCGTATGATAAGAAAGGGGTCCGGTGGTCCTCTGTGTAGGCAGAAGTACATACTCATTCGCACGACAGGCACATCACAACCCTCCCTTCTTTCTTTTTACGGCTCGTCCCGAAGTGTCTTTCCACCCGTCCTGTCTAAAAGCTGGTGATGGTCATGTTTGTGCTTAGAGGGCTGTATTGGGGAGCGGGCGGTTTGAACTTTGTTGTGGGCGGGAACGGGTGGCTAAAAAAACACTGCGGGATCCAGATGTAGCATTAACAAATTAACAAATAGTTAACAAATGATGTGGAAAAGAAGCTCAAACAAGGTTTCATCTTCAGTATCTCCGCATCCAGTGCGCCTTCGGAGCGGGTCTTTAGTGTCTGTGGGCACATCTTGGAAGAGAGACGCACGGGATTGGGACCGCAGTCGGTCAGCAACATTCTCTTCCTCCAAAGCAATATTATGGCCAAGTGATTCATTTGTTAAATACATTCGTTAACTTTGTTCATTTTATGTTATTTATTAGTGTTATTTGAGCCACTCACAGCCTATTCTCGTTGCTATTTGTTAATTACATAAAGAGGCGTGATGATGCCGGTGTTATTGAGCAGGTTTTTCAGGTTAGAAAAGAGACCTTAACCTCAATCACTGCGTGATTATATAAAGGTAGAAAAATAAATAAAATACAGAGGAGGAGAATAGAATATGAAACAGCCTTTATTTCATTAAAAACTAAATGAAGACAACGAAATAGGAGCGCTATTCCTGACCAGTGTGTCAAAAGACATGCAGGCCAGGGGAACGAAACAAACAACCCCATGAATCTCTTTATTAATAGCCTATAAAATGGCGTGTTTTCTCCTGCGGGACGGGAGAAGACACAAAATCAATGCATCTCTATTATTGTGCGGGCATAAATTCTCAGAGTTTTGCGGGAGCGGGCAGGAGCGGGATGAAGAAAACAGTCCCGCGCAGGGCTCTAGCCCCCACGAACAGTGCTTGGCTTTGAAGCCAATTCAACGTAGTGGCCTAAACTTCCGGGTACTTCACTTGATGCCGCTGGGCATAGACTTATTCCAATAGACTTAAATTGTGAAAGAGATTTGTTCTGCAGCTCAACACGAGCTGCTGACACAAGATCCACAGCCTGACCGTCAAAACATTAAACTTAACTGTTATTATTGTTATTTTATTTTTATATATTTATAATCCACAGCCGCGATCTAATCTGCATGTTCTGTTTTTTCACCCAGAACTGAACTGAAAATAATTTCAACACAAAATATCACCTGCGAATCACATATTTTATAGATACCTGCGGGTACCAGAGCAGAGAGCTATACCAGAAGTTAGCTGCTTGGCTCAAAAATTCTCTAGTGCACATGCTCTGAGTGAAAGATCCAAGTAATTTTTAACACAGGAAATCAAACTTTTTTTTTCAGTTTGGTGCACCACTGAGCAGCTTTCATATGAATTAATGGCTCCAACGCTGTATCCAGCTCTCTTTATACATCCATGGTTTGCGTCTGGAATGTGTCCTTGCAGCCATCTCGTCCTCTTTTAATTTCTGGTTCACTGGGTGAAGTGAATTACTGCTTACGGCTGGTCAAAAACAGCTTTGGCGTTGCAAACTAAAAATGATGTCCAAATGATGTCCTAACCCGTCAGCAAAATGTTCAGACATTTAAAATCTCATCAACCCGATTTGCATTCCATCTAAAATTTTATGGCCGTCCAAAGCAAGAGTTTAGCATCTCTCAGAAGTCATAAATGTCCAGTACTAACCGCACTTGCTTTTACATAATGGCTACTTTTAAGCTTGACAATCCTTAGGATGTCTTATATACTCTATTGATAACTTTGAAAGGCACATAACTGGTGACACATATTCATGGCTGTTTTCTGATGTCTTCAGACTTATGCGGATGACACCAGCCCTCAAAGTTGAAAGGTGTTGAGATCTCCTGTCAAAATCACTGCAATAAATAAAGTAAAAGTGAAAGCTGACAGTAAGGTGACAGTAAAGCTCTCGGCTGTTCTTGTGTCAGACATCTTTTTTTTTTTCTTGTCACTCTGTTTATATTTTCTGTTGCTTTAACAAAGTCACACGTTCGGCTGAATTAAGTCTCACTTGTTATGCTCAGTCTCAGTCATCCGACTTCAGTGGGAAGTGTTCTGTGTGATATGATGCCATGCTCCGTGGTGTGATGAGGAGTGTGTTCATCGCATTGGACACACTGCTGTGGGTGTCACGCGTGGCTCTCACTGGGCACTGACCATGTGTGTGTGTGTGAGAGTGTGTGTGCATGTCACTGTCTGCCTTTTGCTGCCTACCCTGCTGACAGGCGTCAGTTTCAGTTCGACTGTCAGATTATGAAGCTTTTCATGTCTTTTTGAGGCAGCTGGGGGGGAGAGAGGGGGGATGTTAGTGTCTCCACAAGTGTGTGACGTCTGACAGAATTAGCAATGGAGCTGCGAGGGACCATCGCTACTGGTGCGGAAAGCAATCTGTCAGCATGGTATTAGGGGGGGATATTTCCCTCATAACTGAGACTGCTGTATGATTGGTATTCTTTTATAGGAACTGACTGCAAATAAGGGGGAGGAGAGAGGGAGAAAGAAAGTGTTTGTTATATCTCTGTGAAACAGCTATAAACACAAATAAAAGGAAGCGTCTGACACATTTCGCCGAAACAATGCCTGGATCAATATAATGAATTTCAATTTCTATTTGCCCCGTCCTCTAAAATGAATTTTGACGTAACAGACAGCCCAACATCTGTGTTCCTTTCCTTCCCTGCTGTATTTCACCATCAGCTGAGGTAAAAAACCTCCAGTGCCCTGCGTCGCTCTGATAAGGAGCACCGTTGTTCACTGGATCGCCGCCATTTAGCCCGTAATTCTTCTCTTTATTCCGCAGAACAATTCAGTTCTGTGCGTGTCACTAAATGGAGGGACCTCGCTTTGAGATAAGGCACAAAGACCCCCTAAGGTGTCATATCAGAGCTCCTGGAATTAGGCTGGTTGCTTATGAACTGGATCAGAGCGTAATCAGAGCTGTGGCACCCGGCGGAGCCAAGGATATGAGCCCCTTGCTGTCAGGCCAGCTCAGGTGAACTGAGCCTGAATGCAGAGAGAAAGGATTCTTGTTCCTCTACTGTTTTAACACAGAAAGGCAGATAAACTCTTTCAAGGATAACTAATATCCAATTAAACTGTAAAATCTCTGTTTTGTAAAGGTGTAAGCGTTAATCCCATCACTCACTGACCAGTTTATTAGGTACACCTGTTCAACTGCTTGTTAACTAATTGATAATCAGCCAATCTCGTGTCAGCAACTCAGTCACAGTCAAGACGGCCTGCTGAGGTTCAAACCGAGCATCAGAATGGGGAAGAAAGGGGATTTAAATGACTTTGAACGTGGCATAGTTGTTGGTGCTAGAAGTGTGATGGAAGATTGGAAAAACGTTGCCTGGTCTGATGAGTCTGGATTTCTGCTGCCACATTCGATGGTAGGGTCAGAATTTGGCATCATGGATCCATCCTGCCTTGTATCAACGGTTCAGGCTGCTGCTGGTGGTGTAATGGTGTGGGGGAGATTTTCTTAGTACCAACTGAGCATGGTTTAAACACCACAGCCTACCTGAGTATTGTTGCTGACCGTGTCCATCCCTTTATGACCACAGTGTACCATCTTCTGATGGCTACTTCCAGCAGGATAACGCACCATGTCACAAAGCATCAAATCATCTCAAACTGGTTTCTTGAACATGACAGTGTTGATGTACATCGCCCATCTGAAGTATGATCAAATAGTTGTGCACCCTCCTCCATTCTTCTTATCCACTGTGCAGAAAGAAACAAGCACATAGAGATGCTTATAAATAAGTATTTAATCAGATCTAGAAACGAGAGCATCTGTAGTGAATTAGCAAGACAAGAGCCATGCCTCTGATCCTGTGCTGGTGCCAAAGCTGCTCACTAACAAGACAGGTCAGGTACAACAGGAGCGCTCATTGTTCCTAACAACTTTTAAACAGAACTTCCCAGTCCCATCCCAATTCTCCTCCTCTCAATTCACGGAGGTGAAACTGGAAAAACAGACACAAGCTGACAGGCTCGCGGTGCTCATCACCCTTACCTGTCGGCCTGAATGACGCCATCTCCTCGGTGAGCTCATTGGTAAACATAAAGTGTGTGTCAGTAGCCAGATGGAGAGCACGGGAGGCTATCTGCTCTCTCCCTCACTCACATATCAGCCTGACTGGATAAGAGAGGATCCAGACAGTCAGCACAGGAGCCCATTTTAGGCGGGTGATGGCACTGAAGTAATGAGGGTCCTTGTAGGAGCCTTTATTGGCTCTGTCCTCACTTCACCCAACTTTCCACCATCCTCCTCGCCCAGTGTATCAGCTCCTCAGCCTCACCTCTGATCCCCGATGCCATTTCCCACCTACTGTTGTCACAGAAAATCATCCAACCCTGCTGCAAGGCGCTGCATTGTTTGCCTCTAACAGTTCCCCAGTGCACACATTTTTTTTGTTTTTCTTCCTTCCTACCTTGCAGGAAAAGTTTCTCTTGTTATGTGTCCTCCGCTCTGAGCAGAATTTTAATTTGGTTGACACTCAAGGCTCGGGCAAGACAAGGCAATAACTCATCCTGTCTGAATGCTGATGGCAGAGTTTAGCCTTGAATGAAATCATCGGGGTTCAACTCTATCGAATGTTCCAAATTATCTGCTGAGCTTTAACAACCTTAAGTCCCGGGTCATATGCAAATTTAATGATATTTTTAATGGACTTTGTAAAAGCCTGACATCTGTCTCACTCCATTTCCTGACTGCGCCACTTCCTTAACTTGTTTAACATACTGTAGTTGTTTTTCTCGCAGCCGGTGATGTAGTAGCGGTGACTCAACTCCGACCTTTGGGTGGTTATCACCAAAATGAAAACAGCCATTGTTACAACAAAAATACACATTTGGAAAGGTAATTTACATGATTCAGTTCTTGTGTAAGAGATGTAAATGTGGACGGGAACTGGCAGGGAATTAATTGTCTTGTTTCTTTTTAGCTTAAGTTAGCTTGTAGTTGCTAAGTAATGCAGGTTAAACAACCTAATAATCAAAATACATGTTGGCATTGTAAATTTCTGCAAACCACAGATATTTAACATTTGCACTTTGTTACGTCCCAGTTATGTTGAAACGTTACGTGTGGTCATTTTAGGCACAAAAACCAAGATCATGTGTTTGCCTTAAAATACCAACAAAAAACACCTGGTTTTGACGGCATAATCATTGCTGGAAATGCCGCCAATATCTCCCCAAAAAACAACTGGTTTTTAGTAGCTCAATCGCTGCTGGAAATGCCACCGATGGCTCGCTAAAGGAAACCCAGTTTTAGTGGGACAGTTGGCGCTGGAAATGTTTCCAACGTCTTGCTAAGAAACACCTGGTTTCATTGGCGTAAGTATCACTGGAAATGCCACTGATGTCTCACTAAAAAATAGCCATTTTTGGTAGCCAGACCTGTCTCTTAGAAATTACATTTGAGTGTTTCTGAACGTTTTTTTTTACCAGTTTAAATCATCAGGTCCGTCTGTTTTGGAAAAGTTGAGTCCTCTCCGAATAATTCAGTTCCCGGTAAACACGTTCTCAACTATGAAAACTGAAGGGATACTAACTGGGAGGATATTCAGCTGGCTGCAATCTGCAGTCGTCACCACTAGATGCCACTAATTCCCCTTAAATCTTAAACACTGGTCCTTAAAGCACTTTCATCACGGTTTGCTCTGTTTTATCTGTCTCCCATAGCCTTTAGAAACTCTTCTTCAGCTTTAGGGCTTTATTCCTAAATGTATTGAAGCCTGCAGGAGTTCTGTCAAATCTCCCTCGAACACTTCAACCCTTCCTCCACCAGCAGCCGTGTCTACACACCAGCCCCCGGTGTCTGTTTAAACCAACATCCTTATCATTTAACAAATTCATCACTGAGCAAACACCATGTTTCTTCTTCTTCTTTATGCATTCACACGCAGCTCTGCGAGAGGTCTGCCTGTGCTTTAGCAGTGAAGAAACCCTTTGATCTCACCGTGTGATAAATATTCATCAAGATGGTAATCTTGTCAACTCCTGTGTTTATGGTTGATGGATCTCTTAGTTATTTTAATTGCCTTTCATGAATATTTTCCTCTGACACATTGATTCATAAGGCGTAATGGTGGTTAGCAGCAGGAGGAGGATATGATAGGTGGATGATGTATACTTCCACCGGCAGCCTCCAGGCAGCTGCTCTATTCTGAGTGACTGACGGTTTGGGCTGAAGGTAAGAGGACTGCTAAATCTTCACTGCTGCAGAACCAGTGATTACTCTTTCTCTCCTGCAACGGGGGGGGGGAAGCATAAAGCATGTTGCTAGCAGAGACAAGGCTGCAGCTGTACAGGCTTGGACTGGAGACTCCAGAGGAACTGGCCCCTCTAACATGGCGTGGATAGCTGCCACAAACCCCCTCACTCCATCTTCTAAAGCCAGCAGTCTACCAACAACCTTGAACAAAGATTACACCTGTCACTCAGACAAATGGTCAAGGTGAGGATTAGGGCTGGATTACTGTGTCCTGGATGGGGCACACTGCATTCCTGACATACTCTGGAGGTGACCACACCGACATGCACTGGGACACAGCGACAGGACCATGGAGTCTGTGCCATCCAAATTATTTTGCTGTTTTAAGTGTTTAGTGATAAATATTTGATGACATATGCATTTTAAAATTTTATTGTGGATTGATTAATTAGAATACAAATTAAATTATGCATTAAAACTAAAAGTTCAAAATGGAATTAAGATTAAATCTATTCCAAAACAAATCAGAGTTCCTGTTGCTGCTCTGTGGGTTGGACCTCACTAAATTTTCTGTGGCGTACATGTCTCAAAATCAAAAAAACAAAACAGAAATATATACAGCAAAGAATATTAAAGGGTGAGACAAATGGTTTGCAAAATGCAACACAGACCATCAGTGAACCAAATAACAAAAAGGAAAATTTACATGTCTGTGTGTCAGTGACAGCTGGAGTCAGGTGAACACGATATGCCAGAAGCGCCTTGAGGGGATTTCTTTAAATTTGGCACAAACGTCCACCTGTGAACTGAGTATTATGGTGGTTAAAGGTCACTGTGACCTCACAAAATGCAGTTTTGGCTGTAACTCAAGAATTCATACACTAATTATGACAAAATTACAAATGAGTAATATTTTAAAATGAAGTGACATTTTATATTCAACAGGTCAAAGGTCAGCTTCACTGTGACATCGTAACGCTCTGCCAAAACATTTTTCTGGCCACTACTCAACATCATAACTCATAAACAGAAGTGGAGTCAGACACTGACTTCTTAACACTAATCTTGTCTGTCCATCTTGGATGTAAACTGCAACTTGAGTGGTTAGCCGAGGCATACAACCAAGCTGTGGTAATCCTATTTTGTTTTGTTTGTTTGTGTTAATTTCACATTTTTGAAAATGAGAAATAGCCTGTTGTTATTATTGTTGTTGTGTTGTTGTTTTTAGTTTTCATTACATGGCTCACATAGTCATTTTGTCTCTATGGTTTCTTTGTTGTTGCGTAGAAGCACTTTGTGATCTCTGCCGAAAAGTGCTATGTAGATGAATTTTAGTCACTTACTTATGCGATTATATAAATTGCCCAAAAATAATAGAGTCAGAAAATTAATTTTGAAAAAAAGGGGAAATAAAGAAAAGCCAGGAAAAACTATATTTATAATTATTATTATTATTACATATTTAAAATTATGGTACAGAATTTTTATACTTTTTAGGCACTTTTTTTGTTTGTTTTAACTTTTATTCTTTTTTTTTTCTCCACCAGATTTCTTGTTTTGAATTTTCTCTTTTTACTAATTTCTTTGGAATTAGTTTGCTCATTGCCCTCTTACTGTGTGTTTGAAAACAAGAAATCATGGTTTTCATGCCTAAACCCAACCACAGCATTGTAGAAACATAAAGTTTAAATGTATCCGCTACATAATAACACGCAAATGTGACGTACCTGAGGTTTGGAGAAATGCACAGTGCCAACATTTATTCAGGCGTTTGGGTTTCACAGAGATTTTTTTTATCTAATTTTTTTGATATTTAAAATACATTCATTAATAATTTACACTGCTGGTTCACATGAAGAACTGACTCTCCACTCACTGTATTTCTATTCACACCTTTTATTTATCAGTAGGAATGACAGATGTAGTGTGTGTGTAATCTAATCTAATTAATTTATAATTCTGTTTGGCACAGTTGGGACTCTGTAGAGCAGGTGTGGACCCTTGACAGTGAACAGCCACACACAGAAAGATGCTGTTTGTGCCGAGCAGACCTCTGTGAGTATTTTAACATGGAGACGAAGCCACTTAGAAGGCACACACACCTGCCCCCTGTGTATCAGAGACCCCTGTAAGCCTCCTGCCCAGAGGGAAGGAGAAGCAGTCTGCACTCTACAGCAGGGGTCACTGTTGAACTGAAGCACTCGTTTAAGTTAGCATCCATCTGCCTCACCCTCTCCCTCTCTCCTCCTCTCCTCTGCCTTCACTGTCAGAGAAAATTTAGCATGACAGAGCTGGAACAATAGCTTGATTTGATATCTAGGTCATGCAAAATCTTCTAATCTTAGCAAAGAGAATATTTATTGACTGGGGGTGAGTGACTTGCAGTGTAGGCTGCTGTTAACGGATAGATCGGGGATGAATAATTAAGTTGTGGGCTGAATCTGCATGACAGAGGAGGTGCGTACAGTGGAGTGCAGCGAGCTAGGTGCTACCTTGTCAAAAAGGCTTGAGGGAGAATGGGAACAGAGTGATGAATAAAAATAAGCCATTTGATTAATGTGGCAGGTTTGGAGAAGGATGTGGTTTGGAGTTTTGTAGGTCACGGTAGTTAGTCAAAAGGGGATGTGAGAGCCCTCGGTTGATAATCAGAGGTGGAAATTCAGATTTTTGTAGAGAGCATAACCTTGAGGTGAGTTCATGAGGCAGCAGAGGGGTTCAGATTGCATAGCAAGGGCTTTTTTGGCATTTTGTGTTGGAAAATGAAGCAGAAAATCATTCGCCTAATTCATTCCACATAAAATGACAGCACGAGAGTGTGAAAGTGCTGCAGCTAAATGAATCTCAGGAATAGGTTAGAAGACATTTTGACATGGCGCCACTGGAAACGCAGGTGCAAATAATAATATTAATGTCCTGGTTTCAGTTGTTTACTTGAGTTTTTCAGTAGTGGAGTGTGAGTAAAGGTCCAAAATTTCCTGAGCTCATAGCAGCAAACCTTATAGGCTCTCAGCAGAGATTTGAGCTCACTCAGTTGTCAATTTTCAGCATACAGATGTAAATTTATTGTCAGTATACAAACCAATCGGCTACTGCAATGATCTATTATCACTAAGTACTTTACGTGAGTCCCTGATTCTAGAAATAATTTGTTCCAGTCATCAGCAAGAAAGCATCTGTCTTCATATGTCCTCCTCGCTGAATACTGCTGAGGCTCAAGTGAGTCTTAAAGTGTCTAGAGACAGCGGCAGGCCACTCTGTTAGTCAAGCTTAAAGGAACAGTTCATCCCAAAATCCAAAATACATATTTTTCCTCTTACCTGTAGTGCTGTTTATCAGTCTAGATTGTTTTGGGGTGAGTTGCTGAGGTATCGGCTGTATTTCCATGTTCTTCATCACACTGATGACCAGTGACCAGTATATATGTGCATTTTTATTAATGCTTGTCAGTGCGACGTGGTTGTTTTCTCGTCCGGCGCACAGCTCCACGGACCTGCTTCTCCCTCCAGTGTTGTGTCAGATCCCAGTTCCCCCTCAGGCTGTGTCTCTCCTACTGTTTCCCACGGAGCTCTGCCCCGTTTGAAAGGCGAAGGAAGCCCGTATGTGGAAAGACGTCGCCTCCGAGATGCAGAATGTGTATTATAGAAGAGAAACACACATTTCAGGACCTCTGACTTGTATCATCAGAACAGACATGTCCTGTGATTTTCAGCCTCCTGCCATATTCAATAGAGAGGGGACAATACCTGACAGTAATATTCTCAGCTGTCAGGATGTGCCTGCTGTAAATGGTAAATGTAATCATAGAAGGCTGAAAATCACAGGACATGTCTGTTCTGATAGTACAAGTCAGCAGTGTAAAGCTCAAGCATGTGGGGGCCTCCTTTCATATTTAATAGAGGGGGGGGGGGGCATATCTAAAAGTACAGCTGTCAAGATGCCCCCCGCCACTGGCCTTTGCCACCTTGGGCTCGAAAAAACCCAGGGAAAACCCTAAATTATCTTATCTGTAATGATTGTTAAAAACTCATTTTTCTCCGGTTAAGAAATAACTAAAGGTTTTTACTGAATCTACTTTAAAGAAAAGTTGTTCCAATTATCAAAAGGGACAGTAATTTTCACCTTAACAAGTAATTTAGTCTTGTACTGAGTCTGTCTGAAACAAACAGTTAAATGTCCTTTCTACTCTCATTTTATTTCGACTGAGACATTGCTGTTGAGTTTTTCAGACATGACACGCCAAGAGCTATCTAGTTCCATTATATTCACGAGAAGGCAGACATCTCTGCAGCCGATATCTCCAACACTCAGCAACTCACACCAAAACTATCTACACTGATAAATAGCACAGGTAAGAGGACAAGTATGTATTTTTCATTTGGGGATGGACTGTACCTTTCAAAGTTTATCATTGAATATGGAATCTAGAGATGCACCGATCCAGCTTTTTCAGTTTCGATACCGATCCCGATGCTGTGGCTTTGAGTATCAGCCGATACCGATCCGATACCATGGTTGACCTTTGGTCTACCTTTACATGTAGAACAGAAAAGACAAGAGGCATCAGGCATTGATGATGACATAGTTCTTTCCTCAGATAAAATTAATCAGATAGCAGAATGCCACAAGCCAGGTAAAGGTAAAGATTAGGAAGCCATTCACTGCCGATGCCAAAGTTCATCTCTCCCCAAATCGGACCACCTGTTATCACTTCGTCACACCTAAATCACATAATAAGCCACTAAACCATCTTCATGGCAACTGTGCAAACCCACTCTGCTGACTGTGACTGTGGAAAGTGTTGAAAGCTTTCATAAATGGACCTTGGACCAAGAATTTTTGTCAAACTACTTCTGCATTTTCAAGGTAAGTAATGAACTCTCAAGCTCAAGTAGTGGAGTTTGCCTCTGGGACTTTCAGACAGACTCAGTACAAGACTGAATTACTTATTAAGGTGAAAATTACTGTCCCTTTTGATAATTGGAACAACTTTTCTTTAAAGTAGATTCAGTAAAAACCTTTAGTTATTTCTTAACGGGGGAAAAATGAGCTTTAAGCACTTAATCATAATGGATAAGATAATTGAAGCAGCTGATTGATGTCTGGACTGTTCATATATTCATGACTGAATGTTGAAAATCAGCCACCAGTGTCTAGGTGTAGCTCTCCACCTGAATTCTCAGGGCCATCTTTGAAACACAAGTAATTTCCTCTAACTTTTATTTTACATCTACACTTAAAATACAATCAATACAAAGACAAACATTCATAAGATAAGAAACATATTGTAACCATCAGTCCCTCATAAATCAGATGACCATTTATCCATTTCCTGTGACAGTGATGTAACAGTTACTCCTCACTAAACGAGAAGAGAGGATCTTTAGGAGCAGCTGATCAATGAGGGTCTTTAGACGGGGCTTTGTGAACAGAATACCGAAAAGGCCTCTGGGAAAAGCTCGCCCAGGGTCGCCCAATCATTCAGCGGAGGCTCAGAGAGTCGGCTAGCTGCAGGCGAGGAGATCTGTCTTTACACACAAACTCCTTCACTCTGGACAAACGGGGACGAGGGAGGGCAAAGGGGCACTGGCTTGTGTAGTTACAAGGTCTGAATATTAATTAGAGGGATACTGAAAGCTCCGCTAACCTCTTCAACCCTGCTCTGTTGGTATTTTCTAAACATCGAGATCAACTCTGCTCTCTTAATCCTCTTGCCTTCACAGAGTTGCCAGTCGGTGTCGTCGGTGCCACTCGCTGCAGGCGATACCTGACCTCTCAGCCCGCTGCTCGAACTTTGGATGCCCCGTCTGTCTCAGCAGTTGTAAGGGAATTTTTGAGTCCTAAATCGTGATGCTCTGGCGTTTGCACGGTGGATTAAAGGACATTACTGATGGCCTGCCTTTAAATTGGGATTATGCAAGGCTGTGATGACACACCCACAATCAAATTTGTCTGTTAGGGAGAGATTCATGTACTATAGAAAAGATTGACTTGCTCCAACATTTGGACATTTCGTGTAAGAACTTGGCACAAACCAGAGCCAGACTGGTATTGGGTAGACTTGTTAAAGGGTAACTTAAGTATTTTTCAACCTAGACTCTATTTCGCCAGGTTTAAATGTCTAAGTGACAAATGGAGACAGCAGTTTTTTGGAATTGGTCCGGTATTGAACAAGAGGTCTTCAGTTTAGTAATACTTGTGGGCAATTAACCCATTTAATCTCACCGGTAACAACAGTGACTGCAAGAAAAGTTTTCAGTTATAAAGCTCTAAAAATGTTACTGAATGATGTATCAGTCTGTTTCCAGCAAATATTGAAATAATAAAGTGTCCCATGAGACAAGGATAGCTGCATCAAAGCTCCCAAACAAAAGGTTAGTAGATTTCGTTTACATAAAGACAGGACAGAGATTATCTTGAAGGTGTCTAGTTTTGATGTGCGTTTGCAATTACTCAACTTTGTTCAGTGAGGTCACAGAATTACTGAACATGTTGATGGCAAAAATAGTGACCTGTGAGATATCACAGTGCATCTAAATGTACGTGTACTTATACACATACTTAGTTCTTGTTCTAGCTAACCTTCTACTTTTCTTTTTTTAGGTTAAGTTAGAGTGAAGTTTTGGATATGTGGGATCTAGGTGACGGCCCAGATAATGCATACAACCTGACAGTTGTCCCTCAAAATTAAAAAGATGCTGTCTTCAGTAATCGTGATAGCGATGGGTCAGATCTAGACTATAGGGGGGAGACTGGCCGTCGGCGTCAGACATCTGATGTCAAACGCCACCTTTCGCGGCTTGACATAACCTATCAGGGCGATATGATACAGTGCTGAATGTAGTCAAGTTGTAACCCTGCTGGTAACGACGTAATATAAGGAGCAGGAATGTCTGTACAGGTTGGGTCGGAGGGATGGTGTATAGGTCCAACAAACCCTGGACTTTCACCCAGGAGCCAGGTGTTTGCTTCCCGACTGCCAAACCAAGATATTTTTTTCTAAACTTCACCACATGCTTTTGTTGCTTAAATCCAACCACGTGCTTTTGTCGATGTCCCAGTATTAGCGGCACGTCCTGGAATGCCAACAGCAGATGTAGAAGGATAACTAGCATGTAATATGTCAATGTGAGGGTTTTGATATGTAAAGTTGTCACTTTAGACTGTTACAGAGCATTCTACTGGCGATGCTGGGGTCTGCCAGTGACAGTTTTAAATGTTTTGATAACTGAGCTGGGATATGCAAGAATTTTGCCTCTGTGGACTTTGAATAGTGTGTGGTTTTACAATGATAAAATTACTGTCAGTTTAAATGGAGTCTGGTGGGCGTGACGATAGTAATTCTGCCTTTTCTAGTTGAACAGAAATGATCTTACTCTTTAACGAAAAGGTACGTTACTGTATGGATCCTTTTTATAATGTTATCACACACTTATAACAACAATCTGAGCCTATCAGTGACAAAAATAAGCACTTTATTGATCTTAAACTGACGGTGCACATTTGCCCGCAAGGATACATTGTAGACTGTTTCCTCGCTCAATAGTGGACCAATTCCAAAAATAGGTGCTGCGCTGTTCAATTTGTTGACAAAAAGCAGTGATTTAGTTAACAAATTTATCCAAATTTGACTCCATATCAAAAAGTAACTTGATTTAAGCTGCAGGTTCCATTGCCTGAATTCTTAACACATACGTACTATAACAGAAATTTTAGCTTGGAGGTAGATATTTCTTGCTAAAGTCCACCTTGGGAATTTATTGAATTTCTCTCTTTCAAAGTTTTTATGTACACAGACTTGTACCTTTTTTTTTGTCCAAGAGCCAGATATTTTCTAACACCGCTGTTGACCTTTTGTACCGATGAGAGACTTTTATTTGTGATTATTGCTTGTTTATCATGCATTTCTATAGTCTAAGATGTGGATTTTAACCTTGAACATCCTTGAACATGTTTGCTACTTTGGCTCAGAGTAGTCACAATGTGTCTGCAGAGACACTATGAAAAGAGAAAGTGCTGTTAGTTCCTGCAGGAGAAGACGGAACAGGTAAGATTAATAACCATATAGCCATCAAGACCGCAGCATCCTGTCCAAGGTGACTGAGTTGAATTGTTTATCTTCAGAAATGATAAGCGCAGACATATAAATGATCACTCAAATCTTTGCCATTCATCGTAAATGCACTGAGAACTTTTAGATGCCTCTGGGGCTTTCGATCAAATCAATCATGAAAAGCTTTTTTACGAAATGAGTGTGAGAGGAGATGAGTGCCTAAATATGTGCTCTGACTCAGGATTGTAGATCAGACAACGAAGTGCTGACTCGTGGCTTGTCATCAATGGGGTTAGGCAGGGTGGACTTCAGCTTGTATTTAGCTTAGTATTTGAAATTATTTCACAAGGTTAATGTACACTTACATAATGTCTAACTGATCAGGGTCTCCTATGTGCCCCTCATCAGACCAGGCAACGTTTTTCCAATCTTCTATTGTCCAGTTTTGGTGAGCCTGTGTGGTGGTCTTCTGCTGCTGTAGCCCATCTGCTTCAAGGTTGGATGTGTCGTTGCTTCAGAGATGATTAAAGATTTATTTTCCTTAAGAATATTGTTTTTTAAATGTTACCGGTTAATTTTTTAGTGAGTTGTCATATTTTGATGGATGATGTGTTCATAATATATAGTGCAAATCATCGCACATTTCAGCAGCATTTAAAATATGATTCTGTGTCTGAAAAATGCAATAAATGATTTTAAATGGCTTTTATAAGTGGTATTTTTCGGGAAATGTTAACAATATAGACAAAATTATGGTCAGTTATGACTGTTTTCTGAGTGTTTTCTTAATTTTAGACGTCAGCTGGTCTAAGTTTAAACTTTCCCTTAAACGTCATGGAAACTAGTGGTTGGGAACATCCCTAGTTTGCAGAAATGTACAATGCCAACATTTAATCTGGGAATTTGGTTGCAGTATTAGAAACGTATGTCAAAACCAGGACAACCAATGCTCTTGTAAATCCAACCAGATGCTACAGACATCATAATTTGCAGGGTGTGTGCTTTTATCAAGCGCAAAAATAGAAACACCATCCATATTCCAGCTATTGAAAAACATCCAATAAGCATCTTAGAAAATCTTTTATTCTCCCATCCATCCACCAACACAAAACACAACATGAGGACAAATAAATCTGTCATTATTTAACAAATCTGACCAATATCACGAGAAGATAAAGGTGCATTTTATGAGGAGATAACAGATTCTGCTGGGGAAAATATTAGACCTAATCTCAGACTGAAAGCTGCTATCTCCTAGTTTGATGACCTGTCTCTGCTGGTTTGTCAGATACGCTTTGTGACGGGATATGAGAGGCGGCTCGTGGAAGTCTATCAAGCTGTCACGCCGTTGATTGCATGGCAATAGTGTCATCACTCCCCCTCTGATGGATGATGGACCCTGCGAGGACCGACTGGTGGAGACAGATGACTGGCTGCGATAGTGTGAATGTAACTTTCCCCCAGCGAGATGGAAGCGGAGTCTGGTTTCGCAGGAGGCGAGCGATGGGACTCCTTCCAGGCTTCGAGGCAGTTAAAAGCCCTCACCGTGGGAAAAAGGTACTTATCTGTCTGGGCTGATAGGGCGGGAGGAGGGAGGGCGGGAGGGAGGCTGAGTGTTGGTGGAGAGACCAGAGACTTGTGAAGTGGTGGTGTCCTGAGAGCCTGACTGAGACTACTCCAGAATCCTGAACATAACAAGTACGTAAATTAAAAACCAGACAGCAGAGCAGAGAGGACAATCACAACAGTGGTCCAAACTGAAGGTAAAACACCAGTATTACCATGCAGAGGACAATCAAATCAAAACTGGCGGACAGAGGCCCTGAGTTTCACCCTGAGCTTCTCTGATTTACTGGGAGTGTTATTAGGTGCATGCAGACTAATTCATCAGTGGACAGGAAGCAGCAGGGGGCTCAGCGGTGGAGCTGCACGGGAGGCCACAGCTCTTAGTGTAACTTCCCAGAGGCTTTGCACTTTATTTAGAGGCAGGGCTCTTAACACGGCACAAAAACAAAACAAACAAAAACATTTTATAGCATTAATAAGTCACTGTGCTCTTATTATTATTAGCCGGGAAATACAATGTATGCCACTGTCCTTTGTATCACTATCTAGTGTGGGTGTTTGTCCCATCCAGGCTTTTAAAACTAGTGTCTGGAGACCATTTCAGCTTCATTTAATATGGTGATAGCGCCTGTTTATATCTACAGTTTTGCAGTTTGAAATGTCTCGGTACACATTAAGACAGATAACATGTAGCTCTTTCAACTAATAGATTTTATCACTTGTTTGTTGCTTATTTAAAGTCTGGATGAAGTAAATTCAGAAATTTCTTTGTAAACACATTATGCATGTGATAAAATACTTGCTAAAACTGAAAATACAGTGAACTATTCACTACAAATGTGGAGTTAGACAGTTGTTGTTTTTTATCCTTTTCAGCTTTTTTGGGGCTGGCCTGAAATCACTCGATGACGCATTGGAGTCATTCTTACCTTATATCTACCATAAATTTAACATCTATTTCCATTGCTATGCAGATGACACCCAGTTCTATCCGTCTACCGAACCTACCACCACCCTCCCGCCCTCCTCCCTCTCTGACTGCCTTCAGGAAATCAAATCCTGCTTCTCCTGCAACTTCCACAAATTGAACAGTGGTAAAACTGAGTTAAGAGTCTGGGTGTCATCCTCGACAGCACTCTCATTCCAAGCTCACATCAATATTGTCACTCGGTCTGCCTGCTTCCATCTACGCAATATTAACCGCCTGTAACTCCCTCCTTTTTGGTCGCCCTCTCAAGTCCATCCACAAACTTCAACTAGTCCAGAACTCTGCTGCTTGCGTCATCGCCAGAACCTCCTCCAGCAATCACATCACTCCTGTCCTTCAGCCTCAGCTCCCAGTTAAATCCCGCATTGACTTCAAGATCTTACTCCTCACTTTTAAAGCCATCCACACCCTGCTCCTCTGTACCTCTCCCGACTCTTACACTTCCACATCCCCACCCGCACTCTCAGGTCTTCCTCTTCCATCCACCTTTCTGTCCTGCCCGCCCGCCTGACCACCAAGGGGTTTAGAGAAAATGAAATATCAGTGTTGCTGAAGCATTAGGATTTTGCTTAATTAGAACTAAAGGGCCCGAACCATGAAAAACAGCCAAAAAATGAATGAGTGGGTTTTTCCTCCACACTGTACAGTGTCCCCAACCTTTCACTGCCACTTCCAGCAAAGCCAGAGATGCTGTTGGCAGTATACCAGGTTCAGCCGCACATCTCTTGGCACCCCTTCATCCTCGGGGGTCAAGCAAAGAGAGACGCAGAGTGACGGACTGGACCTTTCCCGCACTGCAAGGTCGAGCAGATGGCATGGATATAAACAGGTCAGATGCCTCCGATGGATTGTCCCGAATAAGACAAACGGACTGAGTGAAAACCACACTGACGGCTTGGAAAGAGCAGCTTCTGTTCAATCATTCAACCCGGTATCGAGTGCGACGTTGTAAAACAAGCGGCCAAATCCCCAACACTGACTCTGCTGGAGCTGGAATGGCAGTGTTCGCTCAAACAAAGTGGATAATAACTTCCTCTTTCATTGGCAGCGGAAGCCATCATCAGGCAATTTCGCTTTATTCCTGACCAGCTTTAATTATCCTGCAATGAGGCCTGTCATAACCATTACATCATGTAGCAGAGCAGTGTAGCAATCCCAGGGGCAGCATCACTGGCTGAGCCAATGAACTCCCATCTGGCTGTGTAGATGTGACTGATGGCTGAACGGAGCGATTTCCTGCAATATGAATCTGCAGAAAGGAGCCGAAGCTGCGGAGTGTGTCACGTTTCCAGGAAAGATGACAGTTATATGAACAGGAATTGTGAAAATGTTGTCCTCTAAACATACACATTATGTTTAATAGTCATATTTTCATCAGCCCATAGGCTCATTGTGCACCCAGCATATCTCACACTGTCTAATCCCACACTGTTTTTCCAGTCCTTTCACTCCCTGCACTGTTGATGTTCTCTTCTCCTCCCCGGCACTTATTCTGCCACGCGCAGAGCATTCCTCTCCTTGTTCAAACACTGCCTCCAGAATTCCTGCCCTTGTTAAAATACTCCCCTCCTCTTTCACTTTCTTTCTCTTTTTTAATTTTTCAACTATGCAGTGCTCCCACCTCTGGAATGCGCAGGCACTTTTCCAAATCCCGCCGAGGAGAAAGTGATGCATTGTCTGTCCCTTTATTGTCGTCACGACTCAAGGGCAGCGAAATTGTTTGGAGGAGAAATTACAAATCTGTCTTTTTGATTTCTGCTTTTTGTTTTGGGGCGTTTAAAAAAATCTGTCACGAGCAGGGAGGACACTGAGGACATCTATGTATTTGTTCCAAAAATTTAGGGAGTTTACATTCTACAATTAATTTCCTGCACATGGTCGTTGTTTGACAGGCTGATTCCAGTATTTTTGCACTAAATAATGAAATAGTTTGAATTTTTTTTTTAATGAAATATGGTTATTCACTTTGTTGCTGAGAGTTAGACCAAAGATTCACAACGAGACGAGCTGAAACACGCAACTACTTGCACATACAGCGAGCAGCCTGCGGTTATTTTTACTTGACCAGCAGACTTCACCACGAAACTGATCAGCTGTAGAAATAGGTGGCCAGCCTTATGATCTAAAACCAGCCGCTGGCGATTTGACCACCCTATCTCTGAGGCTGAGCTCAGCAAACCTACGGAAACTCATTTCACCTGCTTGTATCCGCCATCTCATTCTTCAGGTCACTACCCAGAGCTCATGACCATATGTGAGGGTTGGGATGCTTCAGAAGTGGAGTCCACAAACGTCACAGTGGCTACGTTTATTATTGCATTCAGTCTATGCCGAAACATGTATGGGATTTTACAGTGCATATCTTTAAAGGCCATTTCTATATTCTAATGTTCTTCTTTATCAGTCTCCACTTCAGCAGCACTTACATAAACCAAACTTTCCTATCTATATTCTGAAGGTTTGTACTGAGGGGTTTGTTCATATATCATTCATAGCCTGATTTATAGACATTTTATTCCTAAAAACATGGCAATAATGCATTTTTTATGGCTGTTGACAGTATTTTTTGATTTATGGCGTGATAAAAAGAGATCACCAAAATTCCTTCTGTAAAACCCTCTTTGACTCGAATATGTCAACAAACTGAAAAAAGACATTTGAACCTGACTTTATCCAATGATCAGATTTCTGTTCTGGAAATTAATGCAGAATTGTGCATATTTAATGAGATAATGCCTCATTTGCATGTATAAAAATCTTAATTTCAGAAAACCCGTCATACAAAAATAAATGTCTTCAACCTGGGAAGTTTCATGGTGATATCTGATAGCTATTCACCTTCAGAGTCTGGTTCATATGATATCCAAAGAATTAGCAACCAACAATGGCGCATGTTACATACTTATCTTAAAGTTATATAGGTAGGTTAGCTTTAGGAAAAGACACACGTTACATAATCAACATAAAGTTATGCAGATTGGGTTTAAAAGTAAGGTAACGCAGGTTAAGTTTTTGAGGAAATAATGTCATGTACTGTGGGTTAGATTTAGAAGGTAAAGTTACGTAGGTAAGATCTTTGGGAAAGTTAAGTTACTTAGGTTTAGGAAAAGACATGGTTTGACAATTCTTATATATCATACTAATGTAAGTTCCGTAGATTGTTTAGGAAAAGAAACATGTTTGAGCATTGTCACGTTAACCTAAGTAAAGTAAAGTAAAGTTACAGAGGTTAGTTGTTTGGGAAAGTAACATTTTGAAGGTTATGTTTAGCTAAAAGAAACATGGTTGGGCGTTGTCACATCAATGTAAAGTTATCTAGATTAAGCTGAGAAAAATAAAGTTACGTAGGTTAGGTTTTTGGGAAGGGAAAGTTAGGTTAGCTTTAGCAAAAGACACATTGTTGGGCTCCCTCATGTTACATATGGTAAACTTACGTAGAAACATGGTTGCACACTGTCACGTTAACATAGAGTTACATAGATTAGGCTTAGAAATTAAAAATTTTGGGCAAGTAAAGTTATGTAGGTTAGGTTTAGGAAAAGAGACAAAGTTGGACGTCCTCATGTTACATACTTGACAAAAGGTTATGTAGGTTAGGTTTAGAAAGTTAAGTTACGTAGGTTAGGTTTTTGGGAAATCAAAGTTACGTAAATTAGGTTTTTTGGAAAGCAAAGTTCGTAGGTTATGTTTAGGTAAAGAAATATGGTTGGGTGTTGTCACGTTTATATAAAGTTAAGTAGCTTAAACTTAGGAAAAGACACAGTTGGTTATTTTCATCTTATGTAAATAACAAAGTTATATACTTAACGTAAAGTCACCTCGGTTGTTCAGGCAAAGACACGTTATGTTTGTAACGTAAAGTTATATACTTATTACATAAAGTTATGTAGGTTAGGTTTCGGAAAAGAAACATGATGACAACGTACGTTAAAAACAACTCAAAGGTCACTTGTGTCCACACAGGACAACACTGATCTCCTGGGGTAAAGTCCTGTGCTGTTTGACCACTCCACCACCTCCACCTACCTCCTTTTGCAAACTTTAATCTCTTTACATTCAATTCCTCCTTTATGCCCATCAGTGATCACATCCTTCTCAGTTACATGACTTCTACCAGAATTCTAATGAGAACAGCCTCTGCGGTAACAACTCATCCAACTCTGACACCTGAGCAGAATCCGTTTGCTGATGAAAAGCATCAGATGTGGATAACGGCTCCGAAAAAGCTTGTAAATTGTACTATTACCACTACAGAGAATGTATTGAGGTTTTATAGGCATCACTGTAAAGCAGCCAGTATCTCTTGACCACATTTTTATATCTGGCTGTGTGGAGATTTCTTTGAAACAGCACTCTAATATGAAAAATCCTAATAATTTGGTAATTTGAACACTGTTTATATGAGAATTCTCCAGAAAAAAAAAAAAATGAACAAGGCCGAATGAATGACACTTGTGTGGGTTGTGTTTGTTATAAGAAACACTTGAAGGCTCAGAAAGGATTAACTCTGCACATAGCACGGTTATTATCATGGTATATATATACAATTATGTCGGTGAAGCATTAAACTATCTTTACTGAATATGAGCTCGGTACCTGGGTGAGACGAGATGTTCGGAGTGGCTTCACAAAGCAGAGTGGAAGTTTTAAAGATGTCAACCCCCGTGAAAGAAAGCACCCACAACACACATTTGTTTGAAGATGGATTACACTCAGTCACTTCTCCGTTTGCTTTATGTCCCTTTCGTCTAGTCTGAGATAAACACGAGGGGATTTTTCCTGTTGGAGCCGTTTCTCAGAGCGAATGACACAACTATTACAGACCTGAGCGTGTGTATCACAAATGCAGTCAGAGGGAACAGAATACGCTTTGGAAATCTGAATATCATTAACGAGACAAAGCTGAGACGCACTCGCAGCCCTTGAAAGAGTTTCATAGAGCACAAACGCTGCGTTCACCAAAGACCTTGAGGGTGTTCACGGACATAAAATCTGTCAAGTTCACCTGAAAAAAACATGTTTGAGAGACTTCTTTTAGCAACGGCGGATTTGAATCAGGTGACCTCCGTGGGCCCTCGTCCAACCAGAAATAGACTGTAATTGATGTAGTCCCACTTTTAGGGGGTAGAGGAATGACAGTGCAGCTGGGCAAAAGCAGCAAGAGTTGAGTCTAACTTTGTGAAGCTCACAATCTGCAGCATTTGATCTGTAAGCAAATGTCAAAAAGAAGAGACATATTTGTGGTATGAAAAAAGAACCCGTATTATTGCTGCTCTGCTGCCATGCCAGTGGAAATACCGCTTCTCTGCTTCTCTCCTTGCTTTCCCCCCTTTTTTTTTTTCCATGGAAAGCTGGATTTGGGAAAAGCCTTGCCTCTCTCCTCCTCCTCCAGCCTTCACATCCGGGTCAGTTGGGTTGGTTGGAGCTGGGTGCTGCCTTCATGTGCCCCTCGGAAACTTGTAAACTCCTAAGTCTGGAAGTTGGAAACACTCCTAGCTAATGTATTTGAATAAATTGGGCACTTGAGATTATTTTTTAGACGTTAGCTTACACAGAAAGTTAGAAAATGAATGATAATGTAGATGTAAATAAAGAGTTCATAGGCTTTAGCACATGCCAGAAAGCACTTTAAAGTGGTAAAACTGCAAAAACAATTTTATAAAAGTAGTTTGTCAAATGTGATTTAATGTCTGCAAGTGATGGCAGTTAATTAAAAGGCTTGTTTTGTACATTTTATGGAAAGATGGTCATACAACGTTAATCTGTTTGTTAATGAAGTTGTTTTTGTTGCGCTACAATAACTTTGCTGATATAATTTTGTCATGCGAGGTGCAATTGAAGACTCTTTTTACATTATTTATTATCAAAGGTAATAGATACAGATAAGTCCCTCCAGTTTTGAGCTTATTTTTACACAATTTTTTATAATGTGAAATATATTTTCTACAACTTTTGTGATAAAATCCTGGAACATACACACTCACTAATAGTAATTAAAAATTAAAGAAAAAAATCCTGCTAGGTTTGAATTTATTTTTATATTATTTTTTATTATGAAATATATTTTTTTCCATTTTATTTCAACTTGTTTGGATCATATATATTGTGTGTAATGAATATTTAATAAAGTTGATCTATTAAAATAGTAATAATAATAACAATAATAAATACATATTTTGTCTCTATCATGATATATGTTTTCTCCGAGTTTAAAAATTACAATTCAAATTCAATAAAGTTGAATTTATTAAAATAATAAATAAAAAGTAATAAATAAATACTTTTTAAAAAAAGTCTCAGCATGACAATTTGGAACATAATGTATACAATAAAATTAAATTTATTTGAAAAAAAAAAGTGAATTATTGTTAATAAAAAGGTCTTACGGGGTTCCAATTAATTTCAATATTTTTTTCAAAATATTAAATATATTTTCTCCGACTTTTTAAATGAAAATCTGGAACATACATACTGTGTAATGAATGTAGCCAATAAAGTTTAATTTTTAAAAAATAAAAAAAGTCCCTTCAGGTGTGCTTCAGTTGAGCTTACATGCAATTGTTTTTTAATATTTCAAGTATAATGACTGTTAGTTGATTTAATTAATTAATTAATTTTGGGGCTTTAATTCTCCACCAGGTCGCGTTTGAACGCCGAACCTGTCAATCCCGATCTCTGAGGCGTCCCGTGAAGGCATCACAAGTTGAGCAGCTCCCAGTTCAGGCAAAGGCAGGCTGCTCATCCAGCTGCTGTGCGTGTGAGTGTGTGCGCGCTGACATGGATACAACTGGCGTCTACTGGTGAAACTGGACACATCCCAGTGCTGCGGTGACACCGGCCGACTCCAAAGAGCGCTAAAACTTCTCCCACTGCCGCACTCATGTGATTCCCCCCCAGTTGGAGCCATGTCCAAGAGCCTGAAGAAGAGGAAGAACCACTGGACTAACAAAGTCCACGAGAGTGTCCTCAGCAGGAATGAGGAGGGGGAGCTGGGGCTGGAGCTCAAGGGCGGCGCAGAGAATGGACAGTTCCCGGTTATCGGCGAGCTTCTCCCGGGCACGGCGCTCTGCCACAGCGGCAAACTCTTCCAGGATGAACTCCTGCTGGAAGTCAATGATACCCCGGTGGCTGGACTCACCACCAGGGACGTCCATGCTGTGGTCAAACACAGCAAAGACCCCGTCCGACTCAAGTGTGTCAAACAAGGTGAGCTCTCTCTGCTTTCACACCAACTTTCCCGCATTTGCACCCTCTCTCTCTCTCTCTCTCTCTCTCTCTTTCTCTCTCTCTCTCTCTGTGTGTCTCTTTTGGAAACCGTTAGCTTTGTGTTTTGACAGCAGTGCTATTGTCTCCTAAAACTGATGGCTTCCCCTGTGCGCGAGGCTTTAAACACACCATGCAGCAGAAATGAACTTTTCACAGTGTGTCTGTGTTGTTGTTACGTCTGCAGCAGCCACATATTCACACACTTTCCACGGTAGCTGTTGCAAAAAAAGGTGTTTTAGGCGTGTTTGGGTCCTGTTGCTATGTGCTGTAGCTTTCAAGGGGGTGTGTTACATTTGGGGCAGTCAGAAAACACACACTCCAGTCTCTCACACACACACACATACTACATAACTAATAACAAATATATTGATGTTGGTAAATGTCACGCAGCCACCACAGGTCAGGATTACAGCCCAGGTATAATACCACTGACATAAACAATGGATTAGATTAGATATTGGATCAGATTATATTGGACTGCACTTTATTGTCAGAAAAGAAAATTCATTACAGGCAAACAAAGCATGTATGCATAGGTGTGTGTTTCACATGTGCATGTGTTATTTATTATATTTCACTGAATATGTCTTCATGTGATTTTACATGACGAATAAATTGATTGCTCCGCCCCGCACGCCACGCAAACATGGAAGCAGCAGCAGCAGCACAGGACTTTTTTTGACCAATTTTGACCAAATTAAAGATATTTACACTTTAAATTGACGCAAAAAAACAAAACAAAACACAAATTGGTGAATAAAACCCATCATTTCATATGTGTCCCCCTCAATGTTGAAACAAAACCTTTGTGGTCGCCTGTATGACCATTAGAAATCAATATTAAAGGTCCAGTGCGAGGATTTTGGGGGATATATCTCAGGGTCTTGTTCACAAGTGAGGGTAGAACGGAGCGTGAGATGGATCAGCGGTTTGGTGCGGCATCTGCAGTGATGCGGGCGCTGTGCCAGACCATCGTGGTGAAGAGGGAGCTGAGCCGTAAGGCAAAGCTTTCGATTTACTGGGCCACCTACGTCCCGGCCCTCAGCTATGGTCATGAGCTGGGTGGTGACCGAACGAAGAAGGTTGCAGATACAAGCAGCTGAAATGAGCTTCCTCTGTGGGGTGGCTGAGTTCAGATAGGGTGAGGTGCTCGGACATCCGGAGGCAGACCCAGAACACACTGGAGGGATTACGTATCTCACCTGGCCTGGTAACACCTTGGGGGATGAGCTGGAAAGCGTTGCTGGGGAGAGGGACGTCTGTTTCGTACTATTTATCAGCCGAATCAAAAAGCTTAGACACCTCAACTTGAGTTCTAGAAAATTGCAACAGACTTTTTATTTTTTATTTACTGCTTGATTGATTTTTACTATTTCCAGACTTTTCATTGACTAGACAAAAGTCGAGCCTAACACAAAATCCTTAATACTTGCTTGCAGCAGAAGACGTATACATGTCTGTGATTCTGTTTGTAAAAGTGTGACCTCAAGAGATGGAGGAAAAAACCGAGACAGCATAGTATCCCAGTATTTTTGTGTGGCAATATTGTATCGTCACACAGTGCCAAGACTTTATTCATTATAAAAATGATTAATATTACAAATATACATTGAATTTTAGGTAGCCCACTAGAATAATATAATAAATTGCTTTTTGAGTTTACTAGATACCTTACTTTGGAGACATAATTCACAGTTGAAAAAAGGTGTATTTTATCACAGTACTCAACATATAGCAACATATTTAAAACCACAACCATCATATCATGGAGATATGACCTAAGTATGACAACAGAAAGATTTTGGACTCTTACATCGGACAGACATTAAACTTAATCTGGAATAAAACTTGAGTTGATGATAATTTAAATGTCGAACGCAGTTGCAGATATTCAGGTTTCTTTTCCCTCCATACTTTACAATTAAAAGCTGTTTTTCTGTTGGAAGACGCTGGGATTTCGGTCTCCTTGCTTACGACTAAATGCTGATTCTACATCAAGATGATGTTGGCTTGAGATTTTTGGAGGACGTTAGATTTTGGTTACTTAACAACACAACTTAAAACCAACAAAATATCAACATCATCTGTTGTCAGTATTCTGCGTTAAACTGACACTGGCATTAGACGTCCTCACGTTGAATTTGGGTTACTTGTAGTTGTGAGTTTACTTTCTTTCTTTAAGGGACGAAAAATTGCTCTATATTTTTAACCTTTGAAGCACTATTTTTTTGTAAAGCAGACAAAGTGTTCAATATTTATTATCCAATTTGCACGACATTAAGTGGAGTAAATTGAATTTGCAGAGGATATGGTATAAATATTAGAGCAAATCCCGGAGTCCCTATTTCAACATTATAGTGGTGTCATGAGGAATAAAAAACACCATAAAGTATGATAAGGTCACAGATACTGAGTGTGTGTGTGGCATTATATTTCCTTTTGAGTGGAGTTGCGGTGGATTGTTTAAGCAAGTGTTTCACTTTCACGTGAAACCAAGATTGTCCAAAGACTCCATAGTTGTCGGAGACGTTTTTAAATTGCAGCAACCAGAACACCCATGTTGACTTTGAAACAACATCACAAGCCATGTAAATCTGCCTAACTCGCACCAGCTCCATCCAACGCTTGTCAACTCTGTCCACTGCTTGTGCAGCCTCGATGTCACGGACACACTCATGTGGCCGTCCGCGTCTTTGATCCTCGCAGCTAATGACACTGGCTGTCTTGCATTGTGAGCCGAGAGGAGGATCTGTGGGCTTCTCATTTTGGGGTGAAAAAATCAGCAAAACCCTGTAAGAGGCTTTGGATCAAAGTCTTAGCCTGTGTGTTTGTATGTGTGTGACGGTGTGGGTGTGTGTGTGTGTGTGTGCGTTCAGCACCACACCAGGGATTTATTCAAAAGGCAGCCAGGCCTGTATCAAACTAATGTGTTACTTTTTCACCATGAAATATTTATGCCCTCCAGTGATTGCCGCAGTGATTGATATTCTCCCATTGCTCCGCTTGTGTTCGGTTGTTGACGGTGTCAAGTTGTTTTTAACGTGGCAGATATGTACATTAAGTAAATATTATTGGGGGGAAAAACACCCTTGCAGTGTCCTTAAAGCAGGGCGCTCAATAACAGATATTTTTCACTCCTCAGCAGAAGCACATTAGCTCCTATAATCTGCTTCAATAGTTTCCTTCTTGAGGAGCGAGTCAAAGAGCGAAGCACTGTATTATCACAGTAAGCCAGGCCTGACAGATGATGTCCACTCGCTGTGCTGCTGCTATATACCACTCAAGTCTTTGTCACGTCTTTATAGCTCACTTTCATTGATTTGAGAGCCAGTTTTTCTGCATGCACGCTTCCAAAAACTTTACTCCAAATGCTCCGTGATGTTCCACATGACACGGGCGCAGGCACTGTGGTGGACCAGGAGATGTGGAAGCACTCAACACTTATATTACTGGATTACTGCTCAGTCGCTGCAGGTTGTCTGAGGCTTGTTGCGACTTAAAATGTGTGATTTCATGGCAGCTTTTCTAAAATAAAATTGCGATTCATGTTTGAATGTGTTTTGGCTTTTTTTTGGAATGAAATTGAGGGAGCAAGTGAAAATTGCTGCAGTTAGTTTTTGTGTATAATTGACTCAAAATCAACTTGTTCCATTAGGAATAACACCACACTGTTGCGAGTTTGTGGTTTAAACTGCACTAATGTTACCACAACCCATGCATAATAGGGCTGAAGCTATCGATTCTTTTAGTAATTGAGTATTCTGTCAATTATTCTGGTGATTAATCGAGTAATTGGATGAGAAGTACTCTGTGTTTCCAATAAATGACTTTAGCTTTATTTAAGGGCAATAGTAATATATAAAAGTGAAAATAATAAAAGTCTCTGAAATGAGAGAAATGAGCAACAAATTTGGTCAGTCAACTTGCCCGACATTCTTTTTGATTGGCCCCAGGCCATCGGGCCATTGCTTATGTTGAACCCTGGTTTCCTACTTAGGTGTTGCTGTTGTGTTATGCTAACTCTATTTTGCAGTACACTCTGAACTGTTTTCTTTTTAACTTGTAATGATCCCGCACTCTACACTTTCTGTTGTTTTCTTTGGCGTGTCTCCTCTTTTTGTCTACTGCTCTTTTCTTGTCCCTGTTCCTCCATAGTTTTGCAATCCGCGCTTCACATCCACGTTACAGCTACGCAGGCTATTAACAGCGAAAGTAACGTAAGCGCGTTGTGCAACACAGTGCGCTGTATAGTTGTACTGGATTTAAAGTATCAAGGCTTTTTAGTCATCGAATTATTCGAGGTACTCATGGAATCATTTCAACCCTACACGATAATATTGGTACGTCATTGGTATCAGCCAGTATCGGCTTTAAAATTAACTATCGAATGCAATTGGCACAATGAATTAATGTTACATACAGTTAAAAGTGTTGATTTCATGTCTCCATCTGTTGGTGGGTCATGAAGATAAGAGCATGAATGCATAATATTATGTTTATTCCACTACAGAGCATATCAGCAAAAAAATCTAATATTGTGCATCCCTTGTATTTAATCTATCTCAATATGTGCAATGGATGTGAATGTAACAGCCTCTGTCATGGTGATTTGTCTCATCTGTTGCGTTTCAGCCAATCTCCAGGTGCAGTGGATGAAGAGTGTTTGTCTGTAGATGACTTTCGTTATGCATTGAGACGTTCGTGTCAGACATGTCTGCATCTTCACAACCAGAAACTAGAAATGAAAGTTTGTTGATGTTGTGCGGGGGGCTGCTATGGTTGGTGAAACTCACAGGAAGCTATGATGATTGATCAAAGTTGCATAAAAATTGCCTTGATTGGATGAAAATTCAAGGTTGCAGAAAATTCATGCTAGAAAAGTTCCAAGTGGAAACACAGCTTCCTGTGATGCTTTACAATAAATGCTCATATATAATATTTGGAAGCATTTACTGTCATAAGGAGCCACAGGAAGTGTTGAGTTTAAATAACCAGCATGCTAACATCCCTCTCTCTGTTTTAACTTGTCTAATCTGCGGAGCTTTCTCTGCATCTTGCTTGTGCCTGATGTTGTTTTCACACTCAGTTTTCCAGATGGTCGACAAATCACTTAGATTTTGATAAATACTGGTTACTGTTAGAGCTGCTGGAGCATATGAGAGGAAGCAAAATATATGTGAATCATCCAGTGCTGGATGTGTTTGAAAATTTGTTGCATTTCTTCACACAAATATAATTAAATGATATAATAACATCCAGGGTGTTAGTAATGATAGGGCAGCACCGAGCGCTGTTTGTGTGCATCAACAACAAACGACTTTAGCTTTAAGTGAATGTTTTTGTAAAATCGGGCCGTAAACACAACCTTCACTCACGGCGAACAGCTGCTTGGTTTGTCCTTTTACATAATTTATCCTTTATTAACACTTCAAGCAGACAAACTGCAGGCAATTAAAGTTAAACCCTTCTCAGATATTAGGTTACAATGGACCTGCTACGTCCCAATAAAACAGTCATAAATCAGGCTTTGTTTTCCCTCCTTTAGCCTCTGGTCAATGAGCAGGGTCACCGACCAGTTTACACGCACGGTCGATTTCCAGAGGTTGTTCGTGGCCTTTTTGAATAATACATCAAGTTCTCTTCTGCACTGGTCCGCTGCTACGCTGATGTCACAACTGTACAAGCGCTGTCCCTTTCTCCTGGGACATCTTGTCTGGATTGCCAACTTTCATTACGATCTCCCGTGTAATTAAAAAAAAAGCCGACTCATGATTCACTTTCTCTCCGTTATAGTCATCATGAATCATGTTTATGCATTTAATCACTTTGTACGCACTGTGATATGACTTTAATTTTTCACGGCGCCTGAAAACCGCGGGCTCTATCCCATTTTACACACATGCACACACACAATATTAAGTCTTTTATTAGTCTCTGAGGTGAGGATTAGATTAGATTGCCACCAGCAATCGGGCCTGCCCTGTAGCACGTAATTAGGATCTCCACAAAACACTGATGGGTGTGTAAGAGAACATAGGGCACAATTACACTCCCAGAGACACAGTGAATTCTCATTAGAGCAGGACATTATGGAGAATGTAAGGATGGGGCTGAGACTACTTCCTGTAGGTTTGATGCCAGTCAAGGTTAGAATTGGGATTTTTAACCCTCGTAGGGCGGTTCAGTTCAGTTAAACTCAAGTTCGTTTGGCGCCTAAGTGCGGTTTGTTCGGGCAGGTGTGAACACAGCAATCGTATTCCATTGCACACCAAAACAACCGGACCGAGACCTTCCGAAAGCGCCCTTAAAGCACTGATATACTTGTTCTACACTTCGAACTTGTGGGTGCGTGATGGCTGTTTTTGTAGGGGTGCACCGATTCTCTCCACTAGATTGGTGCCATCATTGACCTTTTTAAGTAGATCAAGTATCAGCCAGACGATGGGGATGAAGAGGACACTTGGTATTTGCAGAAACACTGAGGTATTGCTGTCTGTATTGGGAGAGAACAAGTCTGGTCAGTGGATCCCTGGTGTCTTGTGATACTTCATAGGTTTGGTTGTGCACATGCTAGAGTTTTGTACACATCCAGTTTTGCGGTTTTTGGACTGGTGGACGAGCTCAGGGCCGGGACATGTTGTGCCTTTAACCCTTGGAAAACAAGAGGTCATGTGGTGTGTGGGTGCTACACTTGCTTCTACTCTGTGCAGACTTTCAGGGGAGCAGAGGCAGGTTGTGTGTATTAGGCCTTAAATGTTGTCTATGGGCAGACGTAAAGCTTTGAATAGCCCAGCAGTAAAATGATCAACTATTTCTCCGTATTTTATTATAGTCTGATATTTACAGAAGAAAGGAGATATATCTGCCAACTTTGATCAGTTGTTTCTCATCACATGACATGCTAGGCGTGCTACTACACTCCAAAAGCTGAACATTCAAATCCTGAAAAATCAGCCGCTTGGGAACGCATGCATGCCAGGACAATGTTGCTTTTGCTTTGGAACGCACCTTCCACATGTCCACATTGAAAACTGTGGATTTAAGGGCCCGAAAAACGATGAAGGTGTTTGGATTCGTCCCTTAAACTAGTTTGATTTTATTCAAACAGACTGAACCAGTATTTGCCATTACAAAACATACTGGCCAATAATAAGTAGTCTGCATTAGCAACTTGCGCCAACAGCATCACAGCTTAAGGAGAAACAAAGTGATAGAAAGCAGGAGTAAAAAGCATGGAGGAAAAGATGACACAATTTGTTCGTACTATCGTAGTCAGTGCAGCGCTGTTTGAGCGAAGTGCTCTTGTTGCTGAATGGATTATCAACACCATCTTGCCTCTACGTGCCAGTAGCCACATCAACTGTCTGTAGAGTTATTTGGCAGGTTTGCTGGTGTTACTACGCCTTCATCAGCAACCTGTGTCGATGGTGTCAAGGCAGTTCATCAAACTTGTATTGCATTAGTAGTTGTTGAGTGGTTGGGGTTAGAGGTCAGGGCATCTTCTGGGTCACAGAATTCAGTGGCACATCAGCAACGACGGCAGTGACTGACCCAAACCCTAGCAAGTGCTATGTTTTAAGTTCAGTCAAGCCCATGAACAGTGGGATACTATGTCAAGAGGTGAAGTGAGGTCAGTGCCAGACTCTGAACAGATGATACAACAACAGGGAGAGTTTTAGAGAAGCTAATAAACTTTGTTGCCTCTGCTGCTGGTTCTGGCTTGATTGTTACTTTAACACAGTGGTCACCAACCCTTTGTTTTTGTCAAGGGGAAACTAAGACACAGCATGAAATCACACTCTAATCTCCTCCCCAAACCACTGTGTAAGACACACCAGTGTTTCCACTATAATTGTACAGATCTGGCAGGCCGCCAGCAGGAACCCCTCCAGGCCCAAATATTTTTTTTAAGCCAAGAATAATGGTTAATATCCATTTCAGTGTTTCCGGTATTATTCATTCTGCAGCGGTGCACTGCTGGGAGTCCATTAATGAGGGCAAGTGTCTGTGGTTAGTTCACATGTCTGTAACAACAGTAGGACAGTCGAGTGTCTCTTATCTAAATCTTTAAGATCATTTGAACAGGTGAGGCAAAAACAGTGATCACATCACTTTTCTTGTGCTGCCTTCAGACGCCTTTTGCAAGTATTGTGCAACGTCTTTCAAAAACACGGGGAAAAAGGCAGTGAGTAACTTTGGAAGAAATGTTACACGAATCGTAAAAAATTCATATATGTAGAAAATTCTTTTTTTCCCCCAAAATTTCTTGTTTTTAATTGAATTTGTTTTGACTAATTTCTTGCTAATTTTTGTGTCATTACATCTTTTGTTGCTGAGCTAATTTCTTCAGGTCTAATCGAAGCTCAAGAATAAGGGATGATTTAACACTGATGTGCTGCTTGGTGGATATTTTTAGTACTTTTTAATCCTGGTGGTGCACATAAAGCATGCAGGCAAGTATGTAAACAATGCCACTTGCATTGCCTCGGCCTGCAAAATAGTAGAAAACAGGTATATCACGAGCGCTCCAAATCTATTCCCTCTCCACTCAGTCTTACCTTGGATAATCTGCATGAAGAGCTTTCCTTGTAATTCATAGATATTGTTGCCAAAGCATCGAGATAAATTAGCTTTACATTACATACTTTGCTCCTTTCCCTCAGTCTCTCTTTCTCTCTCCATCACACACACTGAAGCGCCTCAGTTCAGCTTCCTATTTCAGCTCCAGTGAAGGATTAATGCAGCCAGCTATGGGGGCTGTCACTGCATCTTTTACTGCCACTACAGCGAGAAGCTCTTACAGTAGCTGTACTCCAGCATGGCTGCGAGACTGTATGCTGATTGGGCCTCGCTGAGTGGTGTTGGTGGCAGGTGAGTACAGACAGTTCCAGGTCAGCCGAAGGCAATCAGTGTGCTCGCCGGGTGCCCACTTAGCGTTCGCTGTTGTTGGGGGAAGTCATTACAGCAGCCCGAGCATGGGGAAGCTTCGGCCAGGCAGAAATGGCAGCGAGAATGGCAGCACCTTTCTAGGTTTAAAAGGTTGCTTTTAGCCAACAGGGTGGCTCTAGGGACGATGGTTGGTCTGTCTGTCAGTCCACCGCTTTCGTCCAGAGTTTAAACACAAGGAATCGGACAGATTGTCTTGACTTTGGTAGAGTTGTTATGGATTCTAATTCAACAACCTACACTTTCCAATCACCTCCAGACTGTTTTTGACTACTGTGGTGTACGTGATACAATGGCTTATGAGCTCGACATGATGATAGCTTGCATACTCTTATGACCTACATGTCAGTTTTGGATGGATCCTCTTATAATATATAGCGAATTTCCCAGGCCTCAGTCAAACCCAGTACATTGCGGTTTCCTGGTACAGTATGATCCTTAAAGCTGGGATAGGAAGAAATCTGGAAAGGCAAAAAATACTCCCTCCTCCTGCAGCTCTCCTCTCTGTCATAAGCCCCTACCACCAGACTACCACGAACATGTGCACACAAAGAATTAGCTGCTAGCTACCCCACAGTCTATCTGCCCCTCTCCCTGCTGCTGTGGACTGCTTCCCAGGAGAAGAGCGGGAAGCATTTCTGAAGAAGGACCCTTGGTCTGAGGCTGTTGCAGCTTGAAGTTGGCCAGCGCACCAGAAAGGCAGCAACAGAAAGTTTGCTGATCTAGCTGGTAGACAGGGCTATCTGGTCCCTCAGAGCTGGGGTTTGCAATGGCTGGATTCATGTAGCTGCAGCTGCTGATGGTCTGTCGTGGCGAGGATTGAGGCTTAGGACACACATTTTCTCTCCATCTCTGAAACACGTAGCCGACATTGAGCCGTTTTATTTCGTTAATTGTCAAACTCTCTTTTAGACTCTTTTTGATAAGTCCGTCTTCCTTTTTGGGGTTGCTCTGCTGCGTCGACAGTTGCTGCCAATGCTGGAGTAGCAACTTTCTCTGCAGGATTCTCCATAATTGAATCAGGCTTTCACTCAGACCACTTGAATTGCAATAGGCTCAAAGCTTAGTGTGGGAAATTTGCCAAATTACACCAAAATAAAACAGCCTACCCCAGCTTTAACTGAGCCAGTATGATGCTGTTCCCTCATACTGTCAATTGCTTGGCTCTTGCTCTCCAGCAAGTTTTCTTGAGCCACTTGTTAAGTGACGAGGATATTACTGAAAAAAATGGAGAGGCACGTTGACATCAGAGCTCCCTTATAAGATTTAGACAGCCTTTATTGTTGACATGTCAAAGGAAGCTGGTCCTCCTCAAGCTTGCCCCAGGATTTGGTCTGAACATGGCCAATAAAGCCTAAATCTAATAAAGGTGCTGTGATTCCACCTCTCCATTTTGGTGATATTACTCTGATCTTTGTATCCAGCACCTGTCTCGCGCACACAAGTGTCTTTGCCCTTTCAAAAAGGTTTCTGTCCAGTGACTGCACCAACACCGTGATTTGATTTCGGCAAATAACAAAATGTTTATCAAAGGAGGTTGTCCTCTCTGCTGTAGCCCTGGTTTTGGGGCCTCACCGCAGCCCTTTATAATGATGCCTCAGGTCCTCTTGAAACATCCTGTATAAAATGTTAGCATTATATGTTTCTGGATGTGTTACATTTGTGGGTTTCATACATATTATATCAGCGTTACTAAAGTGACGTGGTGTATGAACTGGCCTGTCATCAGGTGGTGGAGGGGATGGTGGGATGCCTGCAAAGCTGCAGACCATTGTTCGAGACCAACACACAACAAAACCGTTGCTCTGCATGTCTAATGCTAAGCTGTGTGTTGGTGCTTCATGTTGCTTGCATGTCTGTTTGTGCTCACATGTTGTTGTGTTATTGTGCTGACACTCTGCTGATGCTTGTTGCTTTCCGTGGCTTCTGTTATGTCTTGGATTTCTGTTTGCTGTAGTTAATGCTGCCTTTATGCTGTCTTTGTCCTGTGAATTGTCCTGTGAGTTTTATCCTTTTATTGGTTTTAAAACATCTTGCCAAAGGACTGCAGTTGAATATTAGCCAGCTGGCTAACACTTACAGAAATGTTGGCACATTTACAGAAATGTTGATTAATGTGTGTTGTCCTTATAAATAAAATAAATGACTTGATTACTAAGATAGTGTCACCAAAAAAAGTCTGTTCTCCACCGAGACATCGTGGCATTTCCTTTGGAGATAGTGCCACAGAAAGCAGACTTTGCTGCGTGATCTGCCAAGATAGTGCCACTAAAAGCAGTTGTTTTTTACCCAGACATTGCTACGTTTACTGCCAAGATTGTGCCACCAAAAGCAGGTATTTTAAGCCAAAACATGACCTTTTTCTGACTATAGCCAAGTGTTTTTTGCCCCTTAACCTAAACACATTAACCTAAACACAAAATTAATTTTGTTTTGTTTTTTCATTTGAAAATATACAGCCGCACAACAATTACACCTCCAAAACACTAGTTGACGGCGCGGTTTCTGTGAAGTGCTGTAATGTTTAGTTGATTCAAAACACACATTAAACACACATTAAACATGGCTTAATAGAGACAATTTCAAACACAAGTACACAAATCGGCTTCACTATAACTCGCAGCATTCACAGACAAACACTTGTCTTTATCTGGACACATTTTCCCCACAAATACAACATGCTAATGTTTTTAGCACAAGCCTATGGCATTTTACATTGTATAAATTAGCGGACTAGCGGACTTTTCCTCTACTCATATGAAGCCAGGGACAACAGCAACATTTAACAAAGGTAACTTTAAAAAAAATTTGGTTCCATTACAACTCACAAGCTTCACTGACAAAACAACTGTCTTATACTAAACATGTTTTCTGAACCAATATATAATATGCTAACGTTATTAGCACTAGCCTAGGTTACATGTAATGGCTGAGTCACTGTCTTGTGAACTGCACGAGTGGCTGGAAGTGCTGTGTCAGATAAAAATATGTAGGTTAAAGGCATTTATACGCTATCAGCTGGTGTCAGCTGAAACTGAAGTCAGCCTCATGGTGTCCAAAGATTGTTTTGCAGACGGAATCCTCACCGTAAAAAATCCATACAACAAAGAAGTAATTCATAAAACAGCGCCGCGCCAGCTCTCCAGTACAGCTCAAGGGAAAACCAGTATGTTATGACACCATCAAGTCAATGGCGTGTGCCCAAGTAATGGGATGACTGATGTGAGCGATGATGAGTCTGGACTGGTCACTGGTCTGCTGGGGGTTTGAAAGATGGGACGGGGCAATCCCGGAGAAGTTGTGTTGAGTCAGACCGTTGCGTGGGAGTGTGGTAATGATTCTCAGTGCAGTCAGACTCATCTGTCTTCTTGTCAGGGTCCCATTGAGAGCGTTGAGTTGCACCAGCAAGTGTAACGCAGAGAGTGTGATACACATGCAGACTCACACGCAGGCATAAAGAGCTGCTATCCACCGGTGTGTGTGCGCGTATGTGTGTGTGTGTCAGCATGTCTCTGGGGCCTTAGCACCACTTACCACATGCTGTCCAATCATGCTTGACAGAGGTTTGGTGGAGAGATCCTGTTGTCGTTGCCTCTGTTACACTGTCTGACTGCCAGGCTCACCTCTAGGGACAGGTAATGATAAGGCACGCACACACACACACACACACACACACACACACACACACAACACAGCACACACTAACATATAACTGTCTTCCCCTCCTTGTCAACATCAGCCATCTGTTGTGGCAAGTGGAAGTATTCCAAGGACTGAGGAATAGAAAGCTGCAAACTTTAGTGTGTGTGCTCTGTTACACGTGTGGCTGTGTGCATATTATGCACCACACGACACTGGTGTTTGAGTGTATTTGTGCCTCTGTTGCATCGTGTTTACTTTGACTACTGTATGAAGGAATCTGTGGAGCCGTGAAGCCTTATTTTTCTCTTCAAACAGTGGAAGACGGTGGAAGAAATTGTCATGACTCTCTCCATTATCTGAGCTCTATAAATGAATGGTGTCTGGAGCATAAAGGGACCGAGAATAGAAAGGAGCCCTTTACCTTTTCATTACACTGAATTATAGATGAATGAGAGAATGACAGACTCCGAACAGTGTTTGTTTTGGTGTCTGTTTCTGTTGTTCCACGAAGCAGCTGCTTCCCATCATCCCTCATGTTTGTGTCCTTTGTGCGTCTGCTCAGGTTTTCTGAGCGAATGTACAGTATGTTATTCAGGTTGCTGCTCTGTGTGTGAGTAAAGTGAGGAGCTGTCAGCTGCTTTGGTGCTTTAAAAAGCTTTTATAGTGTTTCTTCAATGGACCTACAACAGCGTGTCATATACAAGCACAACATGTGCAACCTTTTGTACTGTCTAAATGCAATGTGTCACTGTAAGAAATGCTCCTCATTAAAGCATACAGGATTTAAATTCAAGGCCACTTGCAGCTTGATTTAGCACTTAAACTAGCAATTATTTTCAGTATCTATTGATTTATCATTTTTGCTATTTTTGAAAACCTTTTTTTGCTGCTGGAGAAACCAGGCAGTGGTGGTTTAAGTCCGGGGCAGGCTGTTAGATCAGCTGTGATAGATATGGCAATTCGGTTAAAGTCAGTGATGTCAGTCAAAGGCTGGTTTGCAGGATGGAAGTGACGCCTTTCAGTTGAAAAACAGGGTCAACTGTTTTGATGTGCACCATTCGGTGGCAGCATATTTTGGCCTTTACTTTGCTTGGACGAAAGTGGGCAGCAGCTCACGAGACGCAGCTGTAGCAACCGTGCTACAACCTTGAGTTGAGGCTGTGAAAGGAAGCAAGTGTGGAAGTGCCAAAAATGGCAGTTCCTTGAAGGGCTGCCCCCTAATAGTCGAGGAAACAGTCATTGACCAGGGAATCCGCTTTTACGTCTGGAACCTCCCGTCGTTAAGGGCTTGGCTCAGATTAATCTGATCCTGTTCGATTCGGCAACTTCGACCACATGCCTTTGCTGACATCAACAGGATTCGAATCCTGGACCCTCCGCATGGAAGACGAGTGCTGCAACCACTACACGTCATGACAATCCATCCAATAGCTTTATAGATATTTCAGTTTGGAACAAAGTGGTGGACGGACTATCCAACCAACACTGCCATCCCGAGAACCATGGCGCTAGCGTGGCTAATAACTGTTAGCTGTAGAGATAGGATGCATTTTACTTCATCAGGCATCAAACTAGTCAAGTTGTGTTTCCTGTTGTTGTACTAATCAGTTCACTGGCTAATTGTTCCAGCACCAGGCAGATCTTGTGATCACAAACAGGTGTGAGATTTTGTTCTGTGAAAACACCTCCAGATGGCCCAACATATTTCACTTACAGTAACTTTGAACTAATGATTCTGGCAATCTTGGTGTGCTAAATGAAGGAGGATGAAACTTCTTATTCTTAGATAAGAGAATGTTGTGTGAAGTTACATCAAACACAGCACTAATATTCACACGGTGGCCACAGTTAATGTATAAGCAGGAAGATGTGTGTGTGTACCTGTGCAGATGTAGGAGACAGAGCTTGTTCGTTGGCAATCAGACAGTTAAAATTAAAAAAGCTGTTTTATGTTCGGCTGTGGATTTTAATGAATACAGAACAAAGCCAGTGTAAGACTCATCTGTTTACTGGCTTGATGTTTTTTTGTCATTGACACTTACGCTGTCAGTGTGTGTGCATGGACTTCATAGTGAATGATTTATCTACAGCATACTGTATATTATTATTATGTACACAGTTTTACAGTGAGTGACAGCGGGGATGTGTCATTTTTTCTTCCATGAATGCTCATTTGTTGCAAAACGTCAAGTCTCACTGACACCTCTTTCGTCCCAAAGATAAGATGATTTCTCCCACCTTTGCAACAAATCAATGTTGTCATATTTAGTCAAGTTTATTTTTTTCTTGCATGTAGAGCAGTCGTGTTTTCAGCCTCCTTTAGGCCTCTTATTTTTATCAAAACCCAATCAAAGTCACAAAGAGGAATACTGCAGACCCAGCAGCCCTGTAGGCAGATGATGAAGCCAGAGTAAACATGAGGGTCGGGGAGCTGGGATGAATCACAAAGTGGCTATGGATTGCTGTTGTGCAACCTGCAAAATTTGATAGGTGCATCTCCCTCCCTACCCTGGATCCCGAAAGATTTCTCAGTGGGAGATATTGTAAGATTTCATATTTCATGTTGGGAAAAGTTAATATTCCTACACCCTCACACTGCCAGTGGTACGAATATAAATGAGATCTAAATGGGATATTTTGGAGCGAAGGCATCGGGGAGGGTGAAATTGGCTGACCTGCTCACAGAGAGAAGGGAATATTAAGCAAACTCCTCAGCCCACACTAGTTGTTGCTGATTCACCAAAAAAGGGAGCAATCAATACAGAGCGATTAGAGCCTTTCTGAGAGCCTCGGTGGTTGGTCTGTCCTGCTCTGCTCGTCTTTTGGCACGGATCAAACAGTCTTGTCTTTTTATTCTACACGGAATAGTGTGTGTGTGTGTGCTGGAGAAAGTATTAGCATTTGTGTCCATCTCAGTAAGTGTGTTTCTGAGTGGATTAGGGTTGGACCAAGATCGGGGTTTTTTTTTGTTTTGAAGGCTAATCGGTTCTACAAATGGCGGACGATGGACAACAATAGCTTGACAAAACATTTTTGTCTCCTTGGTTAACGTGGAAACAGACAACAAATCTCAGGCTGTGTCAACAACAAAATCACTTTTCATACTTTAGGGCACTATTACATGGTCAGCCATTTTTTTCATGGTATCTGAATTGTAATTAAAATTTGTGGAATACATTTGAGGGCGCTTATTATATCCCACACTGTAACATCTAGTGAATACCTACGCTTACTACAAAGGATGTCAACATTTAAGCACACCAGTCAGGTCTGGCTGGAGGCAGACAGATTGATAGCTGCATTCAAACAATAGCTGTGTTTCAATTCAGGGGCTGAAGCCTTCAAAGGCTGCCCTTGAAGACCAATTGCGTCACATCGGTGCGACCAAGGCTGTCACATTTGGAAGGCTCCTTCAGATGGGACCTTCTTTCCCTGAATTTGGAGGATGCAACGGATGAATCCTTTGTGGCCCAGCCTATCCCAAGGTTCATTGTGCACCGGTGATGATTATATATTAAGTTAACTCATGCTAGCTAATGGTTAACTGTTGTTAACATTACCATTAGCGAAGCAGCACACATCTTTAACAATCTTAATTTGATAAATTTACCTGAAAACGGTCCATCAGCCTGAAATATATCAAACGGTGGTGTTTGGCGGTGAATCTCCTGGAGTGTCCGAGCAAGCTAGTAAGTTGTGTCCTAGTAAGCTAGTAAGTGTCCTAGTAAGCTAGTACATGTCCTAGTAAGCTAGTAAGTTGTGTCCTAGTAAGCTAGTACATGTCCTAGTAAACTAGTAAGTTGTGTCCTAGTAAGCTAGTATGTGTCCTAGTAAACTAGTAAGTTGTGTCCTAGTCAGCTAGTAAGTCGTGTCCTAGTAAGCTAGTAAGTTGTGTCCTAGTAAGCTAGTAAGTTGTGTTCTAGTAAGCTAGTAAGTGTCCTAGTAAGCTAGTAAGTTGTGTCCTAGTAAGCTAGTAAGTCGTGTCCTAGTAAGCTAGTAAGCTGTGTCCTAGTAAGCCAGTAAGTGTCCTAGTAAGCTAGTAAGTTGTGTTCTAGTAAGCTAGTAAGCTGTGTCCTAGTAAGCTAGTATGTGTCCTAGTAAACTAGTAAGTCGTGTCCTAGTAAGCTAGTAAGTTGTGTCCTAGTAAGCTAGTAAGCTGTGTTCTAGTAAGCCAGTAAGTTGTGTCCTAGTAAGCTAGTAAGTGTCCTAGTAAGCTAGTAAGTTGTGTTCTAGTAAGCTAGTAAGCTGTGTCCTAGTAAGCTAGTATGTGTCCTAGTAAACTAGTAAGTTGTGTCCTAGTCAGCTAGTAAGTCGTGTCCTAGTAAGCTAGTAAGTTGTGTCCTAGTAAGCTAGTAAGTTGTGTTCTAGTAAGCTAGTAAGTGTCCTAGTAAGCTAGTAAGTTGTGTCCTAGTAAGCTAGTAAGTTGTGTTCTAGTAAGCTAGTAAGCTGTGTCCTAGTAAGCCAGTAAGTCGTGTCCTAGTAAGCTAGTAAGTGTCCTAGTAAGCTAGTAAGTTGTGTTCTAGTAAGCTAGTAAGCTGTGTCCTAGTAAGCCAGTAAGTCGTGTCCTAGTAAGCTAGTAAGTGTCCTAGTAAGCTAGTAAGTTGTGTCCTAGTAAGTTAGTACGTGTCCTAGTAAGCTAGTAAGTTGTGTTCTAGTAAGCTAGTAAGTGTCCTAGTAAGCTAGTAAGTTGTGTCTTAGTAAGCTAGTAAGCTGTGTCCTAGTAAGCCAGTAAGTCGTGTCCTAGTAAGCTAGTAAGTGTCCTAGTAAGCTAGTAAGTTGTGTCCTAGTAAGCTCGTACGTGTCCTAATAAGCTAGTAAGTTGTGTCCTAGAAAGCTAGTAAGTGTCCTAGTAAGCTAGTACGTGTCCTAGTAAGCTAGTAAGTTGTGTTCTAGTAAGCTAGTAAGTCGTGTCCTAGTAAGCTAGTAAGTTGTGTTCTAGTAAGCTAGTAAGTCGTGTTCTAGTAAGCTAGTAAGTCGTATCCTAGTAAGCTAGTAAGTTGTGGCCTAGTAAGTGTCCTCGTGAGCTTGTAAGCTGTCCTATTAAATTTAAAAGATATGTATAATAATCTCTGGGTCAATGATTTGGGGCTAACTAACTTACTAGCTTACTCTTTCTTTCGTCAAGTGCAGCTGGTTGCTAGGTAACGGGAATGCCAACGAGTTAGGGTGAGACCAGCTGGTGATGCAATCAGGAAATCCTCCACAGACCAGATCATACCAATTCTGAGGCCGTTCGGTTTGGCTGATGCCGTCTTCAAAGGACGTAACCGACATAGACTGTGCAGGCCGTGTCTTTCAAAGGCTGCAGCCCCTGAATTGAGACACAGCTATAGTACCCACTGCTCAGCCTCCAGTCTCCGCTGGTTAGCTAGCCTTGCTGCTCTGCTCAGTGCACCAGATGCGCTGAGTGAGATCTAGCTAGCAGCACCGCTAATTTGGCATCGTGACTCAGCTTTGTTGCAGTTGAAGATTGTGCTCAGGCTAAATTTTTAACTTCAGATTCCCTTTAGCATTGCCAAGCACTGTTAGCTCTGTTAGCACAGTTAGCAGTGTCAGCATGACTAGTTGTCCTAAGATAGTTAACAGTGCTAAAGGGGTTTTGTGGCTCAATATGAAGCAGTTTACTAACTGGGGCTACTTAAGGGGAGACAAAATGGTGCCCACCATGTCATCCAGCCTACTGGGATGGCGTTACCAGGGGTAATGCGAATGAGTAGTGCCAGTAGCTAGCTCCCATCTGACCTGACCTCATGCATTTTGTTGTTTTTTATGTCTTCTTAAAAATCAATGGTTAGTTGGGTGCCTGGCTATCAAACGCAAAATTAAGCAAAACTGAAATCACTACTCACTACAATATTAAAACTGTACCATATATTATTGACGATTTCCGTCACCTAGCAACCAACAAGTGGACAGTTTGTTGCTTACCATTCGTCACCCAGTATATGAGGCTAAAAAGCCAAACTGCAGTCTCCTCAGATGAGCAGAGGCACAACGGTGGGCTTTTCTAGGGAACAGCAAATTCACCAGCTCGCAAAGGAATCATCTTGCAGGCATGTGGATGTCAGATAGTTAGCGAAATTTGCATTAGCTGGCTCTTGCAGGATTATTTGTTTGATTATTCTTACTGTTGTTTGGAAGTTAAGATACTGTTTGCCACAGCGACGGTAGTGGACATTTACATTCCTCCAGCCTGCTACCGTGATGACCATTTGAATCCACATCATTTATTTGAGTGGGTTACAACTAATTAGTGACCTCAAGATGCTATACAGAGAAATACGAATTAGGGGATAGCGATTCAGTCTGGACACAGACTGAGTTCAGAGGCAGGAACTTTGTAACAATATGGAATCACAGTGGCATTGGTAATTGACCCTTTGTTAAGATAGCTGCAGTAATTAACTACGTGAGTTGGTTGAGAACTCTCTCACAGCCTCAGTTTGAATTTTTAATGTTACCATGTCTTGACGTTCATGACGTGGTAACTCGGTGCTGTGGAACCTGATGAAAGTTATATTACGCAGCGTCTTCACCAGCTGATGATCAATGTAGAGGACATGGAAATGAAGCAGCAGCAATGTTCTTGTACTGTAGAGCTGCTTGGCTTTTTTGCGGAGAAAAATGTGATGTGTTATTTCTTATATACATATTTCGGAGCACTCACCAGCCACTTTGTAAGGTACACCTGTTGAACTGCTCTTAAACTTAAATAGATTAAATAAATTAAATGAAACAACTTTGTAGACTGGTAGTAAATGAACATTTAGTTTACGGGCAACAGTTCTGTGGGACATTCCTGCAGTCAGCATGCCAAAGTCACGCTCTCGAAAACTTGTGACATCTGCAGCATTGTGCTGTGGGATTGAAGTGCGTGAAAAAGTTTTCAATTTTTAACTGAAACCTGTGAAGAATGGAACCAAAACAAAAGTGTTGCGTTTGAATATTAGTTCAGTTTATATACAAGAAAGTAGATACTACAGCTACCTTACAGACTGATTCAAATCCTGTTGTAGACGATGCTGTATTATCGACTGCTCATGTAATAAATAAATAATGAAACAAGTTACACCACAGCCATCATATGAACAATGCATACACAATACAGAAAGCAGAACTACACAGAAACACACCGTGAACCTGGTTTATTGATCTAACTGTGTGTGTACAGGAGCAAGAATCGCAGTTCAGAACTGACAGAGCAGCAGTTTGTGACAAGATAAAGAGTCTGCAATAAGACTGTAAACAAGACATTGATTTACTGCCACGCTGTATAGATCCTACACGAGACGGTGAGACACATTATTAGCATGTGTATTCAATAAAACCGCCTCTGTCTCTGCGTTGTAGCAGTCTGTGCACTAACAAGTCTATACACCGAGCTCTTCCCTCTTACTCTGAGGATTCATACGTCCTTGAGGCCGCTATTATCTGCGGATGGTTTGGACTTTTTGGGGATGCCTGTCAAGTCCCATCCTAGCCTTTAGCTTCCCTTTAGCAGCCAGCATCCACCCTGTTAGTTTCGCCTGCAGCGAGGTCACCTCCAGCTGCTTTAAGCCAGCTCACATCACCACTCCTGGGAGGGTTTATACATATGCAGCACCGTCTCTCACTCTCGCTTTTCTTTCCTCCCCCCATCCCCCTTTCCTCTGTCTCCCTCCTTCCCATTCCTTCACACGCTCATTTCATCCCCGTTCTCCACTGGGGACTGAGAGTGGCACGTTTAAATAGGTTTGGGAGATGAAGAGAGTGACTGCGCAGCTCGGGCCTGTCTGTCCTTGCGCTCACAAACATTATTCATGCCTTCCTAACTGCCAGCTAGAGTACGAGGGACCTTGTGAAAGACAGCCCGGCCATGAGAGAGGGAGACACACACCTGATGCTCAGCGGACGCAGAGACAGCACAAGGAAAGGAGGGAGGAAAGAGAGTTGATAGACAGCGGGAGGAGGCGCGCTGCTTTTCAGACTATTCTGGTTTTAATTCGATTGACAAGCCCGGCAGCGCTGCTTTCTGTGTTCTGTCTCGGCCCATCAGATGCATCTAAGGAAATCAGCTTATGCTTCCTTTGCTACAGTTTTACTTTTTAACTTGTTTTTAGTTTTAAGTTGAACATGACGTTAAGTCTCATTATTGTTCACTTCAGTCAATTTGGTCATTTATTTAAATGAAAAGCTTCGTCTAAAATTCGAAGTTTTAAGTGATGAAAAGTTGTGAAAATGACATTGTATAACAGAAAATACAGTTTTTCTCTCTACCACAGAAAAGTTGAATTGAAATTAAGTTTTTCTAAGTTTTCACTTAGTTGCTACTCTGGCTTGTTTCTGTCATTACTGCAACAAAATTATTTAGTGTACCGTGAGCTGCAAAAACATGACACATAAATATATCGCACACACACAAAAAAAGCTTTCAGCTGACTGTCAAACCGAAAGGATTAAGAAATGGATGGACAGTGTAAGTTATGAAGCTTATAGAAAACTGGAACTGTATCAAAACTGGATGATATATGATGTAGAGAACAAAACTGACATCATCAAACTTGGCTGCATCACAGTTACATGGCACAGTGATTGTTTGAGAAATGAAATGAATGGATGACTGTCTCTTCTTTGCCATTAGAGCCACAAGAATGTCGTTATCGCAAAAATACCCTGAAATATGATGATGTGATATTATTTTAGAGTCATATTGCCCAGCCCTAACCACCACCTCATATTGCCCATGAACTCTATATTGACCCTTTGAACACAGCAATAGAAATGGCCAGTGCTTATAATTGGTATTTTTGGATATTGTGATGTCATTTCTTGGAGTATCTTCAAATGCTCCATATCCCCAAATCTATAAATCTGAAGCTAAAAGCTTCCACAAGTCAATAAACTACGCTAATTGATAAAAGCATGAACATTTTGTCATGAATTTTAAACAATACAACGTAAATTCGTACAAAATAACACAATAAACATTGATCCAAAAAAATGTAGGAACATGAACAAAATATTTCTGCAAAGGCATTTTGATGGTTTCATCGTTCCTTCCTCTTGTGCCAATGTGCGTTGTCACACGCCACAATGCAGGTTTGCGCTGTAGTAAAACGTAGTAAACACCAAAAGAATTTATTTGTTCATTTTTCATGCGAGAAGGAGAGTGCTAACTTGGCACAGACTCAGTCACATCATCTTTTATTTTCTGGCACACAGTCGGACTGCTAATCTTTCAAATGTGTCACACAGTCGGGCCCTTTCTTCTAAATCTCAATCTGTACCCATTTTCTCGGCGCTCTTGACGTTCGCGTTTCGACTGAAGTGACACATTTACAACAACAAAGAGTGTCGCAGGTCGCCGTCGCGTCAAGAATGACATTGTGAAGGATTAATATACTGTGAATGGCGCGATAATGCTCAGCGCCACTCTTTCACAGTCCAGGCAAACAAAAAGGAGGAAATGAAGGAAGGACTGTTGTCTCCGACTCACCTTTGATTACAGTGACATCATCTCTGCCTGAGAGACTACAGCGTGAACAAAGGTTAATGGTGTGATCACTCAGCTTAATCATCCCTCTGTCTCTCTACTTATTATGAAGGTATGAAAGAAAGTGAGGTGTGACACGGTGTCTTTTATCAGCTCACAGCTTTTAAGAGAAACACCAAGCCACTTAGACTATGATGCATTCAAGTGCAGCTGTGGGTGTTTGGATATCCATGACTTCCAGTTTAGTCCGAGCGAATCAAACCCAAATGTAGCACTGAAATGAACAGCTGATTGGTGGATAAATAAATTAATTGGTTGTCAGAAGATTTATTGACCACAATTTTTCAAGTTCCTGATTAATCACCTTTCATTTATCAGACAAACATGCCAAAAATGTTTTGACTTAAGCTTCTCAAATTTGGTGTCCTCCCTGTTTAGTATCATAATATGACATAATATAATATAGAACTCATCTGTTACTTTTTTTTTTTCCATGACTGAATGGTCTTTAAAATAAAATAAAAATTGTAAGAAACAAAAGTAAAAAAAGCGAGTTACTTTTTAAAAAAAAAAAAAAATTATAGACCATTCAGTCATGGAAAAAAACCAACAGATTAGTTCATATATTGTATTATATTCTAATAATAAAACATATCACTGTTTCTAAATTCTAAGCAAATGCAGCAGGAAGTAATGAATACTTACGATGGTCTACTCTGAGTATTAAAACTCGTCCATGCTTTGATTTCCAGTCGGCGAGACTGCTGTAAAAAAGCGTCTCAGTCGACTGCAGCTCCTCCAGAAGCTGCAGCTGCTACAGTTTTGAGGTGTTTACACAGGCTTCTAGTAAATTTAACCTGTAATCATAGGTTTGTCTGTCAAAACAGGAGCAGATCTGTAGAAAACAGGAGCTCAAGCTAATGCTAATTAGCAGAAATTAGGGTTGAGAGACACTGGAGTGTAACATAATGTCATGGAGTTATTGGAGTATTTCATGCCATTAGTCAGAGACAGTCATAAGTGAATAAGTTATTTCTTCACAACAGACAGTCGAACAATATCTGATCAAATATATATCACTTGCGTTTCCCTTTTATTCTCAGCGCAGGGCTTTTTCTCCAATGTCCATGTCATGTCATGTCATTTTTTTTTAACTGAAGTTACTCTTGATGTAGGATACATTTGATTTTTTTTAGGGTATGCCCCGATCTGATCTCAGAGGGCTGATCAAGGCATTTTCTAACTGATTGGTGTCGGCTGTGTCGATCTTTTGTGAGCCCAATCCATCCAGGTTTTATGCACAGCGACGCAACAAGTGCAGCTGTTTTTCATTCTCCTCCACTTTGCACCTAGCTCGCTGCAAAACACATCACGCCATAAACGTCAGCAAAATGCAGTTAGTAATTGTTTATTTAATTACTTATCAGCACTTGTTTTTCCAATTTTTAACCAATTAATCAAAGTGTTCTTACTTTTTAAATGGTTTGAATTCACATGTATTTTTTTATTTTTACTGGCAGTTTGCTGTTCTTAGATTATTTTGTTCTTACTTCTTAATGGTTTTAAATGAACGAATAATTTTATTTTTTTCCCAGAAATATATTTATTGAACGTGTTGCAAAACAGGGAAGACAAAAAAAGCACAATAATACACAGATAAAACCAATGATATACAAATTACTGACATCTAAAACTGTGTTTACTTATGTTGAGTGTTTTATTTTTACACTACACACATTGTGTTTGTGGCTGCGACTTCTGCAGTAGCTCACATATTATGCACCAGCATGAATGATGCTGTTAAATCAAGATTTGCTTGCTTTACTCATTGTGTCTTGTAGTAATCAGTTGTGTTTTTTGCACTACAGTTGTATTTTCTTCACCACAGTTTAGCTTAAGATTCATGCAAAGTTGTGAGGTTAAAATCGGCATGTGTGTTAGATGGCTGTCTTGTTTGTCCTGGTGCCAAAATGAGATGCAGAAGAATCTTTGGGCTGTTGGCCATACTGTACCGTGGCCACACTCTGTTCTGAATAACCCATGGCTCCTGGCTGTTCTTTTCTCCCCTGTGCTTGGTTTCTTTAAACATTGATTTTATGCTTCAGGAGCTTTCGCGCACGCTGAAAATATGTTGTCCAAAATATGCCCTCTTTGACTTTACCCTTCCAGCACATTTGAGTCAGACATTCTGAGCCGGGCGTATGTAGTAGAAAGCAAAACTTAGGCTCGGCTGTTGATTGAAAACTCATCCCGCTCTGGGCTACTGCGAGATCAGCGTTCAGGCCTGAAATCCATTGAATTTTAAAAACTCCTATCTTGACGTTTTTTATGCCAGGGAAGAGTGTGTGTTGCAGCCAGTGATGAGGAGAGAATTTAGAACACACACTCGCACTTTCCCCTCAAGTTCTCATTGCCCCTGGGCAGCAGAGCCACGCTGTGCTGCTTTGAACCACAGGGAGGTACGGGAGGCACCAGGCTGCCGTCTGGCGTCACATCGTCCTCGTCTCTTCCGCGAGTTACTCACCACAAGGTATGCAGTAATTAGACAGAGGTCAAGGGAGTGTGTGGCCTCGCTCCCTCCTGACCCGACGCAGCACCCTTTAAGAAGTGGGACAGCAAGTGTTGCTTGACTTCCTCCAACAATTAACGCGAAGCTCCCTCCCTTCACTCCTGCCCTGCTGTTTGCACTCTGCCTTCATTAATATCCCTTTCTCTAACTCCCTCGCCCCGTCCTCTCATTTTACTCTGCCTTTTGATATGTTTTTTTCAGTGTAAAGACAGCGGGGAAAAAGACTCAAATAAAAAGAGAAGAATGAAAAGAAAATTGAAGGCACAATCACTCTCCTTCTGTTCTCCCCCGCTCTCTGAGTTGAAGCTTCCTCCTCAGGGCATAAATATGGGATTTGTGCCTTTTAGTCTTTTCAGTGGAACTACATTGAAAGGTCACTGTTTACAACTCTCCTGTTGCTTGCCTAGAATTAATCCTACCTCACATTCATGCATGCTGAAAATGAGTGTATGCACCAGCCACAGACGTTTCTATAGTTCATACACTGAATAATAGGCTTTATGCATTTACTCTCTTTAATTTAGTGAGCTCACAACCTCAGTGCCCTCACTGTCTTGTGTTGCTTGGGTCAAACTGTATTCTTTTTTACTACCTCAGTGGTGCACTTAACTCTTTGCATACAAACTACAGTATACCGCGCTTTATTTGTTAAATGCTTTGGGCTGTCTTGCCTCTTTCAGAATGGTATATGAGTTCGTTTCTGAGGCCTTTACTACGCAACCAGTTCAACTTACCCAGGATATCTTTCTGATATCTGGCTTGACTCCGGAGCAGGTTATGTTCAGCATAAGAGTTAACCCTGAAGTTACCTCACTAACTCCAAATCCTGCTTCGTAGTACAAGCCTCAGGTCTCTTAAAGAATACGTCACTCCTGAAATGAGTATTTGTGTATTAATGGCTGACCCCATGTGAGGTTGAACTTGTGAAGACAACCCTGTTGTGCTTGTTTGCCTCCGCAGTGAACGAAGAATCCAAAAAATGTAGAAAATTGTAGACGAATTAAAGCCTTAGGGGTCCACTTTCAACAAAGACCAAACTATCAAAACATCTGTTTACAAACTCTCACACTGTCTGTGCAGTATAATCCAAGTTGAAACTTATCTTTGTTCTCCTCAAAGCCAGACTTCATTGACAAAAACAATAATCTGTGCTGAACACGGGAGCCACTGGTCTACCTCTGCCTCCATCAGTTAGTTAGTTTGTGATGTTGTGTGACTTTGGAGTTAACAAGGGTTAGCTGCGATTCACCAAAGTCACAAATTAATGCTGTGTTCACACTACTAGCGACAACACAACAGCCTGAGCAGCCACATTGTCGCTGAGTCACTGTTGAAGTTTTGCTCAAGTGCTCGTAGTTACATCATCACTGGCTTGTGTGTGTGTGCTGTTTGCCATAAAGCTTCTTGACTGAATGTCATCTTAATTTTGTTACCAGTCAAAAGAACATCTGTGCTTTTGATTAATGTCCGAGCCCCATGTTAACATCATGTTTCACTGCCAACTGCATACCCGTGCACACTGCAATACACATAGAGCCGGCATAGCATCACGGAGTCACGTTACAAACCTATCACAGCCGACAGATATCTTTCCCTTCTTCTGTAAATATTCAGTCTGATAAATATGGAAAGGTTGATCAGGTAAATAGGCTATACGACATGCCTGACATCACATGGTTAAAGATGCAGCATGTGTACAGTGTTAACAATGTTACTGATACTATTCTTTCTCACACCTTCAACTCAAACCACCAAAATATATAATTTGATAATTACATTAATATCGTAAACAGTCGACAAATGGCCCGAAAAAGAAGGTGTTTTGGAAGTACTGAGCAGATAAATGAGACTTGGATCAAGAATTTTGTCCGATTTTGGATTCTTCTTTCACCATTGAGGCAAGTGAGAAAACTTCACAACTTCAGTGTAACACAGGGTCAATAATTGATATACAAATGGTCTTTGGGGGGTGACGTGTTCCTCTAATAGTCTGTCAGTTGGTCCTAACTTTAAAATAGAAATGATAGTGAATCTAAAATATATGAGGCAATAACAGAATACAGCTGGAGCTGAGTTGTTTGATAGACTTCTCACAGCTCACACAGGTCTGCATATTTCTGTGTTCGTTCTCTCAAAAAGTTGAGTCTGACTGCTGTGGTGGAATTTAATGCTTCTCGGTTGTAACACTTGCTTCTCTGAGCTCGTTAAATTGTCCACTAGCCTCTGGCTTCAGTCCAGTGGCCCAGACCAATGCCTCTATTAGCTGCTCCTTCAGTCCACTGCCTGGCTACTATATGAGCCTCCCCTGGTTCCTGTGGTAGACTGTATGGGCTCACCCCGGCCAGGCCCTGCTTCCAGCCATTATGATGAGTGATGGCTCTCTATTATTCTAACTTGAAAGCAGCCATTGTTATTCTGATTAGCCGTGGCAAATGAGGGCTGCATCGCTAAGCTTCCTTTCTATCGCTCCACTCACTTTTCTCTGTTGCTCTCCTACCTTCTCTCACGTCGCCTCCCTGCTCTCTTCCTGTGCCAGTGGGCACTGTGGGCGTAGTCATCCGGTCCCTGCAAACACCCAGACCTCACGCTGAGAGGAATTGTGTGGCGTTTCTCTGTATCTGTGGCCGAATGCTGCAGGAAAAGCCTTGGCGCCGAGTTGGTCCCAAATGGGAGTGTGATGCCAGCCGCAGCTTTACCAACCCCGAAAAGATGCTCGGCTGAATAAGAGCGAAGCCGTGCTAGTTGTGTGGACATGAAGTGAAATAGTTCTGCTTCTCCTGTGCATGTGCACTGGGTTGACTGGCATCTAGTGTTTGTGGGAGGGATGGGACGGGCCAGAAAACCACGTGGTGCCACTTGCTCCACCTGTGTGTATACTTGTGCCATCAAATAACAGTTGTATATGACCAAATCATTCGTCCACATGTAAACTGTGTTATTCCAGGCTTCTAATTGGTCAACATGGCTCTGGGTTAGGGTTATATTGCTACCAGTTGGTTCTGTTGGGCTGTATCTGTTTTTTTCATATCTTCATGACATTTGACATACAGTTTATGATGATGTTTGTCATAAGGTCGGGTACTGCTAACATTTGAACCAATGCTGTTTACCTGGAGTTCGGTACTGGTACCCAGTTTTGCCTTTTATCGATACTTAATTTCTCTGTGATAACAAAAATGTAATTTCTGAACAAGCTGCAGGAATGACAAAGCACACAGAGAAACAGAGGTGCTTTTTAGTAGACTCAAAAGCAGTTCTCTTCCTCTGCTCTCGTCTAATCACACATGCAGCTAATCTTCTGCCTCTGTCTGTCTGCATGTGTGTGTGTGTGTGTGTGTGTGTGTGTGTGTGTGTGTGTGTGTGCGCGCGCGCACCCTCGTCTAGCAGTGATACTAGGCTATTACTAAAATAATATAGAAAAGAAAATAGATCAGATGCTGAAACTACTGCAGCAGAATGGGGCTGGAGGGATTGTATTGGCTCACTGGGAAGCCGACTGAGTGGCCAACAGAGTGGCCGATGAAGTTCTGTGGCAGGTTTCCCAGCTTTAGGGGCTTCTGCCTCCCGTTCTGCTCCTGGGAGCTCTGTGGCTGGCTTCGGGGCGCCTGGCAGCACTTCACCTCTTGTCTAAAGCCGGCATTCTCATCCAGATACTCTCTCAGGTACTGGGATATGACACTGATGGATTTAACATGAATTGGTACTTGGTAGTGTCGATGACAGTACCCTTAAAAGTACCGAATTCGGTATCCAACCTCCTCCTGTACTGCCTTAATATGCACATTCAGCACATGCAATGCATCAAAACATTGTTTTCTAGTTGGAGCCGCGCCTCGTTTTCAAACTGTGTGGTTTGACTAAAATGAACAATGACAGCAATATAGTCCACGATGAGCAGCGCTAAAATCAACCTGCGTAGTTGTCCCTCCATTGTGACATTAGAAAGTGTCACATTCATCTTGCAAGTGTACTCTTCTTCAACGTTTGCTTTACTTCCTAGATTTTTTCCCGCATGGAAATTCTGACCAATCAAGAGCAGCTTTCTCACACAAGGCATTTGATCTGGTCCGCTTGTAAATGCTGCCGTGAGAACATGAACCAACTCTCGGCAATCTTGGCAACTACGTAACAGAATCAGTCCCTCAGACCAAAGCAAGACAACTCTCGGTCTCTCTCTGCTTTGTCCTGTGACGTTAGCACCACAGTACAATCATCTCTGCACAGCATCTCTGTATCAGATTAATAGAAAGCAGAGCATCTGTACTTTTGACAGGACTGAAAATCATATCCTCTGTATTTCTAAATACCCTGGTATACTTAAATACCACCCAAGCCCAAACACTGGGTTAAATTCCTGTTAAATGCCAGTAATATAACTGGTCCCAGGGTTAAGTAGGACCCTTGTTTACTGTGAAGTGTCCCTGAGCCTGCAGCTACGGCCGCTAGAGGAGAATGGAAATGTTAAAGTATTAAACAGATCCACTCAGTGGCACATTACTGAGCTGCCATCCACACAGCAGTGAGTGCATTGAGTATAATTCTCTGTCGGAGCTCAGCATCATTTTACTGTTAAACAACTCCCCGTTCAGCTTGGACACAAGATTGTATGGGAGGCCTTTGATGTGGTTCCACGTCCTTTACAACCATTAACTTTTGGCCCGGGATGAATCATTAATGACTCCGTGTCATTTTCAAAGACCCGACATTCATTCTGCTTAATGTTCGTAGAATATCTGCTGTATCTCATCCACGCATTAAGAGATACGATGCAGTATGCAGTGTTGCTGGCCTACCAAGACTCCCACTTCCTTCTAGATTGTCAGAACCAATTTGGCCCTCTCTGTTACACCTACCTGTGTTTACCTGACTGGTACACACTGAATGTGCCCTCTTCAGTTAAGTCGCACAGTGACCGTTTGTGTAGAAAGCCATTGAGACATTTCTAAACGCTCTCCACTGAATGCTTTCCATGAGCGCTGGAGGATGAATACGGGTCCCGGCCTCTTGTCATCACGCATTACAGTCGTTGATTCTGCACCGTGCACCTTTTACAGTTACACACTGGTTTGTGAGGGAGATACGGTGTGTTCGCAGTATGTGTGCAAGTCTGCATGCACAAAGAGCAACTGCACGGAAGAATTTTTCTGTCTGCCTGTGGGATTTTTGTATTCAAGGGAATAAAGGAACATAAAATAATTTGCACACTGCATGATTTGCCTGAGCAAGTGGCACAGACGCAGTCAGTCTTACATTTTCACAACATGTTATTAGTATGCCAAGGATGCTGTGTGCTTTTTTTTTTTTGGGTACTTACTTTCTCATTCTCCTGCTCCAACATCCAAATCCGCTCATCTTACAACTGCGGTGCCCTTATCAACATGCCAACAGTGTAAGTTAATCCTCGTGCAAATAAACACAAACACTCTTTCTCTCTCTCTATCCCTCTTATTTGCTGCTCCCCCTTCAATTCATTCTAGCAAACAAGCTTCCGTCCACTGGTGTGTATAAAGTAGCGGCGAGAGTACAGACTTGGCACACGGACTCCACGGCTCTAGCCTGCGGTACTAATGAGGTCAAACAGATATACACAGTTCCCTAAACATCTCTGTCCAAGACATTCCTGCGCAGCCACTCTGCAGCCTGGAGGCATTTCGACTTGTTGTAGGGAGCCATATCCACTGTGGTTCAGCAAATTATCACCGCAGCTCGGCCTAAGGCACGTTGAGATTCATGTCTTAACACTTTTAGGAAAGAGGAGGCTTTAGTGTCGTCTCGTAAGTTTTCAGAGCCTCCTACGTCTACAGCCACAGGGTGGAGAAATGGTCACTCGATACACAGAAAACTCTTTATTAAAGAAGAGTACTTAACTGTTTATAGCCAGCTGATGTTGACCGCCAAACTCTACAGCTCCCAGTCATTGATGGTGTTTGGTATCGGCTTGAAAATACGGTTTATTATTTTAGATAATTCTTCTTTGGTCTTGTTTTTCTATTAATTAATAATCCACACACTACCCGCTTGTGGAGTTTCACCAGACGTAGCAGACTTAATTCTATGCAGATGCAGTAATCTAGTAAAAACATTATTTATTCAGATTAGTTACATTTCTTTGATTCTGTTTTGCTGCTTAATGAGATGATTTACAGGGACTTTAGATGTTAGCAGAGCTAATACCATAAAAGAACGTGTCTGTTTAGTTCTCAAGTGAAGCGCATACAGTGAATAGTCGTTCATCCACTTTCTGCAAGGTTGCAGAGTAGATCCTGATTTCAACGGAGAAATAGAAAATGCAGTCGGAATTATAACAGTCACCGCACTTATAGCCAGCTATGGTTGAAACTACCAGTACAAAAAAGCATTCTCACTTACTGGAAGTCCCCCATTTCATGTAAGCAAGAGGTGGTGCCTGGGAGAACAGAGCAGTCCCATAGCTAGTTCGTAGCTTTGGTCAGAAACAGCAGTCTTTGTCTGTCAGAATTTGTCTTCAGCCTTCACCAACAAGACTTTTAAAACCTCGTTGTATCTCCAGTTATACATACTTGTTGTTGTCTTTGTGTAACTGACCCTTCCTCTTCATCCTCTGATGTTTGCCTTCTTTTTTCTCCGTGTTTATCATTAGCCTCATAATAGAGACGTCGTCAAAGCGCCCAGTTGCTCGCTGCAAATTCTCCAGGTAGTTACCTGCTCTGCTCACACACACAAAGGATCTGGCAGGATAAAGTCCATCTAATGTCCAGTACAGCTCCTCCCAGTAACGTCTAGATAATTTAAAGTTTGCTGTGCATGTGTGATAGGGCTGCCCCTTAATAGTCGACCAAGTGTTAGTTGACCAGAAAGGTAAGGAGTCGGCAAGATTTCATTGGTCGCTTCGTCACAGAAAAAAAAGTGAAGCTCTAAAACCTTTTGTGCTTCACCTTATTTTCTGTCGTTTATATATATGTTACAATGTGGGATATACATCTTAAACGTGGCCAAAGTTCCAAATAATGAGGCAAACGCATGAAACTATAATACCTGGGAAAAACCTCAGGCTTCAAACTGTTTTAAATATTCTTTTCCTTGGGATGGATTCCTGGTCGTCTCCTCCAGGCAAGTTACTGCAAGTGCTTACATTACAAACTCTCCGACATGTAGCTCCATGCTAACATCACGGAGAAATGCAATCTTGGTTGCCAATGTTGTTAATTTCTCGCCGATTTCAGATAATATTCCTGCTGGAACATGATAGAAAGTGCCACATACTTCAGTACAGTCATCGCCCTGCCTGGAAAAGAGATTCTGAGATGTGGAATATCCAGGAACACCGACCAATCAGAGCAGACTGGGCTTTTCGCAAGAAGGCTTAAAGAGATAGGCGCTGAAATGGAGCGTTTCAGACAGAGGGTGAATGCAGGTGTTCCACCACAGACAGTATGAGGAAAATAAAGTGCATTTTGATCATGAAAGCATGTAAATATGTTCAAGTAGAAACCCAAAATAAAAGTGCAAACCTTAAAAATGAGTATCATAAGTCACCTTTAAGTCATGTGATGACAGCCAAGACTGTAAGAAGCAGTTGAAAGCCCCAGAAGCTAGTAAGAAAATATCTCAGACTATTTGTTAGATATTCTGTTCCCAAAGGTCGAAAATGAAATTTCCTGTAGCCTTACTAGACTTTGTTTTTTGTGTGAATGTGATCTGGCGACCTCACACGTTCACAGAGCTTCAGGCAACTTGTCACCTCCTCCCCTTATTTGTCCAGTGTAAGCTGTTCTCCTCATCCTTGTTTCCACTTCTCACCGCAAACTTTCCACAACAGGGGAAAGACATTCACTGCTCAGATCACACATCCCTGCTGCTCTGTTGCTCTGTGACACCTTAGCACGAGCGTTACAGAGTCAGTCCAGAGGAGTGTCTTGTCCCCTCCTCCCTCCTCCCTGGAGTCAAAGGGAGTCACAGCCACTGGAATGTAAAGAATGCAGCTGTAGCAAAAACAATGGAAAGTAAGCTCTTATGACAGATGTGCAACCTCATCTAAGCTTCAGAGCAAACCATCCAGGCAGTATATTGTTTCTTGTTTCTTCTCTTTCCAAAGAGCAGGACTGAGAAGAATTTACATGACAGCAGCAGCAGCAGCGCAACGAGTGCCTGCAGCACAGATATCTGGAGGTTAAACGACAATTACTCTGCAACATCTTTGAACAGAACCTCTGTTCTTGGAAATAAGCAGAATTCTTCTTTCAGCTTCTAATGCGGTTTTTATATTCTCAGTTTTTTTTTTTTTTTGGGCTGTTTTAAGTCTTCCAGTAATGAATCTCTAAAATCAGGTCTCTGAGCCAGGAGTTAATGATGAGTCATTTTTTAACAGACTTTTGAGATTTAATGAGGTGTAACAGATTGCACATTGAATGAAAGTTCCTTTTTTAATTTTAAACAGTTGTGTCTTCCATATTAATAACTTGACCCAGAACATTACAGAGTCATTTGCCCCTGTTAGGGCTGATGGTTAAATGGTATCCATGTGCCATGTGAGTGACCTCCCCGTGTGTTCAGACATACTGTTCAGATTCAAAGAGACACGCTGTCTCATTCATACAATCTGTATAAGTTGGACCAGGGATTGGCTTGAGCGCTGTTATTCTGCTAAAATATGGTTGTACATTACGTACAGTCAGATTGTCATTACGTTTGACGTTCATACGTCTTTATAATTAAATATTTCACAAAATATACTACGTACCTGGCAGATTAACATATTCATTTATTTGCTGCCATGCGGTATTGGTCCTGTTTTTGTCCCGATAATGTTCCAAGCGAATATTCCAAACTACAAGATGACGAAAAACCGTCAAAATTCACCTCTCCCCCTTTGCTACACGTAGTTTTTTTTTTCAGGTTTCTATTTATCAGTGAAGAGATATACGTCTTTGCATTGGACACTAGAGGCATCATCCATATATTTATGGATCTACGGACACCAGTCACATGCACAAGTGGAAACAAGTGGAAGTACTGTGACAAAAATAAACTCATCGAATGTGCAGTGCAAGCTTGGGTTGGGTCGGCACTACCAAATACCGACTCACATGAAATCCATTGGTGCCAAATTTCAGTGCACCTTTAGAGTGCGTCTGAGTGACCCCCAAATTCCACCAGATGCGTGTTGGTTGCGTCTGCGCTCCGGAACAGCAGCCGAGCCAATATGTTTCAATTCTAGTCAATGTGTGTGCACAGAATCAAAATAAAACATCTCGTTAATTTTCAAAATACACAGCGTTCACGGTGGATCATATTTCTCTGCACTACACCTTGAAAACTACATAACGGGCAGAGGCAGGCCTGAAGTCAACAGGTCAGAGGTTTTCAGACGTCATTTCACCCCGTTGACACCGTGGACGAGGAGATATTAATCATGCAGGTGCACTGAGATGTCTTCCGGTGGAGCTGCACCGCTCCGCACAGCAAACTCAGTCGGTGGGTGTTGACGGACGGCGGAGCATGCAGCGGATAACCAGCGCTGCCGTTCAGCAACTGACACGCATCCAGTGGAATTCTGGCATGAGAATGCAAGGTTTAGACAAGACATTAAAGTGCCGCTCTAAAGCCTGGAAGCCGGCCATGAAGTTTGGAGGCTGGCAACGAAGCTCCACAGAGCCGCCAGGTTCAAATTCTAAAAGGAGGCAGAAGCCCCAGGAAGCTGGCCACGGTGCTCCGCAGCTGCTCCGTGTGCTCCATCCATCTTCGTCCGACTCCGTTGGCTCTGATGGCTCCATGCGGCTCCATTAGCTCCGTCAGCCTCCCAGCAATCCACAACTATTATTGCAGTGCCGATCTTCTGCAATAAGTGTCACATCTTGTGTACTTTTTTTTCTATATTACTTCAGTAATAGCCGAGTATCTTTGCTAGACAAACAGACAGACAGAGACAGAAGATAAGCTCTTTGTTTGATCAGAAAAGAGAAGAGGTGCAAAATTGATTTGAAGTCTATTTGTATGTCACCCCTGCAGTTTGTGAGAAGATACATATTTTTTATCACATTGAAAGTAAAGTATCGAAAAAGGAATTGCTGGGAACTGGTACTTGTATCAGTTCAAATGTGAACAATGTAAACTCTGTAATGTTAAACTTGTATTTCATAGCTAATCTTGAGAGTCTGTGTAGCGTAGAAAAGTAGGCTAACCCTCACCGTGAACATTTTCACTTGAGTATTTGCTTGTTTTGCGAGTACTCAAGTACTTGATAATAGTGAAATGTGAGTACTTAGATATGGAAATTCCTTAAAATGCTCAGCCCTTAGTTTGGACGGCTCTTAGCTGACCACATAAGTCATATATTGAGCTCTGATTGGTGAAGTGGGCAGTTGCTCCTCGGGTGTTTTGTAGCATTTTTTCAGTTGAGTGTCATCCTCCTGTTTATTGGCTCTTGGTGGCTGCAGAACACCGTCACAGAGGACAACAGGAGAGTAGCTGCAGGCAGGGCCCTGCTCAGTGCTTTGATGCTGTCGCTTCAGCCTTTGTGGCTTGGGACCTCTTACAACAAAGCAATGTTTTGCTCGCCGCCCCTCGGCACAGGTTTAATTTGTTGCAACCACTTCAACCCTGTATTATGTGAATAATGATTAGAGGCAGAATGATCCAGTAAATCACATGATAAAAAACAGGATTTGAAAATAGTCAGAAAATTGAGACATAATTTGGTGTAGTAGAGATATCTCTCCTCATCATGCCACACACACAAACAACTTTTAAGAGTTTTTCACACCAAGCTTTTACAAACTTTAACAATCCTCACACACAGTCTCTGTCTCCCTCTCCTGCTTAACATTCCCCTCGCCTCATCAGTATCTGAATCAGATTCTGATAAAGTCATTGTTTCCTCCTCCACTCCATTAAATGAAGCTGGATGGATTTCACAAGCGTGGAAACTTTTAGCTGTAAATGTGCTAAGGTTAGCACAGCAATCAGATTGGTGTGTGAATCAGTCACATTATGGTGAACTCAAATGACACACTAGACCTGGGAGATGCCCATTGGTTCACAGTAAGCTAAAACAGCAATGGAGAGAGTTGTATCTAAGATGAAGAAGGTGTGTTGGCAGGATATGGAAACACATCCAACATGCTAATGCACATCTTATGGCGTCAACTGATGTGCCCATTGCCCAACTTCTAGCAGCATTTACACAGAATGATTCCATTTTTTGTTTTATGTGCCATTTGTTTACCCATCAACATGGCTGGTAGATTAATTAAATTAATGTACAACCACTTTTTTCAACCACTTTTGGCTGGTGGCTGGTGCTACTTCTCCCCTAAACCTGTAAACAGACTTTGATGCATTTGGGTGCTTTCACACTTGCCCTGTTTGGTTCTGTTTAATCATACTCAAATTCGTTTGCCCCCTTTGTGCGGTTCATTTGGGCAGGTGTAAACACAGGAATCACACTTGAGTGGGCACCAAAACAATCGGACTGAGACCTTCGGTTACAAACAAACGTCCGACCTGGATCTGAACCAACTGCAGTCACATGACACATTGTTTGGGTTAAACATGAGCATGTTACAGTCCTGGAGGATTATTAATGTGCACCTCCTCCTGTACTGCCTTAATATGCACATTCAGCACATCCAATGCATCAAAACATTGTTTTCTAGTTGGAGCCGCGGCTCGTTTTCAAACTGTATGGTGTGACTAAAATGAACAACGACAGCAATATAGTCCACGATGAGCAGCACTAAAATCAACCTGCGTAGTTGTCCCTCCATTGTGACATTAGAAAGTGTCACATTTATCTTGCAAGTGTTCTCTTCTTCAGCGTTTGCTTTACTTCCTGGATTTTCCCACATGGAAATTCTGACCAATCAAGAGTAGCTTTCTCACACAAGGCATTTGATCTGGTCCGCTTGTAAATTCTGCCGTGAGAACACGAACCAACTCTAGGCAGTTATGCAGCTTTGGGACCAAATTAGTCCCTGATTCAGACCAAAGCAAGACAACTCTAGGTCTGACAGCATCCTAAAATTGGTGAAGTCCCCCTTTAATGGGCTGATGAGTGAGCAACACGTCCTGAACAGATTTCCATCACATTATGAAATGTGTGCCCTGCTGAACAATACATGATGGAGTACATAAGAAACAAGGCAGGATTGTTGTCATCTTTTAAAGGAAAGTGATGGAAACAATTTGTTTCTTCATTATGATAAGGTTGGTTAGCTTCATTTAGACTTGATACAGAGGTAATGAAAATCATTTTGATGAGTTTTTTTTTTTCAGTTTTCCACGTGTTCAGTACCATCTGGTGTCGCACTTTGGGTTATAATATATCCTGCATACAACAATGAAAGTATCACAGATGGATGGTTTGTCAGTTCAATGCCCCATTGTCAATGTTGTTTTAAAGAAACACTGATGGTGGATCAGTTAAGCTGCCAGTACTGACCTTACTAAGTTGATCTGATATTGGTCATGTCATGGTGGAGCAACATTCTTTGTCATTCTAATACTATGTTTCTGCTATCAACTTCTTTGCCACAGAAATCCCAACACATTGTTCATGAGTTCTTGCAAACTAACAGGAAGACAGAGTCTGGCATTTTTCCTCACATGGTGACAAAAGTTACTGATTCAAGTTTAGGTGCTGACGGGTGATCAGTAGCCACATGGGATCAAGCTAGCGGCTTGTCTGTGACTGATTAGCTCTCTTCTGGCCCAGATGGCCTCACCAGGGCAACAAAGTGGCAAGAAGCCCCGAGACCGAGAATGATCCATTCTGTCTCTAGTCGCCCCCCAGATGGGCAGATTAATCAGCAGTGGGACAAGAGACGACTACGGGCCGTAAACTCATTAATAAGTGCTCAGCAGCCGGGATAAACTGTGAGCAACAAAACAGTCACCTTATTTATTGTCACCCCTCTTTTGTCGACCAATTTGTACACGTCTTTTATACTCTCGCATTGTTTGCTTTGTTCCCAGAAAGCTCTGAAACATCCAAGAACGATTGCATTGATTCAGGCTGAGCAATTTGCGTCTCGGGAGCGACTGTGTCAAAATAAAAATTTGCTCATTCACCTTATCTCTGTCCTCGTTCTCTGTGCTGTGACCTCCCTATCTCCTGTTCTCACTCAGGAGAGAAACAATGAGACGGTCTGTGGGATTCAGCTCTGAGGAAATCTGTGTGAGCAGGAGGGTTTGTTTTGCTGTGTTTCTTGCCCGCGAAGCAGCGCATAAGCCATTCATTCCCCGTCTCGTATTTACTTATTGGCTTAAAGCAATTAAAATCTCTTTGCAGCAGGAACAGCTCTCCCCAATTCAAGTTTGAGAGAATAGAGACAAAGGACTGTGTCTGCTAGTAAATAAGGAGACTTACCTACGGAGTAACCGTTTGAAGGCGCTGCACTGAATGCAGAATGATGCTGCCAAGAGAAGGCAAAAATACTCTTAATTTCCCTTCAGAGCTGCTCAGCACTCAGCTTCATATCAGTATACAGCTGTGAAACACTACATGAGCTCCCAGTTAAGTTCACATACACTTTAATAGATCTTCTAAATTTATGAAGGATGCAGAACAATTTTTCTCCACAAAATTTCATCCTTGGTTTTGCTGATGATGATTGAGCGTGCTGTGGTCGTTGAATAAGGTGGCCTTGGCATATGGTTTCCATCACGTTATATTATTATTTTTGTGCTCATTAAATCAGTCAGTGACACAAAGTGTCATGCCCTTCGGATTGGATATTTTAATCTCTGAACAGAGAGACTGTTCCCGTCAAGATGAATATACGTCACAGTGGGATGAGGGCAATCTGTCACAATGTGTTTGTATTTATCGGCGTTTGCCATTCCTGCGGAGGGGTTGTACCAAATATGAAACAAAAACTGCACCTTGAAGTTTTGAAAATGATCTTTATGGGGTAGAGTTTGGTTGGGTCTACTGTATTAGACGTAAGCGCTGGTTACATGACAATACTTCATCCATCCATCCATTTTCATCGGCTTATCCAGGGCCGGGTCGCGGGGGCAGCAGGCCAAGCAAAGCACCCCAGATGTCCCTCCTTCAGCAACATTTTCCATCTCCTCTTGAGGGACCCCAAGGCGTTCCCAGGGCAGATGAGATATGTAATCCCTCCAGTGTGTTCTGGGTCTGCCCCGGGGCCTCCTACCAGCTGGATGTACCCAGAACACCTTCAACGGTATAAGGTGCCCAGGAGGATCCTGATCAGATGCCCGAACCACCTCAACTGATCCCTTTTGACCTGAAGGAGCAGCAGCTCTACTCAGAGCTCCCTCCAGATGTCTGAGCTCCTTATATCTTTCAGGCTGAGCCCAGCCACTCTATGGGGAAAACTCATTGTGGCCGCTTGTGTCCATGGTCTCATTCTTTCGGTCACTACCCAGAGCTCATGACTATAGGTGAGGGTTGGGACGTAGATGGACCAGTGAATCGAAAGCTTCGCCTTCTGGCTCAGCTTCCTCTTCATCGTGACGGTCCAATTTGGTTTGGCGCAGCACGGCATCACTGCAGAAGCTGCACATTGCAAGTAGTTGCTTGCTTCAACTCGTCTCGTTGCAAATCTTTGGTGTGAACTGGGCTTAACTTGCGCCTACAAGCTACAAGTCTGTCTTGCTCTCAAGTTGGCGGTAGACTGTGTTAGAATTTCACCCACATTCTCTAATGCCACCCAACTAAACTCCTGTTTCCCAGATAACTGGATGGTTCACTTCTGCCTCAGCTCATAAACTTTGTCTTCACCTGATGCCCTTTTCTTACAAGTGTCTGATCGACACTGCACTTGTGCATCTCTCAACAGAGATTTGAAGAAAGCAGTGTGGCTCACTCCTTAGCTACTTTCATCATCAGGCCCGGAAAGTACAATTCCTTTTATTCTTTTTTACCAATTTGCTAGACTTACTAGCCTGAATATTACTTGCCCCAGGCAATTGGGCAACCCTTATTGTTGAGCCCCGACATAAGGCAGGCAGGAATTTATGAAGATTCTCAGTCAAAATCAGCAGAGGGAGGCATGTACAAACAGCTGTTGTGGCATGTCATGTGCGGCGCAGGCACCCTCTACGTCTCTAATGGAGCTAACAAGCCGCAGAATGAATATATTTATTCCAACCAAAGAGGAACAATTGGATTAAGTGCTGACATGGTTGTTTGGCCCTAATATTTTGCTGTTGAACGGATTATGGAAGGTTTACACCATCCCTCTCAACCCTCTACATTCCTTCAGATCAGGCCAATATCTAGCAATTGAAGGCAATTTTATTTTGATTGGGCTATTATTCTGAGTAATAGTGAAATATTGGTGTCCATGTAAACGCTCCTACTATCTAGAAATCAAGTGATGATGTCAGTAAACTGTACACATCATACTTATACGTTCATATGTTAGCAGTTTGGGCAGTTTTGTGATGCTTTATATCAAATTATGGCAGAACAATGACAGATAAGAGATTTAATATTGGGCAGTCCAGTTTCCTCCTGACAGGACGATCCAGGTGACAGTTTGTTTTTCATTCCAAAGTTTCAAATTGTCATCGAGTTTCCTGCCAGTGTCCACACCAGTCACCAGAATTTCATCTGGGCAAATACATACTTGTCAGGTTTCCAGTTCTGCCGGCGAGACTGTGTGTTCGCTGACGGCCGAGGCTGGGAAATGAGAAAAATCTCACGGATTGTCACACATTCAAGGAAAATTAAAAGTGCGTGTTGTAATCCAAGTTCAGTGATAAAACGGTGATTCACTGCCGAGTGCCCTCGGTTACTGTTCACCTGACAGCAGAGCGAGGAGAGGTAATTATCACACTGACAAGAAGTGGAGGGAACAGCACTGAACTGTCTGCTCTGGTGCAGGACTGTTATGGCTGACCTCCAAAGCGTTCTACATTAGATTTGTGGGGGTTATGGTGCCTCAAGTCCCACATTGAGCTCAGTTTTTGTCTTGATATGACTTTAGAATGTTGATTGTAATTTCCTCTGAAGATTAGACCCCTTTTTTTCTACATTGGAGCTTTTGGGAGTAATTCCAAGTTATGCTGATTTCTGCAGGTTTTCCTTGTAAATAGCTCCATTATGGTTAATGTGACAGGTATGCAAATAGAGCAAATCTTTGGGGCCTCAATTAAGGAGGATGAGATGCTCTCCTCTGTTGCAGCCACTTTTTGTGATTAAGGCTGATGAGGCAGGTCTGTTTTGGATTAAAGGAATACTTCACCCGCAAAATGACCATTTGTATATCAGTTAGTCATCCCATGTTACGTTGAATTCTTCAAGAAAACTTAATGCTCAGGCCTGTTCAGGGCCAGCTCCTCATATGCAGAAGTGTTTTAAATGTCAGGTTTAAGTGAAAATTCATGTGTTTGGGAAGTACCAGGTAGTGATGCACGTTAACCTGGTACCAACGGTAGACTGCAGTACTAAAACACCACAGTACATATGATACCATAATAGAGTACCGTAGTACCACGGTGCCTCAAGTGCCACTACTGTCAATTTTAAATGCAGTCACTTACAAGGGAGTTCAAGTATCTTGGGGTCTTGTTCCCCAGTGAGGGCAGAAGGGAGCATGAGATGGATCGGCAGTTTGGTGTTGCTTCTGCAGTGATGCAGGTGCTGCGCTGGACTGTCGTGGTGAAGAGAAAGCTTTTGATTTACTGGTCCATCTAGGTCCCAACCCTCACCTATGGTCATGAGTACTGGGTAGTGACCGAAAGAATGAGATTGTGGATACAAGCAGCCAAAACCGGTTTCCTTCAAAGGTTGGCTGGGCTCAGCCTTAGAGATAGGGTGAGGCTCGGACATCCAGAGGGAGCTCAGAGTCCGTAAATTCGGAAAATTACATCACTTTATTTTAAAGTAGCCTTTAAAACCAGTAACAGACAATACTTACGATATTACTGTATCTAAACTTCAAGATGATATCAAGTCTAACATCACGATATTGATATAATATTGATAGATTGCCCACCTCCAGGGGAAAATGGTAAACATTTTACCTGCTAAGCTCCACTGTTCCTCAGTACAGCTCTTCAGAGCCGCGAGCACGGCTGTAGAATTTTGTTTTCACCTTTTATTTATCCGAGGAATGTCAGATGAGCTTGCTGCCTTTTTTCATCAAACCCCTGTTTCACATTCACACCTGGGAGCTGGCCAGTATGGCCACGCACTCGCACTGCTGGCCTTTGGAACTGAAATTTGGGTTGGGATTCAATCAAGTCGGGGTGCTGTTCTCAGCAGATCTGATTTGGAGAAAGTAGTGCATTCCAAATTTCATCTGACACACAGAGAGGCGGGCAGGTTGGCGGGCGGGCAGGCTGTGGCTCTGAAGAAAATGAAAATGGAGGTGGACGTTTCTCAGAAGCTCGCAGAAAAGAATAAAGTATTCTGAATAATGTCAAATCGTTGCAGGCTGTTATCTTTCCATGAATACTGCATTTTGTAACCTTTGCTGTGGCTACTTTTGTGCGTGTGTGAGTGGAAGGAAGGTCACACTCCCAAAAGCTGTCTTTGTACGGACAGAACACACACATAGTTACAAACACTCCTGGCTCTTGATTTGAAACTCTGAATATTTGCTTACACATAACAGGAATCATAAGATAGTGAAGTCTGAGCTTGGTCTCTGGATGTAAGTTACATTTTTATCTTTGTCGGTAAAGTTTTCAAGGTCTGAACTTGTCCATCTCATCTAGTACATTTCTGGTAACGGGAGATCTTCTTTCAAAGGTCAGCACGATGTTTCACAGAGCAGTGATGGATATATTTCCTCATCACGCATTTACAAGTCTGTATGTTTTCTCACATCACATGCATCACTGCAGCTATTTTGGGACTGAATGTGAATATTTATTTACAATAACTGTCAAGTAGAAAGTTCTTGCATTACATACATAAAATCAAATGGCGCTGAGCAAACGCTGCCTGAATTAGTTCGTTTTTGGCCATCCAGGAAAGTGCGGCCAGGGCTAACGCTAGCTATCCACTGGAGACAATGGAGACTGGAGGGTTTCCACATGTTAACACAGCTAGCCGGCTGTCTGGTAGACTCGCTCTTTCAGTGCGGCAGATACAGATAAATGTTACACACACTTATTTATAAGCCGTGCAGATTATGCAAACTCACACCCACCCACTCACAATCCACTAACTAAGGAGTCACATGACACACCTGGGAACCACAACCTCAGCTTGACCTCCTGTTGACGTCACCGGACACCAGCGTGTCTGAGCCTTTGGCAGGAGACCTTCCAGTTAAGTCAAAGACGTTCACATATACACAGCAGAGGGATTACAGATCATAACCTCCGCTGCTTCCTGTAAGAAGATCTCCCTTCTTGCCAATTTTATTTTTCTCTTTCACGTCGCTGAAAAGAATACAAACGCGGTACTGACTTTTCTGTGAGCCTTTCAGTCATTCCTCCATCTGCTGTGAAAGCATTAGCTGTGCTTCATAAAAAGCAGCCCCCCTTTTTTTTAAAAACCATTTGAGCTGTGGAGAAATCTGTGTCATAAACCAATCAGAATCCCAGTGAAATCCTCAGCGATTGTCAGTGTTTGCAGTGTGCTTAAAAGTCTACACGCGTCACCTTTTGTATCCCAAAAAAATAATTTTCTAAAAATCCTGTTTGAAGCTTTTTGTCTCTGATGTAAAAACACACTGAAAGACAAGAAATTTTGCTTTTACAAACAATCTGTATTCAAATTTTGTACCAAGCTGCTCAAAATTCATTTTACATCCATACCCCCCAAAGCTCTGTCATCTGGTGTACTGCATGCTGCGACATGCACACAAACACACATATCTGTTAAATAACTGCGCTTTCAGTGGTAATGTTTTGTTGCCAACAAAACATTTCAATATTTGCTTTGCGCTCTAACCGTAACAGCTCCCTCGAGACCCCCGAGGCGTCTGAATCTAAATGTATAATGTCTCACTGATGCCGCTGCCTCTTGCATACAGCATGGTCAGCCATCTCCCTTCATTTCCATAATCTGCAGGCTTTGTGTGTCAGCATGTTTGTACATATATCATCACATCATCTGCTGGAGCTGTGGGGGTTAGAAGTGATACCAGGCTCTCATCGCATCTTGACTCCATAAGTAGTTCCCTGCAGAGTTGGAATGAGATGCCACTCAAATATCCCAGACTGTTACCCGTGTGCGCACTGTGTGTGTTTATTGCCGTGTGCTTATGTGCGTGTGATGGATGCCAACATGCTCCAGATGTTACCATTTGCATGGCTGCTAATGGACTGTTATTGCTTTGTGTTTGGGCAACAAGAGGCTTTTAGCCTGCAGTGGTTTATGAAGTGACAGGCGTTTGGTATTTACTCTTACATTCATGGATGACTCTCAAATACAGAGGGCTCTTGTGTATGGAGGTGCGTGTGTTTGTCTGAGTTTACTGAGACGAAACAGTTTGAAAGGCCATACAAAAGTCAGAGATAGGGCTAATTTAAAAAAAAATAGACGAGATTGTCAAAAATTGAATTTTGGGTAAATTTCTAAATTCCTACACTGAACACACGACCCCACAAGTACGACAGCGAACAGCAAAACATGCACCAATACTGTAACATATGCCAGAGGAACCACCGACCATCGTAAGCAGCCCAGTCGCTAGAAGGAAATTTTGGCATAGTTCATTTCTGCAAACCATGGATACATTATCTTGTCTGGTAATTGTACCACCAGAAGGTTTTTTTTTTTTAAGCAAGGCATTTACACCATTTCCAGCCACAATTGTGCAGCGATGGTTTCACCAAATGTGGTTGTTTTGTATAAAAAAAAAAAAAAGAAGGTATTCCTAGCTGCAATGGTGCCACCAAAAATTCTTTTTTTGTAGTAGTAGTCGTAGGATATTGGCGCCATTTCCAGAGGCAGCTGTGCGGCCATTGTGCCACCAAAAGCTGTTTTTTTCATGACATCTGTGGCATTTCCAGCCGTGGTTGTCTTGTGATTGTGCCACCAGAAGTGTTTTTTTGTAGCAAGACATTGACGCCATTTTCAGCAGCAATTGTGTGCTGATTGTGTCACCAAATCTGGTTGTTTTGTAGCAAGAAAATGAGGCATTTCTAGCTGCGATTGTGCAGCAATTTTGCCACCAAAAACAGTTGTTTTTAGTGGGATATTGGCGGCATTTCCAGCTGCCATTGTGCCACCAAAAGTGGATGCTTTTAGCCAGAGATTGGCAGCATTTCCGGCTGCGATTGTGCTACCAAAAGTGTTTCTTTTTTTATAGCAAGACATTGGCGCCATTTCCCACACATTGACCACAAGGTTGCTGAAACATAAAGAAAATGAAAGCTCCTACAGTAAGCAAGGCAAGATCACTGCTGTGCTAGCCTCTTCTTCTCCCCAAGTATATATCCAGTCACACCAGAAAGTGGCACAGTATAACTTATTTGTGTACAATAGTTGGTGCTGATAGCTTGATAACTTTTCAGGCACTACTACAATTGCTCTCTGTAATTTGAACTACTTGTTGAACTGGCCGCACCATCAGTATCCCTGAACTTGAGCACAAAAGTCCCACACAAACCACGCAATTTACCAGTTGAAGGCAACAACAGAGGCAGAGATTGATTTTATTTGTAATGATGTGGGGCCATACATTATTGTTTAAAAAGCAGAATTTAGGCAGATGTTCCTCTGGACCCTGGAGCTGAAATACACAAAGAGCAGTTGGCAGTATGTGGATGAAAAATGTATCCTTGGCAAAGGTCCAAAAGTCTGTCCTGTGTTTCTCTGGGCATTTATTACTACTGTTGGTGTAGCGGAGACATTTTCGCCGGGTCACAAAGGCCATTATACTTTTAATAAAATAAAAAGTGATACTTGACTATGAGGTTTTGCTGATCATGATTCGGAAAGGACTCAGCAAGTCATTTGTCTGTTTCTGAGGACAAATCCCACTAGCCACAGTCTGATTTGCTTAGAGCTTGGATATGTTTGCTCAAAAGATGCTCTGTGCTTTGTCCTGTAGCGGTGCTTCACATTGCTGCTTTTAATTGCCACATTCTTGGGACATACGATTAGACATACTGGTTTTGAACATATAATAGTCCATGTCTACTGTTCTGTCTGTAGAGGATGCCATGTGAAATTACTTTTCTCTGACTTTGATTTGACTGTCGTCTCTCGTCTCGTCTCCCCTGTGTTTGTATCTCACTCTCCTCGAGTCGCATTGCTTATCGGAATGCACAGATTGAATTGGCTCAGTAGCATCACAGGAGATTGATGGATGCCACTGGTCTGTGAGTTTCCCAGGCCGCAAAACCAGTGCTACAAATGTTATCCATCAAAATTTCAAAGTCCTCAATGATTTATTGGTTATACATCAGGTCCAGTTAGGATGGCATCATCATCATTTTGCTAATAAGTTGGATGGTGTACCCTCCTTGTCCCCCTAAAACTGCCCACTATTTGTATTGTTATTAGTTAATAAAGACATTTTCTAAAAGGTTTTATGGTTGTTTGTACTCCTAAGGGGTTTACTTGAACAAGGTCCTGTCTTTGCACGTTTTCTGACATGATAACAGCTTGTGACAATTTTTCTAATCATGGACAAATTATACGTCTTCATAAATGGTCATAATGATAGGCTTCAAATCCAAGACAACACCTGACAGTGTTGTCTTGTGCTGTGAAACAGAAGTGAAGAAGCAGCATACTAGCCCTGACAAATTTAAGATTTGTTTTTAGTGAAAGAAAATTACCCGAAATAAATTAATGTAAGAAATTCAGAGTCCAGATTCTTTAATGTTCCTTTTTGTGTCTTGGGGCTGTATAGACAGTGAAGAAAAATCTGCATTGAGTTTAAAAGTGCAAACATTTCAGTCAATGTTGGACTTTCCTAAGTGCAAAACATCCAGAGTCTAGTTTGAATCTCTTTTGTTCTTTGTGTGCGAGGCCTCCATGGCTGCACTGTACCTTGTCCTTACTGCTGCACCACAGAACGCTAACAAAGGGCAGTTCTTGAAGGTGCAGCTCAGCCGTTTATTGAAAACCAAATACCTACTCAACAAATGAATATATGAATAGTTAAATAGTTGGGTCTGACCTTAGACATTATATTGCAGTACATGGGAAATTTGTGTTTTTATATTGACAGAATTGAGTTAACATTAAGATGTTTGGACACTACTCAGGTTTTGGCATCTGTAGCACTGTTTTCTGTCTAAAACCCAAAAATCTTCAGTTCAACATGATAGAAGAAAATAATCAGAAAATTTCTGTTCTCTTTTTTGCTTTTAAATTCTTTAAAGATACACTCTGCAGGAATTGGCGTTTACTATTTGCAAACGTTAAAGTAAAAGCTGAACCCCGATTCACTCTCGTTCGCTATATTTGCATTTTCCAGTGCAGGGAAACTTTGCTGATATTCAACCAGCTCTGTGTCATCGCATTGTGCAAACACCGTTCACCTGCACACACTGTGACGCCACACAGCTGGTTCAGTATGAGCAAAGTTTCCCTTTATATTCATTGTCTTGTGTGGCGATCAGCAGTGATGTGGTGGTTCACTTTTACACTGTGATCTGTAGCCTATAGTTCGGCTTTAGCTTCTAACTATCTTTGTCTTTTTAGCTGTTGTTGCTGCTGAGTCAGTTTGACATCCTGGATATATCCTTCAAACACAGACTGTAGACCCCTCTGTCTGCTTCTCTCTCTCTTTCATTTTTCTTAAAAATTCTGAGTGCAGTTAGTTACAGTGTGGGCTCCATGCTGACAGCTTGTCAGACCATCACAAAGGGCTTAGCGAAAGATCAGTTAAATTTGCAAAGAATTACTGTTTGGATCAGTTTGTGGACATAATATACACAATCACTGTACACTTACTGTAATAGACATCGAATGCTCTGAGAACAACAGGTATGTGTTTGTCTTTGTGTACGTCAATCCAACATCTCCTCCTTCACATGAGTGCACCACTCTCATCACCATGGTTACTACCTGGGGGGAGGGAAGGAGGGAGGGGAGGGGTCTCATCATCTTTGTGAGCAATTAATCACCCAGTAGGATGAATCCTGGTCATCTAATTACGGACAAATTAGATGGAAGTAATGCCTGAGAGGGAGATGAAGCCTGTGACTGGCTAATATGATTTCTTGGAATCTCTGTTGCTATCTCTGCTTCCTGTGTTTCAGTACAGTGCGGACAACCGAGCGTGCTACAGCTGTGTAAGCCTCATTTGAATATTGTGTATCTAAATTAGGGAAAATCAGAGGAAAAGGCTCATTTGAGGCAGAATTCAATTTCCCCCCCATTTTTTTGGCTAGAGAATTAATCCAATTATTAGCTACAGTTGGTATTTATGGGAACGCTCACAATATTTTCCCACCAAGAGGGAAAACAAAGCATTCTGAAAAGTTACGATGTGGCTTTCTGCACATCAGATAAACTTAGAAATCCGGTGTTATAAAAGGTGAGACAGGCTGCAATGTAAACACTCCATGTTAACCACATACCCTCTAGTCGCCTCTAGCCAGCTCACATTAGCCTTGGCTGCTCTGCACAGGAGCTAATGATCACCAGGCAAGGTTATTACTGCTTTTACTGAAAGATCTGTACTTCCTCCACCTCTGCGGTTGCTTAAAATCACGTGTGGACGGCACCTAATTAAACGTTATTTCTCGCTTGAAAAGCCGATCTCCACGCAATATCTTTTTGGCCATTGTCTCTATAATGGCGGGATTGTTGGCAGATTAGCTCGGAATATTTCTCGACCTCAACAAGTTTCTCCTCATTTATTCTTTGTCACACATGAGAGACAGCAACAGCAACAGAGTTCTCTTTATGCATCAGTGGTGAGGAGTCGAGCTGCCATAGGAGCAGAGAAAAAGAGCTGCTATCGGCGCTTGTGTGAATAAGCAGAGAGTGGGCGGGGGAGGGATGCTTCAATTCCAGGGGCGACAAGGAGACAATCAAGTTCTGCAGGGCGTTGATTGTACATTGAAAAAACAGGGTTATATTTTATGACTCACAGTGTTCGCTGCTAATTTGTTTTGGCCTTTATTTTGAACTGCTAAACCCTTTTAGCATGGTTAACTATGTTAACACCACTGGCTGTGTTGATGTTGCTCACAGTGCTAACAGAGCTGACAGTGCTTAAGTAATAAACTGGTGTGGGGCTAATGGCGTTTAGTTACATTTGCGCTTTGCACTGTTTCAAAACATGCGTGGAATTCACTAAAACATGATACTTGTCTATTACATCACAGCGACAACTTCTGTAGGTTACTGATGTTATGGCAAGTTTAATTAATCATATCTATAGTAAATGTAATAGTATGTCTGATGTGAGTCTAAACACCATGCTTTCACATCATTTGCAGGCTGTGTGAAAGCACCGTCTTCCTCTGTCCTTCCCCTCGCCCGCTCTGCCCTCACTACACCCTCTAACTATGAGTAGACGCTGACTGTATCTATAAAAGCTGAGACACATTTAAAGAGCAACGATGGTATGATTGCTCCAATAAACGCTTCAGTCTCACAGCAGAACAGCTGAGAAGTGGTTTTGGACAGTCTGAAATGCCGTCTGCCCACCACAGCGTCCCAGAAAGGTCACAGCCGCTGCCACTCGCACGTATAAGGTGCTCAGCATGGGTGTGTGGCCATTACTGTGGCATTAATGATCTACTGTTGTTGTGTTTATCTACAGGAAGCATGAAATATGGTAAACATTACAACACTACCTGCTGCCCCCCTTCTCCTTCTCCTCCTCAGTGAATTCTTACACAACTCCCTCCATTTTTCTTACGGATGCATTTCCTCTATTTAGCTGTGCGGGAGATGCATTTATTCACTCTAACCTTTCTGTGAGAAATGGGAGTAATTCATATTTTATTTTTGTGTGACATTTCAAAAGTTGGCCCTAAAATGTGCTTGACAGTTAGCTGGAATAAGTGAAATAAGTTCAGTCTCCGCCTGCAGGTGCTTTGCTGCTTTTCTTTTTCTAGCTCACACACATATGCATCATCCTTTTCTTTCCTCACGCTTCCTCTGCGTTCGCTCTTTCTTCATCTCAGCTCCTGTTTTCATCTTTCTCTCTGTTAATTTCTTATTGTCGCTCGTGTCTATACATCCTGCCTCCCCTTTCCTGCCAGTATGGGGAGCTTTACTGGGAGTAAAGGAGGAGGCTTGCCTGTTGCCAGCGTTTAATAAGCAAGTTAGCGTGTCAAGGATTCTGTCAAAGGCTCTGCTGGTGAAGCAAAGGCACCAGCAATTACAGCTGATCCACGGCCACAGCTCCTGCTGCCGGAGGAAGAGAAAGGGTGTGTGTTTGCGATTGTGTGCAGTGTGAGTAGATGCAATTCGCCATGCTTTTGTTTGCCGATGTGTGTCAGTTTGTGTGTGCGTCTCATTGTATGTGTGCGCGTTCAACATGCCAGACACTCTGCGAGGCTCATCCCACTATGAAAGCCCTGCAGAAACAGGGCAAGACGCCCACTCTCTCACTAAGAATAGTTTGCAGCTTCAATAATGTGCCATGCATTCAGCGCACACTTGTTTCTCATCGCAGAGAGGAGATACAACTTTCTGGTCCATGGGTTTGTGTTTGGGTCCATAATGGAGGAAGATGCTCGTGTATTTGGTTGTACTGCATTTTGGTCTGTGGTGTGGTTCTGGTCGTTGGTGTCTTAGTGGTGAGACATGACTTTGTTCACCAGAAACATTGAGAACACCCTGTGTTGACGTTAATTGTCATTACATGTTAGCATGCTGACATTAGCACGTAGCTCAAAGCCCAGCTGTATAGAATAGAGCCTCATAAAGCCGCCAGCATGGCTGTCTCTAGTTTTAGTTGCCTAAATGTACAATAAGTACAACTTAACCACCAAGTCTGCAGATCAGACGATGGTTACATGAACGATTTTTTGGATGTTGTCCTTTCAGTAAACATATATATGAATCATTTTTGAAGGCAGTGGAAGTTTCCCTTTTAGGGATCCATTAATTTCTCTTTTTTTTCCACAATGAGCACTAACTAAAGTAGAACATTATTTAATTTTATAACAGTACAAAAAACACTATTGTTTACTTTACTTTATTAAACTTTATTATAACAGTACTTTTTCAAAATTTAATATAACGGTACTTAAAAAAAGTATTATAACACTGCCTTATTTAACTTTATTGTAATGGTACTTTTTTTTTAAACTTTAATATAGCAGTACTTTTAAAAAAAAATGTATTTTAACAGTGCCTTACTTAACTTTATTATAATGGTACGTTTTAAAATTTGTCATAACAGTACTTTTTTTTTACTTGATTACAATGGTACTTCATTTAAATTTATGAGACAGAAACTTTATTGTGATGGTACTTTATTTTACCTTATTTTACCAATATTTTATTTTACTTTATAATAACAATGCTTTGTTTATACTTTATTGTAACAGTACTTTATTTAACTGTATTATATCAGTACATCGTTTAACTTAAATATAGCAGTTTTATGTAACGTTATCGTGATTGTACTTTATTTTACTATATTATACCATATTTTATTTAACTTTATTATAACAGCACTTTTTTTTTTTTAAACTTTAATATAATAGTACTTTTTTAAACTTTAATATAACAGTGCCTTATTTAACTTAATTTTAACGGTACTTCTTTTAAAAAAAATTGTCATAACAGTACTTTTTTTTTACTTGATTACAATGGTACTTCATTTAAATTTATTGTAACAGTACTTCATTTAACTTTATTATAATATTACTTTATTTTGATTCATCAAAACAGTGCCTTATTTAAATTTATTACAGTGGTAATTTATTTTACTTTATTTAAACAGTACTTTGTTTAACTTTGATATAGCAGTACTTTATTGTATTTTATTTTTGTTGTAACTTAATTGTAACAGTGCCATATGTAACCTTTTGTTAATAGTTTATTTAGTAGTTGAGTATTTTAGTAGTCTGCAGTAGTTTAGAGGACATATTGAGAATATTGAGATATAGTATTTTGCGATAGAGCCTGAAAATATTGCGATATTATTTTTACTCATATCATCCAGCCATTGACAAGTTTAAAAAAATGTTAAAACTGTAAAGTGGTTGTGCTGCAACTGGTTTGTTAAAGTCACCTGTATTTGTATATTTTGGCTTTTAATCCATTTTTTGCCCAGTTTTTTTAGCATTAAAAACAAATATCTTGTTTTCCCTGTGTCTGTGCACACCAGCTGCATCCTCTCCTACTTCCCCCTAAAACTCAAAGCGGCCCAAAGGTGAATGTAATCAGTGGCTGCTCACTGTCATAAAGAGTGAGTAATAAAAGCCTGCTCATCCTTTCAGATTTTGTAGTTTTTCATCATCCTGGATTCTGGGAAAGTAAAGTCATTAAATGACTTTCATTTGGATAAAGTAACCAGGAAGATCACGGCCACTTGTATTTCTGACAGTGTGTTATTAAAGAGAAGGTAGCAGAACTTTGAAAAGCTGTGTCAACTCACAACTCTCTGTCACGCACATTTTGGATTCATTTAAAATGAAGGAACACAGTGTAATTTAGTTTTTCTGAGCTCACGTCTGCCATTCCTCTGGTGCATTATATTGAGCAGGGCTGCCTTATTCCAAATAGATAATTATTCTCGCACTCCAACATCTGACTTTTCTGTCCTCCACCAATCTAAATGAAAAATAGATGTCATTATGTCTCTAATGCTGAAATTGAAAACTCTGAAAATGTGGAAAATTGTCTTGCTCTGAAGACTGAAGCAGCCATATTAATGTGTCCCAATCGTCAGGTGGATGTATTATTATGATTTTTAGAGCTGGGAGCTGTGATTGCCTCCAGCATCCATCTCAGTGGAAATGAAGCTGATTTGTTTTCAAGAGAAAAAGTGCGTGTGTTCGTTCACTACTGAAAGAGCTCACTTTGAGCTTAACGAGCGGTCGGGGTATGAAACGTTGTCAGAGAGAATGCAAAGTGTCATTTGTCTTGAATAAACACACTACCTACCTTTCGCAGTGATAAACAACACAGCCATGAATCCTCCCAGACCATCAGAGAGGATCGTCTCTGCTGCACCTCTCTCAGGTGGAGGATTAGGGGCCTTCGGGACTCTGTGTCGCAGACGGTTGGCTTGTGTGAGGATGGAGCCCCGCGGCGTTTCGCTGCTGAAGGTGACCTGAGGAGCAGACTTGTGAAAAACTGCTGCTGCCGCAATAAAGCTGAAGCTTTCTGGAGTTCATTCAGAGAAAATACACAACAAAGTCATTTGTGTGCATGTATCTGAGTAGGTGCACGTGCTGCGATAAGGATAGGAATCAAACTTTAATAATGTTTATGCCTCCATGCCAGTGATAGACGTAGCTGGAGGCATTATGTTTTTGGATTGTCCATCCATCCATCCTCCCATCCTGTCCTTGCAAACAAGATATTTCAAGAATCTTGAAAGAGAGTTTCTTCAAATTTGGCATAAACACCCATCGGATTCGAGTAAGAAGCACAGGTCAAGGTCATAGTGAACATGTATCCATCTCATTCTCGTGAATGCAAATTCTCAAGAACACCTAAAGTGAATTTCTCCAATTTGACATAACGTCCACTTGGTCTCAACAATGAACTGATTAGAATCTGGTGGACAAAGGTCAAGGTCACTGTGACCTTATAAAACATGTTTCTTACTGCTTCATCAGATTCATTGTCATCTTTCTTGACCAGATGTTTTCCTTCTTGTAATTATATTTTATATTTTAGACTGTTTTTATGCCTCTGTGCTGATTGTAGACGTGGCTTGAGACATTATGTTTTGGGGTGGTATGTATGTATGAATGTTTGTCTGTTCATCTGATCAATTCTACTGCACACAATATCCCAAGAACTCCTTGAGGGAACTTTTTGAAATTTGGCAATAGGACCCACTTGGATGCTAGGTTGAACTGATTGGAATTTTGTGGTCAAAGGCCAAGGTCAGTGTGACCTTGTGTGTGTCTCATTCCTGTGAAAGCCATATCTTAAGGATGCATTGAGGGATTTCTCTAAAGTTTGGCACAAATGTCCACTTAGAAGCAACAATGGCTGAATGTCAAAGGTCAAGGTCACTGTGACCTCACAGTGTCACTTATTATGTCAAATTTGGCAATTTCAGACAAATGTTTAATAGAATAAGATGGTAAAGTAATGACGTTACATATCCAAAGATCAACTTCACTTCACTAACCTCTTATTATTCATTATTCAACACCTGAACTCAGGGACAAAGGGGGAGACATTTGGTCAGAAGCTGAATTGGCGACACTAATTTTGACTGTTAATCTGAAAACTGCTCTGATTGTATAGATCGACATTTGAACATTGAACATCTGTTTTTCCAGCAGCGATAGTGCCACGAAAAGCGTTGGTTGTTACAGAGACATTGCTGCGTTTCCAGCAACTGGGTGTTTTAAGCCCAAACATGATCTTTTCCAAACTATAACCAACTGGTTCTTGTGCCTAAACCACATGTTAACCACAGAATTGTTGAATACATAAGAACGCCAACATTTTTTTCAGCTATTTAGTTGTGTAACACAGTGCATATTTTGTTGACCTGTGTCATAAAATTGTAGTATACTGGACAAAATAGTTGATGTTGGTTTGCAGGTGATTGTGTATGTCTTCCAGCTGTGTGTATGTCATGTGTGAATTATGACATAGGCCTAAATTCAGTTCACGGCAGCCTGCTGTGTTCTGGGCCTTCAGAAGTCATCTTGTAGAGAAGATGGATGCTGAGCAGGCATCTCGTAGCTTTTTCCCGCCACCTCCGGGAGATGAATAATCTTGGAGTTGCGAGGCTACAAATATAAGCCGCTCATTTGTGAACTAATTGCGCCGTCACCGCCGAAACCGCGCCTGGGAGCGCCGAGCACCTACTGTTTATGAGCAATTAGGATACACATGTCGCACGAGCGGCGGCAAACACTTGCTTGAGGTAATTGAACCCGACAGGTTTGACACAGACGGAAATGAAGGCTGTGTCTGGGATCTAGGAGTCAGATTGAGACGTAGTGGCTGCAAAATAACTCTGCTTTATAGGTGTGTGTCGATTTCTAGTGGAGAGTTTTATTCTGGATTTACTATGCAGCCCATTGACTTTGAAAGGAGGACACCTGAGATATGTTGCCTCGAGCTACAAGTGAGGAGCTACCTCTATTTCCAATGCCGGGTCTTGCTCATGTATGTACACCTGAACACAGTGGAGCTGAGGAAATAAGTGTGGAAAGTGATGATAAAGCTGGAGTGGAGAAGTCAAAAAGGAGGCCAGTGGAAAGATGGAGTCTTATTTTTATCAGACGTGATTATTCCGCTATTAGAAATTCATTTTTTTTCTCCACACAGACATCAGTATGAAACAGTTTTTTTTCTTCCTTCGGATGAGAAAAAGACATCAAAGTCTTTTCGGGGATGGAGAAGAGAGCTCTGCATTATCACATCCGCTCTGTTTTACTCTATAAAGACCCCACTTTCAGAGCTCCTGAATAATTAAGGATATCTAAGAGTAGCTCTCTAATAAAAGGTAGAAGTCTTCCCTGTGTGAGTGGGAACAGCAGCACTCTCAACTTTCTCAACACTTTCCTCAACTTCTATCTCGGAGCTTAGCAGGTCATCCTAATGGACACGTTCAGCCCTTTTGTTGAGTTATACAATCTCGCTGTCGTCGCCTGTTTCCAGTGCAGGTAGTGTATTCAAATTGCTCCGCAGTGCAAGTTGATAGTTTGAAGAAAATTGCTGTGTTTATATAGAGCATGAGCCATTGTTCCCCGTGCTGCATTTGACAGACTGTGATTACTGTCTTCGGCGCTGGCCTTATTATAAAGGACTCAAGAGGTAATCCGCAAGTAATGAGAAATGGACACAGGGTGGCTAAATAAAATGGGCTCCTCAACAAAAACGCTAGCGCAAATTTACTCGTCGAAAATCAAGTCACAGCTATGATTCTCTTGCTCGTGGATTCAGGTAAAAACAAGCTTTCAGTTTTGGAGAGTTTTTTATTTTTCAGGGCATTTGTTTTCCTCTAAACATCCTCCCGCTGTAAGACCTGTGACTTTGTACGTCCAGACTTTTATGTTTGCCTTTGAAGAAAAAGCCGTTTATTCCCCTCTCTGTGAAAACCCATAATTCAGCAGTGGAAATTGTGTTTCAGATCGTAAGGGCTCTTGGTGAACTTGGCTGGAAATGCCAAGCTGAATACCTTTTGCCTGTGGAGGTTTTATATTTCTCATTCAAGTAATTTCCTTTGATTCGCAGTGTGAGAGGCCTATTTAAAGTTGTGAAGAGGCTCACAAGTTTAATCAAGTACCACCTCAAAGCTGCAGTTTTCATAACTTTCATAGCTTTTTTCTTATTTTACATCATATATATCAGTGGTTCCCAACTGGTGGGTCGCGGTCCGAAAGTGGATCAGTTGTCCATTCTGAATGGACCATAAGCGTATCAACTTTTTTTAAAAAAAAAAAACAAGGCTTCAAAATATGCTGCAGCTGGTGCAGTGTGATGCTGAGGGCAACTGACCAAGCTTTGGTATTTGACTAGTTCTGATTGAGACCAGGTTGTGACGTCAGCTTGTGATGGATTTCTTCATATGGTCATTTGCTCCAGGCGCGCTACTGCAAATGTTAACATTACACACACTGCTACATGTAGCTACATGCTAACATCAGGGTTGCCAGTGTTGTAAAATTCTGCCTGATTTTGGACCATATTCCTGCTGAAACGCTATACATCATCATTTCCCAGCTGCAAGTACACTGCTGCATGAAGCTGCATGCTAACTTAAGTGAAACATGTCAATTTGGTCGCTGATATTATTAATTTCTTACTGATTCCATATCATATTACAACTTAAACATTTCTGGTTGTGAAGATTTTGGTTTGGAAGCTTTTATTGGTGATTTAATGGTGGAAAATGCTGCTGTACTTGATTACAGTCAATGCTGAAGACCCTTCATGCTGATTTTTAATGCATGCTGATGAAAGGAAAAACATATAATCTTGGTTGCCAATGTTGTAAATTTCTCCCCCATTTTGGATAGGATTTCTGCTTGAACATGTCCTGCTGTGTTTAGATGCTTCTTTTGGTGATTTTTAACATGAGCAAATGTAGCTATATGCAGTCAATGCCTGACTGTAAGTACACTGCTATATGTAGCCACATGCTAACATCAGGAAAATATGTAGTCTTCATGCCAATGTTCTAAATTTCTTGCAAATTTCGGATCATATTCTGTCTGGAACATGTCCAGCTGTGTCCAGAAGCTTTTATTGGTGATTTTTAAGAGGAGAAAGTGAAGCTATACGCAGTCACTGCCTGGCTGCAAGCACACTGCTACATGTAGCTACATGCTAACATCAGGAAAACATGTAGTCCTGGTTGCAGATGTTCTACATTTCTCCAGGACTTGGGATCATGCTTGAACATGTCCAGTTGTGTTTGAATTTATTTTCATGATAGAAAGTGCCACTGTTCTTCATTGCTGTCATTCCGCGGTTGAAATGATGCAACGAGACACTGAAATACTAGGCTTAAAGAGACAGGTGTTAAAACAAAGCGTTCCAGACAGAGGGTGAACACAGGTGTTCCAGCAAAGACAGTATGAGGAAACTGAGGTGTTTCTATATTGAAGCATGTAAACACCGTCTCATAGAAACCCAGAATACAAGTATGAACCTGAAAACGAGCTTCGTAGGTCCTTTTTAAAATCACTCTGAAAATAAATGACCATGAATCACTGGCTGCACTCCAAATGGGCCAGATGGGATATTTCCTAATTGAGCAATATTCGTTAGATCATTTATGTCGTTAATGATAGTCATCTTGTTGACAGGAAAGGAGCTTGAATGCTCAAAGAGATATGAAGGTAAGCACACTTTACAGTGAACTTCAGAGGATCTGTGAAGCCATAGGATTGACACAGTTCCAGTTTGTTGGTGTTTTGAGATGTTATTGACTCAGTTAACCCTTCTGGCCTTGAGTCTCACTCCTCTTATTCTGAAAATGATTAAATAAGTCCCTTGCCGTTACTGTGACTCAGTTGTATAACTGCTTGCTGGATCTCCATCATCTGAGCTTGTCAGTCCCCATAGATGGCAGTCTCGAGCTGCAGTCAGATGTAGCCCCCCCTCTCCTGCCACACAGGCATGATGTAGACTTTGAACACACACACACACACACACACACACACACACACACACACACATTCTGTCTCTCATGCTTACACAGCCTTCTATTCACACAAGCACACACCTGCATGCAAAAATAGCATTCACCCAAAAAACGGGGAAGAAATGGGACGTGAAAGAGGAGGCAGAAGAATTGTTTTGCCTCGGCTAAGTCAGTGGCCAGAGTACAAATCAGAGACGAGGAGTGGCTCGGCCCTTTAAACAGACTCTCAGCCTCACATAAATGTTTAATCTTGTGTGCTAACAACTTGTGTGCAGATCTCATTGGTCACTATAAAAGGAAACGATGGTGACTGGCATAATCAAACCCTGTGAAAGAAACTGGGTCTGACTGTGGGACATAGTTTGGCGTTTTATTGCAAATAAATGATTCCTCTGGCCTCCACTGTAGTTTTTATGAGAGGGGGGTATATAAAAAAATCATGACACCCCTCTTATGACCCAGCAAACATCTGCACCCTACTGAAAAGTACTTGAATATGACACTGAAGCCCAAATACTGACTCTGGGGTTGTGCTTTTTTTCTTTAACTTGAGCTGTGAAGCCAGAAAAGTAAAATAGGAAAGACAACGCTCTCCTCAGGAGGATCAATAGTGTGTTACAGAAGAAAAGTATTTCACAGTCTTTTAATATTTGAAGCATTGAGCTGAAATAGTAAAGTTGGGTTTTGGTTTAAAACGGCAGAATCACATAAAATGTGAATGTGCAGTGAAGGAGAGCGTTTCAAATGTACATTTACAAAAAGCCTTTATTATATCCTGACCTTTCCCGTTAGTTTAAGACTGTGAAGCAGCTCTGTAATTCAGCTCTAACAGAGGAAGAAATCTTTTCAACTGCACAGAGCAAAATGAAGCTCACTTTTCACAATGATTTTTTAAATGTTTTTCATGTCTATTAGAGGTAGACGTGGTGCAAGAAGGCAAAGGGAGAACATGAAACGGCTGTGTCTTAACCTAAACGCTATAGGCCCTTTTACTGTTACTAAACAGTACGATTTTTTTGGTGGGCGGGGCTTAGCTGGAGGCAAAACAGTTCCCCATAGACAATAGCGAGCGCTGGCTAGCAAGTTCTGTTGGCTTGTTTTAGACAATGGAGGAAGATAATGAGAGAGGTGAGTTCGGAAATATACCTCGCTGCACATGTGAGCATTTTTGATGCATCCGGTTCTTTTGTCTTATCACATTTAACCATAGTTGTAGTTTTAGTAGTATAGAAGTAGCTTGCAAAAATAATGATTTTAAAGCTGCTGCAATGTTTTTCTCTCTCTTTCTCTCCTTCACACCTGTTTGAAAATAGATGTGCGGAAGGAAGTTTTCCTTCCTTATAAATGTTTCAGAGTAAATTACATTTTTTAGCTTTTGAGTTTGCTTCTTTATTGGGAAATGGGTGCAAACAATAAACTGATAAAGTCAATTAAAAAGTCATTCATAATTTCTTGTACAGCCCCAGTTGAATATTGGAATAATAATATGTGGTTATCACAAAATCCCATGTCACACCTGGATTGGCATCACGGCACATGGCACATTATATGAGAACCACTGCAGTGATGGAGTCACTCACTGTCTTGTAGCAGTGTTTTAATTCAACAGTGTTAGTTTTCTTAACAGAGATGTTATTCTCTAAACAAATAGCACCTGCATTGTTTACATATCTGATTGCTTCTGATCGGACACAGCCACAGATGTCTCCTAGCAACTGCTTCAGACATCACCAATATCTCCACTAGCTCAGACTTTCCTCAGGTTTTAATAATGCAGCACAATTAAGAGAATCACTGCTTTGGAACTAGTCACTGAGAACTTAGGAAGGACTTTATGTATGTTTATATTTCTGTTTACACTTAAATTATTTAACTAACTGTTTTACTCATGGATGTAATTTTTTCTTTACTTCTCTGATAACACTTTTCAGCCTTTTGTCAGTCACACAGACTCCAGCCAGTGAAATATTGTCTCCAGCTCCACAAATGTCAAGCAGTGTATTTCTCCCTCCTCGGCCTCAGTTGTTGACACAGCAGCCACCCCGAGGGGGCACTTGTATTCCCACCACAGCGGTAATGCAAGCATACGTCAACGGCAATGACACTAATGTAATGTGATTGGTTCCTTCTAATGAGGTGAAATGAGATGACATTTCACTTGACAATCAATCATGAGCCAAACATCCATTTGTAAGACGGCCCGGGAGTCCGCGTGTCAATAGTTAACAACAGACGGCTAGTTAATGATGCGGCAGGATGTGGAGTCAGCTGATGACAATGCATTTTTATATCGCCTAGCTGTCACTGCGGTTTAGATTTACTGTAGATACAGGCATTTAAAAAAATATTAGTCTTATTTAATTGCTTTGGAATCTTGTTTTTTTTTTTTTTTTAAAGCTGTATGCAAATTTCTGCAGTTTGGGCCAGCAGTAACACCTGTCCTTTTAATAAATAATTAAATGATTAATTAGTGAAAAATTATCAGTTTACTCCAGGATGAAATAACTTTAGCATCATACCAGAGTCCATCACCTGTCACTTTATTAGGTACACCTTGCTAGTACCAGGTGGAACCCCTTTTGCCTTTAGAGCTGCCTTAATTCTTGGTGGCATAGATTCAACAAGGTGCTGGAAACATTAAATGTAGCTATCGTGTTTGTGGTCTTTGAATTTGTTATCAGTGAATGTCATACAGGTTTATTGGCTCTTGAACATTGCTCATAACTCTCTTCAGAAACACTATATCCCTTGTCAGTCATGTCCGCTGCTGTACAGTATTTATGCCGTGCCACCTCCATTACCATAATGCTTTTCACCTTGTGTTTGAGCAGTGGTGGTTTGAACGAGCCACTTTGTGTGCGTATGTGTGTGTGAAGTGGAGTGTGTAGGGTTAAACGGGGCTGGGGTTGATCCTGTCTGCCCTGAGCTGGCCTGGCTCGCTACTCTTCTCTGCCCACTGAAGCTGAAAATAGGACTAGGGCTGCAGGCTCTCTCCCTCTGCACAGCTCGCTGCTGGAGCACACCACTGGACAACTTTGGATTCTCAACATAACAGCACACTTTCTACTAGATGCGCATTGTCCCTTGATATCAAAATTTCAGACCTGATATGAGCAGTGAGCACTTTATTTATCTGGTGATAAGGGGGGTGATGCAAGAGTCACTCACTTTATGCCTCCTTGTGTAGGACATTCAGTATTATACCAAAAAAAGGCTTTATTACCAGAGTAACAGAGTGTCCCCAGTCTATAAAAATACACACATATACAAAAAAACAAAACAAAAAATGTCTGTGAACTGATGCAGCAGAAAAATACATTATAATTTTAATTCCATGCATTTTTCCTCCATGTCAAAACCGGACACCTACATTTCCCACAATGCAACTCAAGCCAGCAGTGCAGTAGGAGACCCAGGTGTGTTATACTAGTGGCGGCTAATGTATCCTCAACCTGTTAGCCTCAAACAGAGATGAGGATCGGGCTACAGAGGTGGTAAGCTCACTTCTTTTTAATTCCACATCTGCAATATGTTTTTGTTTTCAAAGTCGTAGTCCTCAGCCCCAACTGATTTATCAGAATAATGCAGTTTGCCTTTTTTAAAACTTGATAATTTATTAAAGGTAGTAACACAGATTTTTTGACCTCTGTTTTAAAGGTCCAGTGTGTAGGATGTAGCGACATTAAGCTACAAGGTTGGAGAATTGAAATTTCTCCCAGTTCCCAGTCGAGTAGGAGAACTACAGTGGCTGACGCAAAAAAGCAAACCATCCTATCCAGAGCCAGTTTCTGATTTTTACCATTCTGGGCTACTGTAGAAACAACATGGCAGACTTCTTGGAAGAGGACCCACTTCGTATGTAGATGTAAACTGCTCACTCTAAGCTAACGAGAAACACTATTATTCTCAGTTTCAAGTAATGATAAACTAATTAAAACATAGTTATGAATATTATGTGCCCTTTCTGCCAACAGATGCCCTTAAATCCCACACATTGACCTTAAAAGAAAACAGAAATAAAACCTGCTTTTGCTGCTACGAACAAGGCTGGAAATGCCCAGACCTGTCGTTAAAAAAAATAACTGCTTTATCTTTTTTTTGCTACAAACAGGGCTGGAAATGCTCTGAACTGCTGTTAAAAAATACCCATTTTTGTCGCTATAAGTATGCCTGTAAATGTCCCGACCTGTCGTTAAAATATCCAAGTTTTATCACTGCAAATACAGCTGGACATGTCCCGACCTGTTGTTAAGAAATAGCCACTTTTGTTGCTACAAACATGGCTGTTAATGTCCTGACTTGTCATTAAAAATACACACTTTTGTTGCTATGAATGTGGCTGTAAATGTCCTGACCTGATGTTAAAAAACACCGGCTTTTGTTGCTACAGACGTGGCTAGAAATGTCCTGACCTGTCGTTTAAAACTACACACTTTTGTTGGCCTTACACAGTTGCCAGTTGTCTCACATAGGTGTCCCACCATCCCCCATCCTGTCCTTCTGCTGATGTGAAACTCAGCGCGACTACATGTAATCTGCACTACGTCACACTATGAACCTTACAAATGTAAATAATGCAGGCAACTGGGCTGACTTGCTGGGGTAAACAATGCAGCTTTGCAAGTGTTTATGAGGAAGGAAATGTATTTGCACATTTGTTCAGTCTCTGTGTATTTTAGTGTGAAAAACCGAAAGCAAGCACAACTGTATTCCTTGACAAAACAATTCTGCAGGCTGCCTTTAAAATGATTAATTATTAAAGTTGTTGCTGATTGATTTTCTGTCCGTTGACTCAGTTGTTTAAGCGTATACACAGCTCCCTGATGCATTGTCACAAATGTCTCATTCAGAGCAGGCTAAGCGATAAACACCATTGTCGTGGGCTACAGCTTATTAAAACAGAATGACGCCCAGCCCACATGGCTCATCCTTATTATGCCAGCCACTTTCACAAATAGCAGCTTTTGAGCATTTCCACGTCAGGAGACATTTTTGCTCCTGCTGAAAAAGATTTGTACTGCAGCAGGGTGTGTGGCAACAATATTGTGACAGCTCAGAGGAATGATCCGAATACAACAGATACTCCCTCTCTCCCTATTTTGCTCAGATTTTCTATGCCTTGTCTCTGTGGCACTTGAGCGCGTGTTAAACCTCTTAATACGAGTCGAAACGAGAGTGTTTGTATCATTCTGCACTTGAAATGTATTTACTCGATTTTGTACTTAGACAGCAGCCAGCTAGAGTCAAACTAATTAACGCTTTTACCTTAATTGTTGTGTGCTTGACAACGTTCCTTCAGGTCCTTCAGCTAATGACGGTCACCTGCAGATCGGTGGTGATTTGATCACATGCCTGATAGCGAGCCCCATTAAAGCACAGCAGACACGGTCCATTGGATAATTAGATGTGTAACTCAATTTGTGGGAGACTGGAATCAAACTTAATTTCTGCTGAAATAAAGAATAATGTCGAATCTGAAAGTTATTCTTCATTTGGCTCGTAAAAAATTTGGAAACAGTGGATTTACTGTTGAAATAATTTACAGAAGCAAATAGGCAACAAGAGTATAGTTATGCTCTTAAAGCTGGGGTAGGTAGTTTAGTCTTGGCTTCACTGGGCAAAAGTCCTATAGTAAACTTCAAGCATATTGTAATTCAAGTGGTCTGAGAGGAAACCAGATTTCTGCACCTCTTTTTGGCTCTGTCTTCAGGCTTTAGAAAATCTAGGCCATTAGGAGACTTTGGCGAAGTTCATTTGTTCATTTCAGAGAGGGTGTTCCTATGGGCTGTTGCACAAATGCAGTTGTGCGTCCCTTTGGTGAAAGCCTGATTCAATGGCAAAAAGTCATGCAGAGAAAGTTGCTATTCCAGTATCGGCAACAACTGTCTACACTGCAAAACAACCCAAAAAGGGAGACAGACGTATCAAGATGAGAGTCTGACAATAAACAAAATAAAACAGGTGTCAATATAGGCAAAGTGTTTCAGACACAGAGAAAATGTTGCTGATAGTTTAGCTTTCTGCTAACTGGAGCCAAAGGCTCACGGCTGCAGCTTGAAGTTCAGGTGTATGAAGCTAACATTAGACAGAGCCTTGAATCACAGTCTGTGCTCCACTTCACTCCGCGACGCCACAGACCCCCTTGCTAGGAGGAGAGCAGGCAGCAGCTCCAGTCCCAGTCAGTGGCAGCAGCAACTTGAATCCAGCAAGCACAATCTGGTTAGACCTGGAGCTGTCGCTGGCTGCATGTGGCGTTTGCACCAGCCAAATTCCAACTGCTACAGCCTCCAACTGAAGATTTGTCTGAGAAGCTGCTGCCAGCTGTTCACCTGGAAAAGCAGCGCACAGTGGCGGCGAGCAGGGCGGAGAGACCATGGGGTAGCTAGCTCGCAAATTCTTGTCTCATTTGTGGACTGGTAAACAGAGCAGGGAAAGGAGGGTCTGAGCAAATGAGCTGTGGGCAACTGCTGTTTTGTTTAATATGTCAGCATGTTAATGTTTGTTAATTAGGCTAATTAGATCACAAGGTTGGCAGTTTGATCCCCAAAGTGTTCTCGGACGAGATGGTTTCTAGTGGTTAGGCCTTCCATTGTAGCCGGCTACCATTGCTGTGTGTGATTGGGTGAATGAGAGGCAAACTGTAAATCACTTTGGATAAAATCAATATATGAAAGCAATCCATTTAATTAGCACTAGCTTAGTATAGTTTAGGTTGATGGGAATGTCAGGTTTGCAGCAATTTGATCATAAATCAAAGTGTTGGACAAAGAATGTGTGTATCAAATTTCATGGCAACCCATCCAATTGTTGAGATATTTCAGTTTGGACAGTTTGGAGGAGGGACCGGCCATCCATAGAGCGATACAGCCAGTAGTATGGCTAAAAATGCTAAGAACTTTCTCTGGTTCCAGCTTGTCAAATGTGAGGATTTGCTGCTTTTCTTCTTTTGTGTCACTGTATATTGAATGTTTTTGGAGTTGGACAAATTAGTGAACTTCTGGGAACTTGCAAGTAGCATTTTTTTTTACAAGAGAGTCACCAGAATCATTGTGTAGTGATGAAAAAACTGTTGGTTGCATCATTAACTGCGTCATACTGTGCATATGTTTCATCCATGTAGGAAGACAGAGCTTTGAGATATTCTAAAGCTGTTAATATTTGTAATCTCTTCACACACCCACCCATCAGTGAATCATCTAAGGCGGTCTCACTCTCTCATCCGTATGTCACTTCACTTCATTTGTTTGCTTTGTTTCATGGAGTTGTGTAGTGCTGTCTGTCCGTCTGTCTGTCTGCTCACTTAAACCACTCTCTCTGGCTTTGTTTTGTCTGCGACAAGTTATATCACAGAGCAAGCCTCTTGCCAATAGTCATACCTAGCACGAGTGACACAAGAACGCTGGCATCAATTAGGCAAAACACGACGAGAGCGTGGCAGCACATCAATATTTATTTCATCTGCATATAAATGAGATTGGGTTTTAGGGAGCCATTTGCTGATGAACTCTCCCCCTCCAGAGCTCTCTGCAGACACCACCCTTGTTATGACAGCAAGGGGTGGGGGTGAGACGGGGAGAGAGCTATACAGGAGGAGAAAAGAGCCGAGGTATAATAAGATTCAGGGACGAGGATATTTCAAGGCTGAAGGTGTTTGTTCTCAATGAGGCGGCTCAATTTGTTATCCAGCAGCTTAGGCTTCGCTTTTTATTTGTAACTGGAAGTGACGTGCAGCTCCATCTGTAAACATTTCTGGAGTAGAGATGAATTCAGAGGTCAAAGGTCAATTCCTGGCAGCTCACTGGCCCAGACTCTGGAAGTAATATCACTGGGGTTTGACATTGATGCTGATGAACTGCGGAGCAAGAAGTCACGTCAGCGGAGGGCTCTGAGCTGGAGACTCAATCGCATGTCATGCTGCGTGTTCTCACTCTGCCTCGGGGCGACCGGGGCCGGGGCCGCAGCCACAGCCAGCGCGGGGTGTCTCCGGAAGACTGCATGGATTTGCGTCTCGGCCTGAGAATGGAAGAGGAGGGAGGAAAAAAAAAGTTGTTTGTTCGGAGGGAGATGTCGGTAAACCAGTTGATGGAGCTGTCTGTGGAAGTTTGAGTCCTCCGCAGCCTTCAGCTACTTGGATTACGTGAACCAGCATGCAACAGTGATGGGACATGACAGGTGGAATTTCCCCCAGTGGTGCCGAGAAAAGAACAGAAAAACGGAACTTGTACCACAAAACATGCAAACGTGCTTTTTTCTTGCTTTTGTCTGGATACACAATTACTGCTGCAACGAGCTGTGATTTTCATTATTCATTAATCTGCTGATTAGTTGATTTAAGTAGCGTCAACATTTTGATTGGGATTCATTGTCTCAAATAGTGGCTCACATCCTCCTGCTGCATTTGAAGACCATTTATATTCTTATATTTTCATGTCTCCGTGCTCTTTATTTGGCACAGTGGTGCAGTGGTTAGCATTGTCGCCTCACTGCAAAAAGGTTCCTGAACCAACACACCCCACCTTGGGTTCAAACCAGGAACTGGTTGAGGGAGCCCTTCCATATGGAGTTTGCATGTTCTGCTCATGTTTTCTCCAGGTACTCCGGCTTCCTCCCGCAGTCCAAAGACATGCAGATTAACTGGTGACTCTAAATTGGCCGGGTTGGGTACCAAACTCTGTACTTTTAAGGGTACTGATCAAATTAGAGTAACGATTTATGTTAAATCAATTGTTATCGGAAGCGCTGCAAAGCCTCCTGGGCAAGCTGCCCACAGAACTCCTTGTCCGTCTTCCCTGCTTTTCGGCGGAGACAACAGAGACTATAGTGTACATGACCTGGCATAAACTCTTATTGTGTGAATATACGGTGTACATAACTTGACATAAACTTATTATCCTGACATAACTTCAGCTAAATCTGATCTGCCATGATTCTGGCCAAATTTGGTTACGTGAGAAGAAGCAATTGTTCTCGGAGCTGGCTGTCTCAATAAAGGAAAACAGTAGCTTAAGTGATAGGAAACACCTTTTAATGTGTTTTGGAAAGCTGTAGGTGTGTCAACTGATACTGCTTGTTTGTCAGACACTATAAAATGGCATGATGTACAAATTCTTTGGCTTTTCTCGCGTGTAAACCCTCAAAAGCTACATGGAGCTGCCCGGTTCAGAAAGGAGACGGAAGCAATCATCTTGAGTAGTTTAATTTCTGACAAAACATGCCTCATAAAATCTTCCTATATGTTTTTTTACTATTTGTAAAAGAGGCTTCATCAGGGCTGGAGAGGCAATCATTGCAGGTGAGAGGAGAGCCTGGGCTGGCCAAGCATGCTGGGAGTTCCCCATCCAGGGCTGTGTAGACACCGGAGGACAGCTGACAGCGGGCACTCAGCTGTCGGCACTGACTCCACAGACCTCCCATCCTCCCTCTGGTTCTCCAACATGCTCTGTGGGCCCTGGCTCTCCTCTCACCTGCCTCTCCAGCCCCTATGCAGCCTCCAGCAAGCTCACTTACCCAGGCTGTGCTCAGCTCCTTCGCCAGAAAACCAGAGGGAGGGCGAGAGCACTGCGGGGTCCGTGCCCACGGCTGTGAGCCCTGTCAGCTCTCCAGTGTCCACATACCCCTGGATGAGCTGTGGGCTTTGTCAATTTATCGAGCCCCTGCTCTCTGAACATTTGTTCACTATGATTAGACAAATAGCATTTCATGCTTTGGCCAATCACAACGCAGTAGGGCAGTGGGATTCATAATAACCATACACCATAAAAGTCAGTAAGAAAAGCTTTTAAACAGAGCTGGACATGTTCTAGCAGGAATCTGATCTGAAATCAGGGAGAAATTAAAAACACTGGCAACCAAGTTTACATGTTTCCCTGACGTTAGCATGTGGCTACATGTAGCAGTGTACTTGCAGCCCGGGAATGACTGTGACAGAATATAGCGGTAGTTCATGCAGTGAAGAATAAACAATTATCTCTTCTATACCAAAATCTTTACAACCAGACGTGTTTCAACAGGAATCTGATCCGAAATCAAGGAGAAATTTACAACATCGGCAACCAAGATGGTGTTTTCCTGACATCAGTATGTAACTGCAATGTAGGGTACGTAATGTTATAACTTGCCTGGACCAGGTGGCCAGATAAAGAAATCTATCTCCGCATTTTTCTGGTGATCTAGAAGTGTGACTTTGTCCTGGGGAACAGCTGATTTTATCGCAAGGCTGTTAAGTGTCATCACAGACCTGTTTTCAGTCAATCCCCCCACAATTGTCTCTCAAAGTTCTATGATTATCTGCTTTGCTTGATTTTTACAATTTTAATGCTGTTCTTACACTGTTCAAGTGCAATCGGGGAATAAAGTCCCACTTAAAAATGATTTTATTCTGTGTCCCGTCATTTATGAGCAGGCCACTTTTAAGCTCCGAATAATCCAGCCACGTAATTATCCATTGATTAAAATCAGTTGCACCGTTTGATCCTCCTAAAGCTCCTTCTAAAAACCACCTCGGTGCCATTGCCGCCAATTCCGGGCTTCAGGGCTCGAGCACCCACAGGAAAGTTCAAACACTGAAGTGCGCCAACATAAGCTACAGTCAGGCCAATGGAAAGCAACTTCAGAATAACTGCTAATGTGTAGGCTTTGTTCCGCTTTGTCCCGCCGTACTGACAAGTCAATTATACCACCGAACCGAAGCACCTCTGGGATTCAAAGCATGCACAGCGGCTGGTTAAAGGCTTAAGCACACGGCTGCAATGAGCAACACTTTCCTTTTAAACAAGTAACGTTGTAATGTCTGTGTTGATTTGTGCCCTCGGCCTATGATTTGTGTTCGGTTGAGCCTTTTTAATAAATAATTTAAGTATCATTAATTGGTTGCTAAAATTTTAGGACCACTGACAGAGCTGTTTGTCGTGTGTATTCGTTTACGAGGCCTCCTGGGGTTTAACAAACTCCGAGTCTAACCTTGGTTGGTGACGTGCACTCGAGTAGAGTAATAGGCTACTGTAGAGCATTCACTGGCTTTATTTCAGCTAATTGGCAACAAGATAGTAAATTTAAACATTTTCAAATGAGATGCTGGTCGAACAACAGACTAAAAGTTTGATAATCAGCAGCTGAAATCATGTTTTTCCCAACAGTGTGAATCGAGCTGAGTTGGTTCATTGTCTGCTTAACATTTCCTTGATCTTCTCCGTGTTTTACTTTCCTGCCAAAGCATTTATGTAGCCTTCACTGTGTCTCCGCTGGTGGGGAGCGTCTCACAGTCTGAAAACCACCAAGTTATATTGTTTAACATTAAATGAGATTGGGTACATGGAAAACATCCAGGGCTCAAATCAAAGATACGCTTTGAAAGCAGCCCTGTAGAGAGGTCTTTCCTCCTCTGCTCTTGAAGTCATGAAAGCCTTTATGTCGAGTGCTGTTTGCCCAAAAATGCACTCTCCCCCTAGAACAAAATCAAGCACTTTAGGGAGCCCTAGACAGTAAATAGGCAGTATAGATCAGTGGTGGAAAAACACAGTGTTTCTCTTTTCATCAACTGCTTTGCTGTAGCACTTCAAACCGAGGTCAATTTCCCGAGCCAACCCTTCAGTGGAACTGAAATTGGCATCAAGTTTATGGGAAGAAAACTTCTCTTGCATTTATGCTACCTATACTTATACACTTAGTGGTGTTCAGTCTTTCATAGTTACCTCCAGACGAGCGCGCAGTGCTGACCGCTGCTGAGATTGTAATTAACCTCTTCTCACGCACAGAGAAAAATCAATGAGATGCTTTGCGCAGTCATTATTGGGAAAATAGACCGTGCAATACTGGTCTGTTTAAATGTTGATTTTCTTTCGCCATTCTTGCTCTATTTGAGGGCTTTACAGGTAATCGTTCTCCCTCAGAATTTAAAAGCCTCAGCTGATGAAGTGCTTGGTGTTTGTTTGCCTGATGTGGTTGTACTTTTTTGTCTCTTATGGATCCACAGCCATGAACTTGTCACTTCTTTTTACCCCTCTGATTCTTTACATGAGATTTAGCACTTAGCAAACTCAAGGACGAATATGCTCTCAAAAGACAGCATTGTGGAAACACACATCGTTTTGTATAATACAGAGAACAAATAATGGAAGGAAAAGTTTGTTTATGGACAAAAGAGGCTTATTATAACTGAGCGTGATGGTTTTGGTCTCTATTGTTGAATTTGCCACGACAACTGTACGGGGGATACATTTTTATTTTGCACTCGTTTAAATGTTATTAAGACATAAAGTTCTGCATAATTAAGGGTGTGGCCATTTTGGGATACAGATGGGTGTCGTCTGGTGACACCTTCGGTTAGCTAATGTAACCATGGCATAACCCCCAACCCCTTTTACATTGCCGACTAAAGGGGGGATTTCACACCATTATTCTGTCTCACGTTCTTTATAAAAGGTACGATCGTAGATTGTAGCCTTTAGGTGTGCAGCAGAGGTAGCAACAGCCCCGAAACGGCATCTGTGTAAAAGGGACAGCTGGCAGGACGGGACCATGGATAGGAAGATTGTGACGTTTGACACTTGTTATGCATGCGATGAGCAGCTGATAGCAGTTAGCAGCTAACTCAAAGAGGAATGGATTTAAGCCTGTGTTTGCTGGCGAAAATTAGCGGTAGCATAGTTACATTTAACCATAGCTGTAAATGCACCATGCTAACTAAGCTAGCAGCTAGCGGAAGTTCTCTTCCTTCTTCCTGGACGATTATGGTCAAAGCAGGCATCCACAAGCAGTGAGTGACGACACGGTGGCTACGTCCATTATTTTTTATTTTACCTTGAATTCCATTTTCTATTTTTATTTATGATTTTTATCAGTGTAGTTTGACATCAGGATATTGCTGCTTCCGTCTACTATCCTTTGCTCCACCTGAGTGCCCAGAAAAAAAGGGAAATTAACAAAAATGCCAAATGACATTAATGAAAATAACATAAATGTCAGGTAGGAGGCAGCAGTGAAATGCCAAGATTTACTGAGATAATAGAGCAGTAGTCCATCTGCTGGGTCATCAATAATGAGGTGAGGAAGAGGCTCTATGAAAAGCCATGAGGGGATGTGATTGTTTGCTCGAGGATACTTGAAGAGAAAACTTTGTAATTCCCAGCTTGTGAGAGAAGATACTCAGAGCAGTGAGTCCGCTGTCCTTATTGGACCGAGGGCTCAGTTGGACCGTAGCTTCGAGTTATGGACTGCAGCTTTTTTAGCAGCCTTTTATGTGTGCCAACACCAGCGCTTTGAATCCAGTGCAGACAGCCATGGGCAGCCTGTGATTCGGATGTTTCCAAGGGGGTAACATGGGAGAATTTGAGATGGTTGACCGGTTGCACTGTTGTGGCTGAGCTGAGAGGGCTGACCTGGATGAGCTAGTAGCTTTACTCACATGGTTACATGCAGGCAAAAGTGTGAGACAAATGTGTGAGTCTGATGAAACTGTCAGGGGGAGCCCACATGGTTAGCAGGCATTCAGAGGTTAAAAACAGGAATGATTCACAGAGTCTAATGTGAGCTTACCTGTTTTATATGAATGTATTTCAAGTCCCCTCTGGATTGAGCAAGCTACATTTTGAGTTCCATCTGTTAGAGAGTGAAATGCTGAGTTAAACAACAGAAAATCAACATATGGCATCAATTTCTTTTTTTTGAAGAAAGAATGCTGGTTTAAGCTTTATAAATGTGAATAGTTGCTGGTCTTTCATGATAATAAGATAAATATCTGTAGGTTTGTGACTGTTAGTTGGGCAAATCAAGCTATTTGAATATGTTAGCCAGGGCTTTATCACCTTACAGAGTTCCTATGGCATCATGTTAGCAAACCTATTTACGCATCCAGCAGATACAGAGCAACATTAGCGTTCTTTTGGGGTTGTTTTTTCCGGCCACTCAGCAGATGTAAGCCCAATATTCACTCCTGTTTTAGCTGTAGCCTGACCTCCATCAATTCCTGAGGATAATACCTACATTGCTTTTTAAGGGAGACCCATACTGCTTTTTCTTATTCTCTGTCGTATATATTATGTTACAGTGGCAGATGATCATATTAAAAATGGCTAAAGTTTCAATTAATGAGGTCAGCGTATGCGCCGCTGATTTGGGCCAGCTTTCCCTTCCTCCCGCATGCTTGTTACCGTTTCCAAATCCCCTTCGCTACAGGAAACAACAATGACAACCTCAGAGTTAAGTTATGCACTGAAAATGGCAAATTTTGACCAAGATTTGTATCGTGCAGCAGGACTTGCCTGCTTTGTTTTTCCGTTGAACTGTTGTAAAATCTACAACAAAGAAAACAACTTGCGTACGCACCTTGAAAGGAGATACGCAGGACTCTCATGCCCCATGTTGATCCTTTTATCGGACATGGCCAGTCAGAGTTTATTTGCCACATATTTTCACCCTGGCAGCGGCATGTGCCAGTGACATGGATTTGACGAATGTACCAAACTATTCCACCTCACTCGAACTTCTGTGATATCGCTGTATTAATGTTCTACTAAAGCCATGTACAGCCAGCAAATCATCTGTGGTTTTAACAGGTTCAGTGGGCTCTTCCAAAGCTGGAGTATAGTCATCCAATCCAATCCAATACAATCCATTTATTTATAAAGCACAATGTAAATAAACACAAAGTGCTGTACAGTAAAATAAACACTATAAAACATAATAAAAAGACAAAATACTACATAAAATCAACAACCTACATGGTGTTAAAAGCCAAAGAAAAGAGGTGCGTTTTAAGAAGAGTTTTAAACTTAGACAGTGAGGAGGCCTGTCTAATGTGCAGCGCCAGTTCATTCCACAATTTTGGAGCTGCAACCAAAAACGCTCGATCCCCTCTGAGCTTCAGTCATGTTTTTTTTTTTGTTTTTTTTAAATCATTAGGAGTCACACACCGACTTACAATTGTCATTGTTTTTTGTGGCGTTTTCTTTTGCAGGGTCACTTTACTGATGGTGCTTGCTTGACTACGTGCAAATGTTCCACCTAAACTATTTTGCAAGGGCACCATCACTGCATCCTGGGCTTAGTGCTGCAAAGATGACTGTGATCGGTATAAAGGAGCAAAAACAAGCCGGAGTGTTTTTCCCCTATAGCAGAATGATAATCGGTGAATCCAGACCAGGGCTGACACAGTGCTGTGGAGATAGGTCTGGCCACACAAGACTAGTCCCTTTCCAACAACGTGGCCAAAGTTTCAAATAATGAGGTAAACATATGTAAAAGTAATCCCTGTGAGCAAGTATCTACAGCTTAAGATCGTTCTGAATACTCAATTTCCAACATTTTTTTGACAAACCCACTGACTGATGTCAGCTCAAGACAGATTTATTTATATGGTCATCCACTCCCTGCACGATACTGCAAGTGCTAACATTATGTAGCTGCATGCTAACATCAGAGAAAAACGTAACCGTGGTTGCTGATGTTTTTCTCCACGATTTAGGATCAGACTCCTACTGAAATTTGTCCCCTTGTGTTTAGAAGCTTTTACAGGTGATTTTTTTCATGGCATAAAGTGCCGCTATAACCTGTTACAGTCATTCCCCCAGCTGCAGTGACGACTCAAAGCTACACAGCACCCTGAAACGCTGACCAATCAGAGCAGACGGGGCTTTTTTGGGATGGAGGCTTGAAATGACAGGCGCTAAAAGGAGCGGCACTGTCAGCACTGACAGCATGAGGAAAATAAAGTGTGAAGTTTGAACATGAAAGCATGTTGGCACGTTATTATAAACCCAAGATACAAGTTTCAGCTTATTGTTTTGTTTTTACTACCCACAAACTGTAAATTTGTGGGTAGTAAAAACAAAACAATAAGCTGAAAGACACTAAAAAGCTCCGTAAAGCTGAGGTGACCTTCAGAGTCGAGTGGTGACTCTCTGTTAGATAATCACATCATTGGTCATATAAAAATTGGTGCATCTTAACATTTTTAAGCCTCTAAAATTCCTACAACTGCGTCATCGTATGTCCACAACAAATCATGAGCCAAGTTAAGACCAAAATTGAGCACAGCTTCATTCTTATGCAAATGTGAAGCAGTTGATTTGCATGATGCATCTTTAAACCATGCAGATGACCTTTTACTCAGGACTTTGTCCCAGATACTGGCTGCTTAATAATGCACTGTAGGCATCCAGGCTTCCAAACACATTTCTCTCCCAAAACTTCCTCCACACACCAAAATGACTGCTTGTTGAGTGGTCCCTGTACAACAGTGGGGAGCTTTAGATGGATTCATGTTGAAATCCTGTTGAGATCTGACCTGACAAGGGTCCCTCTCGGAGTTTGATTACCTCAGACGATCCACACACACTGCAGCTTCCCTCCAAAATGTTCTTATCCAGAGGGTGCAGGCTTGTGTTGGCTGTGCTTATGTTTGTGTGTTTGTCTCTGAGCTCTCTGGTGCATCTCCCGTTTCCTTGCAAATGTATTGGTTTATCCATAAAAGGCATTCTGCTGGGGGATGTTAACTCAGAAACAGTTCTCCGCTCGGCTCAGTAAGCTGTGATCTGGAGTCAGCCTGCCAAACGCAATTGGGCGAAAAGGCCTTTGAAGTGTGCCGTGATTGGCTGTGTGTGGCGGCTATTCTGACAGCGCAGGTTGTGACGAGGAGGCAGTTGTTGAAGCAACAGTAACTCTGTAGGTCACACTGGGCTGGCTTTCCATAAATCTGAGATGTAAACGTGTGTGTGAGCGTGAGTTGGTGAGAAAGATCTAGTAAATCACTTCAAACCTGAGTGTGTGTGTGAAGAGAGAAGGACTTGATGGATTACTTAAGGCTCCTGCAGTGTGTGTGTGCGTGTGTTTGGTTGTTTGTGTGTGCGTGTGAGATCAGGCCAACATCTCTCTGTACAGGCCTCCTGCAGTCTCCCCTCTTTAAAATTAAATTTCAAGCAAATATTTCATCAACATTTCCCCTCTGAGCCTCACATTGTCACAGTTCATTAAAACATAATTGAAAAGGAATATTCAACAGCTCACTTTGCACATGCACCACTTTACCCCATTACACTTGCTAAAGAAACATTTACATAGAATTTCGTCTCGGCTCTGTTTGCTCTCAGAAAGCCACACGTGCCGGCGTACGCGGCCGCCGTACCGTTTCCCATAATTCATCTCTGCCAGCGCAAATAAACATTGCAGGGAATGTGGGATATGCAAAGTGTGATTCAGCAGCAACATTTTTAATCTTTCTTCCATCAGCTTCTATTACCAGCGCTGCCGAGCTCAGCAGAGCGGAGTGCTCCTGGGCTCTGATTGGGTTAGTTCAATTAAATTGGCCCCGGCAAGGTGTAATGAGAGCTGTGCTGTAACAGTGACAATGCGTAGGAGTGAGCCCGGTGGCGGCCATTATGGCTCGGCTATTAGCTAGCAACCCATTGATTATAAATAAGCCCCGGTTTCCTGCAACTGTGTCGGAGTTGCACTAACTCAGCCATCACTCAGTTCAATCAGACTCTTGACATCAGTGGTCAAGCTTCAGTGAGATGGTAATGAAGTGCACCTCAGACGAGGCCATGTGTTTGGTTCTTGTTGGGAAATAAAGTCTGCGAGGGTGAAGTCATTCATAATTATTCTAATTATTCTACTGTGTGTGGGGTATCTCCTCCTCCTCCTCCTCCTCCCTTCCTTCAAGGTCTGAAACATTAATAATTTTGTATGAAAATCAGCTGAAAAAGTGCAATTTATAAGTGACAAGCGCCGTGTTTTCATTATGTTAACATTACCTTAGTAAAGGCTTCCAGTGTGTTATTAACTTGGGTCTCATTTTCATAGCTTTGACCATGATTCCTGACAGTATATGTGTGTTGACATGGACACAAATAACCTGTTTATGAGGCTTATCCCAGTGATGATCATAGTCGGGATATGGTGTCAACATGACCACAACAAAGTCGGATTATTCATATTCCCTACACACAAGAAACAAACTTTCGCTCTGTTTCTGTCTCTCAACCACACGTACACTACTTAGTTATTCACCTAAAGTTAAGTCCAGTTCAAACCAAAGATTCACAACGAATCTGTCGACACAGGCAACTACCTGCAATGCTTTGTTCTGCAACGTTCTAAAAACCTACCAGTTCACACCAATACAACTAGATGAGATGGTGTATCATCTCTATGCAACAACTCTCTGTATGTCCGTTCTGATTTGCAGCTTTTTCAGACTTATTTTGTGGCTGAATATAATTTGCAGCTTCTTAAAATATGGATGAGTACAGTGATAGTGAGCCATTACTCTGTCAATCGGGAATTTAGTGCATATAAAGTTGATGTTAATTTGGTGAGTTGGCCAAATGTCGAAAAACTTTTGATTGGCTGTTGTCTAGTTAAAGTAACAGTGTCTTTGATATGGGGGATTTAGTGGCATCTACCAGTGAGGATTGCAGATTTTAACCAGCTGAAACTTCTCCCATTCAGAATCCCTCAGTGTTCATTGTTCAGGAGGTTTTTACCGGGAGCCAAATTATCCGCAGAGGTCTCTTTCTGTCCAAAACAAACAGACCTGGTGATTTAAATTGCTAGAAATACTCAATCAAGCAGTTTCACGTTACAAATCAGTGTTTCTTCTACACTGTCTGTCTTGCTGGAGACACACTTCTAGACCAGTGCTTTCCTTTTTCCTCTAATAAGAAGATTTTTTTTTCTTATTTTCAAGTGATTATACACCAAAGAAAACATTTTTGCTGATATATCCACCTAAATCCTACACACTGCACCTTTAATATTCTCTGCATGACAGTCGCACAAAAATGTTTTCCACAAGAAAGAGAGAAGTAGCACATTGTGTTATTTTTGTTATTTAATTATCCTATTAAAAAACAAGCTGAATTAGAAGTTGATTTTTCTTTAACTGACAAATGCATAATTTATCCAAAAAGAAAATTGAGCACAAATTATTTTTTTATTCACGATGTGGACAGCCATTACAAGCTTGCAGTTTATTTATATGCAGTCACTGCATTACAAATCACAATTGCAATATTGGTTGGAAAAATCGCAATTAGATAATCTCCGAACATTGTCAAAAGCCCCACTGCACTCTCTCCTTTATGGATTTTTTCAGAGCTCAGTCGAGCTAAATGGCTCTACCCTGGGATCCCACCGATTACTGGATGCAGACTCTGCTTTTAAATAAAAGCCCAATTAAGAAACTAAATATTGATCTTTGTTGGACTGTTCCCTCCCGGCTCTGTGCTCCTCTCTCAGGGAGAAAAAACCTCTAGTCGACCATGTCATCTTCTCTTTGTCTGGTTTATTTCTTCGCCCCTTGCATGTCTCACTTTTATTCTCCTGCCTCCTCAGCACTAATCATCACTTCTCTGAGCTCCAGGAGTTCAGCTCAGGGATCCAAATTGTCTTTGATTCATCAGGAGACATACTTATTAATACAAATATAGTAAACTACTATACAGTTGATGCTCAAGGTGTTGCGGTTGAAGGGGTTTGAAATCTATGTGTGATGTCTTTGTTCTGAGGAAAATCGACAAACCCAGATACACAAAACAGGAGTAGATGAAGTTAATTATAACACTGTGCGAGATTCACTTCACCGGGTCTCTTAGTCTTAATATTGTTGTCAAGGCAACCAAAGTGTTAAGCACTGAGTTTGTGGCCTTTTTACCACTCTGTCCACTTCATATGCCTGAACGCCTCAGTCTCTCAGCGGGGACGAATCTCTTTGTGTCTTCAGACTGTGAAACCGTCGCAGCGTTGCGGGGAAATGGCATGTTTTTGAGGTGGCGGTTTGACAGGAGATGGCGAGGGGTGGATCCTCGTCATGTTAAGCGAGGGGAGTTTTCCTCCCGACCGAGCTGCTGGCACAGTGACATTAGCATGTTGGATGCACCATTCCACCAGTCGACCAAGGTGAGGCTATTTCACACTCTCTTGGACTTCAAAGCTGCTATATGGGAGCAGCTTCGATGTGCTCGCTCTGTCGGCAGTGTATCCCTGCTTTTGATTCCTCACTGGAAGTGCACACCCATGGCAGTCCGCTTCTCCCTTTTGAAATCACCTTATCTTTATTGACTTTCTTATTCCTCTTTAACTCCCAATGCCCTCTTCTTACGAGTCCTACCCCGCTCCTCTCCTTAGTAGAGTCACACCAGAAATTTATTTATGCATCTTTATGAAACAGATGGTACAAGAAGCTTGGTGACACAGTGGCTACCTTTGGGTTGTACAGTGGCTACTGATAATTGTGGCAGAATGGATGCAAAGAAGCTCAATTGCTTCTCATTTTATTTATTCATTTAACCTTCATTGAACCAGGACGTCCTGCTGAGATTGAAAATCTCTTTTACAAGAGAGACCTGGCTGAGGTAGCAGCCAAAAAATACATTTAAAATGCAACATATAATACAAAAATCCACAATAAAACAAATGCTATTCAAACATAGCAGCCTCTCAGGGAAAAACAAGCACATGTCTCTATCACCACATTCTGTATAATGCACTTAAATTCATCAGTGGATATAAGTGTTTCTAATTTTAGGTCTGTTTAAAGATTGCTCAATGTCCATGGTGCAGAGCTGGAGAACGCAGGTTTTCCGATACTTGTTAAAACCCGGGGCACATTAAAGACTGAATAGTACCTTGCAGCCAATACGCTAGCCTTTCAGTATGGTCAAGACTCTTAAGAGACAAGATCCCGCACATTGCTCTTGCTCAGCACCACATACTCATGATGAAGGTCCAGAAGCAACCATGAAGCAAGCCAGTTGCCAATAGGATATTAAGTTTAAGCAATGTGATCGAGACACGCACAGTATTTACTCACTCTCTCTTGTGCTGAGACAAGCGGTCTACCAGTGTCAGACACGCATGTATATGATGACAGGACTTTGATAAACCTGTCTGTGCTGCCAATCTGAACCCATTCCCTCTGTCTGTATCAGTCAAACAAAGCCCTCCCAGTTGGTCCTTGAAATCGCTGACACTCCAAATGAATAAATAGATAACCCCATTTGAGGATTATCACGTTTCCTCTACAAATATAGAAACAATGAAAAGGGGAGAAGAGAGAAAAATAGCCTGAAATAGGAGAATGTGAAAGGAGATGGGACGGAAATGAAAGAGAATAGCAGAGATGATTTAAAGGGACGAGACAGGAGAGACAAGTTAGGTGACTATCATTACACAGACGTGTTCAAACAGTGACTGGCTTTGGAGTTTGGCTGTATTTGATCCATTATTGGCTGGTCATGCAGCAGTAGAAAGTGAGGCAGCTACAATAAAAGCCTGGGTAGGAGGGATGGTGAAGTTATGACGGGCAGATCCAGAAACAGTTACTTAATGGAGGCAAACTAAAAGTCAAAGACTGTAACTGAGGAGGTGTTAATTATCCCCATGCTATTTTTTACTCTTATTATATCGTCTTCATTTCCTGGTTTGGGTGTTGGCAAGAAAAAAGGAGGGGGTGAGAGATAACATTGTGTATTTAAGTTGTCCTTCACTGTAGGCTACTGTTTGCATTGCTTTTTGGGAGTTCTCTAGCCTGGAAATCCAGACCCAAAAGATAAGATAGAAAGATTTAGGGTCTGGCTATGAGTAATGCAAATGGCCCAACTTGAGGGGCGGCACCAAGCATGCATTTGAAAATATCACTGCACGCAATTGGATAATACTATGACTAATCAAAACAATACACGGGGTGACGTATACGCTTAGCTACCAGCGGAGCTAACTGGTAGATTAGACTCTTGCCGTATCCGGTTGGTAAAACAGCAAAAACGTCCTTCTTGCAAAGGAAAGATTCGAGCGCCGTCTTCTGTTCCTCTTTTAGAGAAAAAGCCAAGTCTAACTCGTTCATTGTAGCGGCCAAAGCCATTTCAAACAACTGGTGTTCATCCGTAGCCATCTTGCAATGTTTACTGACTGATTCCGGACTTCGTCGTCACAGCGCTGTCATCATCTGTTTAGCTCACCTCTGGCCCGTCTATGAGATACACCGATGTGATTGGTGCAGCTCGGCTCCAACGGCATGGATAACGAGCATCATTACTGACTGCCAGATTCAAAATTCAAATTGTGCTCTCGTGAGAACTCTGGATTTCCAGAGTAGGAGACCTCTGTACTGCTCTGTTGATTGAACGGACTGTGCTCCATTGACTCTAATGCAGTCGTTTCAGATTTCTTTCATTTTCAGGCGGATTTTGTGGATTTGGAGCTAAATGTTGTGCCTGGGGCACGTCGTGTATTAATGATACTTGTTATGTGGAGACGTTGGAAAAAGTTATACGTTTCTTCCCTGTTCCAAAACCAAAATCAAACCCTGAAAAGTGTAGGGTTAGCCATCTAGCTACGGAAGATATAGCCTACTGAATGTATACACATGCTGCTTTTGCTTTTTAATGATTATACAGGAACCAGTGAAGGGAAGCAGGGAAACTTTGCTGATATTCAGTGGCATGGGGGCGAAGCCAAAAACCCTTTATCTGCACACACTGCGATGCCACACAGCTGGTTCAATATCAGCAAAGTTTCCCTTTATATTCATTGTCTTGTGTGGCGATCAAAAACATGATCAGGGCATCTCTAACTATCATTTAAAAAATTATGATACAAGTACAGAAACCAGTATCCTTAAAGCGAAACAGTTACCAGTATAGTACTTCATTCGATACCCATAATGTGAAAGAAGTGTCGTGTAGTATACAGTAGCCATACTTTCGAATGTTTTGTTGGCATCTCGTCACTCTGAGTTACTGTGTCAAATACCCCACCAGGGTTGCAACGGTATGAGGTTTTCATGGTACAATAACGGTCTCATAAAATATCTTGGCATCAGGATATCACGGTATTACAGAATTTATATTACTGTCAATCAAAATGACCCTTGAAGGAATGAAAACAGAAGGGTTATTTTTGGTTTCGCAAACGTTTTTTTTTTTTTACTAAAACTGAGACTTGAAACCATTTTGTAAATGGGTGTTTGTGTAAAGTCTCCCCTCAAAAAGTAACTCAAATAAAGAGGAGATTCTTTTTTTTCCCAATATCATTGATAAGCAAATGTGCAAGGTACGATAAGCGTCACCTTATACTTATACCTTGAAACTGGTATATTGCTGCAACCCCATACACCACCCTCAACAAAGGATTGAATGTAGGTATCATTTTACTGGAGACATTTTAATACTACTTGGTACAGGGTTATTTTGGTTGATACCTTGAAGAAATCGAGTGCTGATACCCAGCCCCATCTCTTGTTCAAAAGAGGAGTCAAAATGTGCAAAGATAACATGAGGATTTAAATTGGAACCCAAGGGAAGCAGGTTAGGACTCGCAGCTATCATTTACGTGTAAGAATATTGTGGGTAAGGTGCAACAGGGGCATAAGTTTGCACGATGGTGAAGGAAATAATAGTTGCAGAGAAGATTCAGTGGCAAGAACAGGCAGCTAGGTGTGCAGAGACCACCTCCTAGAAGGATTCATGTCAGGTGCAACATTAAATTCACTTCCCTAAATCTTACCCCATGAGCTCTGTGAGTTCAGGCTTCTCTTCCAGGTGTTGAACAAGCCTTTCTCAAGGGTGATATACCTGGAAGACATAACCAAGCGCTGAAGTACTAAACAGCAGCAGCCAGTGGCTTTTTGCTTAAACTGCCACTCAGGCCAGAGTGGGCAGCCAAATTTAGTTCTCAGCTTGGGCATGGGGGTAGCATTCAGAGGTTTAAACAGAGCTTAGCACTGGGGCAGAGAATGGCTTTACCTGTTTGATGGGTCCGGTGATTTATAACGGCACAGCCTGATGTCCGCCGTGGAGGCCAATGACGGGCCGAGACATGATTTAACGTTAATGCACAGCTACTGTAGGAGTTCTCACCCAAACTTTGGCACGTATCACAACGTGTATTGATGAATACCACGCAGTGTGGATTGATGTTGTTCAAGCATCCACGCTTGAGCGCAGAAAACTGCATTGAGCTTTTATACTCTTTCCTATGGGCCATTTCACACACGCACAACTCATATGGCCTCGTGTAGTGCTATCCAATTCCAGTATTAGTATTACTACTGTCTTTGCCACTTCACACAGTCTCCAGCCTTGAGCGTTCACTCATTAAATCCTCAGTAGGCGGATCGTCAGCGCTCATCCGCTTCTGTGCTTGTATGCAAATCACAGCTGGTGCTCGCCCAATAGCGTACATGTATGCATGCAGATTAGTTTGCTCAGTGGAGGTAGAGCACCTTGTGTGATCGCTTGCTTTTATGCAAAGGCAGGTTCAGATGGAGTTCAGCCAACACCCAAATAGAGATGTGACGACATGCAAAAACCTGCATTAAACGTGATGACGGTGCCCTGATGGTCCTCTCCGCCCACATGTTCACTGTATGTACAGTAGGTGCGACGAGGACGACATCAGATCGCTCTGCAGAAATAAGATTTTGCGCAGGGTAGCCTCAGAAAGTGGGATTGAATTGGTCCCGTTCCAAATGGCAAATCTGCACACAGATAGCCTTTTGATAGGTATAAATGGAGCCATATGTGTGTGAATGTAAGGCAGGTTCAGAGATGTCAGGTACCAGTCTGCTCTCCCAGGCTGTTCCCCATCAATCAACTGCTTAGCGCGGCCACAGGAAGGCACGGCAGCACATGAAGGACATATTCCATTTCGTGCTCCGGCAGCACTCTCTGTGTCCCGCTCCCGGGCTAAAATGGACCAGGCCTCCCCTACCAGGAGACAGATTCTGTACATCAGAAACACACACAGGCAGACAGCTGGTGGGCTGAGTGGATTTCCGTGGCTATGGGTGAACTGGGGATGGTCAGCATAAAGCAACAGAAGGAGGGTACGCTACATAATCACCTGTGGGACTTGGAGAGTTTGAGAGAGTGTGTGGGTGTGTGTTTCAGGCTGGTGTCCTGTAATTTCAGGAAATGAGCGCAATTTCTTAAAAGGAAAATAATGTTCATGGGTTTTTGTTTTTTTTTTCTGTGTAAAAAGGTCAAAGCACAAGTAGAAACAGATGCTGTAGTGGAAGGGTTTGGTTAACAGGTGTATACATTTGCTTTCAACTCTGATGACTGGGTTTATTTTACAAAATATCAAGGTTACTTGGGGTTTTCCTTTTTTCAGCAACACATTCTTTAAATTTAACACTAAAATACAATTATTGTCTTGGCCCTCTAGAGCAACATGTATGTGTTTTCAGATCTGACACCAGCAGGGCGTTATCGCAGTTTCTGGAGTTTCTCAAACTGGAGCTTATTTTCCCATGTTTTCGTGTCCACGTCCAGTGTCTAAGTGGAATGGGATGGCAGAGGAGATACCCACACACCAATACAACTGGGCTGGACAGCCACGAAAAGGTCCTCAGGTCGAGATCAATGCAAAAAATAGTCAATTTATTGAGGACATCTGTGCACAAAAAGACCTTTTGACCCATCCATTCACCCCACGTCTGCTTTTGCTCCAAAGGCTTCACGTGAAACCTAAAGAAAAGTCAAGTGCTGATACATGCTGTTGTTACATAAACGGTGTGTGTGTGTGTGTGTGCGTGTCAACCCATCTGAAAGCCAGTTGGTGTTTATGTATTCCAGCGCTCTCACCACAGAGTTGGCATCATACATGTTCATTGAGGACTAATCAACAGAGCGCAGTGTGTGTCTGGTGAAACTGGCAAGCATTTTAAGCCCATCCTGATCTTTTAATTAGTCTGATTATCCAAACAGCTGTCTGCTGCTGCTCCCTCTGACTTAAACGCACACACACGCACACACATAAACACAGTGTGATAATGCTACATATGTGACTGCCGCCGGGTGCCCTCAGAGCAGGGTGTGATAAATATTGTCAGCGCGACTCTGATGACGCCGCTCCGAGCTCCGACTTACTGTCAGCGCTCCCTCCATGCTGGATTTTTCTCGGTGGAGTAGAAAGTTTTCAGACCTCTGCGGGAGACTTTAAAGACTCAGCTGTCGCAGTGCTGCTGAAGTCTTTGTTTAAGGAGTAGAGTGTGTTTTATATGCGCATGTGATGTGTGTTGTCCATCATGGTGACCTTGTGGGAGTCAGCTTTCAGCACAGACCTCTGAGCTTTCTGTACCTGCAGGAATTTACTGCTCTGAATCCTGCTGTATTTGAGTCATGATTCACTGGTTGGTCATTTGGTTCAAGAACAATATTTGTTATTGATTTACTGTTTTTTTTTGACTGTGTAAATGTATATTAATTGAACTGTTATGTTTGTAAGAGCATCCTCATTCTTCTACACACTGAAAAGAACAGTTATGTTTGTTTCTAATGAGAGACAGTGATTTATTCAGCTGTAACACAGGAAAATAAGATCTCTGTTGTACTGAAACCAGAAATTGGAAAGTACTAATTTGTTTGATTATTGTAATTATTCGTGAGCCAGTCCGCAACGCCAGGTATCAACACGCCTGGGGCCCTGCCCGTGCCTGCCACCTGTCACACAATGCACTGTCCCTGCGAATGATGGGCCCACAGGGCAATGGTTCCATGTTATTTATTCAGCCTGGTGTCGCCATTGCGAGTGAGGTACAAATATTCTGGTCCATCAAGGTCTTCTTGAATTAGTCTGCCCTCTCCCCTGGCACCTCTTCGCCTTCGGAGACCCTACCGGGAGCTGTTGGCCCCAAGCAACACAGCTCCCGGGATCTTACCGTCTCCGCAACTCGGTCCCGGATAAGCGGCTGTATGGATGAATTATTATTTTGGTATAATTTTAAATAGTTTTTACCTCACATTTCAGTCTCAGTAGAAATAGCAGCACTCATGTAGTAGCTGTAATTGTGGCAGCAGTGGTATCTGCAAACAAAAGTCAATAAGCCATGCATAATTCACCACACATGCAAACACAATGTACACTGGTGACAGTAAATGAACAGGAAGAGCATAGGCCATCTGTTAAGAACTGCAGACTCTTTAAAAGTCCCTGTAGGATTTAAGGGTATCTATTTGCAGAGATCATATATAATATTTATAGTAGTCACTGAGGCTGAGTCTGTTTAGAGGGCTGAAAAGGCCCAAGTGAGAAAAACCCTAAATCCCACACACTGGACCTTTAAGGTTCAGCGCTGCTCCATCTCAGTCAGGGCTCTAACTTGTGGACATCCTACCGTCCCATGGATGGAAAAAATGTAGCCCCTTTTCACACACATTTTTAACTGGATTGTGCCAATGTGAGAGCTGTTACAGCCCCGGGCTAACAACTCACTTAGCCTGGGGCTAAGTGCAGTGTGAAAAGGGCTTCTCTCTCTCTGTCTCTTTGTCACTGGAGCGCTAGACAGGTGGCCCTCTCACATTCCCGCACAGGCGCACACACAGTGTTTACAAATGTGGAAAAAATGGCACCATAAAGGTTACAGATTTGAGATAAAAGTTTTACCATAAAAACAATTCTAAAAAAACCCAACAACTTAGTAAACTAGAATTGTTTTTATGCCTCCGTGCCGACGACAGCCATGCCAGTTTTCAGTCCGTCTCATTTTCGTGAACGCAATATCTCAGGGACACCTAAAAGGATTTGCTTCAGATTTGACACAACTGTCCACTTGGCCTCAAGGATATAGTGTCCACAGCTCCACCTTTGAGTACCAGATCTGTGCGCTAGGTACCCCAACAGAGAGGGGACCAAACATGGGGACGGTACAGAGCGGTTCCATTGCTACCATCCACAACTTTTTGGAAACAGAAAAACGTACCGAACCGAACTGAATCGTACTGTATAGCTCGGTGGAAATGGGACTTAAGTGAAGGCAGCATGTCTCTCACTGGGAATTATCCACTGGAGTCATAAATGTCAATACAATGATAACTTAAATTTCTCCAATAAATACCTCAAGGTCTCTACTATAAATAATGTGCAAGTCAGGACAGACGAGGCTGGTAACTGCAACTTGAGTGGTTGGTCAAGGCTGGACTTTTAATTAGGGAAACGATTTTATTGTAGACAAACATCAACGTCATTCTATAATTGGGAGGGCCAGCATTGTGTTTCGGACAGTTTGGGACGGTGGTGACAGAAGTCAAGTCAGAGCCCTGATCTCAGCTCCATCTGTCTCACTCACTGAGGAGATTTGCTCCTTTTGTGAGCTCCACTAGTTTGAGCCAGAGTCGGAGGCAGAGTAGCACCTCTATCCCCTGGAGGAACCAGCTGCTCTCTTGTTTTTTGACTCTCCACAGGCTGTTCTCTCCTCTCCCGGCCTCCCAGGGGAATTACATGACACCTGCTGAGCTTAGATGTTGGATTCTCTTCCTCTACATAGCAACAGTGATTCTCATCCTCCAATCTGTTTAGGAAACAGATATCATGTGGCTCTTAACATGCTTCCCAAACCGCAGGGATGAGACGTCTCATGTTGTGGGGATAAATGCATGAATTGTTCATACCTATTGGATTGATGTCATGTTCGGCTGATTGGCTCATGCACCAGTGAGTGGAATTTCCTGAGGTACTGTCAATCTGCAGCCTCTGTGGTTTCTTTTTTCTTCTTTACCTCATCCTCTCCCCTCAACGCTCCCCCTGTCACTCACCTTTCCCCGTCGGCAGCGTCACATATCAGTGGTGTCACGATAGCGGCGCTGTCAGAGCTGCGAGAACTGATGAGGGACAACCTCGAGAGAAAGACGAGAGAGAGAACATCACATCTGTTTAAATGACCTCCTTCACCCTCGCACACCTCACTGACTCCAGACCAGTGGAGCCGCTGCCACAGTTGGACTATCTTGCACTGATGTATGTGCTCGCACACACACAGAATCTATTTTTAGATACATGGCCAAATATTGAGCCATATTGAGGGGGAGCTGCAGTCACCAATGTGCGCTCTAACTGCTGCTCAGCGCCAGTGAAAAGAGCCTCGTTCTGACGTACTGAAGCTCAGCTCCTCTGATGGTTGACGCTGAATGGATCAGATTTATTTGGGACCAAACAAAGAGCGCTCTGGCGCTCGCGAGGCTGTAAAGATTCAGGTTTGTGAGATTTATTCAGACAGTAAAATGACACGCGAAGTGTAAGATGGGCAGATTTTTGACAGGGAAGGGAAGCAAAACTGGTGATGCTCGTCGATCAAACATGCCAGTTAAATCCAAAATACGGAGATGCCTATCAAGTTCGCAGTCAGTATAGCAGGGAAGTCTTGTGTCTATAACTGTGGCAGTTTGGGGAAAGTTTAACTTGCAGTTTTCATTTGTACAGCTGAAATTGGATGTATTTCATGGCCTTCATGCTGTGATTTGTGTGGATAAAATTCAACTTTATCACGTTTTAACAAAAATGTGATTAATTTACCTGATACCTGTAAGGTATTGACCAAAATAACCGTAGTATTGAAACTTTTACAATCAAACGATACTTGCTTCGATCCTTTTTGCACCAGGGGTCTGATCCTGTACCATCCCGACAGCAAACTTTCTGTTGCTGCCGTCTCAGAAGTCAGATAGTATCACTATCACTTCAAGGGAACTTGTATGGTATTTATTTTGACAAAGTCCCAGCCCTACATGTTTGGGATGTGGGAGGCGGGGGTCAAAGCGTTTTTTTTTTGGTTGTCACTTTGGTAATGAGACAGGTTTGAGTCATTCATTGAGGCTCCAGCTTCTTGATGAGCTGGTTCCAGCTTCTGTAGTGTGGAAATTAGCTAACTACTCTATTTCTTTTACGAAATTGTGTAACTTGAAAATCTTCATCTTTGAGTAAATGGAAAATGTTGCACTGGGCCTTGGGAAAGTTGTGATGGGAATTATTTTTTGACATTTTATAGACAGAATTAAAGAGGCTTTATGCAAAGTTATCTGGACACTGGTCTCAACATGGAGGTGGCTGAGCAGGCAACTTGTGGCTAACAGTGCTAATTCCATTCCAACAGCAACAATGCTGACAAAGCTAATGGTGCTAACCAGAGGTGACCAGAGGGTGGGCACTATGTCTCTGTGACAACACCATCCTGATATCAACGGTAACCACCGAATGAGCGCATTGCCAGTCCACTCACATTCTCAACTTGTCAAATACCACCACTTTGTCAGTGATTTCAGCGTCAAACACTGAAGCAAAAAGGCATCTTTTGCGTCGGTATGATTTGCAGCTGGTAACAACGTTACCTTATACTTATACAACCTACAAGTCTGCTTAACTAGGGCCTCGTTCGTTCTGACAAACCCTGGACTTTCACCTGTAGAGCCTTTTTTCGGCTCCCGTGTGATGTTTTTTTTTCTAAACCTAACCACATGCTTTTGTTGCACAAGGAAATAAACGTACATGTAAGGTGTTTTACCAACGTTGTACATTTATTTTTAAACACCATATGCATCTAACAAGCAAAAACTGTAAATTTCCTGTGAAAATGTAAGTATATTCTGAAAAGACACAATGCATGTAAAAGGCGTGCAAATTTTCACCTGACTTTATGTACTGTATACATGTAATGGGGTCAATTATACAGCAGAAACATGTGTAACAAAGTCAAATGTGCATTTGGAATATTAAGTATTATAATGGCTCTCGTAGTAGTTTCCATGTTTTAGTGCCGTTAAGCTGATTATAAGTTTTATTTATCAGCTTAAACTCATGGTACAATATGCTAACGTATTCCTTGTGTAGGGGCTCGAGTTATATGGTTGTAATTGACGGATAATTTTGTTTTTACCTCTTGCTGTGAGGAATAAATGGATATCGTCTCCAAAGATATGCCCAGCCTGAGCCTCTTCACATCAACACATCGCAGGCATCACTAGAGTCCATCGGTTACACATATATATGACAAAACACAGACATCTCAAAGGACATATTTTATTTGCAAATGGAAGTCAAAAGTCTGCACGCTCTTTTATATTTCCTGTTTTTATTGCTCTGATATTACGCCCATAAAGAGTGACATTGTTCAGATCCATTTGGATGTAGTAGCCTTTAAAGCCAAGCTGCATTTGCGGGCTTGCAAATGTGTGTACTGCACAAAAATATAGAAAAATATATGTCATTACTGAAGGAAAAGGAGACGAGGAGAGGGAGATAAATGGAACGACAGCATGACCAGAATGCGCAAAATTCTGCAATGCAGACGAGCCACCAGAAGCCAGCGGTTTCGAAACACAGAGTAAACAAGCAACAACCTAATTAGCAGGAATGCTCGTCTGTGGGAGTAAGAAAGACAGCAGTGTGTCGGGCTGAAGCATAATGTTTAGTTTCACCACGTGGTTGTTGACGGCGGAGGAAGGTCAGAGCCGGGCCATGTGGATGCTATAAGCTGAGAGGGGCGTGTGATGTGGCAGGGGACGGCTCCTAATCTGACAGAGGCATATAAAGCAGATGTAGTGCCCCGTGTTGCAGATGGGGGGCATTGTAGGACCTGAGAATCTGGAGAGATCCAAGAGAGGAGAAAAAAAAAGGGATCTGGGTGAGATTGGTCCCCACCGCCAGAGCTTCCAACGGTTGCTGTCCCTCACTCGCAGCAACACACACACACACACACACTTGCCCTCCTCTTTCCCGCTCTCTCTCACACACACACACACTCTCTCATCGTCTCTCAGTCACTCATTCTCCGGCGCTCTCCTGTTTCATCTCTCCACCGTGGAGCGCACAGAGAGGGGATTCGTTTTCCCGAGCTGACTGGCTGGCTGGCTGGCAGCGGCTTGATTATTGGGGGCAAACAGAGACAGAGTTGGGGACCTGAGGGACAGGACAGCAAAAGGAAGGGGAGTCTAGAGGGAGAGGTCCAGCGCGAGATTTTCCTCCAGCGGAGATTATTTGCATCACAAAACCTGTGGAAAAGAGGACTGACACTATACTGGCTGCACAACCGCTGTCCACACAAGAGGTGCCATTTAGCGTGTTAATATGAGTGTGTGTGTGTGTGTGTGTGTGTGTGCGTGTGCTCACCTTTTCAGGATGCAGATTCGTCACCTCGGCTTCTTTTCTCATGTAAATCTAAAACCGGCCGCTCTCCACGTCTTTGACAGAGACGGAGCCGGTGTCTGTGATTCAGGTTTGCATGATGATAACGCGGCGCTCCGTGAATTAGTTCAGCTCTGGCAGATCAGTGCATGTCGGCGTGTGTACGTGTGCGAGATCACACGACAGAAGAACCCCCCCAGAATGACAGAAAACTTCCAAACTGGGCTGTTTTTGAATCCCTCATCACACCCCTGACAGTCTCACCCACCTTCCGTCTGAGTGATTTGACTCCGGATTGCATGTGTGTTAATGCTGCAGCTGTCTGCACATGTGTGATGGTGACATGCATGCTCCTCAGCGTATCATGCTTGGATGTCAGTGCTTCAGGATCACGGAGGGAAGAAGATGAAGGTGGGGAGGGGGGGGCAAAATGCTGTGTGGCACGGTGCCAAGTTGCTGCCTAAAAGAGGATGCTGAAGGTTATATCTCTCCAGCCTGTGCACCCACTCCGTCTGTCTGTCTTTACTTCTATGCAGAGGAGTAACAAGAATGACAAGTGTGTTGGTTAAAGCGGCACCGTGAGGAATCCCTTAAGTAACGTCAGTCGAGCAGCGCCCCCCCTTCCTCTCATCCGTCCTGTCCTGCCTCCATTTGATATGTGATTATATGAGTGTGTGGCAGAGTAGACAGATGGAGTATTTGTTGGGGAAAGGGGGGGGTGGAGTTCTTGTTTTAGCTCGCTCCCCCCTTTCTACTCCCCCATGGGATTTGCCCTTGCCTTCCATCTCTCCTACCTCCATTTCTCTGTCGCTCCCTCCATCACTTCCTTTTTTTTTTTTATATCTTCTGTCCTGCTGAGCCAGCAAGATTTACTGGTTTAAAGTGGGAGTCCGTCCACAGAACTGGGACGGGGACAAATGGGAGTAAAGACAGCCCCCCCCCCCAGGGGATGATTTATATGTAGACATTTCTCCACACGTGTTTGGCCACCGCTCCAATTAACACCTCCACCAATCCATGGCCGCACTTGACAGATGCTGAATCCGAGCGAGGGCAGAGTGTGTTCATTAGTGTCGGCTGTGTTTGTTTGTCGGGGATTTAGCGAATTCAGATTGTTTGCTGTGGTTTTTCCAGCTGATTTCTGGGTCATTTTTTGTCGCCGCAGTGTTTTTCAGCTCCCTCTGCTCTGCTGTTGAAGTTTTGAAAATTGCACAAACAACAGAGCGAGTCGAGCAATTTATTTCTGGATATTTCCCAAACACATCCAGCTGTCCCCGTTTCTGATCAAGGGCTGAGTACGTTATTTTTCTCCCAACCATTTCTTTACTGCCAGAGCGAGAAACAGCCTTTGGGTGTCAGAGTGATTGATTTGACGGAGGAGGTTTTGATTCTGATTCCCGTCTCTTTTGTTTCCTCCAGGGGGCGTGATCGACAAGGACCTGCGCCACTACCTCAACCTGCGCTTCCAGAAAGGCTCGGTGGACCACGAGCTGCAGCAGATCATCCGGGACAACCTCTACCTCCGCACCGTCCCCTGTGAGTTACCTTGCTCTCACCCTACCTTCCTTCATACCCTTGTCTCCTCCAGTGAGAAACCTTTTCTCCCTCTCGAGGCTCCATCTCATAGAGTGTCAGAATTGAGCTTTATTGTTATGTCAGTGGATATGGTGCATACTTGACACAGTTGACAACCAGAACTCGAGGACCGGTCACTCACTTGTTTATTTTACTGTACAAAAAAGCCCTAAAACTCCCAGAATCATGAGAGGTTTGAAGATAGGCAAACTCAATCTGCCCTGTTTGATATGGCCAGAGCGCCAGAACAAGCAACTGAGTGGACATTTGAGTTAAGACGGTTTTAGAGGTTCCAAAGCTCATGGATGGACCCTCAAGCTCAACATACTACAACATTTTTGTATCAAATTACGACAAACTTATTGAGGCAGAGTAAAGCTCATAGATACTGGTTGGTTTCTTGAGCGCCAGGGGAAATATTTCAGGCTACGTTTGCTTCTCAGATCAGATCTTTAAAATAGACTGTTCAGGTGTTTGCAAGTGCTCAGGTTGGATTTGTGTGTCCAGACATCACCAACCTATCTGCATGGGTTGCTGTGGTAACGATGTAGATGTCAAGTAATTACTACACTGGTGAACGTGGCTTCCTAACGGGGGAGCATGAGAAATGGAGGTCTCTAAATCACACCTTTTTCAAGTCACACCGTGCAGAACTCCTCCATCGTACCAGACAAGTTCAAGTAGAGCTGAGTGATATGACCTCAAATCAACATCACGAGTAATTGAACATTTTACCTCGATAACAGTTACTAAAGGGTTATTTTGTTTTTGTTTTTGGCCCTCATAGTTCACTGCTCAACTATTGAAGCTGGGATAATTTTCCTAATGGAAGAGAGAGTGCATGTATTTGTGATTTTAAAATAATTGAAGGAAACACACAGATGAACAGTTTATGGTTATTTATGGAACATTTCGATATTTTGAATATTGTGTAGCCCTAAATGTTTGTGTTATCGAGAGCTGCTTTGTGGAGGCACTTGTTGCCGGGCGCTTTCTTTTTTGAGCCGTGCACTGTTCATAATCAGTTACGTGATTGTACTCCAAGTGCTCGTCTTCCATGCGGAAGGTCCAGGGTTTGAATCCTGCTGGTGTCAACATCAGCAAAGACACGTGGTCCCAACAAAAGAAACGGGATCTGATTCCTTAAGGAGGCTTCAGGATTATGAGTAACTCTGGAAACTGAGCCAAGTCCTCGACGAGGGCGCGTCTCAAGCCCATTGTAGACGGGAGGTTCCAGACGTAAAAAGCGCATCTGTCATTTACATTGAAAGCCAAAATGTGTCCAAACGACTGACAAGGCATTTCTCTTTGGTACAATCTGCTCAAGTTGCTCCTTCAGCTCGGTGTTTGAATTCTTCTCCATGTTGCTTCCAGGTCGCGGACTTGAGGGGGTGGAGTCACGTGACTACACACGCAGTATACATTTTTAAGGGGACAGTACATGAACTCACATATGGTGGGGAAGGTATTAACAGAATGTAAAAAACACTGAAATTACCAACATGGGCAAGATTACGTCGGTTAGAGGACGATTTATTTCAGCATCTGTCCCGCGTGGGTCTGATTTTGAAGACCCGTTCAAAAGGACATTTTATACATGTGAAACGAAGGTATTATATCTTTGAAAAGAAGGTAATTCATGAAATACAATATACATGATTTTTTTGCATATGCTAATAATATTGCGCAGCACATCTCTACCGTTAACATGCCTATTCGTAACCCACCAGAGCCGACACACAAAGTAAGCAATTACTGGATTATTTTTTACCCAGAACTTGACACGGAAATACAATTAAGACAAAATACCACTAGTGACTCACCTTTTTTGCAAACGTACCCGACCTTTTTGGGTACCTGACCCTGTGTGTTAACAGATTAGCACTCTAATAACAGCAGCAGGGATTCTGCTTATCACCATCCCGTCACTCTGGATCTGATGTTGCTATCAAATCTGATTTTAGCAGCCGAAGCGTCCACACTTGGAGAAATCCGATTACAACCACATTTCAGATCACCTACAAATGTTGTTTGGGTCCAATTTTTTTGTCTGTTAGTCTTTTGCTGTCCAGACTTTCTAAAATCAACCTGGATACAATCTAGATATGACCAAATAATGAGCTGATTTGCGCTTGCATTCTGAACAAGGTCCAGTTGCTAAGCCGCTATGTAGAGTCTCAGGTCAATAGGACCTCACTAACCGGTCAGCCTGACCATTCTTCTGGCTTCTTATCAAACCCTGTGAAAAATACAGTATGTGTTGAATAAGTGTGATGTGATGAGATTTCAGTCCCAAACCTCCCAGCTACCTGTGTGTTGTAGTAATCAGCCTCTGTTGTTGTGTTGGTGGAGCTGGAGTCAGACTTGTCTGGATTTATTTCGATTGTCTAAAATCAAGCGTCGACTGCAGCTCTCTGTCTCCAATTAGCCGCATTAACTGCATCACACAGTTGAGCAGCCGAGTGTTGTGTAGACAGTCAAAGATAAGATTTGGAGGGCTTTAAGATATTGATGCTCAGTGTTTTTAGTTCAGGAAAGCATTTCAGACTCAGTGCCCATCAGGGCGCGTGTGTGTGTATGTGTGTGTGTGCGTGTGCGCGGCCTTTATCAGACTTATTAAGCCCCCAGTGCTTTTATGCGCTTAGACTCACTGATGTTTAATCCATTTTCCTCTGATTCTTATTTGCCATGTTTACTGAACATATGCTCATTGCCATCAGTCAATAGGCTGTGATATTAAAGTGTGTCTGTTTGTTTGTGTGTATTCAAGCTCTTATCTGTGTATGTGTGGTGTTTGTGTGTGTGTGTGTTAGCTCTGCATTAGCCTAGTCGTGCCATTAGGCCCAGCTGTCTGTTGGCTAACTCTCCCCTGAATCCTTAATGGAGGTGCATTCTTCAAGGCCAGGAGCACGCAGATTTCACCGGAGCCACTTTTCCGCCTCCCTCTCTGAAAGGGAATACAACGGGAGAAACGGGGGGAAAAAAGAGCTATTTGTTTGCAACAGAAGCGTAATTTTCTCTGATAACCACTCACAGAGGCGCTGCCGGTGAGGCATCGCAGATAGAGGAAGAGGTGAACAGTAAAGAGGGAGAACAAATGGGAGAACAAATAGAGGGAGAGAGACACAAAAGGGGATGTGGGGGAAAGGGGGAGGAGGCATAATGATGGGACACAGACGATGATAACCACATAAGTAAATGGACTGCAGATAAACTGTTGCAGAGCGAGGGAGAGAGGTAAGGGGAGGTTAACTGATGCATTAATGAAGCTTCAACAATGAGCCTCAGTGCTGCTGAGAGGAAGAGGCCGAGTCATGACTGAGCCGGGCTTTTTATATCTGAACTGATGGATGGATCCATGTTTGGTATACACACACAAACACAAACACACACACACACACACACACACACACACACACACACACACACACACACATTTGTGTAAATGCTGCAATTTTCTTTTCATTTTCTGTCCTATGTGTTTGGTTCCTTTTTAGGCTTTTTAAAAAAAATCCGTGCTCTCTTTTTCACAACTTTCTATGCTCATATTACATTCACTGTACCTGGAATTTGGCACCTTTTTTGGCACTTTACTTTCTCTGAAATGAGAAAAGTGTAATTACCTCTGCCAGGCTAAAACCTGGAGGGGAACATCCTTTCAGTCGTGTGTGCGGGTGTGTCCGCAACTTTTCTCACAGACTACTGGACCAAGCATCCTATTTTGTGTGCACATTTATGCCTGTACGCTCAAGGACTTCCCATGACCGAAATGATTCATAATTACTGAAAAAATATACTTTTATATACTTTTTATATGTTTTATTGACTGTTTGATACCATCACTGACTGCTAACCTCTCACTTCTCTGGCTGTTTTAAGGCCACATTTTGGCCTCTGTTGTGGCTCAGGAACTGACATCCAGAGAAGGTTGGCCTCATTTTGAACTGAAGCATTTGCATATTAGTATCATACCAGATATGTTGTGATGCTGACTGTAGGGGTGGCACGGTGGTGCAGTGGTTAGCATTGTTGCCTCACAGCAAGAGAGATAATTGGTGACTCCAATGTGAATGTGAGCGTGAATGGTTGTCTGTCTCTGTGTGTCAGCCCTGTGATAGTCTGGTGATAGGCCCCAGAAATTGGTAAGGTATTAACAGGAATATTGGATTTTTCCATAATGCTAACTTTTTAGCGCATTGGCAAACATTAGCTTTGATGGCAAAACAAACTGGAGAAAATCGTTCAAGAGGCATAAATTATTAAAAGTTGATAAATCAAATGTTGGAAAATTAAGGCCCGTAAAAAGTGTTAAAAAGTCTTAATCGCGATTTTACGAAGTGTTAAATTTTCTTTGGATTCAAGCTTTGACAAAAAGTATCCATGAATGTATAATTTATTTTCCTCCTCGTAACTATTACAAACAACAATGTGTAGGTACTCACACTCGGACTGCCACTCCGCGTACCTGTGCGACATCTGAGTGCTGTTATATGTTTGTGCTCCATAGATTTAATTGCAAACTACAACTGCTTAATAAGTTAAAGATACTGTTAAAATTCTGCTAATGACAGCTTGAAGTGGAGATGAGGTCTTAAGGTTTTTTTGGAAGGTCTTAAAAAAGTCTTAAAAAGGTATTGAAATTAACCTCAGGATTCTTGCATATACCCCGAATCAACCACGAAACTTCCTGTGACATCATTTAACCAGATATAGACCATGTGTTCATACCCAGTGTAAATTAGACTTCTGCTCTAAAAGGCTCACATGTGGACAAATGATGTGGACATTTAGGGAGATGACTCTTTCACGAGGTAGGAGAAAAAGACGGAAAACACTTATCTTAAATTGAGCAACAGAGAGATACATCGATGCCCAGCGAGATCTATGATAAGTGATGAATGTAAGTGAGTCTGAGTATGGCGAGGGAGAGAAAAGAGAATTATAAGTGAGGGATCTGGAGTAGTTCATCACAGCAATTTAAACATAACCCTTGAGTGGTAGAGAAGAGACATTTTTCGGTGGGATGGCGGCTGACGGGCAGACAGTAGGAGAGTTACTGCCACCCATACCAATCACAGAGCCTCGGACGGAGTTAGCCAGGGCACCTAAGGCCGTGCCAGCTCTTAGACAAATTGCCTGGTTGAAATCCAAGGTCAAAGCGTTAATAGCCTGAGCCCATGTGAAATCAGGCCTATCGGCTGGTAATCCACATAGATTTGATGGAGCAGATAGAGAGCGGTGGGGAATAAGTGTGTGTAGACTAGTCCTGACCCTAAGTGGGCTACACCAGCCGAGGACGGTTGAATTATTCAGGTAGAATTGAACTGGAAAACTCGGCAATTAAATATATAGATTTTTATAAACTGACTCACACACACTCATTTATACGCAGTGTGTGCACTTTCATTTGAAGCCTCCACAGCTGAGCAGAAAAATATGTGAATTAAGAAAAAAAGGTTTCAAGTATTTGAAATAATTTCCGAGCGTTTGACTTTGCGTGCATGTATTTAGTGTTAAGTTCAGCATTGAGAATAAATAACGTGAAGGGTGTGCGCATCAACTGAAAGATTAAAAACACAAGTGTGTCTCATGTTTTCCCCGATATACTGAATCAAATATGAATAAGTGCAGAGCCTCTGTTGCAGGGAAATAAAAATATGTGATGAAACTATGAAGGTCGTCAGGATTATATGACTAATTGCTCTACTTGTTATATGTGTTTACTTTTGTTGTTTTTGTTGCCTTACGCTTCTTGAGTTCACTCCGTTAGTCCTCCACACAGGCACTCACATGTTCATGTTAATATTGTTCCTAGCGCCGCCTTTTAGCTCTTTGGACACCATAAAGCACTTAGTGAAGAGCAGCGACTATCTTTGACTGTCTGAGAGTAATAGAGCCGATGATTAAGAGGTCAACTACAGGTAAAAAGGTGAAGAGATGTTCTGTCAGTTTCTTGCTTCCTGTGTATCTCAGCCTTCACTAAATGGCATGATGGTGTATCTGCTGCCTAGTGCGCCATATTCACGCCATATTTGCTTTAGCTGTTTTATTAAGGTGTCGAATTTATGGATTATATTGTGCTCTCAGAGCATCCTATCCTTTTTGTACTGTAATGTACTTTTTAAGGCTGTAATCAACCAATGAAAATCTTGATGGACTGAAGTTCTACCTACTCTTCAACCAATCAATTTGTCAATGGGGAATAAAAATCTCTACATTAAGTAAATTGGCCACAGTACACAGAGTACGCTCTACCTGTTAGCGTTGTGTCCATCAAAGTGTTATTTCCCAAGGCAAGCATATTTTTTTATTCTTTGCAATGGGAGTGCCGGGTATTAAACCTAGATCTGCAAACATTAGCAGTGTGATGAGGTGTTGATTGTCTGTTCTGCCCGGAGTGCTGCAGGTTTGGTGTTTTTGTCTGGTCGTGAGGGGAAATTACTACTACTGGCCACATAGACTGGCGGGTCAGTCTTCTATCCCTGCATGCTTCAGCCTTCCCATTTTTACTTCTGCGGGTGTTCTGTGTCATAGCAACCAGACGCAACCAAAGCATCTCAGCTTAAAAAAAAAAAACTCACGCTGCACCTCCAAAGCGTCCTCGAGTGCTTCTAGCTGGGCGTTTTCAGAGGAACAAGTACAAGTATGCAGACACATCATCTCAATTTACTTATCACTGCAGAATAAAATGATGTTCACTTGTGACCACTGACCATCAGAGACTGACCCAGAGACTGAACGTAACTATTGAGCATCTAATATGTAGGAAAAGCAAAGAAGCCATTTCAAAGAATTTTCCTAGTCAACCAATAGTCGTCATTTAAGACCATTAGTCGACTAGTCACCTGCATGTTTCTGATATTAATTCAATTATTAGATAATATATTTTGGGTGGGGCAACACAATGGTTTGAGTTGAAGGTGTGAGAAAGAATAGTGTCAGTAACATTGTTAACACTGTGCTACATTACAGAGAAATACAAAACCGTACTAATGAACCTTCATTAATATAGGCCTATATTTTATCTACAAGTGCACGTATTTTTTACCGTAAAGCAGACCTGCACTTTGATTTGCAGCATTGTTCACAATAGTTAAAAGCCACTGACAGACAGGGCACAACTACCCCATGAACATGATCTATCAATATCTCAAACAAAGTGTTGCCCTCTTTTATATGTCTACATTCCACAAACATTACGGCCGCCATTAACCCCTCACCATGATGCCTTTTGGGAATGCCGCCTCCAGTGATAATGGCTTGACTAACATGTAAAGACAGAACAAAGTGGTTTGATAGCAGGAGAGGGACCCTTAAACAGAACATCCCAGTGAACATCCGCTAATGGAGACTTAAAGTTTATGAAGGGTGTGATTGGATGTTCCCACATCTGTCTTTAAAGTCTGCGAGTGCGTGTCTGTCTTTTATCGCTTTGTTAAACTGCGGCCCTTGTACGTCCTCGCATTCAAGCACGTGTCTGTGTGTTTTAGCCTTTACATGCATGCACAAACAGCATATGCCTTAATAGCAGGAAGTAGTGGTTGAGACTGTGAGTTAATGGGGAGTTTGATGCCCACGGGGAAATTGAGTTTGTGTTAATGGCTGGGGCAACTGTGCGCAATACTGATGGTGTTTACTAATGAGAGGGAGACGGAGAGAGACTGCAAGTCCATCTGTCTATCCACAGTTGTTGGTTTGATCATCACGGAGTCTTGCGGCATAGCAGGAAATAAGAAATCTCTGTCTGTCTCACACTTTCGCTCCCACTGCTCTGCCGCGCTCTCCTTATCTCTACTTCCTGCTTTCATTATCAGTTTTTCTTCCCTTCAAACTCTTTCTCTTTGTTCTGCTTTACATCATTGTGTGTATCATGTTACAAACAACATGTCTGACTTAACATATGAACATATTCGTTTTTATTTTGCTCATTTTGATGCTCAAGTTGTAACCTGTAACAGCAGATTTCAAAGCTGAATTCTGCTTGATGTTATCTGCCAGCTACCTGTGACTTACCCTGTTCTCTTTGCCTAGTTTGTCACATGTCGTGCGCTCCTGTTTAATGGCCTGATGTCTGATGGATGACAGTAATAATCAGGATAATAAAAAGACTAACAGCTCCCCGGTGCCCCTTCATTCATTATTTAGCATCTCTGTGAGAAACCGAATCAACGCCAGAAGTGTGAGTCTCACCGTGGAGCCCAGGCAGAGGGGGGCCTCGCTGCGGAGCTCTGAGCCGGGGCCCCGCACGGAAATGAATGAGCAGCAGACTGAGGCTTTTAAGGTAGAGGTGGACATGAGGTGATGCGGCATCGTGGGTTGTGTTTTTTGTAGTGTCGCTGAGTGGGAAACAGGAACACCTGGTGTTTGTTTTGTATGTATATTAATTTGTCTCTTTCTATTCCTCCGTCTGACAAAGGTGAGGCAGATCAGACAAATGCCTTTAGTCAAAAGCTCACTTTCTCTCATCCCTCCATTTACTCTCTGTTCCCTTTTATCTCCCCTCACTTACTCATTGACTCGTTGGAGGCAGGGTGGGGTTTCCATGGCAACTGTTTCCACTCCCCGTCTGCGTCAAAGGCTCGACTCCTCTTAAACTCTCAGCCCGCTTTCTTTTTTCTTCCCTTCCATAACCCCTCCTCTTCCTTTCTCCTCTCTTCCTCCGTCTGTGTTCTTCACACTTTCTGCAAATGGAGGCTGCAGGTCAGGCGCCAGGTACACTGCACTCTGAGACATAAGGGTTCCTTCTGAAGGGCTGAGGTTCCACTTAGATCCATTCTGAAGAACCCGTTTTTTTAAAAGAGAGGGGTTTTTTTTCCTTTAAGGGATTTATACATGTGTCGAATCGACGCTGTAACTACGCCGTCGACATAGTCTGACGTGCACCTACACATCTACACATTTACACATCGCAGCGACGCACACCTCAAACCATTTCCCTGGAAAACGAAGCTTTTATTTACTTTAATTTCATGGATAAGAAACAATAAATTGCTAATAAATTGCTTGTGCTAATAACGTTAGCATGTTACATGTGTTTGGGAAACGTGTTTAGTATAAGACAGTTGTTTTGTCAGTGAATCTTGTGAGTTGTAATAGAGCCGAAATTTATAACGTTACCTTTCTTAAATGTTGCTGTTGTCCCTGGCTTCATATGAGTAGAGGAAAAGTCCACTAGCCACTAGGCTAATTTATACAATGTAAAATGCCATAGGCTTGTGCTAAAAACATTAGCATGTTGTATTTGTGGGAAAATGTGTTTGTCTGTGAATGCTGCGAGTTATAGTGAAGCTGATTTGTGTACTTGTGTTTGAAATTGTCGCTTTATGTGTGTTTTGAATCAGCTAAACTTTACGGCACTTCACAGAAACCCCACTGCCAAACACTGTTTTGGAGGTGTAACTGCAGAGTGACACAGACACACCACCGCACGAGTATAAATGCTCAAAATGGTGTATGTGTGTAAGCTACAGTGTGTAAATGGAGTCGTGCTTACTGTATTCACAAGAGGAGTCCATATGAAAGCCCCCCCTCTCGTGGTGCTCATGACCTTGTAAATGGAAATTTTCTGAAAGCTTTGAGTTCCCAACCTGTGTCGTGTTTGCTGATGTTTTCAACAATGGCGGCAATGAAAGTTCATTTGTCAGTGGATGATATGTGTGATTTTAGCTGTAAAGCATTTTTCTTCATGGTTTTATAACATGCCTGAGGAAAATGTTGATATTCCCAGTTTTTTTCCTCTGTCATTATGCCGTTGTGTGTCCAGCCTCTACGTTGCTTGTACTCCGTAGTGGTGTTTCATGACTTAATCACTTGAACACAAAGCATATTATGTTCATGATTTCCCATGTCTTAAACTCACAGTCATGTGTTGTATTTGAAGGCAGCATGAGTCTTCCTTTAAGAACTCCCACACATTGTCTAACTTGCAAAAATAATAGGGAATGCACAATACCGTGACGTTTTGGTAACGAGACCTTCATCAGGCAAAAAAATGGGTTCCAGCTGGAACCTTTATAAAAGGCTCTTTCTACCAGGAACCAGAAATGATTCTCCTCTGGATGACAAGCTGAAGAGCCCTATATGGTTCTAGTTATCACCTTTATTTCCAAGAGTGTGCTTGTTGGAAATGGGACCTGAACCCACGTTTAGAAGAGGAATTCCTCAAACTCGTCTCAACATAAAAAATGATCCACATGATCCCTGACTTCTTCAGAAATGTGTTACTTTGACAAGTTATATCCTGTCTGCCATCACTCATCCTGACTCTGTGGAGGCGGCCACTGAAAGGGGGGATGGAGAGGTGTGTGTGTGTTTGTGTGTTTGTGTGCGGGCTGGAGGTTAGACAGGGTGGGAGGGGTTGAGTGACAAGGCGGGACACAGATGTGGATGTGCTGGCTGGTAAGCGTGACACGACGCTCGATGCTCGTCAGCAGATGCAGCCCTCAGACGTGACGGGGAAGAGGTGTGAAATTTGCTCCCTAATTGGCCTTCGTCACACAAAGACGGCCCCCCGCAAACTTTGGCTGTCCTCTGACCTTGTCAGTGCGATAATGATGCCGTAAAGACAAATCCATCAGGTGGCCGGCTGGCGGTCACCTCACCGTGATGCCGTCGCGGGAGCTTCCTGTGTCATCTACCATATAATGATCTGAAGTCTTTGGGGGAACGAGCAAGAGAGAGTCTGTTTTATTCCAATTTTTAGTCAAATGCATTTGCAGCACCTGAACCCACATGGCGCCACTTTCCACACTTGCCAAATCATTAAGTTGTAACTTATTCATCGCTTTGAATGAGGGCTGTGAAGCATTGACGGCTCAGCGGCGGGATCTTAATGGAGTTAGTTCCACTGCACCTCCCTGCTCCCATGACATGTGACAGCCTGCCGGATTTTCCAGGAATACATCTGTGAGGCTGCGGCGATAGAAAATGACGGCTCCTTTAAGTTGGAAGCTGGAGATAATCAAAAGTGGAGGGGTAGGAGAGTAAAAAAATGGACTTGGACTCGCTTAATTGTGTCCACTAGGAGTAGTCTAAGTATGTCTTATTCACACGGTGCTGTCACCACTGAGCCCCCGGCGCAAAGAGGCAGAAACTCAGCAAAATTCAGCTCGGGTAATCAGAGGATTTCTTTGGGACAGAGTCTGTTAGTGTGCAGCATGTCTTACAAATCACATATTGAGCAGTGTGCGGCTGATAAAAGGTGTTATTTAGTAGTTTTTACTGTGAAAATCCAACCAAAACTCTTGATCCTCACACCTTAGCTGCAAATTTTCACACTATCAACTCACAGTCAGGATACGTCATCACAACAAATGTGCCTTGGGACTGGAATCGGTGCATATCTGGGACACTTCAACTTCCCTCCTCTCCTTCCTGCAGTTATTGCCGCCATCCTTTTCACCCACTGTCGAAAAAAAAAAAAAAATCATCGAACCAGCAGGTAGAGAAATCCCTTTCATTAAATGTTCTCAAAGTGTTGTACGAACTCAACACTAAAAATGCTAAAGTGTGTTTTTCCAAACTGTACTCGTCGCGCTATCTTTCCTTTAAATGCTCGGTATCCATTCTAGCAAGACGGAGCGGAGAGGTGCACTGCACAAACTGTAGTTCACACAGAGCGAAGGCTGCACCGGCCTTATCTCTGGAGAGGTAAATGGAACTGCAAACCTTGGGCCATCATTTTAAACTCAGCCTTAACTTCACAGAAGAGTTTTCACCTCTTTTTTTTTTTTCTTTTAAACAAAGGCGCGGCAGAGATTAGAATTTAGGGTGTTTATCAAGAACAGCTTGCAAGTCCTGGTGCGTTGTGACTGATGATTCCAGGAACCAAATGAATGTGTGTTGCTGCTGCCGGCTCTGAAAAATATGAATGCAGAGAGGCTCTTGAGTCTCACTTATGCTTCCCCCTGAAGTGGAGGCGAGATATGTTTTTAGCATCGAACAGGAAATACAGCATGCGGGGAATGATGAAGAAAGTTCTGCAGTGGCCACTGAGCAGCACGTGTGTGTGTGTGTGTGTGTGTGTGTGTGTGTGTGTGTGTGTGTGTGTGTGTGTGTGTGTGTGTGTGTGCGCGTGCAGGTGTGTTGGTGTGACTGAGTGTCGAGCAAGTTGATGTCAGCCAAGTAGAGTTGACAGCCAAGCTCTCGAAGTTACAGTTGCTATATGTGCCTGTCAAGTCTTCCATAGCAGCGTGGCACATATGCATTGTAGGGGGGACCAGGGTTAGTTTGGCAACTTTTCACTCTGCTGCATTTCTTTGGCGTAACTTATGTTAGAGTATTCTAACCAAATGACAGGCGAAGGTCTCAGCTATAAGTAAAATTAGGTGATTAATGATTAATGTCATGTTGTGCATTTGTGGGTCAGCTGCCACACATTATGTGGTCCATTGGCAAAATGCTAAAATGCTATAGTTACAAAATAAAGCAACCAGAAGACCAAATCACAGGGTTTGTCTATAGTTACCCCCATGTGACAGACCTAAAATGAAACAGCACTGAGCAAATCAGTTGGTTAGCTTTTCGCCATCTAAAAAATATCAATGTCACTTACTCACACTTACTTGACACTTTTTTAGGGACACCTAACTAGTGCCAGGTTGGACCCCTTTTGCCTTCAGAACTGCCTTAATTCTTAGTGTCATAGATTCAACTGTTAGTGGAGTCAGTTCGAAGTTAACTTTACTGCACGTGAGTGGTCACAATTATTTACATTATTTATGGGTTGTTTTTATTATTTCACGGTCAAAAGCAGAAAAGAAACACAGCTCTTACTGTAACCATTGATTGCAGGCCTCTAAATCGCATCGACTTGAAATCGTATTGTGTCAGAAGAATCAGTATAATATCCTACCATTATGAAACAGATTAACGCCCATATGCTTAGCTGACATACTTGTTTGCATTTTAGAGCAGATAAACTCACTGTTAAATCATTCCTGATGCATGAATGAAATATGAATTACAAGCTGTCTAAGAATGTCAGCTAAGTAAACACTACTTAGTTAACGCAGCTAATGTTTGTGGGCTAATGTTTCTGTCTATGGGTGCTGCTGGTCCCACAGAACAACTGACTTTGGTGTTATTGTGAAATATAAAGTTAGTTGCTTTAACTAGATCAATGACCACACATTATCATTAGGTCAGTGTAGTTTGACTGTTAACTAGTGACTCTCAGCCTGATGCATTGTGGTTGCTTGGAGCGGCAGCAGTTGTTGTAAACACAAACAGAACACGTATCTTCAATTTTAGGTAAATTAATTTTAAACATACTCAACTGTTAATTATCTAAGTCAACCATTTATGAGTTACTGCAAGAGACTGTGGACGTATCCAGCTGAAAGTCACGAGTTAGCACAGTTGCTAACCTGGCAGCTAGTAGGGGTGTTTTTCCAGCCATGGAAAACTAATTTGTTATTTGGTAGAGTCAGTATGACACTAGACACAGACACTAGGGATTTTTTCCGAATCGCATACTTTTTCTTTTTACTTTTACCAGGTACTACAGCTGCTCTTAAAAAGCACACACACACACACAATCAGGACATGCAACTTCCTCATAATGTCAGCCCTGAACCTCGACCCTCTTACTCATATATCCGTTACCATGGAGATAAAACAAAATGCATTTACTTCACCAAGCTCACCAGAGAAGCATTTCAACCTCGAGAGCTGCTGTTGTTATTTTGCAATAAGTTACAACTGCATACACTGTAGATTCTCTCTATAGATATTATATTCACGTCATTGTTATTTAACACATTTGTCCTTTTGTTATTGGCTATATTTATGATTATTTTATTCAATTAAACAATTAATATTCCTGTGATTACGAATTGACTGGTCATCAATCACCTGAATACGCTGTCACCCATCATTGGGACATCTGATGGCCGATGTGACGATCGTCCTCTGTGCAGAGGAGAACATCCTGGTATTTTTGGCATCCTGCATTTGACATACTGTGAGACATATTGGCATATTTTCTGGCGTACTATATAGTAGTACTATATATAGTATGGTGGTGGCGATGAACACAAAGTGGTCGTCGGATTCGTGTAAACTTGAGAAGAAAAACATCTTAAAATGCTGATTATCACTCCTGCTACAGCCTCATGTGCTCCGCTTTGGTATGCAGAGACCTGACGGACCTAGTTACGGTTGCTGAGCTATGATTGGACAATTGCTATTAAATGCAGGGGTGTAGCAAACAATCAATTAAATGACAAGCAAGGAGACAGACGCACACAAATACTGATGTCTCCCTGGTTTAAAACCTCATACAAACAGCACTAACTGATCTTGCGTGACATTTGAGGCGTCCTGTCCGGCGTCCTCCTCTCGTCCCTCTGTGACTGACGGCTCAGGCGCTGCCTGGAGACTGAGGACAGAGAGGTGTGTTTGATTTGGTCCACAGAGCAGCTTGGGGACACGCAGACCCACACCCTGAATATTCATGACTGGAGCCTTTGTGACCAAAAGGGTGTTTCTTTGGATCAAATCTTTCCCTCTGCTGCAGGGACACTGCTCACAAACACAAACACACACACAGCCAGGATAACTATCATTCTATATTAAAACGTTCTCTAATAATTTGATTACAGCCAGAGGAAGGCAGTACTCTGATTACAGCAACTGTCATGTAAACATCTTAATCATGTTATCGTGTTTCAAGGTCACAATCAGAGGAAGGGAAACCTGATTAGCAGATCTCCGTTATTCATCAATCTGTAGAATCACTTCCGTCAGGTAAACAGCTCAGTCTGTTGTTTCTCTGTGTTCGGATTCTGAATCTCAAAGGTCACTCACACTCAGGCTGCGTGACCTGGTTCCAAATACATGTGGCTGCCAAAAAATATGTATTACTATTGGGTTACAGGCATGATGTGTCAAATGTGATTATAACATTTTTTAAAATGAAAATTAATGTGCCCTCAGGACTTCTCTTGGCACACACTTTTTACACCCAACATATTTTAAGAGTCCTAATAATTACATGTTTGGGAAAAATATATAGTTATAATTAAATTGTGGTCAAATTGTTCCATCGATAATCAGTTGTGTCTACAATGTGATTTCCTGGATATTAAATGTTCATCTGCAGTTTTCTGTGGTCCCAGTGATCTACTTTTGGGACTAACATTTTATTTTTTTGCTGGCAAAATGTTATTGACACAAATTTAGATGTTTTTGAAGCCTTTGAAAAGTAATTTAAAATAGTTTAAATGACCCTCTCTTACACTGTCCATCCCTTTTTTTAATATATAATCTATTTTACTTCCTTTTTCAAATTACGTGCTTTTATTCGTCATATTCTCATGTATTGCTGTGAACTAATATCATGATTTACAGATGTCTGTTTAATCTTTTGTGTTTGATAGTGGGGAAAAGTAGATTTAAATAAAACTTTATATCCTTACATTTCACCAGTACAAACGTTGTAGTCTCAGTTCAAGACGCTGTTTAGACACATATAGAGGCACATGGAGCAGCAATTACAAACGCTGAGTCCGACTGCTGCTTATTAAACCCTTAAGCCCAATTCAGAGCAAAGATTCGCGACGAGACGAAACCGTTTTAGAACGTTGCAGAGAAAAGTTGCAGCGGTGTGAACTGACTGTCTGAGCTCGACTCAAGCCAGCTGATGGGCTCACCTGCAACTCAGCTGGTCAAATCACCAGCAGCTGGTTTTAGAACATAAAGCATGTCACCTGTTTCTACAGCCACTCGGCTTGTAGTGAAGTCCGCTGGTCAAGTCAAAATGGCTGCAGATGGTCCTCTGTTTCTGTCCTCACGGTGTGCCGGTGTTGGACGGTGGGTTGCTGCTGCTGCTCGCTGTATGTGCTTATGCCTCGCCCACACAAACACACATTCTCATTGACCAATTAATTGCCGCTAGCTATTTCTCTTATTGTGGCGTATTTATTATGAATACAGTCCATCCGGTGCTCGTTTTGTTTCTGTTTTTCACCATTTCATCACTACAACAGACGCAGCTGTAGTCAGTCCCCCAATCCCAAATGGATCCCTTACAGACTCGTTGATTCAAGCCCTAAGCCCTTACAGACCTCGGACCAATTCCATTTCTTCCCCTTAGCCCTTGTCTTGGCCCAATTCTCTGTCAGGTTAGCTCTTAACCTGACAGAGAATTGGGCCACCACTTCCCCTCATGTGAACGCGCAAAACCAACGGGAAGGGCCAAGACAAGGGCGAAGGGGAAGAAATGAAATTGGTCCGAGGTCTGTAAGGGCTTAGGGCTTGAGTCAACGAGTCTGTGAGGGATCCATTTGAGATTGGGGTGAATCTCACTATCACTATCCTCATTCATATTTTAAGAAGCTACAAATTATATTCAGCCACAAAATAAGGCTGAAAAGCTGCAAATCAGAACAGAAGTACAAAGAGTTGTTGCATAGAGATGATACACCATCATGTAGTTACATTGGTGTGAACCGGCAGGTTTCTAGAATGCAGAACGGCACATCTCGTCGCTAATCTTTGGTCTGAACTGGGCTTAAGTGGCGATTTAAAACTGAACGGCAGGGAAAGGGATTTTATTGTTGTGGAGGTAAAGATGTTACCAGTGGATACACCGTGGCACACCAGGCTGGCTACCAAATTATTTTTCTTCTTTGGCAGTTTTGGTTGCGCCTTTCCCGATGCACTGTGCTGATTACGATACAGCAACACCGCATTGATATAATGCTGCAATTGCCATCACAAATGACAGATTTCACAAATTGTAATGCTTGTTAGAAAACATGATGACACCCATTAGATTTTGGTCACGAGCTGGAGGCGGGACATAGTTTAACCACTGGTTGTTGCAAATAGAAATTTATTTTTTTGTTGTCTGTGCTGTCTGTTGTTGATATCAGAAAAAGGAAAGCACGACCAGGATCTTTTCTTTTGCAAACTGTCTTTGTAAACACCCTCTCTAATGGAAATTACTCTCATAAAGGCACATACTTGTGTCACTTCTCCTCACCTGCCTCCTGCTGATGTTCGATGGGCTTTAAGATGACACAGTTTCAGCTGTAGCGATTAGCAGCATCCATCGTGGAGACAGTCAGCGCGGCCAGAGACGAGAGAGGAGAATCCCTGGGGTCCGTCTCATTAGAGACAGTTTCACTGTCACAATTCTCCAGTCTTAGCGGCATTAGGCTTCACCATCCCTCATGTTAATTACTGGGGCTGTATGAGTAATTGGCTCCTCTTGGATGCTAAAGCCCAAGAAGAGGAAAGGACTGATGAAGAGTGGAACAGGTCCAGGGTTAAAGAGATCACAAGCAGAAGCAAATTCAGCACTTGGGAATCAAGTTGGAGTGTTTGAGGCTGAGATTAGGGATCATTCTCTCTCATATCTGATTCCTCAATCGAGCCGGGACGCTGCAGCCGACAGTAAAGGTGTGCATTCATCCGGGCTGACCGCGAATGATGCCCAGAGGGTTGTCTGGGATTTTTTGCTCGAAACATGAGAATGTCCCGCAGCTCAGGCTGATTTTCACCATCATGTCTCTTTGATATTCAGGCAATAATTTAGTCTGGGAGGTCTCTGCAATCAGATATCCAATCTGTGTCGCTGCTGCTCTCTGTGGCTTTAGGTAATAGCAACACAAGTGCTTAGTGTGCTTAGGCAGCGTGCTCACACAGACATATCAGAGCTGTGACTCTGTTTATCCAAGCCCCTAATGAAATATTCCATCTTTGCCACATCAGTGGGACGGGGAATTGAATGTGCAGAGGCTGCTACGCTATCTCCAACTGTGACCTGCCGAATGAGGGAAAGCTATCATAATGTCAGATTGTCTGTATCATTATTTGCCAGGATCCGCGTAACTAAGCTTGACACTACAAGTATTCAATTTGGAAGATAATGATATTACGGCAGAAAGTGCAGGCACTTATCTAAAATGGCAATTCTACAGTATGCAATGAATTGGATAGATTGAAAGTGAGCAGACGGTTTGATGTGACGCTCAGGTCTCGACTGACAGGTACAGTTTTCAGGATGTTTCATGAGAAACTCACAGGCTGTGAAAAATTAAATCGAGTGAGTCTTATAGTGTATGTGAGATGCAGGGGGCTTTCTTTTAAAGTCCATGGTGCAATGCAGCAAATATCTTGGTCAAGCAGTTCTCTCAGAGGAAACAAAAAAGCACCTTAAATACATGTTCGGGTCAGATAGCAGGGGGTGGGGGAAATCAGTACAGCAAGGTAACGTGATATTTTGCATAGTGATATTGTGTCGATACAGAGAAACCAAGCATTGACTTTTTAATCACGTAAATTATTAATATTGCAAATATAATTTTTTAGCCCACTAGAATAATAACATTCATTTATTTTTCAGTCCATTAGATACATTTTCCTGCAATAAAAATGATTGAAGTGAGATAAACAAACTGAAAACTTAATCTTATCAGATAACACGTGAACAAAGCTTTCCTTTGAGGACATCATTTAGTTTATGTTAGCACAGTACTCAGCATATCACACAATGTTTAAAATCATAATGATATGTTAGTGTGTGCTGTCGCCCACAGGAACGATGCTTTCTTTTTCTCAGAGTGAGGATAAGAATATATGTAGTTCTGGTCGAAATTAAGAGGCAGCAAAACATCCTTTCGTTTTATAGTTACAGTTTACTAATAAAACTCTCCACAGTATGAACAGTGGTTACATGAGCCTCAAAACCAGACACAACTCAGCCCTGAACAGAGTGACCATTAAGAGTTTGTTTTTGCCTCTAACATCCAGAGATTGTCTTCATAAGTGGTCGAAAACATTACAAAGATATTAAACATTTTTCGTCACTTTCCACTGATCTGTTACTGTGACCAAGTGTCGCTCAAGGAAGGGTCACGTTCTGAAATCTGGTGGACTTTTCATATTGTAGAGATCAGATAAATATTCAGCCATGACATCAAACATCTTTTAATCTTTTAGGTAATACTAAATCTCTTCCCGGCACTCCTCTCTCCAGCTATAATTTACTTTTCCACTGTTGTGATTCCTGCAACGAGTCACCTCTCGTGAGATTTCAGAACAAGACTTGTCCTTGAGAGAGACTTGGTCACAATAACAAACAGAACAGCAAAAAGTACATAAAACACATCTCAGTTCTTTGTAGGGTCCATGTTGGAAAAATACCAAAGTTTCCCTTTAAGTGTTGAGATAGTATCGTGGAGTCTCTGGTGATTCCCACCCCTAACAGATAGTGCACATTTTCAATCAGTTTGATCAGCCTTTTATGTTATCTGGTTCTTTCTATTTGTTTAATTATCCAGTAAATTCAGTTTTTGTTGTAGTTGGCCCACAGGGGTGATTAAAGTTTCATCTTATCTTCAAAAAAGATTAAAGACATACAGTGCTGTAGCTTCCTCACAGGTTGAAGTGCTATTTCAGATACTGCAGGTGAACCAACCATGAAGCATTTTTGAAGCGAGGCATTATGCACAGTCTATACTGCAGAAGTGCTCTTTTAGGCAGAAATGTCAATGGAAACTGAAGGGTTTATAAAGGAATACTTCACGCCCCAAATGACTATTTGTACATCAGTCACTCACCCTGTGTTACACTGAATTCATGAGGAAAACTTTGTTTGTCTCAATGCCTCCATGGTGAGTGAAGAATCCAAAAACAGTGAAAATTCTTTATGAATTGAAGTCATAGGTGACCACTTTTAACAACAGTAGAACTAAATCAAGATGTCCATTAACAAACTCTCACGCAACTCATACACTATAATCCAAGTCTCATTTGTCCAGTCGTATGCTCAGGACTTCCCAAACAGACAGCTCTTTCAAACAGGGAACAAACAGCGATAAACAATGTATTGTGGCAGCGGTAGACCAGCAACTCCCATGTTCAGAGAGGTAAAATTACTGTTTTTGTCAATGTAGTCTGGCTTTGAAGAAAACAGAAAAGATTTTCACTTTCAGTCATAACTGTTGGAAAAGGGTCTCTTTGTTTGTTCTCTGACACTCGGCTGGTTCAAAAAGTTGTATAATGGCTCTGACGGAGCTGATGAAATTCACTCAAGCAACATCACATCAGTAGTCTTGGCTTTTGTGAGGTTGCATTATGGGAAGTGTAGGATCCCAGGTTTTTGAAGCTCGATCCACAATACGAACATTCAGGATCTCTCAGCCTCTGCTTCATCATGCCTGACCTGTCTTTTTACAGTCTGTCTCTTAGAAGTTCCTCACCTTTATGAAAGTGTGTTATTGATTCGTTGAAGCATCTTTTAAAAGGAATCATTGAAGTATTAGATTCAGGTGGCAAATTCTGACAATCAGAGGTCAACAGCACTTGGTTGGTTGCTCCTCTTCACTTCTTTGGTATAACCTTATGAGTGTTCTTGCTTTTTACGTTAAAGGTGTGCAAAAGCTTTCGTATCACCTTTAGATAAGTCTTCAGGGTAGCAGGTTAAACATGGACTGGAATACTTAACACACTCTTCACACATAATTATACCTTTGTACCGGCAACAGTCGTGGCTGGAGACATTATGTTTTCAGGTTGTATGTCTGTCCGTCTCATTCTTTTAAATGTGCCAGCTTAAGGATGCCTGGAGAGAACTACTTCAGCTTTGGGTCGTCGGTGGTTGGCGAGGCCGTCACCGCCACCTGCTTGAGGGTGGGGCAGCCTGGCTTTTGGACCTACTCCAGAGAGGCTCCATCTCAAGTGCAGCTTTGCCTGGCATTGCATGTCTAAACTGACAATGGAAAAAAAAGGGTGTATGGACTCAAAGATGCACTTTTTAGATTTTGGTGGTCAAAGGTCAAGGTCACAATGACCTTACAAAACATGTTTTTGGCCATAACTCAAGAATTCATGCGCAATTTATGACAAACTTTTACACAAATGTCTAACATCTCAGGAATGACAGGGAGACATTTGGTCAGATGCTGAATTAGTGACACTTAAATTTGGAAATTGATCTGATCGTATAGATCTTCTCAGCTGCAGAGTTGAAGATGTGTGTGTGAAGCATCCACATTTTTGGAGCTTCTTTGCAGCAACGTCCATATTTGAAGCAGTGTATTCTGTTAAGTAGTTTTATTTGGGTTGAATTTTAGTGTGCATCGAGTGACTTGTAGCACATCAGCATGTACTCAAGTGTCTCATCGTCGTCTATTTCGTTGGTATGGACCAAAGAAGTTCTGATTAGAGGTTCAATGCTCAGGTGTACTAGCTGGTAAAGTGGCAAATCCAAACTCTGGGAGTCATGTTGCCACACTAATATGATGCTCAAGACCTCAAATACCTCTTAGTCATTTTGTAGTTTACAATCCATTTTTACCAGCGGTGAATCGAACACCGAACACCAAATGAGCAGCAGGAGCTGAAGGATCATCTTTTGTCACTGTGTACAGCAAATTATCTCTCAGTAGTGCTTCTGTTTATCTTGTCTTTCTCAGCTCCTCTGTGTTTCACTATAATCCTGCCGTGCCCCAGAATCTTTCCACTGTACAATATTAAACGGGAAAACAGGCAGTTGTTGAATTTTAATGTATTACCCCATTCTACAAACTGCATGCCAGCACTTGTTTGATTCCTCCGCACACAAGAGAAATTTTGCAATGTCATTCTTTTTTTTTTCTCTTTACCGGTTGTTTTGATAAACTCCACGTTCTCCCACCACAGAAAACTTGAGGCTGCCTTCTAATTTTCCACCCCTACCTATCAGTTTACTGAAGAGAAACTGCATGACAGTTTGTTTGGCTCAGCTCTCCCTTACCTCCCTCCCTTACTTCCTCCTCCTCTCTCATCTCCTCAATAGTTGTTTGCTTTGTTTTGCAATGCGCTCCACTGCACCGGAAGATGCTCCGGTTGCTCAAGGTTAGATTGTAATACTGATCAACAAAGAGCAAGTGCGTGTTTCCTTTTGTTTGACATGAGCAGCTCACCTCCCCCAGACAAACATACAGTATGCTCACCCACAGACATGCACACCAATGTGCAGCAGAGACACACACTCATAGTTTTTGTTGCAGGGCTGTGAAGTGAATGGTTGGCCGGGACCAGAGAGGACTGAATTAAATTGTTGAGTTCTGATGGTTGTTTCTGGTTTGGATCTGGGTTCACCGATCTCTGGGGCTAACAAATCACTTATCAAATCTTCTGTCTGTCTTTACAGTACATACACTGCCATTCAAAAGTTTGGAAATACCGATGTTTTTCTTCTTCCCTTCAATGATGGCTTTTTTATCCATCCATCCAAAGTATTCCAGACGTCCCTCTCCCCAGCAACGCTTTCCAGCTCTTCCTGGGGGACCCCCTGGCGTTCCCACACCAGATGAGATATGTAATCCCTCCAGCGTGTTCTGGGTCTGCTGATCAGATGCCGAAACCACCTCAACTGATGCGCAGGAGCAGCGGCTCCACTCTGAGCTCCCTCCGGGTGTCCGAGCTCCTCACCCTATCTCTAAGGCTGAGCCCAGACACCCCACAGAGGAAACTCATTTCGGCCGGTAGTGTCCGTGATCTCATTCTTTCGGTTACTACCTCATGACCATAGGAGAGGGTTGGGACAAAGATGGACCAGTAAATCTTCACCACAACAGTCTGGCACAGCGCCTACATCACTGTAGACGCTGTGCCAGACTGTCAATCCATCCCATGCTCCATTCTACCCTCACTCGTGAAAAAGACCCTGAGATACTTGAGCTCCTTCGCTTGAGGCAGTAACTCTCCCCCAACCCAAAGGGGGCAATCCATGGTTTCTGGTAGAGAAACATGGCCTCAGATTTGGAGGTGCTGACTCTCATCCCGACCGCTTCACTCTCGGCTGCAAACCATCCCAGTGCATGCTGGACCACATCATCTGCAAAAAGCAGAGATGCTGTTCTGAGGTTCCCAAACTGGACCCCTTCTTTTAATGAAGGACATTTTGACATAAAAATTCTATAGTTCAGAGACCAAATGTATTTTTCACATTAGAAGTAGTTTTGGCCGCAAAAGAAGAAGTTGATTTAGTTGATGTGCCCACAGTGTTGAAAGAGAATAAAGAATACTGTTGGAACAATGTTTTTTCCCAAAACATCTTTCACTTTTGAATTTGTTTTCTCGTCCAGAATCGTCTAAGCAACCCTCGATCATTATTGAACCACAATGCTGCAATTGGGCTCTCAGTATTTTGGGAAGCAGTTTTTCTTTGGGCCCTCTTCAGTCTATTCAGTGGTCAGATTGAAAAGGCTTAAAATGTGTGTTGTCTGTCCATATTATGTTCAAGTGATATTCTGTGCTCCAGTTCCAATAGTGCTTACCCTCGACTAACCTTCATTTTTATTGTGAAGTTTGAAGTTCAGCTTTTGCAAAAGCAACACGCTGACTGTTCATTTCAGCTTGTTATAGGCATAATTGTGCATTTGACACAGAAACAGGAGCCTGTTCCTGTTAAAAGCTACACACATTTTGACGTTTCCAGTTTCTTTTACCAGTGGCGGCCATTTCTTCTAATCTAATTGACCTGTTGATCAGAGGATCTTTGTCTCTTCCTGCCCCTTTACTTGCCAGGCTGGTCAAACCATTGTACAGTTCTTTGTTCTACTTGTACAAAACAAACCTTCATGTATTTGTAAAGAGTATTTCCACAGCCTAAAAGCATCAAAGATCTTTAGAAAATAGAATATTCTGGCAACTATGAAGATGCTGACTTTTCAGTTTTGGTGTAATAAACAAACGAATCAGATTCTTCCATGAGAATTCCCTCCAGGTTTGCGAACTAGTGGTTGAATGGTGTGTCTTCTTCTACAGATTATGCCAATCTGTGTCTGAAATTTCTACATTGAGTTCTTTCTCCAATTTCACCTTGATATATTTAGTTGAATGTTTTTAATCTGTGTTCAGTCCTTGATTTAATGGCGGCAGAGTTATTCTTGTGCTTCTTTCCTGATATGCTTTAATTATGATTTGGATAACATCATTCACCTCCTTGGAAGATTCTGATTTGATTTCCATTTTGTAATAATCCCTTAATTGAAAGTATCTACAAAGTTCATGCATTCCCAGTTCATATTTTCCTCTGCAGCCCCCCATCCTTTTCTAAAACACTGCATGCTGCTATTCCTTTTGCTCCCCATTGCAAGTTCTTGATTGTATTTTGGAGGTTTCAAATTTCTATATTCAATTACAAACTTAATTGGACCAGATTTTAAAACCAGGAGGTGTCGATGAGCCACACATTTTCAGCAGCCTATTTTAAACCTTTTTTTTTTAAGCTTTAGCTAATGACAAATTTTAAGCAAATACAAATAAATGAAGGGCTCATAAAAAGTGCCAATGGTTATGGTTTCCCTTTTGAAATAAAAAAAGTAATTTGGTCACATATCTGACCCAGGCACAACATTAAGTGCAGAAACAGAAGAAAAAAGAGCTATCAATGCACAGAACCAGAACAAGAGGCAATAACAATAACCAATAACACTATCTTGCCGTCTTTTAGCATCCCCCTCCCTCTCCCCCCTCTTTCTCCCACCAACATTCACACCTCACCTCATCATGGTTTTCATCGAGGTCAAGGAAAGGACATAGAATTGTTTTCTGCCTTGTTGACCACAACCCAGATGTTTTGAAAAGTTGTGACGTGTGGTTGTAACTTTGCACCATGAGAAAAAAGACATGATTGACGGTGTCGTTACAGATCTGTGTCAATTCGTACATCCTGCCTGATCGCCGCTACACATGTGTAACTCAAAAGAGACGAGGGGAGAGTGAGATGGTTCACTCATTCCAGACTCTATTTGAAGTTTATGCCAGTATAGCTCATCAGATGTTTGCTGGGCCACTCTGAGGTAGTTTCTGGACCGGGTGATGGCCCCATAATGTTCCAACATGTCAGATACATATTTAATCAGCATCACATATTGTTAGGGTTGGGTATCGTTTGGGTTTTTTCTGATACCAGTGCCGAACCAATACTTTTAAAACGGTGCCGGTGCTTAAATGGGGCCTAAACCGATTCCTCAAAATATTTTTTATGGAGGTTGAAAAGTGGCACAAATGGGCCACCTTTCAGAAGTGTGTGAGTATTTTGTATAACATGGAGCAGATAGGGGTGAGATGCATGGGTTTTTGAAATTCGAAACAGTTTTCCATTATAAGCATTAAGCCTAGCTGATGCACTAGGCTCACGGAGGCTGTTGAACACGGTGTATTCCTCCACTTGCAACCGTATGCCGTGCGACGTCAGGTGTTTCACTAAGTTGGATGTATTCCCGCCTTTACATGCAATAGCTTTCAGACATTTGTTGCAGGTTGCATTGCTGGCATCCTTCTGAGAGAAATGGAGCCACACCTTCGAGCCCTCTGCATTTCAGTTGTGTTTCAGTTGTCAGGGTAGCCGAACACTTAACATCAGCTATCCACTTAGGGCGGTCACACAGCCGGACACACAATTTAACGTAGGCCTAGTCAATATCGCTGATACGAAAACAGGCCAGTGTCAGAATATGCCGTCGTTGTTGAATGTGTCGTTTAGCTTCTGTCACTTCACCTCAGTGCTGCAAAACAAATGATGTGCGCACGAGGGACCGTGACGAGGCAGAATTAACGTTAACTTGACGTTGGTGATTCTGTTAAGAGTAACGTCCAATAGAGGGAGACATAGCATTTTTTAAAAAGCACCCAAAGGAGGCACCGTAATGTGAGTTTTGTTTAGGCCTGGTAGGTATCGGTTGTAAAGGTACCTGTTCCATATAAGCACCGACTTTCGGTACCCAACCCCACATATTGTATGCTGAACATTCATTATACTACTACTCAAAACTGATGTGTGTCTTCCTTCTCAGCCAAAAAACACGAAAACAAATCTCATCTGGATTGTTGAGCTTTAGTTATTCATAACTTTTGCTGCTTAGAAATGTTTAAAGCCCAATATTTTACAAGATATTCACCAAAATTCTGCTCTCATGATTGGATTTGATACTGGATGGAGGCGGCTGCTACGGAGCCCCTGCAGTGGTGTTAAGTGGCCAACATGTCTGCTCCAGCGGCCATGTTAGCGCTCGGAAACAGAAAGGCCAATTCCCCGAGGCAACACACATCTGTCAGCGGAGTGAGGTGTACGTGTCTGGTTTCATTACAGTCTTATGTCACACCGGTCCACCTGCTCCCACATATCTGAGCACACAGGTGCACTCTCACACACACATTCGGTAAGGAAGTGATTGCATTGTGTCAGCGCTGGTGTTTGGTCTTATTTTTGGATACGTGGGCAGATGTTTGCAGCGAGCAGTCGTCTCAGCAGGTTATTTACTCGTGGCCTGTTTACTGGATAATAGCCTGACATAGAGTATGCAATTATGTTGTATGTGCACCTCCACAGACAGACAGACAGACAGACAGACAGACAGGCCTGCTTCTCTACTGTAGCAGCAGAGATTAGCCCAAACCTGCATCCTCTCTCTGCAGGGACAGTGAGCTAGTGTTTAAGATGCCTGGCAATAATGTGGAGGCTTGAGTGATGGCATCTGCAGGGACTTGATGAGAGCCAATTATGAGCCAATTATGCTGATTAATGGGATTATAGCTTGAACCTCTCCTGGTAGATACTTACACATGTAAATGGATCCTTTCCTTCTCAAACTGGAGCAGATTCACTCATACTTCCCTCACTGCTCCACAATACACGATCCTCCTAATTGAGAAGAGATGCTTTGTGAATGAAAGGAACATTTTTTTGGTGAGTCTGAAGCAGAGCCACTCGCCTTTTGTCGCGGTGGAGAGGTTTCCTTTGAACAGGAAGGCTCAAATGATCAGTAAGCGCCTTCTGGCTGTTTTCCACCGACCGAGCCGTTTGACTCGACTCAGAAACCTGAAAAGTAGTCTTGGTCTGGTGGGCATTAGATGCTCAGCTCACGTTCAGAAGCTCTCCGACAGAGAAACAAGGACAGCAGAGAGTGGCCCTGTCCTCACATCTTCTCTTCCTCTATCCCCTCCCTGGGGTCCGCTTGAAAGAAATGAGCTCTCGACAGTGCGACGCCTCGCTCATACAGAGAGACCTCTAGCGGCGTGTTACCTGTCTGTGTGAGTTTATGTGGGCTGTGCAGACGCGTTGGTCAAGCCCGTGCTCCATTTCTAATGCATGTTGCTGCCAGTGAGAGCGTCGTACCCTGATACAGAGACGTTATATGCGGCCTGTTCTCCTGCCAAGCCGCAGAGGCTCTGCCAACAGTCATGTGTCTGTCAACCAAGATTCAAAGCTGCTTGCACTGCCTACTCCAATATTGATGATACAGAAAATGCAGAAAATGACAAACATGAAATGGAAACGGCATCTACTATTTTTTTGTGTGTCTGAATCCTGCTTTTCTATATACAATTACACACAGTATCACTGACAAAAGTCAGCCCACTTGTAACAAACTCTGCATCTTGTCAATGTGAAAATTTGGCATTGTAACCAGGGATGCATTGATTCTATTTTTCTTCTAAACTTGCATCACTGATAGGAACAAAGGACTCCTCCAACATCAGAGCTCATTTTTCTTTCTCCATTCAGCATCTGTATATCACACTGTGTTGAAGTGATTGGTGTCATTCTCCCTGTTACCCACACATTTTCATTTCTTTTTAACTATAAATGGGGAAGCTCATACACAGAAGCTCCTTCCCACTGGACGAAAAAACAAAACAACACCTACTTACATCTGGCATTTGTTTTAAGTGGGAAAGGTTACAATCAGCATTCATTCCTTAGACAATTTACTCTGCAGTCATGGGTATTTATCGACTCCAGCTCCGATAGGCGGTGATGGAAACATCCCACTGGGGTGGACACGCTAAGTATATAATATGTGAAGCCAGTGCAGAAGTGCCTAAAATCTGCATTCTTTCTAATGTCGATTAAGGGGCAACTCCATTGGATTCAAAAACAAGCCTGATTGTGTAGAGTTCAAAGAGAAAATGGCCCTGCTTCTCACTTATTTGATACCTCAGTAGACATTTTTCTATCAATTGCTCATTACAAATCATCAATACTCTGTGATGTCTATTTTGTAAATGATAATGAGTAAAATAGACAAGTGTGAGATGGATCGGCAGTTTGGTGAGGCATCTGCGGTGATGCGGACGCTGCACCGGATCGTCATGGTGAAGAAGGAGCTGACCGGAAAGGCAGAGCTTCCAATTTACTGGCCCATGTACGTCCCAGCCCTCACCTATGCTCATGAGCTCTGGTTAGTGACCGAAAGAATGAGATCAGGAACATGAGCGTTCAAACTGAGTTTCCTCCGTGGGGTGTCTGGGCTCAGCCTTAGAGATAGGGTAAGTAGTTTGGACATCTGGTGGGAGCTTGGAGTAGAGCTGCTGCTTCATTGCGTTCGAAGGTGAGGTGGTTTCAGCATCTGATCAGGATCCTCCTGGGCGCCTACTGTTAGAGGTGTTCCCGGCACGTCCCACTGGTACGAGGCCCCGGGGCAGACCTAGAACATGCTGGAGGGATTACATATCTCATCTTGCCTGGGAACGCCTTGGGTTTCCCCCAGGAGGAGCTGGAAAGCGTTGCTGGGGAGAGGGACGTCTGGGGTGCTTTGCTTGGCCTGCTGCCCCCGTGAACTGGCCCCGGATAAGTGGATGAAAATGGCCGGATGGTCCCATACAGAGTAAATTATCCATATATGGTTACCTCTGGCTCCAAAAACACCAAGATGGCAACAACCGCCCAACTTGTGACTTCAAAACCGGAGTCCACAATAGCGCTGCATCCAGTTATTTTATACAGTCTGTGGTTTACAGTGATATAAAACAGATGAAAGCAGCAAATTATTTTTAATGACCTGAAATATCAATGGACTATCAAAATCGCTGCAGAATAATTTTCTGTTAGTTGACTAATTGATTGTGAAGATGTTCATACACCAGCATTATTTTTAGCTTAACTTAATAACCATGTTGGCTGGCTGATAGCCAATTTGTGCATTGGGGTCAGTGTCTGCACTGGTGCAGCACTAATTACACCATGAAGCTGCACAGTAGTACGTTTTTACTATTAAATAAATGGTTAAATCATTCATTATGTCCTGTAATAAATCAAATTAAAGATAAAAATAGATTTTTTTATGTCCTCCATTTCAAGCAGGAGCAGGTCTTTGTGATTTAATCCACGTCTTGAATAGTGAATGAAGAGCCTACAGCAGAACAACACCGTGGTAGTGTGTGGAGGTTCATGGCACAGCCATGAGCTCTGTGAACAGCGTAGCAAGGTGTTTAGCTGCAGGCTAAATTCATTATTGATGCTTACATGAGGGCAGGACGCCTCTCAGCGAGGAGTCAGGTAAGCTCAGGTGAGCGAGTGCAACTATGGCCTCAGATACTCAGAGCGGACAGATTTGCAGAGGTCGATGGGAGAGTTTCAGCGTGTGACATCAGACAGCAGAAACATCAAAAAACTACACCTGTTTCAGTTTTATATGTCGATTCTGGCACAGTGGTCTTAGCGGTGAGTCTGGAGAAACATTTCTCCGGTCTGATTTTGTGTGTGTGGGCGTGCTCCATCTATCCCTCCGAGAGATGTTGTACCCACACCGTGACTCATTTAGGCGCCGGGCAGCTCAGAGCACACACTCCCCCTAATCTCCACGCTCCCCGGAGCAGAGAAAATGGCTGCAGTTAGCCAATTAGAGCACTGGGACTGGATTAGGTGGACAAGCATTGTGCCTGGGAAGGAACAACACTGATAGAAGATGCACATACATGTACAAGAGGTCTCACAGCAAAAAATATACACAAGCTTACTTTTGCAACTATCTATATACGCATGCACGGACCATCCAAGCGCCCACACATGAAAATACATACATAGAAAAATGCATAAAGCTGCCTAAAGTGCAACAACTGTGAAGTGAAGGAGGTGTTGTTTTTATAAAGAAAGGCTAACAAAGCAGCAGAATCAATACCTCGCCGCTTCTAGAAGTGAACAAGAAGAGACAGCATGCAGAGGACACTTTGATGGAGCAACCAAAGGGTTCGGTGCGGTAAACAGGCACAATGCAGCCTCCATCTGCTGAATTCAATGCTACCTCCCAGAAATGGAAACATAATGCTCCGTACTTCAGAGACTGTTAGATATTTGGAGCAAAAAAAGAAGAGAGAGTGCAGGTAAAAAGCAGGGGGAAATGTGCCGCAGTCACACAGTACGTGACACCAAGCAGGCCACCGTTTTCTGTTTGCTTTGCTTCCTGGGCTTCATCTGTCTCAGCTAATTATGTTCTTTTATTCCTTTGTCTTGCTTTCTCCTTGTCTCTCTCCTTCTCCGCCTCTTTCCTTTTTTTTCTTTACCCCCGCAAAAAAAAGTGGATTTAATTCAAACTGAGCCCAACCAGAGAGTGCTTTGATAATTCTTCTCCTCTCCTCCCTGTCTCTTTCTGTCCCCCCCCCCACCAAACGCCTATATTTAGATTGGTGACTTAACTAAACAAATAGGTCAATGCTGTTGAGAAATACACAAGATCTCATCGCGCGGGATTCCTCACGACTCCTCCGGAAGCTTAAGCCAAAAGCCTGACTGGTTGGCCTCGTTTTTCTTTTTATTTTCGCCTCGCAGCATGTGTCACTGTTCTCGCACGGAGCGATTCAGGTTGAATTCAGTGTCCAAACATAAATCTCTCGCTGTATCGCCAGCCCAATCTCTGTCATTAAATCCTTGTTTCTTAACATCTGCCAAGATGCACAGCCAAATCCAGGCGAAAATGACTGACAAAAGGAAGACGGGTATCCTGGAATGGCCCAGTCGGAGCCCAGACCTTAATCCTGCAGAGCAGCGCTCTTATTACACGTCCCTTCTGTAATTCTAAAAAACACTCACCTCTGAGCTGCTTCGTGAATGTGCACTGTTATGATTATCTTCTTGTGGGATAGATCCGCTATGCGAAGCTCCCAACATCCGCATACACACACCCACTTAGATTACAAGCACAAGAGAAGGCTTGGTGCTCCATATAGAGGGGACAAACCCTCTCATCACTGCTGAGACAAAACCAATCAGCTTGGATACCAGGAGGAAAACAAAGCGCTGTGGTATTGAATATGTCGTTCGTCGGCAGGAGACCACAGATCAAGTGTTGAAATAGCACGACCTTGAGTGTGATATTGCTTTTACACAACAGTTCTAAATGCGCCATTTAAGTTAACAATAAAAAACGACAACAGATTATGATTTATGTAATGATTTATTTGGGTCCACCAACACAAGTAGTTCTACAGCTGGATTGGGACTGGACTGTTGCCAAACAACACATAAACATTCCTGCACACTAAAGCCGTGATTACATGAAAAGGATCCACTGAAATCGTATCTCATTTTCATTTTGAATAAAGTTCAGATGACGAGGTTTTGATAACAATTGCAGTGCACGCGGATCCGCAAAAATGACCAAAACGCTGTAGTGTACATGCCATGCCAGTAGTTGGCGGTGTGACTTCGTGATGAAACAACACGCACATGTGCTTCCTTCTACAGAGCGGTGATGTATAAACAAACAACATATCAACCACACAAATGTTTGTCCGGACGGATTACAAGGTGGAATTGCGACAGTAAATCTACACTTTGCTGGAGAGGCGTTGATGAATCCAACAGGGTGAGCAGCACTGTTGTTGCTGTGATGGTCGACTTTCTTGTAGTTATCAAAACAACATACCTACAACTGCAATAACAGTAATTACAGGAGCGTTTTACTCACTATATAATGGGGGAAAATTAGAGACGCACCGATCCAGCTTTATCAGTCCTGATACAGATACCTCTGCTTCAGGTGTCTGCCAGTACACAGACCCGATCCAATGCCAGTGTTAAATTAATAAGCTTTGTAAGGCGACATCAGGCTCGACTTAAACATTGCGTCTAACTTGTCAAACTTTGACTGGGAAGACTCGTGCACACCTTCAGTGTCTTGCAGACAGGTGAGTAGGAGAAATGTTTCTAGGAAGGAGAAGAGAAAATTCCACCACACAGTACTTTTAGAAATACCTTTCAGTCGACCTCATACAACATTTTGGTCCTCAGACCTTTTACCTGATGAAGGTCTGAGGACCGAAACATTGTATGAAATAGAGCGGACCGTCCACTAATTAGAAGAACAGCAGTTTGATCCCCTGTCTGTAAGTATCCTCGGGCAAGATACTGAACCCCGTGTTGCATGTGAGTGAGCGCGTGGGAATGTTTAAACTGAGTAGCAGGTGGCACCCTGTACTGTAGCCTCAGCCACCTGTGTATAAATGGATGTGTGAGCGGTTAAATGTGACATCCAGTGTTAAATGCTTTGAGTGGTCAGAAGACTAGATGAGTCTCTGTCCAAGTGCAACTACATGGGGTGCTTTGCTTGGCCAGATGAAAGCGGACGAAAATGGATGGATGGATGAACCTAAGCATGTAGTATTGGCACCTAAACCTAATGAAAGTAAAAGGGCAACCTAACACTCTAGATGACAACAGATAACTGCCATTTAATGGGCTAATAACAGCGTTCTAAACCTACTACTCACATTGGAAATGGGTGGTCATCGCCACGTTGGGTTAACTGTACTCCTCAAGTCCATGCTGAGGTGGCTTTCTGCTCCTTGAGTGTAATTGGTGACCTTTTAAGGTAAAATAGGTACCAGATATGGTTTTATATATCAGCTGTTTGTTTTTGCGTCTTGACTTTTTGAGGCGGCCAGTCATCTACATCTCAGGTTTAGATTAAATGCAAAGATATATGAGAGGCGAACCAGCGTGATACTGTTGACTTCCATAATTGAAAGAAGAGTTTTATGTGACGCTCAGGAATGTCAGCCTCAGGAGTCCTGTGCAAAGATTGTGCTAAGTAAGTAATGTCGGCTTGCTCTCAGGGAAATAGTTACTCGTGTGTTACTTGAGATGTCTGTCTATCTGCTGCTTCCTTGAAAGTACCGTAGCTGCACTCGCATGCCGTGTCCTTTACCAGTTCAACTCCAACCCACACACAGCACCAAACACATCATCATCATGAGGGCATATTGGCAGGGCCAGGGTCGCTGTTTCCCAGAATTACTGAATTGGACTTTTAAGGAGAGGCCCTTGAAAACTGAATGAACATTTTCGCGAAAAATGAATCATCTTTCATCAAAGGGGAAAAAAAGATTCTGAATAGTGGTGTGTTCGCTGACACAAACAGAAACTTGTCAGCTTTGTTTGTAATGTCAGGAAGGTTTTCTGATTCACACTGTATGAAGCATGAGGGAGATTGAAAATAAGAACATTTGAGGGAGTGTTGAGGCCGCGAAAAATGGCCGCAGCCTCTTTTTCTCACTGTTTTTAGAGGTGTGAAAGTGACATATAGCAACATATGTCAAGAGGTTATCATAATCGTCTGTTTTCCTCCTTCCCTGCCCCTCCATCCGTCTCTTCCCTCTCTCCTCTGGTGGCTCTCTGTGGAGGGAGCAGTCTAAAGCTTTAGTCCAATAGGCTTTAATGTCACCGTTGGCTCCTGTGACATTTGTGCTCAAAGGCTATTTTTCACTTGATACCGACTGACTGTTGACAAAACTGAAAGAGACACAGCGGCAGCGAGCACGCCGCCGCCTGCTGTGTGTGTTTGTGGGTGCGTGCACGTGCTCGCCTGTCCATCCATAGCCTCAGATATTAGTATTCAGAGCTGGTCGCTTCCTGACACTGTGTTCCTTCACGCCTCTCCTAGAGGATTTCCGACACTCTCTTTCTCTGTCTGTCTCTCTCCATCTCTGTCTCTCTTCCTCTCCTCACACGGCCTGCTTCCAGACACCAGCAGCCTACGTTTTCTTCCTCATCGCCATGGAGACAGACGTGATGTCAGCGCTGGTCTGCGGAGGTTTTTGCAGACCATAAACTCATTCCTTCTCCGTAATCAGCATCGCCGTAAAGATTATGAAAGTGCACATTTCCTACCTGGACCACCTGGCGCAAAAATCAAATGTTTTCTCAAGGACCAGCGATCGATAAACTCCCAGATGGAACAAGACATCTTATTTGGCTACTTTTAGCAGCGAAGGGAGCCAGGCAGCGGCCACTTGTTATTTAGGGCCGTAATGGGAAAGGATGATTTGCAACAAGCCCAGGTGGTATAACGCTATTATGTTCAATTCTGAGGAACAGAAGGCTGAACAGGCTTCTTTTATTCTTTCATTCATTTTCATTCTCCTGTTGTGAAGCTACACGCACGCTTGACAAGAAGTTGGATTTGAAGATTTACACATCTGATAATGAGTTTGATTTGGGAAACAAACACAGATAGCACGAAAGGTTGAGACTGGGCTTGCATGCCGATGCAACCGCCAAATCTGGAGAAGGCACACTGTCTTCTGTTACTACAAGACCGAACACTGCAGACGGTTTAACGGTTTAATTTATTTATTCTGAACATAATGTTCTTGTCAAGCACAGTTTGCATTAGATTACTACACTTGTTTAAAGGTCTAAGATATATAATTTATTTATCAGCCAGTTGGTGTATGCTATGCTTGAAACACAAATATCCCAACATCTTTAAAAACAAATTTACATGACCTTGCTTGTTTTAAGAATCAGATTAATCCTAAAACTACACAAGATGAAAACATTTGTTTCTCTTCTTATGTTGAATTGGTTGAAGACTCGAGAATCACTGCATTCATATAAAAAAGACACTTGATCCTAGAAAATTCTTAAAGAAATATTTCAGTGCTGGACCGACAGTCTTGTCATAAAACTGGGCTATCAATGCAGAAGAAAGATGCAAATACTTTTGATACTGGTGCGACATGACCAGATCAAACAGAGGAGAAGAGCTGTGGCATTTGCTCTTTGCTTAAGAGCTAAAAAACCTACAACTCTCAATATGTATTTAGCCACAAAGCTTAGCCGTTGGTTTTGACCAGCTTGTCAGAAAACAACATGGTTGCCGGCTGGTAACAATCAATATCGTATTACAGGTAGAATCTTCGTTCACATTTCATCAGCACTGCTTATTTTTGTCAGCCTACATTCTCACAATACAGTATGGCGTCCACTTCCTGTTCACAAATTCTCGTATTACAGCCAAACAGTGCACTAGAATATGTTTCTATAAGCATTTTAGGTGAGACATAGGCAATACAATAAAAGCATCGTGGTGTGTTTTTGATCAGCACTGCCCAGTTTAACGTTTGATCAGATTGGTCAGAGTTCGGGATTCTTTCTCTTGATCTGCTTCTATACTCATAAAAAGATGACAAAGTACAGTCTGTAGTTCACGCAACAGCCCAAGAGCAAATGAAAACCCGCCATGTGATGCATTGAAGGGGCGCTGACAAGATGGAGGGACGTTTAACACAGTTTTTACACATACTACCGTTATTATTATGATACAGAGCTGGTTGAAAATTTGCAAAGCAGGTGAACCTTGTTAAAAGGGCTGAACTTTGCGAACAAATGTCTCTTTGCTGACAACGCTTACCTGCACAAAGGGGCACATGTTGAGGGGATTGGAGGTAATTTGAAGCCTCCCTGGAGATCTCCTTGTCACTAGGTGTAAAGAAGCAGATGTAGTCATTATATCCTACATTCCAGATCCTGAAATGCCCTTAATTAAAAAAAAAATCAATTTTTAAAAGAACCTTTAGCCTGGACTTCTGGAGTGGCCTGATTTATGATGAAATCTTATCAAATCACTTTCCTATCCAATTGGCTTTTATTTTTGTTACTACCAAATATATGTGGATTATAAAATATTCAGCTTTTGTGTTGAAGTGGAATTTGTAGTGAACTATAACAGCCAATAAAATGAAATATCTTGACACTCTCACTATTCTTCTCTTAAGATTAATTTAGCTTCTGACCAGCTTTTAGTGGAGAAACACATTATGTGAGTCATAAAAATCCATCATGCGTCAAGTAATTGTTGTGGTCACAACTGGCACGGAGAACAAGCGATAAAAGCCCTTAAAGGGACTTCACCCACGTATGACGATTTGTATTAATAGCTATTTACAGACTGTGTGGGCTAAAATGCCCAAGACGCCTAATTTTCCTTTATTCACTACATGTTCGTAATCCGGTAGGCAAACTCATTATAATATGCAGTAGTTAGAATCAGTGTATATGATGCAATAGTGGTGTTAGAAGATGCTTAAAAGGTCTAGCGTGCAGAATTTAGTGTCATTTAGTAGTGAGAGTACAGATTGCAACCAACTGAAACTGGGTTAGGAAGGATCACACTTGCCCAGACGTGCTACTCGTACATAGAATTGTTTTTAATAGTAAGGTTTTAGTGAAAATGCACGTGTTTGGGAAGTTCTGAGCATACAACAAGATAAATGAGACTTGAGAGTTTGAAAACAAGATGTTTTGATATAGTTTTTCTGGTGTTCAATGTGGACCCCAATTAGTTATTCACCACTGAGGCGTGCTTGCAAACCAAAGATTTCTTCATGAATGTCAAGTAACACGGGGTGAGTAATTAATATACAAATGCTCATTTTGTTGGTCAAGTGTTCCTTTAAGCCTCGCACACCTCTGATTCATCTGCATGCCCAACCCCTCCTGCACCACCGCCGCCTTTATCTGATCTTTAAAATTAGTCATGATGGCCAGATTGTGGATATAATCAGTCTAAATGTCAGTTAATGTTTCCCCAGACTTAGAGAAGGTAATTGCGCGCCTCGCCGCTGGGTTTCAGGTGCTGATGTAAAGATGTTAGCTACAATCAAAAAGCAGAAGCACTCCACTTAAGACTGAATTAGGAGCCTGCCACCATATGTAGGAAAAGAGGGTCTCCTTATGCTGAAATATGACAATGTGGAGAAATTGCTGCTTGATTCATTCTTAATTGTTCATGTTCGCAGTATTTAAGAAACCTGAATGTTACTGGGTTTGCCTGTTCACTTCTGATGATTCATTTCTAATTGTAATCTTTAAAACACTTGAAATTTCAGGCGAATTATGTATTTGGATGCTAATGTTAAACCCAGTGTTATTAGTCTTCTATTTTCTAGCCTGTCAGATGCATTGAGTTGCACGTCTTCCCAGCTAATCAATTCAGCGCGTTTCCGTCGGTTCAATGGAACGGTTTCTCAACAACTTTGTTTTGACCTGTGCATACCCCTCTAACATAAGTCATCCCACACACGCCTCTCTGTATTCAGTCTGATAAAAGCTGAGCGCAGTGTGAAGTCGTCCTCAGTCTGCTCTCTGCCAGAGAGCTTTTAGATCAAGCTCCGTGCAACCTTTCCGAGCACTTAATAAATGTTTCTGTGGTAAATTAATTAGACAACAAGTAGCTTTTTCACTGCTGAGGAGTTCGTATTGGAATTGGAAATATGCATTGCAGTTGGAATCAATATTCGTGCTGTAAACATGCACAGATAACCTCGCTATTAAGTGTCAAACAGATGCTGTCGTTACTTTAATGGGATCATGGGATTTGTAGCATTTTTAACGAGACAAAACCGTCCACTCTGTTCATACATAGTGCCTTTGCTAGAAAGTGTAGCAATGGCAGCTTGTTGAAATGCTTATAGTGACCTGTGTTTGCATTCATTAGTAAAGCTGGGAGTAGTGTAGCCTGAGTTTGTGCCTTTCATGTCTTACTATAACATTTTAATCACAGAGCAAAGCCTCAGGGCCTTATCTTCAGATCAGACTGATGCAGTTGTCATTTTCATGGCCAGCGCCCATGTTTTATAAGTAGTGAATGTACTTGCAGGCATGGGCGTGTAGGTCTTAAAATAAGATGTGGTCAGGTGTATTGTTGTTGTTTTGAAGCAGCAGAAAGTGTTTGCGCCATTGACCAGCAAAAACGGGGTCTAAAGTCAGAATGGCGCAGTACTGTTGCCTCTAAGCAACTTGGTTTAAGGTTTGAATCAACTGGTCGGCTGGGGCCCTTCCATATGGAGTTTGCATGTTCTCCCTGTGTCAGCAAGGGTTTTTTTCCGGGTACTCCGGCTTCCTCCCACAGTCCAAAGACATGCAGGTTAATTGGTGACTTTAAATTGCCTGTAGGTGTGAATGTGAGTGTGAATAGATGTCTGTCTCTATGTGTCAGCCCTGTGATAGTCTGTCTGCGGGGTACAACCTGTCCAGGGTGAACACCGCCTCTCACCCGATGTCAACTGGGATAGGCTCAACCTGCTCCCCTTGTGACACTGTACCAGAATAAGATAGATAGTAAGATGTGCCAACCACAGACTATATAAGATAATAGATGTAGCTATCGTGACGTCAACCACTGGTTTGTAGACTCATGTTTTCAAGCCTTGAATTTGGCATTTTGGTCGTTGCCAATGATTTTTTAGAACATGAAGTGACTATATTTGGATGAGGTTAAGGCTGTGGAGGAGAGAGGGGTGGATCTGACTCACAGACTGTAGCAATGCCTCGCAGAAAGCCTGTCACTCAAGTGCCTCCACCCTTGGTTATGTATAACTTCAAATCTTAATACAGTGTGAGTAATATGAAATCTCACCCCCCCTACAACTGTCATGGATGTTAAACATTAGCTATAGAGACCAAACTGTTTTGTGTACCAGGCTGTAAAAACGTTTATTCCTGCTGTAATGCTAGGCGCTTTAACATTGGAGTGTATGGGGATTGACACGTCTCTGGAGCCAGCCTCAAGTGGCGATTCAAGGAACTGCAGTTTTTGACACTTCCACGTTGGCTCAATTTTTCAACCCAAAAGTTGCCGCTTGGCGCCTTTTTTAGCGTACACACACTCTGCTCATTAGGTACGCACAGGTGGGTTGCATCCGGGTGAAATAATACATCCTTAATAAGGTGGTTTGACGCGCCCTAAATGCACTTGTGCCATGTGCTATTGATTGTCAAATTGGGGCCTCAGTGTTTCTGAAATGCAAAACAGCCACGTATAAATGTTCTGAAGGTAATTTTAGAATCTTCAAGCACTCCTTCAATCACCTGGATGAAGAAAATACCCATTTTAAAACATTTCAAAAAGATTTTAACCCATTTCCTAAAGTTGTGTCTCACCTCTTAATCCAAAGCTTTGTATCTTGAGATGATATACTGTACATGTCGATCAATTGCAGTATGAATCAGAAAAATGCTGTTCTATTATTGTATATTTTCTCACAAATAAAACATTCATAGCTTCTTTTAGCTGTAAGAATGAGTCATTTCCAGCTACACGGATATGAAGCAGAGTTGGGGAAAATCTTTTTTATTGTTCAGCAGACTGAATTTTCTTTCATCCACACTGTTGAAATAATATTCAAGGATTCTGGAGATGTTGTCAGGAAAGCATTGTTAAACGACCTCCTGGGGTTTTCAAATCACTGGGTATTTCTTTTTTAGAGAAAAGAATGCTGAGCTCTGTGACTCAGATGTAACCAATAATATGTGAGATGCACAAACTGGGGAGCGACGGGCAGTGAAAGTCTCGGAAAGACGATGCGTGGATGGACGTCCAGCAGATTTTGACATTTGTATCCCATCTCTTACAACAGGCGAGGTTGGTTTCTGATCGTCATGGGTACAATCTAACCCTGAACCCAACATCATCACAGTACTTGTGTATCTTTGTCCCACCAACTGTGGCACCAGATCAGCCAAACACCAATATGGGTCATTTAGAAGTCATTCCCAAACAATCTACAAATGCAAACTATACAGAGACATGTAGTTTTTTACATGGCACTGTAGACATATGCTCACAAAGACCAGACTACGAAGTCACACGCACAAACAGTATGCATGCTGCATGCATATACACACACTGAGGAGGAATTTAGGCCATTGCCATAGTGATGTAGACTGCTGACTGACTGAACATGCCTGCATAGGGTCCGTGAGGATTACTGCTCAGAGCAGGTTTCACTGATGGCAGTGTGGGCAGGAGGGTGGGGGACAGACGTTACACGCATTGTGTATATTTGTATGTGTGTGTATGCGTGCGTTCGTGTGTGTGTGTTCCAGCTGAGAAGCTAATGATGAATATGTGCTGCTCTTCATGGCTCCCTTGAGTTGATTCAACCCGCTGCCGTTCTTTGATGAGCCCACACACATTCGCACACTTTCATTGTTTGTCTCTGAATGTGTGTGTGTGTCTCTCTCTCTCTGTCTCTCTCACACACACACTCACTCATTATTTTAGACACTTGAAGGGTTTGCAGGCATTGCACACACATTGGTACATGTTCAAAGTGAAGATGAATGCAGACAGGTAGATACGGCAGGTGGAGGAAGCCTACAAGCAATAGAATAGGTCGAACACTCCGCCAGCTTTACGTGACTGAGGTTTAGAGGAATAGCTTGACATTTCGTGAAATATGCTTCTTGCCAAGAGTTAGATGAGAAGATTGATTCCATTCTTATAACTCTTATAGCGCCGTCACAAGGATAAAGCTGGAGCTCGGAGATGGTTAGCTTAGCTTAGCACAAAGGCTGGGAGCAGGCGAACTGGCAGTCTGGCTCTATCCAAATGTTACAAAATCTGTCTACCAGTACATTTAAAGCTGGAGATATACTGTAACATTTTAATCGCTGAGCTTTTAGGGGATGTGGGGGCGTGTCCACCAAAGCTTATTTTTCCCTGAAGCAAGCGTATTTTTTGAATTCCTTGCAATTTGAGCGCAGCGTATTTACACCACGCTACATATGCCTGCATCATGACAAGATGTTTAGTACCTGGTACCTGCGGTTATTCCACAGGCTAGTTAATAACATGTCGGGCAGGAAATCCAAAGTGTGGGATCATTTTGAGAAGGTGAAGGACGAACCCAAGGTGATATGTAAACTCATCTTCATTGGTCGACTACAAACATGACGTATCATCTGAAACATGGAAGTAGCTACATGCCCATTAGCCCACAGCGTCATTAACAGGCGGCTCGCTCAGTGTGTGACGTGCACTTGTAGATAAAATATAGGCCTATATTTATGAAGGTTCATTAGTACGGTTTTGTGTTTCTCTGTAATGTAGCACAGTGTTAACAAAGTTACTGACACTATTCTTTCTCACACCTTCAACTCAAACCATTGTGTTGCCCCGCCCAAAATAATTAGATGAATATCATAAACATGCGGGCAACTAATCGACTAATGGCCCCTAAATGACGATGAAATTCTTAGTCGGGGCAGCCCTACATTCCATCACATACTGGAGTTGTTAGTGTCGACTTCTTGAAGCAGCACCACATTAAAAGGAATCGCCATGTTTCTTTTTGACAGGCTTATCTGACCTAGCAACAGTAATTAAGGGGGCCGGGACTTAAGTCATTTTGGAAATGTAGCTGCTGGGATCGCACATCGAAATGATCTAATATGACTTCACCCCAAAGATAATGCAAACAAGTTCTCTCAATTATTTGTAGGCATAATTCTGTCCTCCTATATCCAAACCTTCGCCCCCGGGACACATGTGTTCCTTGTTTCTCATTCCAATATGTTTCTCGCTGTTTGTTTTGCATCCTCTCTCGCCATCAGAAATCAGAAATTCTCTGCTTCCTTGTTGCGGAGAATTTCGAGAAAACAAACATGACCTTGATGTCCAGCGCTCTCGTCAGCCTATTGCTTCATAACATCAAAGTAGTGGGAACGCATCTGCTCAGAGAAAACAAGCTTTTCTCCCATGTCTCGTCTGAACCAACTTATTGTGCGCACACGGAGGGAAAAGCTCAGAAGTTTTGAGGGGATGACTGATAACTGTAATTTCAGTTCTAAAGTCAAAACGGTATTTTGTCACATCTTTTTGGTGGTGTGCCTTATTCCTCAGGACTGAAACTCCCCTACAGGCAACATATTACATATTCCCCTCATGCAATTTAAACATTATTCAATCTCCTTCTGCTTTTCTTTGCAGAGTGGAGCCTACTTACGGTCGGGATGGTCTTTAATTCAGTGTCCAATTAAAAACCAGGCTAGCCCCACAGTAACAGAGATTGCATAACGGTCCCGCCTCTGTCATTATGTAATACAATGCAGATGAAACGGAGAGCTGCACTGTTTGACATGATTACTGATTACAGATGTCTGGCTGTGTCATGCGTGGTCACAAATCCAAGACTGCGCCAGTGTCTCCTCGATTTTATCAATGAGATTAATGCAGAATGTAATTTTTTTTTCTGTCTATTTTATGACTATCTATATTTGCTCTGAATATACAGAGCGTAAAGTTCTTTTGTTGAAGCAGTAATTCAATTATTTCTTTTAAATCAACATCACCTTATTTGGATTTGTTGTATTCTTTTAGCTGAAATCAATATTATATAATTGCTTCAACCTGGATCCTCACCTATACGTACTTCCTAAAAAGAGTAACCATCCTTAATATTTTGACATTTACATTCAGTGGATCTTACTCCGTAAAGGAAACACTCATCTCTGGCTCTTTGAAACTGACCGAGCCACTTTTTTTGTGGTGGAAATTTCTCCTTTGAACAGGAAACGAGGCCGAAATAATCAGCAAACCCCTTCCAGCTGCTATTCAGGTAGCCGTTTGACTCTGCCGCACCTCGCAGCGTCTCGGGAAACCTTAAAGGGAGTCTCGCTCTGGAGGGCATTAGAGGCTCAGCTCACGTTTGCCGTCCTTGTTTCTCTGTCAGAGAGCTCCACTTCCAGAGAGTGGCTCCGTCCTCACATCTCCTCCATCCACTCCCTCTCCCCGGGGTCTGCTTGAGAGAAATGAGCTCTCGACAGTGCAGCGCCTCCTTCATACAGAGAGACCAGTTACCTGTCTGTGTGAGTTTATGTGGGCTGTGCAGACGTGTTGGTCAAGCCTGTGCTTTATCTCTAATGTATGTTTGTGCCAGGGATATGCGACCTGTTCTCCTGCCAAGCCACAGAAGCTCTGCCAACAGTCATGTGTCTGTCAAACCAGCATCCAAAGCTGCTTGCTCTGCCTACACCAATATTATAAGAATAGAAAACCTTGGATAAACTCTGTATATTAGTCGTGGCTTATGTGTGCTACAGAGAAAACACTGGATTGGAAAAACTAAACAAAGGAGTGCAAATATGAGAAGTTACCATTGCATATTTTTCTCTTATAAACATGCAACAATCAACGGAAATATTGTTTGTGTGCTTTCCTGGAGACGATTACAGCAGAACTTTGTGGATTCATACTAAGACTAGCTACTGTTTAAAGTGTTTAAACACAATTTCACATAATTTCTCTTGGAGATTAGTTGATAGTAAATATTTATACTGTGTAACTGCCAAGTGTCAATGCTACATAGTCAACTTGCTTACTGTGAAGACTCATGTTAGCGTACTGGAGCTGTCAGCTTACTGGTGTAGAAACAGTAGCCGCTGGATCATACGCCCTTGTCATCACCATATTGGAGAGGGCATGACGTGCCTGTAAATAAATACAAGCAAACAGAAGGGCTTTGTTTTTCTTAATTTGAAAAAGAAACACCTATAACATGTATATTTCTCAAACAATTGCAATGAGTGGTTTTACATTTATTGATTTATGATTGACGTGGGGTGGAAAATAAATATTTTGTCTCTATTTTAATATAATTTAGGCTATAATCACTGCTGAAGAGGAGCGTGTGCCAGGCTTAGGTAAACTGATTTACTTATGTGGTTTAAAGTAACTCCTTGTCATGGGGAATTGTATAAACTCACCTCTGTCAAACATGGCTTATTTTCCGTGTTTAAATACTTGTGGAGACGTCCCTACATAGCATAATTTGATGCTAACGCAGATCACTTATCAACTTGCTGGTGCTCTAGCAAGCTAACACTGTCTACCTTGATCCTTAACTCCTCTTAAATCATCCATCCATGGTCCTGCTGGTCAGTGTTTACTTATTCAAGTAACACTTGCGGTCCTGGAGAATGAGTGACCTGACATGTTGCGTTCATAAATTCAGTGTGATGCTCTACACTAAAATGAGAGCTCTGTTGGTTGAGGAAACGGAGCGTTCTATTTCTACAGGAATCAACCAACAATTAAACAATTAAATCAAAAAGTAAAAAATCAAAAGTAAATTCACATTCACTCTGCGTGGTGCTCTGCTGCTCCGTCTCCCCAGACAGAGTGTCCAGAGTGTGCTCTGCCTCTCCAAGAGTGCAGTGTGTTGGATAACGGAACGGTACATTCAGTTAGGTTTGTGCCAGAGTGTGCTCCAGGACTTAGAATGAGTATTTCTGAATGCACCACTCAACATCAGCTTCCTCCAGTGTCTAAAACAAGCCAGCAGCTAGCGCTAGCTAATGTCTGTGGAGAATCGTTTTGCATCCAGCTAAGCCCCGCCAACCAAAAAACATCATACTGTTTACTAACAGTTAAAGGGTCTGTTAATCCAGTAAATTTGTGTTTCTCTCTAATACCGAAAATAATGAAAATAGTCCATCACGCCTGAACAAATTTTTTTTCTTTCATTCTTTTTTTTTTTATTGTGAAACAAGACAAGATGTAAGGACGTAAAATAAGGCTACATACATACATAAAGAGTTAATGACATGACTGTGGGTGCATGAGTGCGTGTGTGTATTGTAACTAATGAACAACAAATACAAATGGTAACAACGACATACATAATGATAATAATAATAATAATAATAATAATAATAATAGTAATGATAGTAATAATAATGATAAAAAGTAGTAATAATCAGCAACGTCATTATCATCACAGGCATTGAAGAGAGGAGACGAAAGAGAAAATAAACAAAATAAAACAAGCAAAATAGAAAAAAGAAAAATAATAACAATGATAATAAAATACATACACACATACACATACATACATAATAATCATCATCATTGTCAGGATCTGCCTCGGATCCCCACACAGCCACAGAGCAGGCCGACCCCCGCCCATGTCTGCTACGGGACGCAGGGGGAGTAGGCTACACTGTGCGGCGACATTTTGAATTGACCAAACGTTTCGTGATAAATTGAATATTTGTTTAAGCTCTGCCTGGTAACAACCTTAAAGTTGTCATTAATGCTAACAAGGCTGATTTGAATGGATCAATGTGTAATTCAAAAGAGGTAGCTCTAAATGATTTATACAGAGAATTATTACTAATTCTGCAACTCTACCAAGCTTTTGGGCCTCCGTATATCAGATTTCCGTAAACACCACCTTCAATGACTCTTTTTTTACTCAAATTTCTCTGGTAAACAAAAAACTTCACTCTAAATGAATGGAATTGCTAGTTCATAGGATGGTAGTATGTTTGCAGTTTTTTCCTTTTAGGTCCAAACAAATCGCAAAAAAAAATCAATGAATGCAGCTTGAATTCAGCCTTCAAACTTTTCTGTTGTTTTTTTTTGTGTGTGTGTGTGTGTTTTCATTAGGATCAAAATGAGAGGCATCTTAAAAGCCTCTCACACATTAATTTCGCTCATATTTTGGGCAGTTTTTATGTGTCTATGGGACTGCTTTCCAGCTAAAAAGGTCCATGCCTATCTTGTGGCTGAGAGCCACTCGAGGAGAGGGAAAAGCAGCAGCGGTGGGCTGCTGGAGCAGGTAATAACGGTGATGGCAGCTCGAGCTGCGGCGTTGTTTTGCTTCCTCTAATCATTAGATATTCTGCTCAGAGGCATTTAGACTTTGCTCAATGACTCTCAAGGTTGGAGCGGCGACATAAAGGGACACCACTGTGATGACTATAAATACCTCCATCCTGATAACTGTTGTAGGAGTTCTTTGAAATCTTTTTCTTTCTTTACTTCTTCCTCCTCTTCATCTTCTTTCTGTCTGTTTCATGCAACGCTCACCTCCTCATCTCTCACTGTCGGATTCAAATGAAAGGAGCTCGTCAGCTGTCGGGGATTTTCTGAGCAAAGTGCAACATGAACATGTGTTCCTGTCCTGCACAGACAGACACACATATGCAGTCTGTGCTGCTCTGCACCTGGTAAACAGATCTATTAAATAGCAGTTCCCAACAGAAACACAGTGCAGTGCAGTGACTCATTTGTCTGAGGCCCAGGTCGGTTCCCTCAAGGTTAGCTGTTGTGCGTAAACCAATACCGTCTGTGCTAAGGGACACAAATGCCGTCTTGATTCCCTGCTGAGGCTCAAAGCCAATAAGCTGCTGCTCAAGATGTATGGGAGCAGTATGGCTACGCTCGGACAAAGCAAAGGAGTTCAGTTTGTTTGTTTGAACAAGTGTGTGTGTTTGCATCTATTTATGTACATCGGTGCCTCTTTCTTTCTGTTCTCGTGCATGTGTTTGTGTGTGTTGGATTGTTTGATTAATCCCTTTATTTTGCAGTGGAAATTTCCCAGCAAAAACAATACTTGTGTATTCATGAGAAGTAGATAATGCTTCCTAATGCAAAGTAGCTGTCAGTGCGGAGGGGAAAGAATAGGAAAACAAGCGAGAATTGAGCCATCATATCAATCCAAAGGAGTCGAGACAGGAGATGACACATTTACCACGGACAGGGGCGTTTAGGTGGCGCTCCTTCAGCTCACACTGCTGCTGTGAACTGTGGAAATTAAATGAGCACATTTAATTTGATAGTTTACTGAATCCCATTCAGCTTGTTTGGCGCATAAATATAAAATCGCATTTTATCTTTTACTGCTGACAGTTTCACTGATGGCAAACAACACTTGAGAATGTGAGTGAAAATGAGAAAGACGTAGGGTATAGTAGTATGGTAATTTCTGCAGCAGTGCTTAATAGCTGACAGAACTGATCTTTATCCACATTGCAGGAGGCGATTGTGGCAAACAATGGTCTAAATTATGACTCTGATGCAATTTCCATCACCTAAACAGGGTTTTTAACAAGAAAAATGAACAGTACAGGAACTTAAATTTATATTAAATATGTTTTTGCGGAGATGTTATTGCTGCCAATCCGGGGAGTGTGATAAAGTATTGTTGTATGAACAGAAGTCTTAGGGAAGAGGACTGGAAGTGCTGGTTTGTGTCCCTCATCCAACACACTGTTGGTTATTATGCTGCCTTGTATTTACGTCAGAAAGTCTGGGAATGATGTCACACCAGAGTCCTGTACAGGTCTGATTTCAAGACCTGCTCGCAAATTGGCACTGTGACGTGCAGCACCACCACCGTCTCGCCAAACGCACATATGACCAGTTAGTAAGCAGCCTGACCCCACCTCCTGACACAAGATCCGTGGGCCGACCAAAAACTGCAAATCCTATAACAATCTTGCTCTGTCCATTAAATCACTCCGGGGCCGTACACATGCTGTCCGTGGGACAGATGTACAGTAAAGCTCTGGGTAGCCCTGCACTAACATGATCAGCTTTTTCATATTTACCACAGACTGATATGTATTGGAGAAGGGAAAGATATCTGTCGGCTGCGATTGGTTTGCTCTCATCACGTGACATAGAGCGTGCACTGCAGCAAGCCAAAAGTTGAACTCAATTTATCCAGGTGCAGCCGTAGTGCCCTTAAAAACGGCATCGCTCTGGTGTTTGAGTGTGCTTGCCACACGTCTACATTGAAAACAATGAATCTGAGGGTGCAAATGACGCTTCATGTGTATGGCCCCTTAGGCACCCTGATTATACAATTTTAAACAAAGGTAATTAAGGAAATACAACTTAAATTACTGGTTTCCGCTTATTTTCATACACATTCTCTAGTTAGCCTGCCTGTTAGTAACACACCTGATTTCAGTAACTTGCAGAAGACAGAGCCGACACACAACATCAGCAGTCAAAGTATTAAAACATTATATAAAAAAAATTGTCATTTTTTTAAACATGTATTTAACCCAGTGCAGAACAAGGCATCACACCTAATTTGAACTCATTCCTGTACAAGTCAGAAAACCAAGATGGTGGCAGAAGTGGCGCTAGATCTGTCCAGCTGTGCAACATCAGTTGATAACAACCCTAGAATGTATAAAATAATGGACGAAGCTACTGTGACGTCACCCATTGATTTTGAAGCCTTGAGTTTGGCATTTCGTCCATTGGCATCTCGGTTTTTCGTAGCCAGAAGTGACCATATTTGGACGAGGGGTGGATCTGACTCATAGACTGCAGCGACTCCTCACAGACAGCCTGTCATGTAAGCGGCCTGCTTAGATATGCCCAACTTTGGGCCTTAATAAAAGGTAAATGGATGCATGTTTAAAAATTCACCCCTGCACAGTTGTCGGGAATGTTGAAATTAGCTATAGAGACCAAAATTGTTTTTGGTGTACCAGGCTGTAAACATGTTTATTTAATTCAAGTGGACATTCGAGGAACTGCAGGTTTTGGCACTTGCGCATTGGCTTCATTTTGCAGCCTCAGATGTTGGCACTTGATGGCAACACATTACTATTTTGGTATTTTGCACATACCAAACACCATAGCAACAAGTCCACAGCTAGAAGTTGTTCAGTACTGTGTGTGTGCAGCTCATTTAATTAGACAGTATAAATGTGTATTACTACAGTTTTCACTTCCTGTTGATGTGCGAAGCAGCCGTCTTGGATTTTGTGGTCGTGGTTGGAAGGGTTCTTCCAACTTTCCCAACCAGAAATCTCACTTCAGGGAGACTTTCAGCTGAAACTTCAACCGGGAACGGAAATTCCAACTATCCAGTTCAAATGGAATGCACCATTAGGTTTTAAAATATTTAGTTACAGCTGCACTGGTTATGTTTTCAATGTGAACCACGGTTCAAATGACAGTCTGCCGTTCCCCCTCAGCTCTACGTAGCGCCTCAGTGTCTTTCAGGTCGTTGTGTTTGTTTTAAGGCCTGCAAAGTTAGTGTTACTTGGCTCTCACTGAAGACAAGGCAGCTGTTTTAAAGTGGAAAAGCTCAGACACTGTAAAATACCTGCACAGCACCAAATGGCAAACACACGAGCTGGTAAACACAGCGGAACATTTAACAGCTAAAGAGCCAGATAATTCTGTCGGTATTGGTTTGAGATGAGAAACAGAGCTAAGAGGAGAGTCATAGATTCTCATTTTGTACATTCAGTCTGAACATTATGTGTTGGATGTAAGCAGATACAGTCAATACAAACATTTCCTCATTATGCTGATTATAAACATGATCCGGGTGGCATCGTGTTTCCTGTAAAACCTATTTTGTACTGCAAATTAGATCATTACATCAGACACAGTCATCAGATACGAGTCTGCTCTCCACTCTTGAATAACTCCCTGACTGACTGGACTGCTAAGAGGTGTGTGTGTGTCGAGATTCACGTGTGTGTTTCTATCAAACAGAGGAGAAAAAGCTGAAAGAGACACGCTGAATGAAGCTGGAAGAGCAACACTGGAGAGACGCTGCATGGCGAGTGAAGTGAGTGAGGAGGCAGGTTAGCTGGCAGCGGATGGGGAGTAAAAGGCCAGATGTCCATTGAGGACATGGATGAAGGAGAAGAAAGATGCTTTTAGGTGCTAAACAGAGAGGAAGAGTGCCAGAAATATAAACGACACAGTGTAAGTGTTGGTTACAGGGGATCCACAGTGAGGACGCTCCTCATTGAAGGTTTATGTTCTGCCTTAATGGCCTTTTCATCTGCATCTCATAGTGGACCAAACTTTTATTGGCCTCTGCTACAGTCTTACCAGGCTATTGCCCCCCCCATCCCTAAAAAAGGGCAGTATATTTGTCACATGTGCAATTACAGCCACCTAAATGTGCATGACCGTGTCCATTAAGCGGTGTAGTCGGCTGTACAGTGCGAGTACGAGCTGTATGAAGGCATATAAAGCCGAACAAGACAGAGGAGCTCACAGTATTCATAGTGACAGCCCCGAGACTATAGGAACAGTGTGTGAAACGATGTCTAGACGTTCCATACTATAAACGAGTTTGGCCCAGTGATTGGCCCAGATAAAGGTGGAAGATTAACGCCAGCAGACAGCTCAGATCAATTGGCTTTGTAGAAGACAAAGCTGGGTGCAAATTTGCTCCAGAGGTACGAAATTAAGACATATCTCTCTCCAGAGGAGATTAAAGTCTCAGTAGCGAGAGTCGTGTTTTTCATGTGGGTTTTTTGGGGGGAATTTCATGCCTTTATTAGAAGTTTGGGAAGACAGGTGGGAAAGGAACAAACAGTAATGTTATTTTATTATTTGTTTAATTGTGTATTTGTGCACACCCATGACATGTGTGCCTGCGCGTTGTAAAGTTGTGTTTTGAGGGTTATGTAACTACTGTACATACTGTGTTACACTGACATATATTATTCAACTATAACTATAAAATGAAAGGTTTCCCTGCCTTTTCATCCTTACTAGTTAAAGGGAAGCGTCACCTAAATTAATCAGAACCAGAATCAGAAAAACTTTCCTGATCTCCGAGGGGCAATTGTGATTCATCACAGTCTCTCCGATGTTAAGAATAGGGAATTATAAGAAGTAAGAATAGGAGTATGCAAATATTAAACAAAAATGTACATTATGCTACAATACTAACACTAGTGCAGAAGATAGTAAGAATGAAATATATATCTTCACTGTGCTGAGTAGGGGTTTAATAGTCCTTTGATCTGGATTGCTATATTAATTCAATGATCCATCCATCCAACTCATTTCCACCGCTTGTATCCGTGACCTCATTCTTTCGGTCACTACCCAGAGCTCATGAGCATAGGTGAGGGTTGGGACGTAAATGGACGTCCCAATTCAATGATCAACAATCCAATATCATCGATGCAAAGTGAAAACATCAATCTATATCATCACCTTTAGGTTACGCCTTTATATTGAAATTCTGCATCATCGTCAGCATAGATTAGACTTTATTTATTTTGATCACAGTCTGTTTTTATAAAAGTGCTTGTGACATCTCAAATGTGGCTTTGACTTGCAACTAAAAACAATGTAGCCCATTTCATAGAAAGTACTGAGATATATATCATATATCACCAGTCAGCCTGTAAATACCAAGATATGAATTTTTGTCTGTATCCCCGCAGCCGTAATTCAAAGTGATTCATTGTTGATTTAGAATACAGATGTCAGTGTTGTGAATGAAGTTTTAAACGCGTCGATACAGCCCTACATTGGCAGAGACAGCCTTGCATGGATACACATTTTACACATAAATCACCATATAAATCACAGATGGAGTCAAAATGATCTCCTCCATAACGTTTAAGCTGCCGACACAGACCGGGCACTGATTCACTTGTCAGACTGCCAAGAATTACGGCTGGTAACATGATGAGGAGGTCAAAGAGACACAAAGATGTTTGTAACCGTCAAACTAAATTATGTTAAGTGAACACATATATGGACGTGTTATATGTTTTACTTCTAAAAGAGAAAAAGCTCCAAGAGTTGGAGTTAATAGTATCACAGGGGAGCTTTCAGGGTACAGGGCATTAGTCCCTTTAATTTAAATTAATTGAAAACGCTATCAACACAGCTTTGAAAGGGAGACTTGTATCTTGACTTGCAATTAACTTTTAATTGACTTGGACTTGCTCCAAGTGACACGGCGAGGTCAGAATCTGATGGGTAACATTGCCAGTACTACGTCCGCGCCTTCTCCACAGTCTGATCCCTACCTGGTTAATGCGTTGTTTACGTGCAGGTTTTCTCAAATTTGCTGCAGTGCAGCCGGTTTTTCTCAAATCAGTCCTTGCCGAGCAGATCTATTGTGATGAAAGAGGTCTGTGAAGTTCTTACAAGCTCTGTATGACTCCGTATCTGAATGCTTCCATCAGCGAGGAGAAAGACGGGGTGCAGGAGTGAAAACGAGAGAATGGAAAGCGACGGAAAATAGAAGAAGAGATGAAGAAGTTGGTGAGGAAGATAGAGGAATCAGAATGAAGAAGAGAGAGGAAGGTTATTACACCTGGTTGCTTGCCCCATCTGAATCCATTTAGAGATAGTCAGTCAGATATCTGGGCGATGATCGAGGGAACCAGAGGAAAGGCTGAACGTCTTGCATCAAAAGACCCAGACATGTTTTTGGCTGCAGACGTCTGAGGTTAAAATTAATCTTCTCGTGAGAAGTGGTGATAAACAGAGAGGAAGCCGTCATCATCACGGCGCCTGAGCATCCACTTCCTGCGCCACGCTCTGATTGCACCCAGGATGGGATCATTTAGGCTGGGCTGCACACGTCCTCGGCCCCCTGCTCCCGTGCAACAGCCCTCCATTCCTCTCTGCCACTGCAGAACTGACGTGCTCCCATGCTCCCCTGCTCTTTTTCTTTTTCTGCCCACATCATGGGGGGAAAAAAGCAGCGAGGAGGAAAGGTCCATCCAAATGTCAAGTAGTTTGTGCTTCTGTGAAAAATGCATGTCGAGCCTGGTCTCTGCTGAACGCAGCCTTGGCATTGGTCTCGGTTATGTCTCTTGACAACTGAATCCGCTACTCCCTAACACTCTCTGACTCACACTCTTTTCCACTTTGCCAGCGACAGCAGAAGAACAGGCCCTGGTAAACTTTCTGTATGAGCTGATTCTTTTGAGACACAGTAGTAGACGTGGTCACATCATGGAAGGAGGATGAAAAAAGTGCCACTGAAAAATACTTGTAGAGACAGAGGGAGGTCTGGAGGAGGAGGAGGAGGGTAGTGTTGAATACTAGGACTCAGGTTTCCCCAAATTTGTCTGAATTTGCACTGGTTGCATCCTGCGCCACTTTTACGCACACGCACAGACACACAAACACAGAGTAAAGATTCTGGGATGGAGACAGAGAAGTGAAGATAATGTGAGCTGACAACTACGCTTGTGAGTGCAATAAAACCTCTTTGTGGAAAAAGTTAATACTTTATCAATACACCTGATCTGCAACATGTAGACATGTAGAAAAGTGATATTTCAATCAGTCTCTCATCCACCGCCGCTAATATCATGTTATAAACAAGCACAGAGCGCTTTCCATCTAATAGCAAATCGTTACTAACAAGCTAATAAAACAGCAGCTGTTTATGTTAAACGGTTTCGCTCAGTTTGTCTCGAATCTTAAAACTTACCGGTAGTCATGTGACCTGCAGGCAGTGAATCTCCTCAGCAGCAGAGAGGACAGGAGGACTGACACTGACTGATGTCTGTGTTCTGAAATCTTTCTAAACTTCACTCAGTATTGTGACGTCAGGAAGATGATTTATTGTCTTGACATTTTAGATTTGCTTCCAGTGAGATATTAAGTTTATATTGTGACTTTGCTGTTTTAATATTACTGTTGCTGCTGTAGAGACAACATCCATCCATCCATTTTCTAACCGCTTATCCTCCTGAGGGTCCTGGGGGGGGCTGGAGTCTATCCCAGCTGACACTGGGTGAGAGGCAGGGTTCACCCTGGACAGGTCACCAGACTATCACAGGGCTGACACATAGAGACAGTCAACCATTCACACCTACGGACAATTAAGAGCCGCCAATTAACCTGCATGTCTTTAAACTGTGGGAGGAAGCTGGAGCACCTGGAGCAAAGCCATGCTGACACAGGGAGACAGTGCTAACCACCACACCACCTATCCGCCGTCTAGAAACTACATTTAGTTATAAAATATTTAGAGAATCTCTTTCCATTCTAGTAAAAATTGGTATTGAAACGTCCCTAATCAAATTGATATTTAATCAAATCGAACTGGCAATTGAATCGAATCAGGAAATCAGTGGCGATATCCAGCCCTATCCAAGTCTATTTTTTTTTACACGTAAACACAAGGTTTGCAAAGGCACTGACTTGACATATGCATCTACACTTTACAACCTAGGCAGAGCAGAGTGTGCCGTCTCTGGACAGAGCAAGAGAGCACTTCTCTCCAGCAGCTGGGGAGCAAGACATGAGATTAGTAATTGGTGATACAGAGGAAATTTGATTGGTGCACTTAAAAACACTCAGTTTGAGTCCTACTTGCAGAGGAACAGTCGTTAAAGGGGAACTAATGTTTTTTTCAGCCTGGGCCCTATTGTCCGATCTACTTTTGTGTTCAACTAAATACGGGCAGTCATTAAATTCAAATGGCTCATCCAGATCCAGTTGGTCAAAATTGGGTAAAAGTAGATTGGAAAATAGGGCCCAGGTTTGAAACAAACATTAGTTCCCCTTTAATAGTATAAGTAGTCTTTGAAGAGACTTTACAATGGGAATATTATTGACAGAAATATAGCAGCTGACACAAGGACTTCTTTACATTCCAGATCTCACTGTGTTTTTGACTCCGCTTGATGTTTATCTGTGAGAGAAAACTAGAGCTGAAGTCTTTGGTTGATCAGTTGACTAGTTAATTGGCAGGTAATTGATTGTTTCAGTCATTTTTCATGCAGAAATGCCAAAAAAATCTATTGTACAAGCTTCTTTTCATTCAGTTATATCTAATATAGCAATTTGCATGCACCATGCCTGATCTGTGGGAAATGTTACTGGGCACTTCATTCACTATTTTTCAAGATTTAGTGCCCAAATGATTAGTCGATTAATCAAGAAAAGCCTGTAAATTGATAGATAGTTAACATAATAAAGTACAAACAGCACTCAATAAAGCTTTAATAGAAAGGCAAGTTCTGCTCAGGATTTTCTTTAATGTAATATAACTCCAAGTGTGCATTCCCTGTCATTTGAATCCATCTGAGTCACTTCCTGCTTTTTATTATTTCATTTGCAGCGGAGCTTTTGGAGAGATCTGGATTTGAATAAATGCCAAATGAAAAAGTGCAGTCGCTCACTTGATGTAATTCCAATCACGAAGCAGAATTTATCAGAAGGATAAAGTAGCAAAATGAAAAATTAGAATATTTTAATAAATTTGGCTACCCTCTATACTCGAGTGCCAGGATGAAAACAACAGTCTACACACGGCGACACCTTTGCCAAGAATGCACTCATCTGTTTCTGACTTCTTATTCAGCGCTCTGGAGCCTCCTCCTGTGGTGTATTGTTTTGCCTGCATGCCATTATGTTCCTTTCAAGTCGAATGTCAAACCATTTTTGTTTCACTTCTTGTACACTGTAATTTGTTGCCAGGTTTTTATCCTTGAGCACAGCAGAAGCCCCACTTCTTTTTGGCTGCTAAATAACATGTCAGGTGCTCCGGTGAATGCTGGAAAAATGTTTTTCATCTGCAGCTCGGCCTCGAAGAAATCCCGACTCTCTGATGCCGCTTTTGTTTCTGTGAACTCTGCTTGGATTTATATGAAGTTAGGCAGGATAAATTATGGAAATCTGTAAAGGCTGCATGAGCTCCTTTCATATTTTGAGGCTTTATCAACATGCATAAATGAGAACAAGTGACCTCATGTCTCTTTGTTTGAACATGTATGTGATAAATGTGGGCACCATGTCCAGATTTTTTTCTTCTTTCATGTGAACTCTTCCTTTAATCCAAAGTGCTTTGGCCTTGCCCGTCCTTCTGGAGAGATTTCCGAGCTGTTTTATCTAAAGCCTTGATGCTGTACATTGCAGTTGTGCTCATCAGACCGTCACATGGCAGTCATGTTCATCAGACCGTCACATTACAGTTATGAAAACACGGCCTGTTTGATGAACACTGTAGGGAGCGAGTGAACCGACACACACAAGCTAACTGCTTCCGCTTTTAACGTTTGCTTGCATGGAAGGAAAATGTCCACAGAAGAATAATTGTGACATTAGTTTAACAAGCACTTTTGGCTTTCATCCGGTTTGAAGGATAGAAAAGTGAAGGGCTAATGGAGAGGGAAACAGTCTTTGGAGACTTCATCAAAAGGAACACTTTTTGTTTTGTTTTTTTTCCGGCCTCCTAATAAACTGATTGTTTTGTTTGTCTTTGAACAGGACATTACATCCTCATCCACTGTTTTCTTTGCCACGGAAAGTTTTCTTTCTGGGCTGCAGCTGAATGTGACCATTAGTTGGACTCTTACCAGTTTTATACCTCTACAATCTGATAAAACCCAATCCAACAACCCTAAATAAGTTCTGTCTTTATTAAGCTTGTGATGAAACAGTTTTTGAGAACACCTCTGAGCATTGCTGTATTATAGCAATAACAGCCAGACTATAATAGAGCTGCAACAGTTGATTGATCAGTGGATTAAGTGAAAATACATCTTTCAGCCTGGTCTCACACAGATTCAAATGCTCAATGTGCCCTTTAGCATCTGAATGAGATGCACCAGGCCAACTCCAATGTAAACTCCTCCTACAAATAGAGAGCAAGAAGGTTGGCTCAGGTTGTGCAGGAGGGCAGGTGGAGGGGTCCAACAAGCACAGGACTTTGACCCAGGCAACAGGTGTTCATGTTGCGTTGAGTTATTTTGTCATGTGAGTTAGTTGTTTAGTAAGCTGTTAAGTCAGTTGATAGTAGGGATGTCCCGATCCAGCTTTTTCACTTCCGATCCGATACCGATATTACAGCCTTGAGTTTTGGCCGATACCGATCCGATCCAAGCGCATATTATACATATTCACTTATTTTGTGGTCAGTCATGTTAGAAAAGGAGCGGATCACTGGAATGGACTGCTTGAATCGCGGAGCGCTGGGCTGGCTGGAAAAACTGGATCAGAGTTCTTGGATCGGCATTTTTCCATGCAGTCCGATCCGCTGCTGATGCACGTTTTTTGCTAATTTTGGCGGCCAACATCCCTAGTCGATAGTCACGTCAGTCATTAGTTCAGTTGTTTGTTCAGTGATTAGTTATGTGAGTCATTGGTTGTTAGTCAGTTGTTAGTCACATGAGTTGCTAGTCTTCAGTCATGTCAGTCGCTAGTTCAGTTGTTACTTCAGTGAGTTGTTAGTCGTAAGTTTTTTGATTCATTAGTTATCTAAGTCGTTCAGTCGTTCAGTCGTTCGTCCGTGGTTAGTTCAGTTGTTAGTTATGTGAACTGTGAATTGATAGTTACGTGAGTCATTGGTTGTTAGTCACGTCAGTCATTAGTCAGTTGTTAGTCGCATGAGGAGTTAGTACTTAGTCATGTCAGTTGCTAATCAGTTAGTCATGTCAGTCTCTAGTTCGGTTGTTACTTAAAGACTAGTTAGTTGTTAGTTTAGTGAGTTACGTGAGTCATGTCAGTCATTAGTCAGTTATTAGTCAGTTATTAGTCACGTGAGTAGTTAGTCGTCAATCGTGTCAGTTGTCACTGAGTTATTAGTAATGTCAGATGCCAGTTCAGTTGTTACTTGAAGAGTTACAGACGTTAGTTTAGTGACTTGTTAGACATAAGTACCTTTAGTCATTAGTCATTTCAGACAGTGGTCGGTTGTCAGTCACGTCAGTCTTAAGCCGTGTGAGCAGTTAGTTGGTCGTTTGTCAGTCGTTAGTCATGTCAGTTGCTGATCAGTCGTTAGACGTGTGAGTAGTTAGTCAGTTATTAGTTTTCTTGAGTCAGTAGTTCAGTTGTTAGTCATGTGAGTTGACTGCGCCAACTATAGTTTTTTCTATTCCTGACCAAGTAGTCATGTTGCCTAAATCTCACTGTTGACCCCTTCCATCAAGATACAATGTAATGTAATTATCAATATATGACAAGAAGGGATAAGATCACGTTGCATTTTTAAATTGATTGTCTAAGACATTTATCAAGCAAATATGCCAAACATTGATTGATGTTCAGAGGAGCAGCGCAAAAGTCTGTATGATGCGTCCAATAAGGACAGGACTTCAACACAGGAGACCAGTGTTAATGTCCCATGTGAAGCTAAAAGTCAACCTTGAGTCATTTTGTAAAACTTTTGTTTTTCAATTCCTGGGTCAAACTAAAATTAAATGTCTTTGAGTTATTTTGTCGTCTGAGTCATTATTAAAGTAAGTCTTTAGTCAATCGCTGGTCACATAGGACATAAGTCAGTTGTTGATGAGTTGTATGTACTATGACGTATTAATTGATAATGAAAAAAGTTTCTTGCATTCCTACAATAAAGTATCACTATTCGACTACCTCATCACACAGAACTAAAGAATATGCAATGAAAGTTAAAAGCATTGCAGAAAAAAACTTAAGAGTGATGAAACATCGTGTTATCTTTGGCTGAACTTTTGAATATATATTTTTGCACAGAACGAGGACGTCTAATTTTGCCTCCCATCTATTACATTGGAAACACATTAACAAGGCATCACTTCACAGCCAGTCTGGACAGGAGGAACAATACAGTTATCAGCAACTCTTTGAATATGGGCATGAGAGCATCATTTGAAGATAAACTTAATGATATATATAAAAAAAAATAACCTTTAATTGTTTAGGCTCCAGTAGATTTTATGATCCATTTGTTTACATCGAACCCTAATTAAATCAAATTAGATTCCACTGATAAAAATCAACCCCTAGACATTTAGTGTCTTATAGATCAGTGTCACGGTGATCAACTACACTGCGTCACACTGGAGGTGGGCAGTGACGGGCTAATATTGGATTTGTAATAACAGCTCAATATTGACCGAAACCCTTTGAGCAAACCATCATCAATCATCAAGCTCATCAGCCATTTAATTAATTACATCATTCATATTGTGATATTTATCATGTGAGAGAGCTCCATTAACCAGTCATGATGAATAGCGCTGGGTGTGTCTCATTAATCAGGATCGGTAATAACTAGCTTTTAACTCCTCTTAAATGTAAATGTAATTTCATAAGTAGTCCGATTAAGGATTGTTTTCAGTTAAATCATTTGTTGTTTCAGCTCGGATGAAACGTGGCAGAGATATGAACCTTGTTGTGCTGAAATTGTTCATAACACTGGGTATCAATCCTGTTTGGGCTTTGTAATAAAAAGTCATATATCTCCTCCTGGGGACTTTTATTTTTCTGACCGACAACCCCAATCCTGACGATGATGAGACTGTTGCGGCGGCAGCGACAGAATCGGGTTATATCACGCAGAGGCCGAGGGGTGAATCAGTAGCCCAGCAGGTGAATTATTCAGGTGATGAGATGTAGACCTTCAGCTCTGAGACCTGGCCAAGGCTAACATTCATTTAGACCTGTCAGGGTCTATTCAGCTGTGCAGCGCTCTCACAAGCTGCACCCTGCCTGCTTTTTGCTGCCTTTTTTTCCTCGGGTTTGAGCTTATTAAATTGTTATTTTTCGCTTTCTTACCCTCTGATCCTCCCTCTTACCACCCGCACTCTCTTCGAGAACTGTATTGCAGAAACTGCCAGCCTTTCCCATGTGTCTCTCTGTGTAAATTGGGCTTGGACTGCAACTTGATGGACGGTCAACATGCATAAGAGAATCCTGCAAAGCTTGTTCTTTGTTTTACCCTCAGATTGCATCTATTACTGTCTTCACACAGTTTAAAATAAACAGCTATATTCTAGAAATAGTCTTGCAGTTGTCAGTCAGCCACGTCAACATAAAGCTTCCTCCTCGCCAGGGTGATTTTGACTCAGTGTCTGACCATTTGTACTGCGAAGCCGTTCCTTTCCAAGCACTTCTATTGGCTTGAATTTTGCTCAGAGTCTAAAAATATAATCCCGGCTGCAGCTGAAGTGAAAGCAGAGCAGGAAATATGAATATTTTTTGTGGTATGTCCACATTTGTCCAATTTCTGGCTCCAAAGTAGTCACTGAAAAGAGGAAAGCCTCTGGTGTTTTACTACTTCCCTTTGGTGGAAAGAGAGACAAGAGCAGGTGCTCGGATCTGTTTGGCTTGATATTTCAAACCATCTGGTTCACTGCAGCAGAAGGTCAGAAGTTTAGAAAATTCAATATTAATCACTAAGTTCTGTATGCAAGTGCAGTAGGCGGCCAAATTTGCCTAATTAAATCAATGAGTGTTCGGTCTGAAAGCCCTGTAGAGTCAAATTTCATACAACAGCAGGGTGACTGTGTGTCTGCTGATGGGTCAGTCTGCAACTACGGTCCATTTGGTCTGGACATTTTTAGAAGTTCTAGCACATATTTGGAGAAACATATTGACACAGTATTTTAGTAATATGAAAACTGGCATTGTCAATTCTATTAGCATATATCTTTTCCAAGGACACAGCCATGGAGTCAGCATTTAGAGGGGCCAAGTCTGTCGGGAGGTCTGGGGCATGAGGTATTGACTATGTTGTTACCTTTTTATGGATGTCCTTACTGGGGAGGAGTGTTACTGTTGGTACAGTGTTACAAAAAATAGTTTCCCATCAACAACTGATGGGAACAGCAATGGTTTCTGACATTACTCAAAGCAAGCCAGTGAAATATGCCCACAGCGGATGAGCTGTTTGCCAGCTAATGCTCAGAGTTTATGCCTGCTAGCCAGGTAGCATTCTGACATGAATATAGCATAACACTGGGCAGGTTGTTCTCACCAACTGTTCGTATGTCTTCCTATGGAAATGCACCCAAATTCGTACATATCCCAAAATCTTTCCCCAGGGGTTGCGTGTTTCAGAACTGCATGAACTTTGAGTCATTTTAAGGTACGTCCATCGCCATGTTCCTGTTCCTAACCCTAACGCCATTAACTTTAACTTTAACTTAACTTTTTTTTAAATCTTTTAGCCATTATATTAAATGTACACAAAATACACAATATAAAATGTTTTTCTTATTATTTGTTTGGGCTACCCCCTGAAAGTAGGAGATTCAAATCATCAGTTGGAGACCCCACAGCTCACAGAACATCATACTGTCACATGAAGTCTTTGGTTTTGTCTGATATCTAATGTCATTAGCACAGTTAGCTTGTTTTTTATATTACGTGAATGTTGCTGTCACGCTGAGCCCTTCAAACCTTAAAACTTCAATTATCAATCAATCAATCATCTAATATTTGTATTAAACCACAGCCATGGTGCGACTAACAATCCTGAGTCGGGTACAGCCCTATTATTTGTACATTCAAAGGAAATACAAGCAGTTTGGAAAAGACAGCCAAAGAAATGTTCTTGATACAACTAGAATTCACATTGATTTTTTTCTTACTCTGTTCCCCCCATGGAGCTCACTGTCCTCAAGCCATGTGCTCTCCTGTCACAAATTGCTATGGTCACAAAGTATGAAACCCTGAAGTCCCTGAAGTTACATCTTGTACAGTACAGCGACCCCAAGGGACAGTTGCTCTTTTTATTAAGAAAGACATAAAATACCAATATATCTTCTGACACATGATGCATTTTATTAAAATGGGTTTTAATGTTTCAATTGTATTGGAAGGTAAAATTAGATGACGGTTAAATTTAAACAATTAGCATGGTTGAATGTGAAAAATCTGACACAGGGGTAAAGGAAATATAGCAAAAACTACATCTAAAAGGCCATTTTTATGTCATAAAAATAAAGACTAATAATTAATTTTAATATTGATTAATTGCATGTTCCTTTTGGTGCAAGTGAATGTGACAACAACAACAACAAAAATAGAAAATGCCTCTTTGTTTTGTTTTTTTACCTGACGGGGAGACAAAAATGCCCATAGTTGAAGAATTTCCCTGATCTGTTTGTGATTACTGCTGTGGAGTAAAAAGATATTTAAAAATGACAGTTAATAGCCGCCGTATCGTAAATAGTAATTTGAGGATGCGAGGTTAAATGTTGTGTTTCACTGGGGAATGTGTTTTCTGAGGTCTTAAAAACACAGCTGTAGAGCTGCTGCAATGGACAAAGTGGGAATTGTCTTGGCAGTACAAATGATGGCTGCTGTTCAGACATATTTAAAGAGTACTGCATATTGTGTGATAGCCACAGAGCATACCCACTCATATACTGCTGGCAAATCTCCAACTGTAAATTTGTATCCCAAATTTGGTCCAAAGTCCACAAGTTAAAGTTCAAGTTATTTGTTCTTATTATAGGCGCAACAATTACAGAGAAGTTGGCAATGAAGATTTTAGCCTCGGGGATTCTCTAACAATGCTCATTATATATATTCAGAAATATAAATAAAATCACGCAAGACGGCAGCAGAACAGTTTGTGGGGTGATTAGGGTCTCTGAGAATCCTGTTGGCCTTCTTCCTCAATCTAAAAATAAGGCTATTAAAATGATTTATATCAATCTTTCCTGATCAGAGTAATTTAACACTGAAAACCTGCTGCACTGAGGTCAATACCATACTTCTGTTTTCCGAGATAATACAGCTGCACAGTGCACACTTTAAGTGCTTGACAACTGAATAGCTCTGCAACGATTTGGGGAAAAAAATTCCCGTATCCAAGATGTTCCTTATTGTAGTTGTCTGTCCATCTTTCGCGCAGATTAGGCTACATTATTGTAGCCAATTACGGTTATTGGCTTTTTGTCACAGAGCTTTTGTCAAATTTTGTGGTGTGCTGAGTGTGGTTGCCGTAAGCCCGGTATACACTGTGAGATTTTGGGGCTGTCCTGGATGAAAGCTCACCAACGTGAAAGAAACATGGCGGTATCTTTAGAGGTGGCTTTAAAACAATGGTCCTATGTCAAAAGAGGGATGCTGTACTTGCACATTCGAACATGTCCGCCATCAGTATTTTGTCTATATAAACGTAGTCATTGTGGTTTAGTGAGAGCTGCGATTACTAGAAGTCAAGAACAAACAGAAATCCTCTTATTCCACAGTAACTGCACTACAGTGAGCGTGAAAAGCAAAGCGATGCAGTCCTTCACTCAATCTCAATTTTACAAGTTTCCCTCTTTGTGTTTCTCCTCCTCTGTATCTCCTCCCGTCTTCTCCCTGACATATTTCCTGGAGGGATTGTGGGAAGCTCAGATTGATCTACAGCTCTCGCTGTGTGGTCAGCCCCATAGGAAATGTTTGTGTAATGGCTTCTTTACGAGCGCTGTCAAAGCAGATGAGGATCCAGCGCTCTCGGCGGCCAGTGTGAACACTGTGTCGACAAGCCCCAGCAGGAAACGCTAAGCCCCCTTTTAACCCCTGCCGCTTTGTCACTTCCATTGGGTCCTCTCATTAATTCAACATGACTGTGTGTTTTTCTTACGGTGAATAATGAACTTCAAGTCGGCAAATGGTGTAGCTCTTGATTTAAGCATGGATGTAAGCCATGAAATATGCATATGGGGGTATTTAGGCCATGGCTTATGTATGAGTTCTATGTCTGCAGCTGCTTGTATGAATGATTTAAAACTAATAGTTTCTCAGCAGCCTTTTTATAAACTTGTGTTTGTTTCTCTCAAGGCTCTCGTAGGTGTCATCCGTCTCTCGTTCCTCCTCGATCTTTCATTCTCGTGTGTTTACAACTCGCTCTCTGTTTCTCTCCCCTCACACCCCGTGTTCGGATTCAGAAGTCTTCAACGCCCGACTGCTCGCTCGCCGTGCTGAATCATTTTCCGCCGTGAAAAAGTGTGAAAGCGACACAGAAATACTTGCAACCGATGTTTCCCTCTGTCACCCTCTTATCTCTGTTGTTTCTCATCCGCCATGCATCTGTCTCTAAGTCTTCCTCTTTTCGTAATTCCCTCCCCGATATTTATTTCCTTCGTCTCGGTTCCTTCCTGCTGTTTTCTTTCCTTTTCCTGTCTATTCGAAGTCGATGGCAATACGCCGGTGTAGTCTTGCCTCGGCCCCGTCCGTCACTCCACATCAAAGCCTCGCTTGTTCTCCGGCTCTCTCTTCTTCATGGTCTATTACTCTACCCTCTCTTGTTGACAGAGAGATGCTGTTTAGTGTGCGTGCGTGCATGCATAGTTAAAGGGACGTCTCTGTCTTCATTTGCATCCCCCTGAAGGACCCGGTCCCCAGACTTTCGAGATGTTTCACTCCCATAGCCGACAGTGGGCTCGCCTCGTCGCATGCAGGCAAAATGGCAATCAGTCAACACCGCTTTCCATGGCTGCTTTCAGAGACCCAAGTTGCTCATTTGGTTAAGATTCAGGAAGAAAAAGTGTGTGTGCTTGTGTAGTCGGGAAGCTTTGAGGCTTTCATTAGCTTTCCCCGAGCTCGTTCGCACCAGACAAAAAATGAAAGAAAAAAGAGTGTTTGGTGAAGAAGAGGCAGCCTGGGTGAAAGCGGGCTGAGCAGCGTTTGTGCTTTGTTGACGTCGTCCTCCCAGCATAATTCATGCTTAGTGAAATCTAGGACATAATCTTCCGCTCTTTTCAGCCTCGGCAGTCCAGATAGCAGCGAATTAACAGTGCACAAAGCAGGAGTTAGAATAGCATGCAGCCTGTCTGCCTCATTCCAAGTTGGGAGAGAACATCACCTCGTAGTCTGGTCTCGGCACTTCATCATGGCAGGAATAAATCTTTAAAGTGTTTTTTCCCATGTCAGAAACGAAGCTAGATGTGACATGATACACGGCAAAGAATGTTCATCTTATTCTGTCGTACTGCAGCGAGGTTCGGAGTCAGATCACAAGATATCCTCACCTTTTTTTTATGGCTCTCCGTGGAGCCTTCCAACAAGCTGATAATTTCCTGACCTTGAAACACAACTCTGACAGTTAAATTCAATTCACACCCGGGATGATGCAAGACCAGGAGAGCAGGCAAAATGAATTACACATGGAAAATATGATGAATGGATTTTTAACATCACCACGAATTTGAATTCAGACTTGAGGGACCCGACGTCTCCTGTATTTTTGTGCATATTTACATCTCCCCTTTAGAAGCCAGTCTGGACTCTTATCTTCATCTGGCCAGACATTTTAATCATGTGCCGTGATGCCGTGATATAACATACATGGATAACAGGACTTGATGAGAAGATATGGACTGTTACAGGAAGTAGAACTGCACATGCCCCTCACTCCCAATGCACATACAACACATTGATTGAGCTGCTCAGAGCGGTTGAACAGTTAAAATAGAGCTCTTTGTCAATTCTTCTAGATTACATCCAGGCTGTAAATCTGACTGCTGCTGTCTTAATAATGAATAATAGTGCATTTATTTGTAGGCGTCTTTCAGAGCGCTCAAGGACATCTTACAAGACACAGTTAAAAAACAAGCAGCAATGTATCCATAGATCATAAAATCAATCAATTCAGTAATATACAATAAAAGTTAATAAAATGACTGCACAAAATCATTATAAAGTCATCATCTGTGCATCTGTGGATATGAAGGAGTTCAGACAGGTAGTATGAAGAACCTTAAAGGGGAGAAGCACAATCTTGAAATTGATGCAATATTTAACAGGAAGCCAGAGAAGCTGCTGGAGAACAGGAGTGATATGATCTGTGGAGGGGTTTATAGTTTCAGGCGGCTGAATTCTGGACCAATTGGAGTTTATAAAGACACTTGAGAGGGAGACCAAAGAGTCATGATTGTGACACCAAAACCAGGTGTTTTTTAGCAAGACATCAGAGCATTTTCAGCCTTAATTATGCCACCAAATCCAGTGTTTTTTACCAAGACATCGGTGCTATTCCAGTTGTGATTGTGCCAACAAAACCAAGTGTTTTTAGCTAGACTTTGGCTTAATCTCCAGCCTTGACTGTGCCTCTAACACCAGGTGTATTTTAGCAAGACATCAGTGCATTTCCAGCCTTATTTATGCCACCCGACACTGGTGTTTTTTAGCGAGACAGAGGCGGCATTTCCACCCATGATTGTGCCACCAAAACCAGGTGTTTTAGCTAGACTTTGGCTGTATCTTCGGTCTTGACTGTGCCACCAAATGCTTGTTTTAGCGAGACATTAGTGCATTTTCAGCCTTAATTATGCCACCAAAACCAGGTGCAGACATAGGTGCAATTCCAGCTGTGATTGTGTCACAAAAACCAAGTGTTCTTTTGCAAGAGCGACATTTACAGCCTTAATTTACCACTAAAACTGGCTATTTCTTAGTGAGACATCAGTGTATTTATGGATGTGACTGTGGGACCAAAAGCAGGTGTTTTTTATCAATAAATAAATGAAAAGATTCAACGAATCGGCTACATGATAGTTGTCAAATGTGAAATATCCGTGTTTGCAGAGACGTGCAATGCCAACGTTTATTCTGGCAATTGGGTTCTGCCAATACCTGACAGATGCTCTTATTAATATTATGATGAATTGAAACAGATTGACCAGCCCCAACACATCCAACTGTGACACTCTGTTTTTTCAAAGAACAACAGAGTGAGGAGTTCAAGAGGTACTCGTCGTAGATCCAGTGACAGATATTTTGCAGTACATGTTTACGTGTGTGTCTCCACTGGTATCAAATCTATTTATTGACACCAGTGGCAGGTTGGGGTTTATGACACACCTGTAACTGTGTGAAATTGCCCCTCACTGACAGATGAGGCCAAATAACAGATAATGGTGATCCATCTGTCAGGCCTCAGGCTTCAGCCCCCACTGAGGTAATGACCACTCTGTATTACAACCTAGAGGGCTACAATAAGGTTAAACACCACGCCTTAGATAATAACCCCACATGTCATTGTCCCCTGTGGTCCAGCGATGGAAGCTAATTGGCTAATATGGGCCTATTTGCCTCCAGGGTCCATTTCTCTTTTTTAGCATCTAATGTCCCCCCCTCTGTCTGAACAGTTTGACCCATGTGGGCTGAATGAGGACGGTGCTCCGTAATCGCTGCTCACCGGAGCATCAAAGATGGCCCATCAAGACACTTAAAGTGTTACGTCGTTTGTGACTCATCACAAATAGCCCAAGCACCTCACCTGTCTGTCTCTCCTGGATCTCTGCTAATGCTACATCAGTCGTCCAGATGCTCTGCCCGGAGGTCGTCCAGTCCACCGTGACTTTGAGCAAAACTCTTCACCCGCACCGCACGCTAACTCCACCTGTGTTCTCAGAGCCGAGGCACTCTGCACAATGACACTCCGGCCCCTCGGCTCCTGGAGTGCTTTTGTATAATTTGCCATTTAATTCGTACCTTGCTCTCTTCTTTGAAAGCAGATACTCATCAAAGAGAGACAGATAATGAACAATGGCCTTGTGAACCAGAAAAGCCCAAGTTACCCTCCTCTTTCATTCCTATTTCTTATTTAACGCAGCACAGCAGGGTGCTGGTGTTGCAAGGAGAGAACAAAGTTTCAGTGTTCTTCTCCCCACCTGTCTTTCTATCAGTACAGCCTGTGTAAGATTCATGCATCCTTTGTGTGTGTCCATATGTCTGCTCATGTGCAGTGCATGCTGGGATATGGCTGCCAATGAAGGCAGGAGGTTTTGAGGCTTTCAAAGTTTACATTTTACATTTACACAAATATTATTAGAGCTGAAACCACTGGAAAAGATAAAAGTAGTTAACCGAATAATCTTTAAAGAATTTTTTTTAAGGAAAAATGCCAAAAAAATGTGCTGTTCAAGCTTCTCAAATGTGAAGATTTCCTGCTTTTCTTTGTCTGTTATGGCAATAAATTGAATATAATATGAGGATTTTAACAAAGTTCAGCAGCCATTTTTCTTTCATTTTCTGTACTAAAAAATTGATTTACAGAGAAAATATTCAGAAATATAATTGATAATGCAATTAATTGTCAGTTGCTTCCCTGAAAATTACACACAGACCTTTTCAAGGCTGATTTTTCTTTGGACTAACATCTTAAAATAACTTTAAATTATTTTTTTTTAGGTGAGAAAACTTCAGAAAATAATGAATAATGTAATAATTTCCCCCCAAAATCTGTTCTTTTAAGTGTGAAATGGCTTGAAAGGAGCAGTTAGGCTCTGAAAGAGATGGATTAGAAATAAATGATCACATTTATTAAACATTTATTTCTATTAAGTATCCCTGTGATTATTAGTTATGTTTTGTATGCTCATTGTCTCCAGAAGAATGAATCGTAATGACTCTGGTGAACTCTTGACTTTTCTCTTGCACCACCACAATGATGACATTTTAATTCCTCCATTACTTTGATGTATTACCAAATACATCTGGTCTTAGCTGCACTTTATGCATCAAGCTAATTGTTTAATGGTAGCATGCTAAACTAAATTGATAAACATTATTCCTCTTTAACAGTAATGTGTTAACACTGTCATGAAGCATGTCATAATATCAGAATTTTTGGAGGTGACACCAATACCAATTAAATTCTACAATTCACAATACCTAATTTGATGGTTAAAAAAAAGACAAAACAATAAATCCATGTGCTTACAAGAACAGCTTGTAAGATTTAGGGGGATTTAGTGGCATCTAGCAGTGAGGACTGCAGATTGCAAACAGCTGGAACTTCTCCCAGCTAGGATTCCTTCAGTGTTCATTGTTAAGGAGGTTTTTACTTGGGAGGCGAATTATCTGCAGAGATCTACTCCACTCCAAAACAAATGGACCAGATGATTTACACTGGTAAAAACACTGAATAAAACAGTAACACTTAAAAATCAATGTTTCTCTGTTGCTGTTTGACATGTCGGAGACTAAACTCAACTCAAATTTATCTCTAAAGCACATTTAAAAGCAGGTCAGGTTGACCAAAGTGCTGGATAAAAGGTAAAGTTGCTAAAAACTCATACACAAGAGGCAGCATAAATGTTGGGAACATAGCTCAAATGCTGATAGATAGATGTGTGTTTTGAGCCTTTTTGAACTTTTCTCTCTGATAGCCTAAGATCCAGACGTTTAAGAGGTTTCTATTGGGAGCCAAATTATCCTCAGAGGTCTCTTCCTCTCAAAAACAAACAGGCCAGGTCATTAAAACCAGCAAAAACACTGAATAAAGCAGTTTAGCCTTAAAAAACAAATCTGTGTTTTGCGATGCTTCTTGTCACAGAGGGGCTGCTAACTGTGATGGCTCATGTGAAACTGTGAATGACCCTATCTAGAGCCAGTGTTTGGTTTTTGAGTTTTGGGCAACTGTTGAAACATGGCGATCTGCATAGACAGGGACCAAGGGCCAGTCCACCACAAAGCACCTTAAGTTAAGATTTCCATGAAAAAAAAAAGGTTGTATAAAACATCCTCAAATTTTCAATGTTTTCGTGACGTGACTGTTGGTCTTTGTTTTGGGCTGAGCGCTGCATGTCCGTCATTGTTTCTAGTCGCCAAGACTTGACAACAAACAGCCAATCACAGACGCTAACATCTTGTCATGCTGCTGGCGTTTGTAGCGTTGTATAAATATGCAGCACTCCAACTGAAAAGATTTTTTTAAACATATATATGGGCCTCAGGAAAAACAAAAACGTTTTGGTGGTAAAGGCCTTTTGGTGTTTTTCTCTTGGACGAGTCGATGCGGAGCTGTCGCCGCAGCTGCACTTGTCGCCATCTTCCAGGTGTTGTTGTTCTTCCATGCTGGTAGGCGTTCGTCTGTCTCGTAGGTGTTCATTAGAAATTAGAAATTAGGACTACTTCACCATGGTGCATACAAAAAATACAGTAAATACAACATAAAAGAGCAATAATGAAATAAAGTGCAGGTGTTGACGTGCAGTGAGTGGACTGAATTTGTTTCACTTAGTTTGTTGAGTGAAATTATTGCAAGAAGAAGCCTGGTGGTCCTGGATTTGATAGACCTATAACACCTAGCAGAGGGTAACAGTTTGAACAGGTGGCTGGGGTGTGTATTGTCATTACTGGAGTAAAATGAGTATCGTCAGAATTTTGGCATCGACTTGGTACTGAAGTCCTGGTTCTTCTGACATCCCTAATTGTCAGGGAGAGTATGTTCGCCTGAGAACTCTGCAGTGTGCAGCTGAATAGAGCTGCTAGCACGGCTGAACTGACTCTGAGTCTTGTTATGAAATAAACTGACACATTTTTCAGTCCATAAAATGTCAGAAAATAGAGAAAAACACACATCACAATCTCCAAGAGCTCAAGCTGATGCCTTCAAACTGGTCATCAAAATTTCTTTTCTGTCGATCGAATATATATCGTTTCCTTCCAGACATCAGCGCGGGATGTGCTGTGTTTCGCTCTCCTTCTCAGCTCTGCCAAATGTGAAGAATTTCATTTTGAAGTATCAACTGTTGTTCACAGCTGCCAAGACGCTCCCAATTGCATACTCTGCATTCTGTTGTTTCTTTCTCACTAGCTCTTTAACGCTCACATAAAAGCACACACACACACACTCGCACACATTTAAACATATTCTTCCAAAGCTGGAGCCCTTGCACATCCACGCTGGCGCGCTTGATAGCAGCAGCAGACGGAGAACGAAGACTTGTTTACTTTGCTCATAAAGCCTCGCAGCATGTCAGAAGCAGTCGTTGTATCACGCTCAAACAGTAATGCACTCGCCCCACACATATGCTTTCACGCATGCACACACACACACTCACTAAATTATCGTGGCAGAAGCAGGCCCACACTGACACAGCATGTTAAAATAGTGGTGACAGATGCTCTCCCAGGAGCAGACAGTATGGTACAGTGCAAATGAAGACCAGCGTAGTGTAAAAGCACAGCAACAGCGCTGTCATCGGGAGGATGCTGGGGTAGAGAGGGGGCTTTATCGCGGCTGTGGGACGGATTAGACTGTAATGAAATTGGGTTGGATTGAGACGTGCGATAGATTGGGAACAGATATGTCTCACTCTGTCTCTATTTCTGTCTTCATGTGTCTCGTTCGCTCGCCTTCCACCTCCCATTTTCCGCACTCAAACTCACGCACGTCTTCTGCTCAATAAGAGATCAAAAGGAGGGGAAGCGATGAAAAAGCACTTCTCCTCCCCTCTTTGTCTCCCCCTCTTTCTCTCTCCAAGGTTGTTTGTGAATCTCTCCCAGGCAGTGTTTGTGAGTGGCCTCTCCCATGACACAGAATGTCTATTACAAAGCCTTTAGCCCGATGTAGATTAATGAAAAATAATGAGGGAGGGTGGCATAAATATGCATCGCTTTCCTGTTGGGATAATGGTTTCTCACCTCATTTAGTCACAAACATACAGTAACGACACACGTTCTCAACATCAGTGCTGTGACAACATGATGATTAATTAATGAGTGCAGAATAATCGACAATAGTGTTGATAATTAGGGCTGAAACTAACAATTCATTGTCAATTCATCTGATTATTTTCTAGATAAATTATTTTAATGTCTATAATCGTTGAGTTTGGTGACAAATGTCAGCCGGCGTTTTCCAAAGCCTGAGATAGATGCCTTGGGTCTGGTGTCAGGTGTAGTTGTCCCGCAGATGAAAATATCAACAGCAAATATGTCCAATGGGAAATTTGCCAAATAAATTAATTAATAGCATATTAAATAGCCCATTGTTCTGTGACCTATAACATATGTTGCCAAGAAGACTTAGGGTGCTTTCAAACCTAGAGTTGTCTTTCTTTGGTCTGAAAACTTCTTCTTAGCATACATGTAAGTGCCCTAACATAACCATAAAAAGTTTATAGTTTGGTTGCTGTGAGCGGATATATTCAATATATATCACTGAAGTATGTTAAAATTCAGCAGCTACATTCAGTTTGTATCAAAACATATTTGCCGAAATAGAATATAAATGTAATTTTTAAAAGACAGGTTTGAAATACCTGGCTTGTAGGAAAAAAAAATGTTATTTGGACCAAAATGTATAAATTGCCATTTCTGACTTTTCATGCCTCCACTGTGGTGGTAGCCGCGGCTGAAGGCGTTGTGTTTTTGGATTGTCTGTCTGTCCGTCCCAGTTTTGTGAAGATGACATCTCAAGAATACTTCAAATTCAACATCTGAATTTCCTCAAATTTGGCACCAATTTCCATTTGGATTTAATGCTGAACTTTTTTGATTTAAGTGGTCACAGGTCAAAGGTCAAGGTCGGTGTGAACTTGTGTGTCTCATTCTTGTGAATGCAATACCTCAAGAACACTTGAGAAAACTTTTTTCAGATCACTTGGACTCAACAATAAACAGATGAGAATCTGGTGGTCAAAGGTTAAAGTCACTGTGACCTTACAAAACATGTTTTTGGCTGTAACTTTACAATTCTTATGCTAATTATGACAAAATTTTACACACATGTCTGACAGGATTTAATGATAAACTGATGACATTATTCATTCTCATATCCAAAAGGTCAAAGGTCAACTTCACCGTGACCTGATAATGTTCCACAAAAACGGAAAAAAATGGCCATTATTCAGCGTCAGCAAAGGGGAGACATGTGGTCAGGCACTGTATTGGTGACATTTACCTTTAGGAGGCCGCCTCAAAACTGTGCTAGATCTTCTGTGCTGCTGGTGGGAAAACATGTGAAGCATCAATATTTTCAGACGTGGATTAAACTGTAACTGCAACTTGACTGGTGTGCGAGGCAAAGGACTGCAAGGAGATAATTCTAGTTTTAAAAAGAAAGAGTAACAGTTGGTCAAACAAGGCGAGCAATTTGAAGATGTCAACTGTGGGAAAGTTATGTTTATTTTTTGGACTTTTTATAGACTAAATAATGAAGACAAAAATGACACTTTAAATGAAAGCCCTGTGCATATGTACGAAATGAGGACGTGTAAATGAGGACATCAAGTTTAAGCACTGGCAGTTAAGCTCTTACTTTGTAATCCATACTAATCATTACCCAAACACTGAGTCTGCTGCAGTTAAAATGTACTTAATATCAGTAAGCTCCCCTGATGCTGCTGCTAATGTACGTTTTGGAATAGTTTTTTTTTCCCTTTGCTCTGCTTTAACTGTGAATTTGTAGTGATATGAAGGCAAAGTTTCAGACTCACTGTGCTCTTGTGTAAAATACAATGACAATGTATTTCAATTGGATCAAATTAAATGCCCACTCCAGCCTCTCTCCAGCTCTCTCTTGTTTCCTCCTCTCTTTCATCCCCCCATGTATTTCCCAGAATTTGTCCTAATTAGTCTCCACTGTTATTCCTGCCTTTTGTTGGACTTTTTGTGTTGGAAAGAGATCAGTGGTGCACAGAGACTAGGAGTCGCCACAGGGAGGAAGGATGCAAAGAACATCAAGGCCAAGTTTAGAACATCAAGGGCACAAGATGCTTACAGTGTGAGCACCAAATAGACCTCATGCACATGTTCATTAATTTGAGTGCTCATCGTGCGTATTGTTTCCTCTTTTAGTTTATTTACCCCTCATTTCCTTTGTTTTGTACAATTTGTTAATTCGCTTGAACACGATGACAGAGATCTAAAATATATCACAATACATTATTAAAACACTCATGCTTTACATTTATTTTTAAAGCATACTTAAGTTATTTAAAAGAATACTGTACCCGCAAAATGATCATATGTGCATCAGTTACTCACACTGTGTAATGCTGAATTTGTGGGGAAAAAGAACATTGTGTTTCCCGCATGCCTTCACAGTGAAAGAATAATCCAAAAACTGAGAAAATTCTTTAAGAATTGGAATAAAATGGTTTGTGTTTAACGGCAAAACTATATCTAAACATCTGTTTACAGATCAGAAACTTGTGCAGTATAATCCAAGTCTCGTTTATCCAGTCGTGTAAAATGTTCCGCATCGAAGTGGAAGGCATGAGCAGAGTTCAGGCGTCTTGCACGGGTGCGCTACTCGTGTGTGAAAGTGTTATAAATAGTAAGATTTTAGCAAACAAACGCATGTTTGGGAATTACTGAGCAAAGGACTGGATAAATGAGACTCCCTTTTACTCCAATCATCAATAATTTTCTCAATTTTTGGATTCTTCGTTCACCATGGAGGCGAGAAAAACAAACATATTTTCATGAATTCAATGAAACACTGGGTGATGATATTGTAGATAAAGTACTCCTTTATTTTGAAACTGAGTTTATCGTCTTGCAATAATTAGTTGAATTCCGTTATGCGTGTAAAAACATGTTTAGTAGGTCTGATATTTTGTTGGATAAAGTTTGACTTTACAATTATTTATTAGGGATTTACAGACTTTGCTTATGGATAAGAACCTTTTTTTGATGCTATTGATACATGTTTTTGCAACAGCCACTAAATGTACTTACACTCAATAATTCCCTCTCTGTACAGTGATTTTCATTGTTAGTGGCAGGGTCCACCATTCCCACACTGTATCCAACCTACAGGCCCTTTTACTGTTAATAAACAGCATGCCGTTTTTTGGTGGGCAGGGCTTAGGTGTAGGCAAAACAATGCTCCACAGACATTAGCTAGTGCTAGCTAACAAGTTCTGTTGGCTTGTTTTGGACAATGGAGGAAGATGATGGCAGTGGTGCATTCAGAAATACTCACTCCAGAGTGCACTCTGACACAAAGTGGATCATTAGTAAATTTGTAACGCTGCTTGAATGTAATGTTTGGTCATCTAGAGCACTGCTCTCTCGGACATTTGTTTGTGTGATTAACTTAACCGTTCATTAATTCAGATAGGAATTATTCGACCAACAGGGCTCTCATTTGAGCACACCATGTCAGGTCACTCACTCTCCTGGACCGCAAGTGTTACTTGAAAAAGTAAACACTGACCAACGGGACCAGACTGGCCGACCTGTGTGCTCTCACTCAGTGGATGGATGATGTCACAGGAAGCTTTGTGGTCGATTGTGACATTGTGACGTCGGCTCTAAAAGGGCACGAGGGATTCATAAAAATGTTGCAGCATGTAAACCAGCCTTAAGGCCTTTAGACACCATGTCCTTCTTTCTTGTTTGCGCTTTTTAATCCATTTTCTGACAAAGATCGTTATGCATTGAAACTTGGTGCAAACTGAGTCCAGTGAGTTTTATTGTTCTACTTGTAAGAATTCGCAACATGAGATAAAATGGAAAGACGAATATGATCCCTTGTTTCTCCTCGCTGGAGGTCCCTCCCTGGCTATCGCCCCTCTCTGCCTGCATCCTGCACTTGGCACCGTGGCTACCTGAGTTATGAAATGTTACTGTGCAGCCATTAAATTTCACTCTGCTGTAACCATTATCATTGCTGTTGTGCTTCTCTGGATTGGCTTGCGTTAACCTTCTCAGATTTCAAAGAGGGCATTGCTCCCATATATTTCCACTTCTTTTTCTTGCTGTCCTCTTCTGTCCTGTTCCTGTCTCTTGATGGCAGACGTATGTGTCTGACGGGTTATGCCACTTTTTCTGCAGTGCCTCTTGGTCAGACATCTCTCTCAAGGCTTTGGGTAGATGTGAAAAACACAGAACATCAAATCTGCTCTGAAAACTTCACAGAGAGTCTGTGGGTGAATGTGATTGGCATACCATGAGGTCATGTCAGAAGCACAAATTAGGAATGCAAAATTAATTGTGATAATTTTATCTCATGGATCGCAGCCGTCCTACAGCCTTATCAGAGCTAAATTAAATTACTGCATGAACTTAATGATCTTAAGTTCTCACTGAACTTTTACTACTGCTGCGGTTTTACGTTAGAAGCATGCAATAGAGTGACTTTTGTTATGGAGGAGTCACAAGGGAAATATAAAAGAAGGAAAGGTCATGACGTCAGTGACGGCGTTCAAGGAGCCAGACTTTTGGTCTTTGGTGTCAGTTTTTATTGGAGTCATGGGGCGGGCACGGAAGATCACACTTAAACGCATTGTGTCTTTGTTGTTTCAACTTTGACCTCCACCAGATTAAAAAACACGCATTAAACGATGCTTTTTATCTAAATGAGCGCAGTTATTGGTCTCTAAACAGATCATGTCTCTGTCCAACCGCTGCATCTGAATCCCCTGTTTGGTCCAAGATAGCTAGCGTTACATCATAATACAAAAAGTCATGATACATAAAAAAAATGAGGCAGGTCAGACTTGTTATCGCTGACCAGGCTGCAGATCAGTTCTTAATGGCTCTGATTATTATTCTGGCTGGACTTCATGATATGACCTGTGAGTTTGGTAAATATCTGCCAAACTACTGGTGTGTCTCAAATCACATACTCACATGTTTTTTGTTTTTTATATGCTGTCACTGACATCAGGACCTCTCCCTCTTTTATATTTTCCTTAAGCAGTCACAGTTAAATCATGCTTGTTGCCATTTCTAGAGATTAGTTGAACAAGTTTGACTTAAAAATCTAAAAGAAAAGATGAGGGTGAAGCCGAATTAGAATTCAGTTCAATTCAACTCGATGTATTTAAATAGCCCAATATCACAAATTACAATCTGCCTCTGGGGCTTAACAATCTGTACAACATAAGACACCATCTGTCCCTTAACCCTCATAGCACATCAGGAAAAACTCCCCCAAAGGACCCTTAAACAGAGAAAAAAAAAACCCAGAAGAAACCCCAGGATGAGCAACTGAAGAGGCCTCGCTCTCCAAGGACGGACAGAAGTGCAGTAGATGTTGTGTGTATAGAACAGACAACATAATAAAGTGACAGTACAGAAAATCCACATGACAAAACCAACACCATGTGGACTTTAAGGCATTTCTGTTCATAAGATAAGATTAACATGTGCATTTAGAGCTAACAGGTCCAACCCTAGACTTCAGGGACGCAATAATTTTCAAGTCAATTGCAGATATTTCTGAACGTGAACACTGGAGATCTCTCCAACGTCACATCACGCAAGTGTTGACACATGCAGTCTATTAGCTTGTATTAAATCGTAGCTTATTTTGAAACGTCACCTCGGAGCTTTTACTTTAACTGTTAGTTTCTCTGAGCCTGTCCGCCCGCGTCGTCTCGTGGGATGACTATTTATTTTTTACACCTATCCATCAGATTTTTTTATGGCCATTCCCATCTGTCACTCAAACAGAAAACCACCCATCACGATGTGCCGTCACATTCTGCCGACCTGGTTTGTATTCTGCGGATAATCAGGCCAGGTGTGCAGGATGCTGTATATTCATGCCCTGCCCCCACATCTCCATCACTTCCTCTCACCCATCACGATAGAGTTGTCAGTGAGGAAGAGTGTTCTGGCATCTGCAGAAGTGATGTCACCATAGTGTGCTTCATTCTCACCCCGACGTTGTAGATGCTTCGTGGGCTTGCTGACAACCCGAAGAAAAGTGTCATTTTTAGTAGTTAATCATCAGTAATTTCTTTGATTAATCTTCAAGTCTTGTGCAGTTTCGTCAAGACTAAGGCAATGTCTTGTTTTGTCAGCCAGCAATCCAAAACCCAAAGATATTCTCTCAAAAATGATGAGAAAAGCAGCAAACTTGAACCAGCAAGTGTTTGACATCTCTGCTGAAGGGATAATTGGACAATTTTGGGAAATGCACTTTTTCGCTTTCTTGCTAAGAGTTAGTTGAGACAATAATACTCTCATGTACTACTCTCATATCCACTGTCAAGTCTATATGCTAAATACTAATACAGCCAGTCCCCCGGAGCTTGAAAGCCTTAAGGCAGTGCTCACATCTGTTGAAATGCAGGAAATTAAAAAGTGTTTTCCAAAGTGTTGAACTATTTCTTCCCCCCAATAAAATTAGGTTTATTACTGTGTTCACATGTCTATAATGTGGTTTATATGCTACAAGATATATCAAGATTTATCTAAGAGGTCAGAACCAATCCCACAACAAATATGGCGGAACAAGGTGTATCATAAGAAAAGCTAGGCATATTGTTTTTAGCAAGCAAAGTTTACCTTTCACTTCGGCTTGTCAGAGCAGGTGACTGGAACCAAGCAGCAACCTCCAGGCCTGAAAAATAAAGCTAACGGGAAGTGCCACAAAATGCAGTTCCTCTAATGACCACTGGAGGCTGGCTCCAAAAGTGAGTCATCCCCATGGACTGCCATTCTAAAATGCCCAACTTAAAAGCAGAAATAAACATTTTTACAGCCTGGAACAAAACACGATTTTGGTTTCTATAACTAATTTAAACATTTATGACAACTGTACACGGGGTGAATTTTGATAACTCACCTGTTTACATATTAATAAAGCTTAAAGTTATGCATATTTAAGGGTTTGGCTGCTTGAGGCTGACACAGTCTGTGAGTCAGGTCCACACCTCTCTTCTCTACAGCGCCATGCTCTCGTCCAAATATTGTAACTTCTTGCTCCAAAAAACCCAGACAAGATGGTGACGGCCAAAATGCCAAAGTCGAAGCTTGAAAACAGGAGTCTACAAATCAGTGGGTTGCGTCACTGTAGCAACGTTGATGGGGTACATGTTGGGTACAAGGTATCTCTAACATTAGCAACACATTATTCGCTGTTTGATAATTGTCATAATCATATTATCTTGTACCATTTACAAGCAGAGATGACTAAAATGAACAATGACAGCAATATAGTCCACGATGAGCAGCGCTAAAATCAACCTGCGTAGTTGTCCCTCCATTGTGACATTAGAAAGTGTCGCATTTATCTTGCAAGTGTTCTCTTCTTCAACATTTGCTTTACTTCCTGGATTTTTCCCACATGGAAATTCTGACCAATCAAGAGCAGCTTTCTCGCGCAAGGCATTCGATCTGGTCCGCTTGTAAATGCTGCCGTGTGAACACGAACCAACTCGAGGCAATTATGCAGCTTTGTAACAAAATGAGTCCCTGATTCAGACCAAAGGAGACAACTCTAGGTCTGAAAGCACCCTGAGCTGCAGACGAGTGACTGAGGGGCTGGACGAATTTGAATATTCATATGTTCACGCATACTAAATGAGGCAATGGTGTAAAATGACGTCTCAACCATTATATAATGTTGAATAACAAAGATTCAAGCTGTTTAATCAAAGCCAGGAGGGGAATTTTGAATTCATTTTTACAGCACTCATCATTTAATATGATGAACTGAGCACATTTTTGTTGTGTCCATTCTCTTTACCTTCCTCCATTCTTTCTGTTGAGTCATATTAGCAACATTCACAGTGCTTGCTCGAGAAAAAATCATCAGGTCTTCTTCGTCTTTTGCTCCCATTCATAGATCAGCATCATCTTTCTCTGTTAGCGTCCCCGTCTCTTCATTTTATTTATCTTGCATTCGTTCTTGTTTACTCTCTCCGTCTTTCTTCTCCAAGTCAAAGCAGCTCTGAGATGAATACGAGTCGTCTGGTCTCTGAGGATTCAGGAAGCACATGTCCCATGATGCTCAGCTCTATACCACCCCCCCACGGGATTATGAGCGATAAAGAAAACGCCTGGCAGACCCATCTTTATTCCCGACGCTCACACACACACACACACACACTCACACATTCCCTGATTGTGTTCCGAGGCCATTCTTCTGTAAAAAGCTGTGTGGGTTTTTTACTTTCCCACAACAGGCGTTTATCACCATTTCCTCTACTTTCATACTTGACTTTTTGTTATTCTGTGCTTTTTCGACTTCCTTCTCCTCCTCGCCTTCCAAGTATCATCCATCACCGGCTGGTAATAACTTCATTCTGTATCAAAAAACCAAGACTGATGACTTCACCCCTCCTCCCTCCTTCCATCCTCTTTAACCCCCCCCTCTGTAACCGTCTTTCATTTCTATCCGTCCAGGACATTAACGGTCGAGGCAGGCACACTCATAAACAAACAAGAATGGATGCCACATCTCCGGGGGGAGAATATCAGTTTCTGGGAGGGTATTTTCTTCCTTTGCTGCATATTTTATTTATTTTTGACTCGCTTTTCTGCAGGCGGTCTGAGTTGAGGGATGCAGGGCTCTGAGGGTCCGTGATAAGGGGCTTCCATCGGCTCCACGCAGGGACGGGCTAGATAGGTGAACGCTAAGCTGCATGCTGCTTGGTTATCTGCCAGCAGACACACACACACACACACGCACACACACAGCCCTAGTTCACACACACTTGCCCTATTGACACACACACACTTGTGCCCACAGACATTCAATGTCATGAATACAGCCATGGCTCATTATTCTTAATTTTAATATTAAATCTCGATATTTTTTGGTATTGGAGACATATTTAAGCACTGAAGCCATTTTGCTCATCCACGACACACCTTTTTTTTTGCGGGGTAATCAACAAGTCTGTGATTTAGGAGCCTTGAATACATTTCATACACAATGCTGATAAGGCTAATGCTGCTGTAATTAAGTGGTAATTTGGGATCATTTGTTGATGATTTAGAGGTAGCTTTAATGATGGTTTTATACCACTGACAAGAGTTAACGCCACTATCAAAACAAACCTGAAATTACTATAATAAGACTTTAAAGGAGCTCTATATTCCGAGCATTAATAAAACAACAAACAGTTATTTGTTAGGTAAAGATATAATGGAGTAATGGCATCCCGAGCAGAGAGTGAAGTCACCTTAGCTTTGTGTGTGTTGTAACTTTAGCTTCTCTGTTCTTATGTTGCGTTCTGTTTACTTCGGCCAGTTTTAGTTCTATTAGTTCTATTTGTTGCCATTTGTCGTAGCAGATGATACGGCCAAATGTGAATTTTAGTGCATGTGAGGCCTGTGTGTTTTTAACACACTGTTAACACCGTTAGCTGCTAGCAGTCCCCTCTGCAACCTCCATATTGAGAGCCATGTGCAGACAATCCCCAATTCACAGATAAGCTCTGAATATCATAACAAGGCCCTTTAAATAACATATGAGAGACGTAGAACATATTTCATTGTCACCAGCCACTTTACTAAACGTACCCTCAAAGTAGAGGTTTGATTCTCTGCACAAACCTGATTTGGCTCTACTCGACCAGCAGGGTTTGGACCAGGCTGGGCTGTAATATCTCTAAATCCCCCCAGGCTTTAATTGGGTTGGGTTTGCACTTTTTTCCTAGTGTTTTTTTTTTTTTGCTTGTTTGTCTTTTTGTTTTGTGTTTGTTTGTGTAATGTCATGAATAATGTATGGCATGTGTTGCAATCAACCCAATTTGACTCATGAAAATGTTGAGATTTAAAATTAGATTTAAACTGGAAAAAACATTATAATTAGAGGCCATTTGCTCACATATCGTACTCAAACTCCAGTGCACTGCACAGGAGACGTATGAAACCAGCAGCTGAAGAGATGTGCATTACGTACAGCTGAGAGCAGTGGACATCATCAGTGCGTCACATTGTCATACACCTTTGTGCGCACTTAAAGACGGGGGAAACAAGGGCGCAGTCAGTAGTCAGTAGCCCCTTTTACACTGCCAGATTCCGCAAATGTTGTGCCATTTTGCCGGCAAGCTGTGAGCGTTTATACACATAGAGCCAGATTGGCAAGTTGATCCGAGGTGCCCAATTTTCCGCCTGTAGGGTAGTCATATTGGTGGAACCTTTTTAGTTTAAACAGACCAAGGTGGCCTTCCGCAATGGGAGGGGCTGTTGAAGACTTGTGGGAGGAGCTGTTGATGACGCCGCACGTGCGAGCCACTGGCGGTGGATAAACAGGAAACAGCTGATGGCAGGAATTAGCGAGCAGCTAGTAGCAAGAGGGAAACGCAAACCTGACAGACACTGTAAAGATGAGCAACTGGGGAGACAAGGAATTGTGCGCCCTCCTTGTCCGCGCAAACAAAGAGGCCATTAACCGTCAGATGACGGGGACGGTAAAGAACAGGCCGACTTACGAGAGAATCGCTGAAGGACTGACCAGCTGCGGCTTCCCTCCCACGTCACTGGTTACGTCACACGCTGAGCTACACGTTTTGTTACTTGCTCACATCCCCCATTGCCCCGAAAAAGGCGCATTCTGTATAAACAAAAGTAGGTAGGCGGCATTTTGTTGCACTCCCTGATATTGTTTTTATACTGCCAGTGCTGAAAGAAGACTGATTGGTCCTGCAAATTTGCACAACTCCTATCTCACAAGGGCTACTGACAAACTCTTAAAATATTAGAAGAAAGAGAAGAAGGAGAAGTGGTGCAAGGAAATATGGCAGCCCTTAGCTTGTAATAAATCAGTTAATATTAAAGTTTTGTGGGGTTTTTTACAGTGGTAATTTGTTTTTGTTTTTTTGTTTTCTTTAACTCAGGCCCAGAACTGCTGCTGTGGTTTGGGCTCAGGTTGGGCTATGAAAGAAATTATGTGGCTTCATGTAGGGTCACACCTGCGCTTTTTGGGCCCGATCAAAGCTCCACCTCAGGGACACTCATTTGCTTTGCCCGGGGGCCACTTTTGCAAAATGACTGGAGGTCAGGGACCATTTAATAAACAAACATTAACAATATTTATGCACTGTGGTCCCTTATTTACGTTCAGAGTACAAAAATCTCCCAGTGTAAATCAATTTTTTTTCATTGCCTGCCCAGCTCTCTCTGTGTCCAGCCTCAAAAGTCAGCACAGTGAAGGCGGTCAGTGTTGCGAATTCACACGCAGATTCACTTTGCCTCCACGAGCAAATCCACCCTTTGAAACGAAATGGTTTGGTCCAGAATGTTGCCGTTCCAAGTGGCGTGACCGGGTCTCACAGCAGTTGCGATGGTCCAAGGGCAACTCTTCAAAAGACACTTCAAAAAAGCTGTGAAAATGTATTGAAGCGTCTATAGAAAGCTCTCAAACACTGCAGCACAATTCACGTCACAGCTGATTTGAATGCACATAATCTGAACACAGTGTATGTACAGATGGTGGAGACAGACGGCGCATAGTTAAGTGTAATTACGTGCCTTGACAATGATATTCGTACCTCTGAAGCCCTCCCACTGACACACACACACAATCATACGTGCAACCTTTATGAATTATACATCCATTCATTCCAGCCGCCTGCCATTCAGAAGTACGTGTGATTCAGAAGTGTGTGTGATTCACGGCCTCGACATGTGTGCGGCTCATGCTCTCCATTCAGCCGTCATTAGCGCTAACACAAGGAGGCAGATTAATGCGTGAGGTTTCCAGCAGGTGGGAGATGGAGAAAGGTTAACATAACAGGAGTGATAAATGAATCACTTTGAGCGCCATCGTTTCGCAATACTCCGCCACTGTGGCTGTAATGATGTTTTGTGCCACTCAGAAATTGTCCTTTTGTCTTAATCAAAATGGATTTTTATTTTTGCTGTCTCGCCCTCCCCGCTACAACCGCCATGGCATACGAATGTGTTGCATATGCTCGAATGTGATTAAGTGTATTTAATTAAGCCGCAGCCAGATGGTCGTGCTGGTGATTTTATGCCGCCGTATGCTTTATAGCATACATTGTAACCTTATAATGCTTTCCAATGTTGTGGCAGTGGGGTGAATGTGAATGCTTTGTTTCATTGGGGAAGAAATGGGTGTTGTGTAAAAAATACAATCCTTTTTTTGTGCTGCCATTTTTTATTCTTCTTTCCTGTTCGTCCCGATTTCATGCTTCCTCTCTTTTACAGATGCCACTTGGCATTCCTGATGTAGTAGCAATACACAGGTGAGGTGACGGAGAATTTTCTGGTCTAACTCCCAGAGAGACACATATGTTCTGCTGGAGTCACCACACAGAGTCTCTTTCCCTCGGTTACACGCTGCAAAGGCTGCTTTGAAGTGTTTCTGATATTTTGTGTGTGGAGCTGCACACGGCTGCAAGTTGTTTTAATTAGATTTTCTCAATTAATAGTTTGTAAGTTTTGTCAGAACATAGTGAAAAATGCACTAAAATCCAAGTTTATTTCATCAGATACCTTTGGTTCCCACCCGACACTCCACACTGAACATTTTTAGTCACATGAGACAGAGAAAAGCAGCTCGACTGAAGGATACTTGGCTTTTTTTTTTTTTTTCTTAAGAAATATCCTAAATGATTATCAAAATATTGTTATTGTATCAGCTCTAGATCTATACAATGATTGTGATGCATCTGAGGCTGCACTCACACAGCGTGGAGCAAAATGAATGTATGTATGGGGAGCGTTGCCATGTTTAAAGCGGACGACAGACGACCTTTCGCTTTTCAGCTTTTTGATTTTTTTATCTGGGGCTCTTGTGTTGCCTGTGACAGGTATTTTCCCAAGTTCTGTCTGAAATGCAGTGAGGGGCGGTATCGGCTCAGTCCTTAGGGACTTGGGTTGGTAACCAGAGGGTGGCCAGCTCAAGTCCCCATCTGGACCAAATGTGGGGTTAGGGTTGCTGGTAGCTGGAGAGGTGCCAGTTTGCAGCCCCTTCGCTCTGACATTTCTCCATTTAATGCATGTATACTGTGGGTCGTGGGCCAAAAGTGGGTTGTGGATCCATTCTGAATGGACCGTGGGAGACTTGCTGGTGTGTCAAGTTTGTAAAACACACTTTATTTTGAAGTACAGTAAATTTCTGGCACAGGACTTTTATTTTATTAAAGTGTCGTTTCCTGCTGTAGAATGAGTGACAGAGGCGGCCTCCGTTAAGCTAGCTCGACAACATGGCCAAACACAAGTATGACACTTAATATTTTAAGCTGTGTGGACTTCGAACTGATGACAAAGGACAAATGTGGACTCGTGGCTGGACCAGTTGGGAACCACTGATTTAAACAACCCAATCACCAGAAAAAATGTTGGAATTGTGCATTTTAGCAAACCATAGATGCATTAGATCAGCACATTATCATGTCGCAAAGATGCTGAAAATTGGTACCTCAGAAATGCTTTGGTTAACGTTTGGTTTTGGCACAAAAAACAATTGGTTATGGTTGGGGAAAAAAACAACAACACTTTTGTACCGGAGCAGTTACTCCCAACTGATGGGTCATGGGCCAAAACTGGGTCGTGGGTCCATTCTGAGTGGGACACAGGTGTGTAAAAAACACACTTTATTTGTAAGTAAGGTGAGTTTCTGGCACAGGGCTTTTATTTTGAAGTGCCGTTTCCTGCTGTAGAGTGAGTGACTAATGGACAGCTACTTAACAGAAACAGCAAACTAGCTCAACAACATGGCCAAATGCAAGGATGACGTCAAATGTATTAACCTGTGTGGACCTTGAACTAATGACTAAGGAGAAATCTGGACCCTGTGGCTGAACCAGTTGGAAATGACTGCATTAGAGTTTATTAACCTTGAAAAACGGACTTGGCCGGCGTGGATGTTTGTGTGTCTTCTCAGGCCCCTCGTATTATGGTTGGAGTGCGCACATCAGATATATTTTCCAGGTTTTCCAAAACAAGGTATTATTTCGATGTGAACTGTATCCACGAGTCAGAGACGTGTATTAATACCATGAACGTTGCATCAGACATCTTTTGGAAAATGTGCTGTCTAATCATTTGGCGGTGTGGGCGGTGATGGACTGCCCTGCTGTTGTTTTTAGCGCCGGTCATTTTTAAGGGCAAGATGATCAGTCTTCATGATGAGCACAGTTTGGAATCGACTTTCAGGTGTAAACAAACACTTTTTTTTTCCTGCTGCTGAGGTATGAACTGTCAGAGCAGTCACACAGAATTACAGAATGTCCTTTCTCACCTGGACAGGTGAGTGACCCATCCATCTACTGTGTGTCTGCAGTGCCATTACACCTCTCTCCTCCTCCGCTCTGCCTGTCCTCTCTGTGTATCCCTCAGGGGTGTGTCTCTTTGTATTTATTGTCATTAAGCTGCTTACTGTTCTCCCGTCACCCATTCATCCATGTGTCTGTGCCGCTGCCTTTTGATAGAGTTCTTATACATATATTATTCATTTGATTGACTCCCCCTAATCGCCTCACAAGTGGAAGAAATTAATCATTCCAGAAATCCCGTCATTTGCATTCTGTGCGAGGAGTTTTGGTGGCGGCGTTTAGGGAATCAGTTTTTCCCCCCATGTGGAGCTTCGCATTAGCCGGGGGAGCCGGTTGGAACAGGTGTAGGCCAAAAAGAGAAAGGCTGAGAGCGGCGAGGGAGGGCCGCTCCTCTCACAGCCAAAAAATCAATGAGGCCGGATATTCAACACTAGTCTATGGTTTTTATGGTGGCCTATAAAAACCCCATTGAAAAAGTATATACGGCATGCGATGATTTCTCTGTGGGTGAAATTGGATTAAGCCTAGTGTAAAACTCAAAGTCTGGCCTTTTTTACCCTCTCACTCTCTCTCTGTCTCCCCCCTCCCTCCTCGTGTGCTCGACTCAACACCCCACAACCATTAAACTCTATAGGAAGAGAAACCTAATTACATGGCTGAAAGTGGCCATAGTGAGCACTATTAAAAGGATCCAATTAAAGTTTGTGCGGCACTGGCAGCAGCTTTCTGGTGAGGGATTATTTGTGGAGGCGTGAATTTGATCTGTCGCACGGAGAGAGCCGTCCATTGGCCGAGCGGTCGGAGATGGATGGGGAGTGGGAGGGGCCTCGGAGCGATCCAAGTAATTGGATCCTGAATTAATGGATACTTGTATCAAAGAGGGAATGTAAGAGAGTGACAGTGTGAGAGGGAGTGGGGAGGATGGCGAGGAGAGGGAAAAGCGGGCCGGGGTATGTGAATGCGTGCCCTGCTGTTTGATTTTCTAAAAGTTCATTTATTTAGGAGTCACTGAGCTGTTACTGCAGAGGAAGTCGTGTTTGACAAGGAAAAAATTGTAGCTTTTGATGGTGATCCAGACTGGGTTCTCGGCCATCAAACAATTACGGCTTTTGAAGTAACACAAACACGATACAGGAGAGAGAGATAAAAATTTGATTCACTACAATGTGGGTCTCATTTTCATGTTTTTGGCAATCATTTCTACCAATTATAACTACATTATACTCATCAAAGAGAGATCTTGGAACATGTTGCTACGACATAGACGAACAGGGCCAGAAACATCATGTTTGGGGCTGCAGCGGCTCAATCTGTGGGGACCTGGTTTGAGAACCTGAGGGTGGGATTTTGCTGTTATCAGGTCATTAAATGGCTGTTATCAGTGATGATAAGTGTTATAGGCATGAGACAGGCACAGCCAAACCTACTATTACATTGAGAAGGACATTATTAGGCCATGAAATGAAGCTTTCTGACAGAGAGGACTTTCATGAGATGGTGGATGGTTCAAACACACGACTCAAACCAGTATTTATGCCCAACCATGATATTTTTCTTAACCTAACAACATGGGGTTTCATCACAATACAATACTATATCAATTATTTGGAAAACAATACAATATGTGCTGATATTATAAAGTCTGCCACAATATGATGTTGAATCAGTACGATTCATACACAGCAACATGGTTCAACAAAAGGATCAAACTCAGTCCTATAGTAACTGTCAAGGTTCAGAGACGAAATAAATGTTTTTTTTGCTGTCATCTTTTATTAGCTTAAGCAGGTTTACATTGCATAAATTAGCCTCGCGGCTAGCGGACTTTCCTCCATTCATGACTTAACTAATTACATGTATTATTTATACTTTTTCTGACTCACCGTTGACTTAAGTGACTGCATCTCCTGACAGAAGAGTAAGGTTGAATTTCAGTCTGCATGCATGTTTTTTCTAGCCTGGAAATCAAGTCCCAAATCTAGAAAGATTTAGGGTCTGGCCATGAGTAATGCAAATGGCCCAACTTGAGGGGTGGCACCAAGCATGCATTTGTAAATATCACTGCACGCAATTGGATAACACTACGACCAATCAGAACAATACACGGGGTGACGTATACGCTCTGGCCCGTCTATATCAGATACACCGATGTGATTGGTGCAGCTCGGCTCCAACGCATGGGTAATGAGCATCATTACTGATTGCCAGAGTGACTCTCTGAGCAAATTCAAATTGTGCTCTCGCGAGAACTCTGGATTTCCAGGGTAGGAGTTCTCAGCCCAACATTGTTAAAACAGAGCAGCTAATGTTGCTGTAGTGAGAAGTTAGCGGTGTGAGATGGCCGTCCAGGCAGGTCACGTTACGTCGTGTTTTATCTCGTAACAGCATTGTTTACATACATCATGTGTTCTTTGTCTGTTGAGTAAATAACTTATCGTCTCAGTTGCCTGCTGTTTGACAGTGACACAGACTTTCAAAATAAAAGCGTATCCTTAAGATGACAATATGGATTGATGTTTTCACTTGGCATCGATGATATTGGATCATTGATCATTGAATTGATTTATCAATCCAGATCGATGGATCGTTACACCCCGACCAATGTTGTTTTGGTGCTTAAACCTAAGAAAAGTGAAACCCAGTGAACTGGGAACTGTCATTGAATGGGCTGACTAAACCTACCAGTAGGGTCAGCAGACCCCTTCAAACCCATATCTAAGAGGCTCATAACTACTGATAATGGCTATTTAATGGGCTGATAACAGTCTGCGCATGGCGTGTGGACTGCTAGTTGGAGAGGTGCCTCCCCTTTACCACCACATCAGCTCTGGTTCTTGAACGATTCAGGATTCCTGGAAACTTTATATCCAGGGAACCAGCCTGTATTTCCACTAGCTTTGTGAGTCATCATCATTCTCTATGAATCCTTCACTAATAATTAATTTTCCAGTTTCTCATGTGGCAGCTCAGTCAGTTATATCGAATATATGTGTTTCCTTCTCAGTACTTGCTGGGTAAATTCATGGCTGTGTTTGTTTGGAGAAACAAAACTACCGCCCGTAACTAACTGACTTATTTCATTCAAAGACAACACTGTGTACTCTGAAATAACTCTTGCCGACACATAGTAAAGAAGCCCTCCTGACAAACCGCCTCCTCACTTGTTAAACTCACCACCACCTGGCACCTCCTCGCTCCTCTCCATCCTTCAGTCCACCTTCAGAGGAGCGAGCCCATCGGAACACAACCTTCATTATTATTTATGGAAACATTTTCCGAAAAACCATTGTTTACTCCGAGCGTAGCACGTTACTCTGGAACCTTCCAGGAACACTTTTTTTCCTCCTCCTTTTTCGCCTTGGGCAAGTAACAGCAAGGAGGGTAGAATTCATGAATAACTTGCAGTCTTTTTTAAAAAAAAAAAAAAAAAAAAATTACTATTCATTATTCATGGCTTTGTATTTGGCTCGGATACTTTAAAAATCCCTCGGACAACTTTGGAGTGAATTTTAATTGAGGCATGAAAAACTCCTGACGTCTTGGACGCAACACTGACAACAAAATCAATGCTTGTTCTTTCAGGTGTCAACGTTGTTCCCCATAAAGCCACGAGTCCTTATTCAATCATTTATCACAAGTGACATCATTAGAGCTTTTATAAGTCACAGTGTGTCAGCTCAGCGTACACAAACAGCACTTCTTAGAAGGGAAGGTCCCAGTGAAAATCTTTTTTTACTGGCTGAGGTCATTCTCCTCGCTGTCAGTTTAATTGCGATGCAGGGGAAGCTTCTTGTGACAGACCACAGTGTGAGGAAGAAATACAGGCTTTAAACTCACAGCTCCTGCCCTGATTTATGTTCCCTGACTTTCCAGTGATTTCTAGTTTCTCTGATGTCCATTTAGGATAAAGGCTGATAAACTGGCTTGAAAATCCTGAATAATTGCCAAATGTAACCCTTTTCTTTAGAGAAAGTAGCTTAATCCAGGTAGTTGTTGTCTCCACATGGTTACACTGCAAACAGCTACTGGCGAGTTCAGACTTTTCCATTGTTGTTGTTTTTGCTTTTATTTTACACTTTCCACTTTCCTCCAGTTCCCCCCTGGTTAATACCATTAGCTCTGTCAGCACTGTTGCAAGAGTTAGCACCGTTAACTGCTAGCCACCAGCTCAGCCACTGCAGTGTTGAGAATCGTGTCCATACAAACCAGATGCTCTGGGTTTTAATTAGTTTAAATCTAATTTCAGGAGCTAGCAGTGCACCTTTAGTATCTCTGCCTGCCTCATAGACCCGTGTTCTTTGTGTTCAGGGTAGCAATATGTCATTATGTTGTACTGGAAGAGTCAGATGGCTGAAGATTGATCACAGTACTGTTATCTAGCAGTCATTGTTTAAACACAGCACAAAATTAACCCTGTTAAGAATCTTTGCAAGTAAATTATTTGTTAATAATAATTTTTCAGGAAGTGACACAGTATCACAAATCATAGTATCGTGATACTTGAGTGTATCAATATTTTATTACACCCCTACTGCTTCTCAGTTTGGTGTTATTGTTTACAGTAAAGTGCCCATGAAATGAAAAAAAAACATTGTTGTAATTTGACAGATACTATCAAAAAATCAGTATCAGAGTAATTTTACATCAAATTCTCTGTCTTTTCTCTTCCTTGAAAACAGTTTCAAATGTTCGATGACTCGTCCTGCACTCAGGGGCGTTAGCAAAAGGTCATCCAATTAAATAACACTTTGGGGAACAAGCTCGTCACACTGGTTGTATAGGGGCTGTACACATGTCGCATCATTAGACCGGGAGCCGGATGCTACTCGTGCAGGTTGCATCTAAAGGTTGCTAAGCAACCATAACCAGCATTGTATCATAGCCTCCTTCCCAGAAACCCTGAGGGCAGAGCTGATCTTCCAGGCTTGTTTTGTAAGTGTGTGTTAGGCAAAAAATATTGCCCGTGGGGCAGATGTAAAGTTCTGGGTAGCCCTGCACTACAGTGATTAACTTCTCTTTCATATTTACCACAGACTGATATTTGTGGAAGAAGGTAAAGATATCTGCCAGCTGTGATTGGTTGTTCCTCGTCACATGACATGCGGTGCGCACTGTTGCCTTCCAAAGGTTGCACTCTGTTTATCTCAGAGCGCAGCTGTCATGCCCTGAAAAATAGGCGCTTGGGAACGCGGGTGCGCCGAGGTAGTGTTGCTCTGGCGTTTGAGCGTGCCTGCCACCTGTCTGCACTGAAAACAATACATTTGAGGACACAAAAAAACATGTGTACGACTAAGGTGGGACTAAGGTGGAACAGCGTTGCCATAACAATGCCACAAGCGTGTAAATAAAGGCAAAATCAGCCTGGGGTTCAAAGAGTTAAAGCAATGGGAGTAATGTAACAATGGCATATTCCATGCTGCTGTAATCTTCTATGGCTCTGACAGAAAAGAGAGGCTTTCAAAGAGCACACACAGACACGCACACACACACTCACACAGCCACTGTAGGTCCGATAGCAGGAGAGGGGCAAAGAGGTGATGGCAGTATGAGATAGCTTAGCCTCTGGTATTAAAGGGCCAAGAGGTCTCAGTATGAGATGATTACCACCATGCGGAGTGTGATGATTATTCCAGCCTCTGTGACCCACCGGGCGGCTGGTTCAAATCCCTCGCTTGATCCGGAGAGGATACTGGAAACACACAAATTGGCTCTCCTGACGTTGCAGCTGTTGACACTGAAGGGCCACCGAGGGTAGACATCACTGGATAGGGAGCAGAGTTGAAACCTGGGACGATGCGATACATGTTTGCTTGTTGTTCTGGTGGGACGGGCCAAGCAGTCATGACGGGGCGTTATAAATGAATAAAAGCAGCGCGGGCCGTCTTGACAAACAGATTGTGTCATTGGGTGGTAATGTGGCCGAGCCAGCGCGGCCCTGGCCGTGGGGGGATTAGGCTGACAAAGCAGCACGTTCACATCGCCGATCACTGCACACACCCTGAACAACACCCACCCCAGGGCCACGTATCCAAACGGATGACATCAGCTTCCCCTTAATCTCTCTATATCTCTGCCCTCGTTTCTCTTTCCTCTTCTTCTCCTCCTCTCTTTGCACCTGCTCGCATGTGTGGATGTGCGCCGCGGTCCTCCATGGATTCACAGACAAAAACTGGAGTAGCTGCTCAGAAAATGAAACGTCCTTTTTAAGTTTCCTCTGATATTTTTGGGGGGATCTCTCCAGATTAAAGTTGCTCAGCGTTAGCTGCTGCCTGTCAAGATTCTCCTCCGCAGCTCTGAATTATTAGGCTCTTTGGCTTGTTTATTCTTTTTCTTCATTTCAACATTCTCCTCCCTCCCTCCCCACAAACATGATGGCTTTGATACCAATGGAAGTTGGGATGCAGCGCGAGACCAAAGGCGATCTCTTTTAGTGGCGAGCTGGAGACGCGAGAAGAAATAGAGGGAGCTTGAGATGCGATGAAAGGAGCCGTTCCCACGAGAGACACAGAAACAAGGACAGAGGATTCGATTCCCAATGATAACAGATACGATGATGACATCCCTGTGTAGGGGTAGGTTGTTTCCACACTGTGTATATTTATCCTGGCTGCACACTGTATCACATGTGTGGGATAGGCCCACTGTTGCATCCTGAATGTCAGGCTGATTTGTTGCTGCCAACTTTTAGGATTCACTACCACGTCTTGTCCCAAATGTGCTTGATACAGCATTTAATCAATACAGAGAGCTCTTCGGGATGACAAGCCGATCTGCCGCTGTCATGGACTCAGTGGTAGTTTATCACTCTGTTAAGTGTTTGACTGCTGTGCATGGGCTCTGGAGTAACATCTGCGCTGAGCTGGGCAGTTGGTATTCACTCAGCATCAACAGTTTAAGATGAAAGTGTCATTACTGGCCATTTGCTAGAGGATATGGAGGATGTTTTTCATGCTCTTGTCTTATTATCTGCTGTTATCAGGAGGAGCGGAGCTGCAACTAGCCCACTGGCATTATTTTCGGCATCAACTCAGCGCCTGTGTCCACATATTGTTTTTTTTTCTAAACTCTGTGTTTTGTCAGTTGTTCCCAATATGGGGAGAGTGTATGTGCACTGGCTTATTTGTGCTGCTAGCTGGAAACCTCTGAACTTTTCGGAAAGGCATTGGTGTCGTCACTTCCGCTGCTTTAGCTGCTAGAGTTTTAAAATTTTCCGAAGTCAACCAATAGTCATCATTTAGGACCATTAGTCAACTAGTCGCCTGCATGTTTACAATATTAATTTGATAATTAAATGATATATTTTGGGCGGGGCAACACAGGGTTTGAGTTGAAGGTGTGAGAAAGAATAGTGTCAGTAACATTGTTAACACTGTGCTACATTACAGAGAAATACAAAACCGTACCAATGAACCTTCATTAATATAGGCCTATATTTTATCTACAAGTGCACGTCACACACTGAGCGAGCCGCCTGTTAATGACGCTGTGGGCTAATGGGCATGTAGCTACTTCCATGTTTCAGATGATACGTCATGTTTGTAGTCGACCAATGAAGATGAGTTTACATATCACCTTGGGTTCATCCTTCACCTTCTCAAAATGATCCCACACTTTGGATTTGTTCTGACTATTACGATGCAGCCCTACTGGTGATTGTTGTGCTTTTATCACCCTACGCATTGTAAACTGCTAATGTAGCATTATGTTAGCTACCTAGCTTATACTTATGTCAAGATATTGCTGTCACAGAAACGAAACCTACATGTAGCACATTAAAAAACACGCTTTTCTATTGGAGAAAATTGCTTTGTGGACAAAGGCCCCAATGTGATGTTTACTTTGCCGATTAATCAGTTGTTTTGGAAAATGGGAAAAACCCTGCCCATAACTTCCTGAAGCTGAGGGTGATGCAATCAAGTTGCTTGTCTTGTTGGACCAACAGTCCTAAACCCCAAAATGTTCAGTTTGCTATCTCACAACAACGTAAAGCAGCAAATCATCAAAACTGAGAAGCTGGATTCAAGGATTCATTTATTATCAAAATGGCTGTTGATTGACAAATGTTTTGGCTCTAACCAGGAGTCAGTTCAGCAGCCATCTTGTTCCTGGGTCCTTTCCCTTATGTCGTTGAGAATACAATATGATTGGGTGCCCACTAGCTCACCTGGTGGAGCAGGCTCCCCGTGTACAGCTTTCTCTGGCGAGGGTGTTCATAAGAAGATATACTTCATCAATCCTGAGGGGAAATTCAATTTTTCTCACTCTGTTATCATATACACACAGGACCGAAATACACTCACGTGCACAAACAGGACCTGTGTGAGAGGGCTGCTGAGCGGTCTGGGTTCAGTGCCATGATCAGGGGCACGTCAGCAGTGCTCAGGAGGTGAACTGGCACCTCTCTAGCTCTATACTTGGTCCGTATGGGGACTTGAACTGGTGACCCTCTGATTCCCAGCCCGAGTCCCTATGGGCTCAGCTACTGCCCACGTTTTCAAACAGTTACAAACAATCCTGCATAGTATACTTACGTACTCAGTCAACTGCAGTATCCTTGGTCCAGAGGCATTTTGGTCTACCGTTGTTACTAGCACCACATGGAAACTGATAACAAACTGAGAGTTTCCAGACTAACTTGCATTTGCAGATTGGTGTGATGATGCCAGGCGAAGGAAAGGTAGCAATAACAGTGAAGACGAAAACTGCAACCTAGCGAACAGGGATGGACGTATATAGAGGTTACATACAGAACTTTTTTGTAAGAAACACAACTTCTGTTTGTTTCCAAGAAAACTTTTAATGTAATCAGATTACATTATTATATCATATAAACCTGCAGTAACAGAAATGATATTTTCTAACATCTTATACACTGACTAATAATTCAGAAGCTGAAATGATTCCTTTTACTTATTCATAGAACTTATTAAACTCTGATGTCAGATCTGCTGAAAATATTATATGACGTGGAAATTTATCACCAGAACACATCATTTACCTGCATTAATAGATTTCGGCCCTTTCACAGGGAAGTCTTATCACATCGTGACAGGGTGTTTAAAATTATCTGATGCCACCACCTGTCTTTACCTGATGTAGCCTGGCAGAATTTGAGGCGCCTGCTCCGGCTTCACTGTGACATGTGTGTTTGAATAAATTAGATTTGAAGCAGCCCTCCTTGATCTTTTTACGTTGCAGTTACAGTGTCACTGTGACTTTTCCACTGATTAGCATCTGTGCTACTGTGCACCAGTATCTGTATATCTCAATGTTCCTTACTTACAATAGGATCCGAGGAGGAAATGCTCTTTGGATGTGTGAGCGATATTAAATTTAGTTTTAGGTAATACCCATTGAGAGGGATTCGGTAGAACAGAAAGTCTTATTGCTGAATTTGTCACGCAGCGAGTATTGGCCATTGTGAGCTGACAAGAAACAGTTGCAGAGGGAATATCATGCAAAAATGTTTTGCAGAGAGCAAATCCCCCAGAGATCATTTGCTCAGAGGAAACACAAATAAAAAAGATTTGTTAAGTCTGAGGAGAGATGTAAGTAGTTCTCTTACAGTTCCTCCGCTTTATTTCTGCTAGTTTGTCTCTTGAATGCCCTTTAAAATAAATTATTTATGGAACAGTTTGTGAGTGTCGTGGTGGAAAAACTGTAGATTTAAAATGGTGATATATCCGCTTCCAGAGGGGAAATATTACAGTCAGGTTTTGAGTTGTGTACGTGATCTGCAATTATGTGTTCGGTCTTTGTGGAGACTGAACAGAGATTAGAACTTAGAACTTTCAAAATATCGGCCTCCGTGATGATTTCTGCTATGCGTTCCCCTTTTTACAACTTCTCTATCTCTTTATCAGCCCTCTCCACGCTCCCTTCCTCTCCTCTCTCCTTGGGGGGAGGATGCAGTCATCAATATCTCTGGCTGTGTTACAGGCGGTCCACCCAGCACCTCCTGGAGGGCACAACTATTAATGGAATTCAAGGGAGGGCGGCAGAGGGCCAAAAGGCAGGGGGAGCATGGTTCGCTGCCTGGCTCTCTCCAATCTATCCCACATTACTGGCTGTCAATAAGCAGGCGAGCAACACAAGAGCCATTCTCGCTGAACTTGCCTGAACTTGAGTGAACCTGAAATCTCATTATGTGGGGTAGAAGAGAGAAAATGACTGATCTCTGGTCAAGAACCAATGGTGAGGTTTTGCATCCGCGCTTTGCCGAGGAAGCGAAACATTCCCAGTCAATACGATTAGACTGCAAAGCAGCGATATTAACTTTCATCATCAGCTCAGTGAAAACAGCAGCCTCCTCTGCACTCCCTGCTCAATAGACTTTATTACCGCTTAAATGATATGTAATCACAGTTGATTAAGACCCTGCTCTGCATCATCAGTGAAAACAGTGAATAAGCACATCGCCACACTCGCCGTCTGTGAAGGCAAAGTGCAGTGAAAGCAGCTTTCGGTGGCGCTGCAGCGGTTCACTGTCCTGTGTCAGTCCATTTGCCCACAGGCGGCAGGCAGGCACTGAATGGCAAACTAATCCATCCCTCTAATGCAAGGGCATTACGGCTGCCCGTCACTTCCTAATTGGCTAATGGTGAGATTAGGGTGGTTACAATAGGCTGTGCTGACACTGTCGAGGCCAGTCATAACAGAGGGGTTAGGGCATTAAAGGGCAGGACCTGCCTTATACATCCGGCCTGAGGCAATCGTCCACAGCACTGGGCTGTTATAGCCATAGAAATAGAACGAATAGAGAGAACACTGAACTGTTTGCTCTGGTCTTGTAATGACGACAAAAGAAAATGGTGATTTTTGTTCGTTGTTGTGGTGACAACACACGTCAGTGGGGTTGTCAAGTGTCAGGAAAATACAATTCTTTGTTTCACCTAACTAAGACTAACGATAGCTTAACTGCCTTGTTGACTCATCGTGAAACACACTTCATTTGAACTCGATGAAACAAAATAAAACTCACTGAAACCGTCTTAGTCTTAATCGTTAAGCCCCTTTCCCACTGGACAAAAACCCCATCACCCACCGACATCAGGCTTTTTTATTTTATTGCAAAGGTTACAATCAACATCCACTTTATGACGAATGGCTCTGCAGTAGTCATCAGCTCGAGCTCCAATCGGCAGCGATTGAAATTCGACACGCGGGTGGACATGCTAGTTTTTGTCAGTGTCCATCCAAGCAGTGCTTGACAAAAACTGAAAGACAAACTCGTCTCCTGACAATGGGAAAGCAGTCTATTGGCTTTTTCTAATGTTTTTTTTTTTCCCATTAAAAATCCTCCATACACATGCTAATTTCAATCTAACAGCCCATGGTGGCGCAGTGGTTAGCATTGTCACCTCATAGCAAGAGGGCTCCCGGTTCGAACCCAGGATGGGGGGGCCCTTCTGTGTTGAATCTGTATGTTCTCCCTGTGTCAGCGAGGATTTTCTCTGGCTACTCCAGCTTCCTCCCACAGTCCAAAGACATGCAGGTGACTCTAAATTGTCCGTAGGTGTGAATGTGAGTGTCAGCTCGCTACAATGATTGCAATGGCAACTGTACACAAAAATGGCGGCTGCTCCGAACATCCTGCTACATTGATTTGAATGGAAATGTCTGTTATACATTCATTCTGTTTCTATGGATATACCAGAACACTGCTGAAGGCTGAAGGTCAGCTGATCCTGACCCTAACCCCTGACCCCAGTTTACCCTTGTTGCAATATGTATAAGCTGTATGACACACAAACACAAGCAGGTCAAATGCAGCTGAAGTTTAAAGTTTGCTACTATATCAGAAGCAACTAATGGTTGTATGGCAACAACAGCAGCTCTGTAATACACCAAATAAACACAAATTAGTGGCTCACGTTTCCTTTTTGCTCAAAAACAGGAATCAGCGAGATGAGTCAGAGGAGTTATTGTCAAGCTCTAAAACAGCTGAGATTGTTCCGAACAGCCTGCAGCTCAATAGCTGGATGAAATTTCTTGTGCATTTGAAATGAGTGTCGGGCAGAAGGTTAAAGAAACAAGCGAGCGGCAGAACACAGAGGACAGGAGAGGCTTCAGCATGAATACAGTCTTGTTCTGTCTCGCAGTCTGTCACCTCACTGTATACATATTAATTTATACAACACATAGAAAATAACTCAAAATATATCCAGATTTGCACTGATGTGATTAAAGACACTTGGTGTCTGGCTAACAAGGCCTGTATTCTGCTCTGTTTGTATTTAAAGCAGAAGCAAGCCATTAATTTAGTAATGCCAACAAGCTGCTGAGAGTTAATGTCCACCCAAAGCTGCAGCAATAACAGTAAAATATATACGGTTCTCCAGTTGTTTAATGAATTCCAGTCCACTGTTACCACCAGTTTCTAGTGCATTGAGGAAAACAGTCACCAGACCCTGAACTCCACTTAATACTAACAATAAAAATAGAAATATTGAGCACCAAGACTGTTGCTGTTGAGCAGCTTTAATGTTTTCCATGCTTATCACCTCAGTTTAGCGTGTTAGCATGCTAACATTTGCTGATTGGCACAGCTGAGGCGGATTGGAATATCATTTGTTTTGCTGGTATGGAGTCTTGGACACATTGAAATTCTGGCCTGATAATGATGCCAAATGAAAACTTATTTGTTCACTAATGTTGTTCAAAAATGTCCTGAAAGGGTTGTGAATAGTTTGTAACAAATTTCATGGCAATCCATCCAGTGGTTGTTGAGATATTTCAGTTAAAACCACAAATTTGACCTTGATGATTGTGTTAGAAGAAAGGAAACACCAAAGTCAGTAGTATTCATCCTCTGTGGGCCACGAATGTCTGTGCTAATTTTCATTGCAATCCATGAGAACAGTCTGAACCAAAGTGGTGCATCGACATCACCATCCCTAGAGCGTGACTAATGCCAGCCTCACACTGAACCCCTTTTCAAGCAATTTCACTCTCGCGGACAAATTTCCAGAGCTGGTGCGCACTCCTGTGATCACGATGGTTTGGCGTACGGTGGTCATAAAACTCTGTGCAAGCTGTCTTAAGAGAGCATTTTTCTCATGTTGACATTCTAATAAAAGCATGTTTGATATTATTGCAAGTTTCTAGTTTTGGCTTGTGTAAATAGTGAATTTCAATGGCGTTGCCAGCACCAAACAGGAAGCAGAAGATCGGATAGACACTAAAGATGCTGAATTACCTGGAGAGGTGGGAAAAAGATATACGTTTCTTCCCAGTTCCAAAACCAAAATCAAACCCTGAAAAGTGTAGGGTTAGCTAGCTAGCTACTGAAGATATAGCCCACTGAATGTATACACATGCTGCTTTTGCTTTGTAGTGATTATAAAAAGACCGACCCTGCTGTACAGGAACCAGTGAAGGGAAACAGGGATATTCGACCTGCTGTGTGTCATCGCAGTGTGTGCAGATCACTGCCCATTGCCCATGCAATTCATTGTCTTGTGTGGCGATCAGCAGTGATGTGGTGGTTCACTTTTACACTGTGATCTGTAGCCTATAGTTCGGCTTTAGCTTCTAACTGTCTTTGTCTTTTTAACCTGTTGTTGCTGCTGAGTCAGTTTGACATCCTGGATATATCCTTCAAACACAGACTGTAGACCCCTCTGTCTGCTTCTCTCTGGAGTCACTGTTTCATTCTTCCAAAAATATGATCATATTTCTTCAGGGAGTGCAGTTAGTGACAGTGTGGGCTGACATCAAACAAATGCAAGTATATTTAGTTTTATTCTTAAATAGTGACCCTGCAAAATGTGCAGTCTTTGTAAAATCTTGCTTAAAAGCCAACAAAAACTCAAATTGACTTTAGAGGTTCGGAGGTGTTGGACTTAGTCTTGAATTTTAAATATCTTTTCACAGTCTTCTGGTTTATGGTAGACATAAAACAACTTTTTCAGGAGCTGATGGCAAGGACACCAGCACAATTACCACCTATCTTGGTAGAAAATCCAGACTTTTAGGGGTTTCTTGTTGCACTAATGTGTTTAAATCAGTCTGTTTGGGTCTGATTCAGCTGCTGCAGTTCTGAGAAAGAGAAAGTGTCGTGTTACCAAACCTCAGGACAGGACGACCTGACATTCTGTCCCGTTTCTCCCTCCTCATTTTCTTAATTTTCCTCCTCAAACACTTACCTTTTAGCCTGCGAAAGTGCACTTACATCACATCTCTGCTTATTAGTCATGCATTATCTCCCTTATTGTCTGCCTCCCTGTCTATATTTAGCAACAGGACATTTCACTACGAGGGCCACCATTCACACTCGGCATTAAACAAACACATTAGAGGCAAAAGTTTGTGTCACTTGTGATATTTTTCTCTTTTGTCTCCACACTCTGCCACGTTACTGTATGGAAATGATTAGTTTAAATGCTCGTGGTATAATCATTTCCTCAGGGTCTTTACACACGCTTTGAGTCGTCATGAATACACACTGCAATCTCTCTCTGTGATGCCTCGGGATATTCTCTGGATATAAATCCTTTGTTTCAAATAGAGGCCAATGTTTCCACCGATTGTCTGGGTCCCTGTTGAGCCTTTTCATATTGCCTACAGTTATCTCAGGTTCCCATTGTGCTCAGGTTATGGTGTTTTCATTCTGCAATGTGCAAATGTGAGGCCCATCACAGAGGTCATGCATCTGATACGGTGTGTTTTATTAACATAGGGATAGCTCTGAGCGGTGTTAATGTACTCTGTAGGAGCACTACTCCCAGTGTGAAACCACTACAGGCGTTAGCAGTGACCGGAGCATCCAGTAATGGTGCTCAGCTGCACAAGTGAGAGTTGGGACTTGTGGCCTATGGTTGAATGTGGCTCGAGGACGTAGTGGAGAGCAGTGGGGTGGCTGGAGGCTACGAGAGCCTCGGCCCACGCTATAACTTCAGCCGCTCTCTCATCCATGACACGTGGTGCCTCCCTTCATACATCCCTATTTCTACTCGTGCTTTCCTCTCACTCCTACTACCACAATCTCAATGGCTATTATCAGCGCTCCCTGTCTGTCTCTTTCTGCCCTTTATCTTCTTGTTTACCTTCATCCCAGGAGAGGAAACACTTCCCGTGAATATCTCCGGCGCAGTCGCGACGAGGGACAAATGACCTGTTATCCACTGGTTCACTTTTCATCGTCGCGATCTGTTTATTGTCTGTGGAGACTGCTGGAAGCAGCAGTAAAGTTTAAAGGAGGGTTTATACTTCTGTTTAATGGTGCTCAGCAGATGATGCTCCCAGCGTAGGAATTGATTTATAGCGTCGGATTTCATCTGTTGATAGCGCCGCTGCTTTGTGTCATGCTTTAATCGCAGTGAAGCCCAAAGTAATTGTCTTTACGTTCTTTTATTCACTTTGTGATACAGAGAGACAGTGGAAAGGGCTGCTCACTAAACCAAACTGTTGCCATGGAGTCATTAATAGCTGAGGTAATGATTAAAGGCAGGGGCGTATTCAGCTTCAGCCTCTCAGTTTTACTTTGAACCTTCGTCAGGAGCAAATAGCGGCCAGGATACAACAGCAAGTGACCTTTTGTAGGAAGCAGGATGTCCTTATATTTACTCTAACCCTTCTGCTCCACCCCTCATTACAACAGATCATTCTTGTCTATTTTAAGGTGGACAGGGGATCTTTAGGGGGAGATAGCCGATCAACAGTATATGCCTCATGGAGCTGGTATACATCTTCTGAAAGCAGGCAATTAATTGCAGCTGTGTTTTTCTGCAGGAACATGTACATGTTGTTTAACTACTCAGTTCAGAAACAGAATACTCTGCCTTCTTTCCCAGGCCTGGTGAAGAAATTCAGCCACAAAAAAGGTTCCCCTTCTGACACAATACTCAGATTTCTCATGAATATCACAAAGTAACCTGTTCTGAAAAATGAATGACAAGTTGTTCAAATAAAATAAGGATTTCAACTCATTAGCCCGGGGATAACAGTGGGAGGTGTCCCAATTTAAAATCTTTTTTAGTGAGTCTCTGATCCGACATTTTCACAAGTCTATTCCAAAGCCGAAGCGTTTGACATTTATGCCTGACGTTTGGAGGTCCCCATCCCGTATCTCCACTAATGGCCAAAACTCAAATAAATTATGGACACCCAGGAAAGATCAAATCGCGCTATGATGCACTTTGTTGCAATGTGTACGTTCTCGGAAACCCCAAACACCAGAGGCATACTCAGACAGAAGACACACATGAATGACAGAGTTGTGTGTAAGTATGAAATCCCAGATTGCCACATTGTTTAACTTTGTTTATCAGACCCAGCGCTCTACGTTCTGACTGTAGTGTTGGACGGAAACGCCATGTGTCCTCTGAGTGGAAGAGGTTGAAGAACTCTCTGTATTTTTGTTTGTCCTTAAGATTTCAGCTCTGGTTGATTTGGCGACACCTGTTGTTATTGATGCTCCTGAAATGCCATGCAGTTGTACGAGTGCTGACACAAATCTGTTTCTATTTCAGAATTCCAGAGACCGACAGTTGTGCTCAGCTGGAGCATAAAGTCATTACTTAGCATATGACATGTTTACAGATTACACTAAACGAACAATATAATGCAACATGTTTGTTTTTGCTCCCAAAAAATCAATTTTAGTGAGCACTTGCCTTTTGCTATGATGATCCATCCACCTGACAGGTGTCGCATATTAAGATGCTGAGCTGCATTATTACTGCACAGGTGTGCCCAGGGATGGTTATGATAAAAGGTCTTATGTTCTAAATATCAGTGAATCTCCTGGTTTTTGACACAACCATGTTGAATTTTCAGGACTGTATTTCTTGTGGAAAACATAATTAAAAATCACAGCTCTTGTGGTTTTTCATGGTATCTCTGTTGCAACCATGCAACCCAACCACCACAATAAATGCTGGCATTGTACATTTCTGCAAACCACAGATGCTTTACATTTGTTTATTATATAGGGGATATGTTCAAACTTTACTTCTGCTTTTTGGCTGTGGTTAACTTGTTGTTAGGTGTAGATGCAAAAATCACTTGCTTACGGCTAGGCTTTAGATACCCACTTTTTTGTGGCACTATTTTGGCAGGAAATGTGGTAAAGTGCAGTATTGTAGGAAACTGGACTTGCTTGAGTTTCTTGAAGACATTTGAGTTTCTTGAAGACGTTTAACCTCTCATCCAAGAGGCTTCTTAAGTTCAGAACTGAGAAACCTTTTGGATGAGAGGTGAGATGTCTCCGAAACTCAAGCTAGTCCAGTTGCCTACATTCAAATAAACACAAAACGTTTGTGCTCTACAAAAAGAATCAGTGCTCAGTGAATAACCTCCTAAGCACTATGATAAGCTATTATGGCAAGGCTTAATTGTACAGACCAGTGAGCAGTGATAACTAACATGTCTTTGGGGTCATCAGGTGGGAACCTCCTTTCACCAGTGTTTCATCTAGTCAGTCCCACGACACCTCCAGGAGGTTAGACAGTGATCTCTGGCGTCCCAGAGACACTCCCCTAATGCCAGGTCTCACTGCTCCCCTCACCAACCCAACAACCTCCTTTACCTAACTTACACATGGCTTTCTCAGCCCAAACAGCACTGTCACCTTCAACAAACCCAGGCTCCATTTACGCGAGCTCCAGGTAGTGACCGTGCTGATACTACCTTTCCTAGCACATTCACCATACTCTATTTCACATGCTACATATCATAACTCCAATATAAGCTGAAGTTAAAGGAGATAGAGAAGATAAACTCACTGGCTTTCTCAGCCCAAACAACACTGCCACCCTCAACAAACCCAGGCTCAGTTGATGCGCTCCAGGTAGCACTTAGCACTTATGATCACAGTGACCTGGATGACTGAAAATCTTCACCTCTCTGTAAAAAAAACACGACCCTTTTCCTGGCACAATCCTGGCAGAAAATGCAGCGATGTGTTGGTAAAAATCAGCTGCTTCTGTGGTACTATCACAGCTGGAAACATAACAATCCTTTGTTTAAAAAAACAAAACCTTTTCATGGCACTATCTAGGCAGGAAACACAGTAATGTCTTGGTAAAAACAACCACTTTTCTTGGCACTGTCCCAACAGGCGATACAGCAGTGTCTCTGTAAAAACCAACCACTTTTTGTGGCATTATTGTCAGGATACAAAGTGACGGGTCACTAAATAACACCCACATTTGATGGCTAAAAATTCACTGACAAAACACAGCAATGACTCGCTAAAAAAACAACCTGTTTTGTTGTTTGCTGGTCTCCAACAGTGTTCTGCAGCTTGGCAGGTGTCTCGCCTCGGTGTCACACCATCCACTGTCTCGTCCAACTCCCAAAAGTCAGGACATATACTCACTTTAGAAACGTTGGTACAGTACATATGAAACGTGCAAATGGATCTACAATGCTGACATTTTCTTCTGGTGACTGGGCTGTACTATAGCTCTTTTTTTGGGGCCCATTAGCTCCGTGTGCATTGGCTTTAGTGCTGCACTATAACTTCGTCACGCACAATTGTAAATCCTTTTTAATTCTGAGTAAGATCCAGTTTATCTTTGAAATCTGTCTCCCTTCATCTCTCCGTCTCATTCTGTCTCGCAGCTAAACAGGAGCCTGACAGATAGGAAGGATGTCTGTGAAAAAAAAAACAATATCTATTTTTAGAATGAGCTTCCCACACTCCTCAAATGGCCCAAATCCAGAAACACACCTGAGGGGATTTGAGAATCCAAGCTCCTGTAGGCTGACAGAAAGACGGATGCAGTATTTAACCTTAATGAGTTTCCCATTTTGCTGTAATCAAGACATTGTAAATAATGATTATATAGCTGACTAAAAATATCCCACATCATTATCTCTGTACTTCACAGAGGTGGCTTTACTCCGAGACTGGCTGATTTGCACCACAGGATCATGACCTATATACAAAGGAGTGAAAATCCAGAGGCATTGTGGTTGCCTCCTTTTAGAAATTGTCACCCGAGAGAAGTCCCCTCCAGAAGATGCTGCTAAATATAGTTCTGCGACATCAAAGGTCCTCTTTGAAATATGTGTGTGCGTGGCGCTCAGTCAGACGCTCTGCCTGTGAGGGAGGCTAATCTGACGGGTACACAAGCCCCCATGCCGACAGACACAATCAAGAAACTCTCCACTGGAGGTGCGACACAAACACACACTCACATACCCACTCACACTCACACATACATTTCTCTCCGGCAAATAACAGCGTTCCCTGCTGCTCATTTGCTCTTATAAGCTCTTAGAAATTACTCAGTCAGCAGGTTCCAGTTTGATGTTTTAGCTTCGAAGGTCGTCGTCAGTAAATTTCCATTCGGGGGTCTGAGAAAGTGCAAACAGGGCGCCGCTTTATTCCATATGATCGTCATGTTTGAGAACAAGAGTGACACTGAATCCACACTGAATCTTTTATAAACAAAAAACCGCCATCAGCCGCAGCTGTCGCCATCAGACGAGCTGATTGTAAAGCCTTTTGCGACTTTAGTTTCTGCATTTAAGCACCAATTAATCAGCATATTAACAAGGCAACCTTGGAAAGGCTTGGCGAGCAGCTTAATGGCCTCATTTAGAATCGTTTTTCATTCGTCACATTGTTTGATGCCGTCTGGAGAAAGTTGAAGCCGTATCTCTGGACTGAAGTCTTGATTGAAGAGGTTTTGCTTCTTCTCATGAAAAGAAGCTTCTTCAGAAGTCTTTAATCACAAGTCAGGGCCAATAATATGGTTTCAGTTTTCTTCAGACATCCTTCCACCTCAATGGTTCTTGCTTCTGTTTGATACTGGGATGGTTATGTTTTAATAAAAAACAATGTGACAGTGACAGCATTGTTCAAAGGAAGTGTCCAAAAGCATGCAGACCACTTATTATCCATCTCTTTTATGGTGGCGTGGCTGTTCACATCAGCGAGAAACACTTTTACCTTCAAGGCCAGTTCCCTTTTTTTATGGGGTTTATTTTGTAGTTTTTACAGCATTCGAATTTTGGCCAAAGTTGGTTTATTTCTCTTTCACATTTAGTCTCTCTCTTGAACTCAATGCAGACTATGTTTTGCAAAGAGAGACTGTTTGAAACTGTGTGACGTTATCTCTTTATTCAAACAATCTTAATCTACTGTCTGACAGTCTGTTTTTCAATTTACCTTCCATCCAAAGAGTGCAGTTCTTCATCAGGGGGAATGTCTAGAGGACCACTGAAATATTTTTCACCAATAATTGCGCAGTTGAAGACAGAGCCAAACAAGGTGCGTCAAAGAGCCCTCATCTGTCACATAGCGGAGAAACAGGCGGATATATTTTGTTAACTTGAATAGTGGAGTCTGTGAGTGACTGTATTGAATCAGTCTGCACCTGACGTTAATTGAGCAAGAGGTAATTCTAGATAAGCCTTCAGTCCAAATGTCATCAGACACCTCCAGATTCAGCTCAGTGGACCAGGTGTCTTTCAGATGGGTAGTGGATACAGAGGTACACTTGGTTATTGTTGGGAAAAGATCATGTTTGGGCTTAAAATACCTGGTTTCATTTGCATAATCATGGCTGGAAATATTGCTGTTGTGGTCTTGGCAGCCGTTTCGTTTAGGTGTCCTCCTCTTACTGATGACAAAGTCAGTTACAAATTTACATATCTGTGGTTTGCTTACATCGTTTTCTTCCGGCGACTGAGGTGTTTCTCCCATACTGTCGTCTCAGGAGCAGCTCATTCCTCTGATTACTTCCCTTTTGTGCACCTTAAAGGTTAGTAATCAGTGAGTGGTAGAAACTCCTGCATCCTCCTGGCTCTCCCTGGTCCAATCACCGCACAGCGCAGGCATTGTTCCAGCCTTGTGTAGCGATGCAGGAACGATGTCAGTTGGCCTTTTAAAGTCAAATCACCCCCCCTCACCACCTACCGGGGGTGATCAGTGGCACAGTTACTCCCCTGCTAACTTTAAAACACACAGATGGATACTTTATATGCTGTAGTGAGGGTCTAACAAGTGTGTTTTACGGGCTCCTCTTTTAGTGTGAACAACCCTCGCTCAGATGTGAAAACCCATTCGGCACCTCAGGGGTAGAGTGCCTGCGTGTTATCACAGCCGGGATCAGATTTAACAAGTCTAATTAGCACACGTGATGAGGAAGTATTTAGGAAGTCGTTTGTACCCCGGTTTAACATCATAAATACTTTGACACACATTGTTTTAGTAACTGGAGGAGAGATGCTCCCGGTGTCAGTGAAGTTGACTTGGAATTCTGCTACTACAGGGTAAAATATTGTCGTCACTCGGTGTTACAGTCGGTTGGCAGAGCCGCAGCTCCTGTCAGGGAGTCCTCGACGTGCTGTCAGCTCCATGCAAATTGACTTGATTTCTCCTCTTGGCGTCCAAATTGCATCACTTAGCTACCTTGCCTCCCAACCCCCCCTCCTTTGAAAGCACGCCGCTCAAATATTCAGCCTCAGCTGTGCAAGAAGTAAAAAGGACAAAAAGGAATAAAGAGGGCACTTAATGAATGGAGCCGGGTCAGGGTCAGCATGTTTCAGCCCCGGCGTGTTCTGATCTTTTCTAAAACACTCAACAGTGACTCACTCTGACTTAAAGTCTCCTCTCATTCAGCAGTGATGAGGCGTTCAAAGCTCCAGCAGCTCTAACTCTCCTCTCTTATCTCCTGCAGGCACAACCAGGCAGCCCAAGGAAGGAGAGGTCCCGGGGGTGGATTATAATTTCGTGACCGTTGACCGGTTTATGGAATTGGAGAAAAGTGGAGCCCTGCTAGAGAGCGGAACATATGAAGGTAAGGATTTAGTCAAGTCACGCTTGTGAGTGTGGTCATTCCTCTTTGTGGTAGTCCAGTTTTTTGATTGAGTTTATGCTGCGATATGGCAACACAGGCTTTTTTTTTTTTTTTCTCTCTGCAGATGCTATTAGCACCCAGGTGTACATAGCCAACAATACTGTTTGCATCCTTGGTGTAAATAGTGATTGTGGCTCTTTACACCCAGGTGTGTGTATTTTCATGGGTGTCCTAGCAATGTCAAAATATGACATCAGCACGAACGGGTCTATAGGTCAGCTAAATAAAAAAGTAACAAACCAACTTTGACTCACATGGGACCCAGACCATCTAAAAGGTCCAGTGTGTAGGATTTAGGGGGATGTATTGGCAGATATGGAATAAAATATGATAAGTAGATTGTCTATTCATATGTATTTAATTCGTATTCGTATATAAAGCTGAGATCATGTGACCAATGCTCTGATGGAAGTAAGAAGGAAGTAGTCTGTGCAAGGAGGCATGCTGGAGTGTTGGATGGGGCAAAAAACACAGGACTTTCCCCCAGCAGACCGCTGTTTGGAACCATATGAAACCATATGAATTTAGTGGAGTCTAGGTGAGGATTTTAGATTTCAACTAGCTAAAACTTCTCCTGGCGAGAATTTCTTCAGTGTTCATTGTTCAGGAGGTTTTAACCGGGAGCTGAATTATCCGCAGAGGTCTCCTCCTCTCCAAAGAAAAAAACAGACCAGGTGATAAAAACCGGTCAAAACACTGAATAAAGCAGTTTCAAGTTACAAATCAGTGTTTCTTCAATGCTGTTTGGCATGTTGGAGCCAGGCCCTTAGCCCAGCACCTGCCAATGTGTGCTCAACCAGTTTTCTCTGATAACTTAAGATCTAGACGTTCAGGAGGTTTTTATTAGTAGCCAATTATCCGCAAAAAACAGTATGATTCTTATTTTGTTTGCTAACTTAGAATAAGCCGTTTTATCTACATAGGGAGCGGGGCCTAGTTTATTTGGGAAATTTGCGTTTTCGTGTCGGCCACCATAGTTAGAAGCCCATCTGCAACCAGCAGCATCAGAATTTCACTGGTCTGTAACATGGAGCTGCCTTACTCAGTGTTTTTACCAGTTTATATCACTGGGTCCGTTTGTTTTGGAGAAGAAGAGACCTCTTTGGATAACTCGGCTCCCGCTTAAAACCTCCTGAATGTCTGGATCTGAAGTTATCAGACAAAAAAAGCTGAGCTCACATTAGCAGGCAGTGGATGAGCCGCCTGCACCGACATGCCAAACAGCATCAGCAAAACGCTGATTTGTAACGTGAAACTGCTTTATTCAGTGTTTTTACTGGACTGAATCCTCAGTTCTGTTTGTCCTGGAGATGAAGAGACCTCTGTGGATGATTCTGCTCACGGTAAAAACCTCCAGAACATTTGGATCACAGAAGTTGAGCACACATTAGGTTGCCAGAGAAAAACGGTGAGCACACATAAGCATGTGGTGGGCGAGCCACCCATCCCTGGATGCGTCAGAGATTCACTTATTTCTAACGTGAAGCTGCTATAGTCAGTGTTTTACCAGTTTTAATCGCCTGGTCTATTTGTTTTGGAGAGGAGGAGATGTCTGTGGATAACTCAGCTCTTGGTAAAAACCTTGTGAGCAATGAACACTGATGGAATTATGACCGTGAGAAGTTTCAGCTGGTTGCAATGTACAATTCACTGCCAGATGCCACCAAATCTCCTTGAATCTTACCCACTTCACTTAAACTTAAAGGGAGAATTCAGATTTTTTTTTTCAGTGTTAGGGGTCGACAGATAATCGCCCTGGCGGATTATCGGGGCCGATATTATGAATTTTTATGGTTATCGGTATTGGTGATTTTCCCAACCGATATGCCGATATACAGTTTTGTTTTCCTTAGCTGTGTTGTTTTGCCCCTGGCGTGCTTCTCACTGCCTGCACGTACCACTCAAGGCTCTTAAAAGCAAACTCAAGACCTACCTTTTAAGCCTGGCTTGTAATTGAGCTCTCTTTTATTTTATTTTATTATTATTTTTTATTGTTTTTCATTTTATTTTTTAAATTTTGTATTTATGATTATTGTGTATTGATTTATTTATTTTTATTTAGCTGGCATATTCTTCAACTTTGTTACTTATTTATCTATTTTTAGCTTATTTATTTTCCCATTTATTGAAGATTTAAAGTTCCGAGTTTTATCCTGCCTCTGGTGTTTGATAGCGTTTCCTCAGTTACCATTTTTACGAGTGCTGTTATAATAGCCTGCTACTGTTTAGTCATTACCATTACAGTCTCTGAATTTACGTGTGTGTGACTATGATTTTTACAGTAGACATATATCAGTTGTAAATATCGGCTATCGGTATCTCTGTTTCATAATAATCGGTATCGGCATCGGCTCTGAAAAAACACATCAGTCGATCTATAGTCAGTGTGTTACATACAGTAGATATTAGTCAGCACGCTCCCCATTTGGAGAAGCAGACAGGGGTACAGCCACAGAAGCTCAGCTGTGCAGTGCTGTGGATTAGAGTTAGCAGCAAAACATATTTTAGCCACTTGAAAAAAACACTTAGCGAAGAAAAAATATAATTATCAGCCTACACAGATGCCATAGTGAGAATATTTTCACCACGTCACTTTATCGTAAGACAGCACTTTACTCTGGTACTATATTTTCTCAACTGTATAACTGAAATATTGGACGCCAAAGAGCAGCTGTGTCGCTCACTGTGTTACAGAGTATAGATAAGAAGAAATTTTGTGCGTCAACGTAACGAGTCCCAGCCAACCACAGCACACAGTGGGACCCATAATAACACATTGTAGGGATGGGTGTGAATAGCCGAGTAGCTGCAGTGTGACTGTTCTCACCGCGGTGCAAATAGACACTCTGTTATTTTTCCTCTCTGTATGAGTGACAGCAGTTTGAATGAATGCTGAGACGGGCTCATCACTCTACGTCCTGCACTCAAAAGTAGCTTCCATCCGTCCATCTTTTGGCTTTGCGGAGACAAGAGTGTCATCAGTCATGGAGGACACTGAGAGGAATCTTGTGTAAATTCTGAATGAAGAGAGGCCAGCACACACACACACACACACACACACACACGCATGCAGTACCTTCATGCTGGCTCTCTCTTGGCTCAGTCCTTCAGCCCGAGCTGCAGTGGCTCTTCAGTTGCCTAATCAAAACAAACAGACACTATCCATCCTCTCTCTCCTGTGGTCAGGCAGGCCCCAGGCTTGGATTTTAAAGCACTCGAGCCGCCTCTGACTCCCAGGAGACCCCTGCCATTATAACACATAGCAGCTAACTTTCTTCTCTACCACCTGACTCCAGTCAGGGCCGCCATCGCTGCAGGAAGGAGGGAAAAAAAGGCAGATGACCAATTTAACGGTCGGTTGCCAGGAGCAGTGTTAGATCCTCTCACCGATGGGAGCTGCCTTCCTCGGGGAGAGGGAGATAGAGTTTCTTCTGCGTGGTCACTCGGCCATCAGTGAGCGCTTTAGATATTTTAATAATTTAATGGCCAATTAGATGTGGAAGAAAGGCAGGAGGGATGAAATTTAAAAGGGAGGCTGTGTTAAGGATCAGCTGGATGTAAGAGCAGGAGAAAGGTTTGAGTTGGTTTTACAAGGAACAGGAAGTTGTCAGGTTCAGTTCCTGCTGCAAGTGTCCTTGAGAGAGGCTGTGAACTCCTGACATCTCATTATGTCGCTCTGCAGGAGGAACTACAGGACTGGGTTCCTCTGGGGATGCAGGGATTGTGACATTCTGAGTCGATACTGATGTTTAAAATAATAATTTGACCCATAGCCGATACCGTTATTTTGTGTTTGTTGTTATTTATTCCCCACTTTTGTGTCAGGGGAACAAAGAATCCACATTATAAAAACCAATAGCTGAAGTGTTTAAAAGTCATTCAGCCTTTTATTACACCATCTTTGAATGAGCACAAATTCAGCCACATTCAGTACACATTTATGAAACAACCTTCACATGAAAAACATCTTTAAAAGCTGCAATAATATCCAAATGTCCTCTTCTAACAGCTGCATTTATTCAAGTCATTATTCACCAAAAACTACATTTTACATGATTATTTTTGAACACATTACAAGTTTTTCACTTTCAGTGGTATCCCCAGTGTTTTGAAGTATAGAAACACAGGATCCTGAAGGATAATTAGCACTTCCGTCAGGATTTCACGGGCTGTTTTTGGGATTGTCGCGGCCTGAAGCGCCTGATTTCACAACCGCTTTTCTAGAAAATTGCAATCTATGTTGCAGTGTTTATAGTCGTTTATTCGCAATATTCCCAATATCGACTCCTTTCCACTTTCAAATCCCGTCTGAAAACACACCATTTCAAGCTGGCATATTCGGTCTGATTTAGTGGTGACACACCTATCGAGACTTGCTCTGATGATGACTAACTAAGCTACTAAGCTAACACAGCACAACATGATTTCATCACTACTCGTCATTTTTTACCACTGTCTCAGACCAACCTGTAAATAACCGTTGGGAAATGTTAGCTGTGTGGTGCTTTAGCAAATCTATCTGCTGATTGTGACATCTATTCAGGGAGCGATCTTATTGTCTAATTGATGAGGATTGGTAACCATGTAACAGGTATCCGTGTCAGCTCGGGTATTTTCCCTGATTATAGGTCAAAAGCTGTTAAAACGGCTGTGTTTGTATCCGACTCTGTCACCTCATTAACTCCATTAAAAAATGTGTGACAGTGATTCCCACAGAAATAAGCCCCACATCATCAGTGTACGCCTCCTGTTTCTCCTGCCTCTACCTGTTAGTCATTACTCATAACCTCCAGTCAGTTTGCAGTCCCATAATACTAACAATGTTTATAATCAGTTACGTCTTCATGAGCTCTTTGTGACACCTAAACATCATAGATATTCCCATCAGAAGCATTAAAGTGCTGCTAAACTCCTGTTAGTCAGCAGAAATGGATTTCCCCACGTGGGTGCTGATGATGCGGGATGACAGCCGCCAAAACTGTCCAATCAACGAGTTATCTGTCAGTCTGTATAACTTCCTGTTTACCCCTCGTTCGTTTGCAAAGAGTCACCGTGAGGAGGAACTGGACCAGAACTAAAATGCAACAATGGGTCTTTTTTCCCCTCTGGCATGGACCAAATGAACCCAACTCCAGGAGTAAAAACACCATGAATCAGGGCTCTTAAACTCTCATTACCTGAAGGGCACTGGTGGGGTTGTTCTCTCCTCAGGGGGCCACTTGTGCACCTTTTTAAGAATACTTTTCAATCATCTACACTCAAGGCTGAGGAACCTATAATTCCCTCCTCTCTCTAGTACAGAGAAAACTGCTCCGACACTTGAGTTTGTACCCTTGAAGACACCAGATTTTCCTTGAAGAAGAGAAGTAGCAGTCATGTTAAACTTGAAAACTCAAATAAATAATGAATCAGCTTCCTAAGTCCCACTTCTTTTTTGCTTTGTGCTCCAGTAACAGTTTAGCAAACTTGGTATCATGTGGCACCTCAGACAATGTTTACCTCTTCTGTTATACTACAGATATGCTCTTGGATGGTAGTTTTGTCAAGCTAAGTGTGTCCAGTGTTGGTAGGTTTTTTGGCGGAGTAGGTTAAGCGTTAGCTATGGCTAGCACTATCTCTGCATGGTGGCGTGTGAGGTGAACCCTTATGTTCATAGTATTTCCAGAGTATTTTATTCTCATATGTCGCTGCTTGCAAATGGCATGTGTCATATCCAAGTCCTCTTGTCCTTCTGTGTTAAAAAATCCAAAATAAGTCCAGACATTTGATTTTAACACAGATTGCGCAATTCTGATTTCTTTTCCTGGTGCCACCATCTTCGTTTTGAAGAACTTCCTGCTAAATGCCGCAGACTGAGACCTCTGCTGACCTCACCAGGAAATAAACATCAGCACCATCTAGTGGAGCAAAGTTGGTTTAAGCTGTTTGATGCTGCATCAGTTGTAGGTCACCCCATCTTGTTTGTTAAGTTACTGCTGATCGCTGCTCCGCTCCCTTAAGGTTCATCTCTGAGTGATGGCAGAAGAAGTTATTGACGATATACTTCATGTTCTTGTCAAAGAAAACTTTATTTCATTGCAGTATTATATTTGGTGGTATGGCTCTGTTCTGGGGCCTCTCTGCCTTTCCTTGGGCCTACCTGAACAGCCTGAAGCAGAAAGTAAACCTCCCTGCCCTTCCATGCACCTACATGGAAAGCCTAAGGCAGGGAGAGCAGCAGCAAAGACCCCCGGGAACAGAACAAAGCAGCATCAATGACAAACAGAAATGACATTGATAAGTCAGACACAGCATGAAAAGGAGGAGCTGGGATGGAGGCAGGTTGCAGTGGAAGCAGCAACAGTAGGCAGGTCAGAGCAGTTTAAATAGGGCGCCCTGAATGAGATTCACCAATTGGTTGCATAGAAAGCAATCATGTGATCTATCAGCTGACTCTCTTCATCAATCAGCTGCTCCATCAGTTGATTGGGCTGTTTGAGATCAGCTGATGTAGCTGGGACTTGAGCTGAGCTTGACATTGTGCATAATCACTTATTGACATTTGTGAATCCATGCCAAATCGCCCATGTCCGCATCCCGAAGCATCTGAGAATTGATTATTTCCTCCACTCCTATCATTTATTTGGATCTACACACGCACATTTGGTCTGGTGTCTGGTGGGTCACGTACGTCATTGTGAATATATCCTTCATCACATGCTGTACTTTTGCTGTCAGCTTCTTGAAGCTGCCCGATCGCCTGAAACCATAATTGGCACCCAGGCTAAACTGTGTCGCCATGCCTCTTTTTGTCAAGCTTGTCAGACCTAGCAGCAGAAACTCAGGGAGGCGGGGCTTAGGATCCGTCACTTGTCCGTCTCTTTTGAATCTGTCTGTGCTCTAGAGTTGCTTGGAAAGCTGCTGGTCCCAGCTCAAGTGTTTGTGTTTGCAAGTTGCTCATATTTAAATCCTTGCTAGAAAACAGGGTGATTACTCTAAAACAGAAATGCTGGGGAAAAACAAAAATGTCCATACAAGCCACAAACATGAATCCATTGTCAATCAAGTTTTTATTGTCTATGCAGGACAATGAAAATGACTTTCATGCCTGGAACCCTCAAAGTCCAAAATAATACTTTCCATTTTGCTTCTCTTTTGAAAAATAAAATGAATTATCCTGGATCTAAATGCTTAGAAGCTGCGATTTTAATCAGGCTTTGGTATTTCTTTGTTGTCTTTCCAAGAATCATTTTGGGTAATTTGTTAAATGAGACTTTTTATTTCTGTTTCTTGGCTTTATCAGCATGTAAGTGAGAGTCTAGACTGAAATCAGTGCGGCTGTTAGATGTGACAGCAATCCCACTGCTTACTCAAACTTCAAAGTCCAGGTTCTATGATGCAGCAGCTTATTAAAGTTCACACGTGCCTCACTTGGACTTGTTCCTCTTTCTTCTCGGAGGCAAATCTCCAGCTCGTTAAGGCTTCGGGATTTGTGTCTGTGGTTCGGGGGTTATAATCCCAGCAGTTGCCGTAATCTTTTTTACAGCTACTCTCCTCCATTTTTCATTTCAACCTTCATGTTTTCCAAAACGTGAACATGATGTTTCAATAGGTCTTTCCAACACGGAGGGAGACACCAACTGATGTTTGGTTAATCTCTCTGGCTATTCTTCCTGTCCCCAAAACTGTGTGAGTCTGTCTCTAATGCTGGAGCCCAATGCATTAGAATAATCTTCATGGATTTTCACTCACGTCGTCTTCTGGTGTCTGCCAGGGACACTTGAGTACAGCTGGAGAGATAGCTATACGGGCTAATCCAATAGCAAACATAGTGCTGCAGACCTAAACTGTGGCTGATGTTCTGATGTGACCTGATTCTGTGAAGACAATCTCTTTAATGCCCGCAGATTTGAAAATGATGACGAGCAGTGTTCTGCCATTCAAGCGTTTCCTTATTTTTGGCGCCCTCTTTGGCAGTTTATTGAATTGCGCAGACTTCCCATCAGAGGGTTGTCTGCTGCGATCTTTTGTTTCGCCTCGGAAATAGTGATGGTGAAATCGAAGCTTCATGAAGCAATATTGGTGAGACCTTTTTGAGTTCATTGATGGAGGAAGTTGATTTCGAATTTGTTTGTAATCATGTGTTTAATTCAGCCATGTTGATTTGTCACTGTTAAGCATTTAGCCCTCATGCTGTGAACCACTTAATATATGTATTGTGAAAATAATCCTCCTGTGGTATCTCTTAGTTTCCTTTTTTCGGTTTATCCTCTAAATTGTCTTAACTATATTTCACCATGCTAACAGCGATAATGCTAAAGATGCTAATGTTAACACTGTTCATGTTAACCAAGCTAATGCTAGCAATTTTCCTGTTATTTATGCTAAGCTAACCATGCCTGTGCAGATGCCTTCACTTTGTGTAGACCTTGCAGTAATCACAATATATTTTTTGTTATTTCAGTTTAACCCGTGTTCACAACGTTGAGTCTGCAATAATTGGAGTTTGAATGCTACATCCTGACTCTGATGTCTCTGTGAATTGGAGTTTGGCTTGCTGTCAAATTGTCGTTGTTACACCTCAAGGAGGACAGTATAAGCAGTGTCTGGTATTCTAAAAGAAAAGTAGCATCTCTCAGACTTTTCACCAACATGATTCGACATCTCACGACAGCATCTGCATCTCAAGCAAGAAATGTTGCTATTGTTGTGTGAAACCATCTAAAACGTCAAATTCTCACAATGTAAAAATAACAGTCTAGCATTCAGCTTGACAACAATATTGCAGTTTTTCACTACGTTCTGAAAATGTTTTAGAGTCATGCGCTTTCCTCAAACTACAGGGAAACATTCAACCTTTTGATTGAAGGGTCAGTTCTAGGGATGTAAGTTTCAGTTCATTTTGCTTTCAGTAGCCTGACGACCTTTTACCAGTAACTAACTGGTTCGTTTTTAAAGTCAAAGAATACAAAATGAAGTGAAATACAAAAGGCCTTTCCTTTTAGTTCGGCACTCCATTGATTCAGTGAGCTTTAGCTCTGTATTTCAAAACGCTACTCATTCAGAGGTGGTAAAATTTTGATGTTCTGTGATGTAAATGTCTTGCCTTTTATTTTGTGTTAGCTTTGCTGACAGCTGGAAACATGGGGTGCTTTTAGAAATACTCACTCTGAGTGGTGGAGCACACTCTGGAAATCTGGAGTGCCGTTAGAATTCATCGTTCGGGTATTTACAACACCACACTCTCAGAGCAGCGCCGAGCGAGGTGTGTTTGTGATTAACGTAATGGTTTGTTAACTCTGTTACTTTAAACAACAGCACTCTCATTTTCGTGTAAAACCTCAGATTGGATTTACAAACGCACCCATTGTGCCCACTGCCCACCCTCCAGTCCTCACTAGCTAACAGCACAACTCATTCAGTGATTACTGCTGGTAACACCGTCCCGATGCTGTGGCAACATTGTGTCCACCCTCCGATCTCTCCCCAGGTCACTCTGGTGAGGCTGCAGCTTCATTTTGACCTGCAAACCCCTTTAGCACTGTTACCTATGTTAGCATGTTAACACCGGTGCTGACAAAGCTGAATTGAGCACAGCGTTAGTTCAGGCAGATCAATTAACTTCCTTTTTGCCCCCATGCAAATACAGAAATTTTGACCTCAATACTGAAGATGTAAATGGATTTTTGTTTGCTTTAATTGAAAGTGCTGAAAAGAGACATTTAAAAAAGCTCAACATTTAAATGTCTCACCAGAAACAGTCGCACAGTCACCCTTCATAACCCACAGACGTAGCTGACAGCATTCTACTACTTTCAGAAGAAAACCGTCCTTGAGAAGAAAATCTTTACAGTGACCCTTAAAGTTAAAAACAAAACAAAAAAGAAGTTAGTGATAACAACAATGACTGATGGAGACTGTCGGAGGGACTGGGCGGCTGTCAGCAGACAAACAAAGCACAGCGAAATGTAAAATCCACACAGAAGACTGGAACGTTGGGCCGTTGAGTCAGAGCCAAGTAAAAAACTGCAGCTCCCAGAGGTAGGTAGTTGGCTCTGACCAGAGACCAAAACAGCGATTATTCAGTCATATGCCAGGGAAATCCGTGCACAGCTTGATAAGTGATTGATGTGCAGAAGAAAAAGATGGAGGAACTTGGCAGGAACAGATGCCCTCTCAAAAAACCGGGTGACATTAGTTCACAGCGAGGTGTGTGCATGTTAGAGTGTCTTTGTTTGTGCAGATTTTATCACTGCTGTAAGACACGGTGTGATCTTGAGCCCCCAGCTTGTGTGTTCATGGATCAGCTGGCTTTGACGTGGAGCAGCATGTCGAGGGCACGGAGCACCTCATCCTCCCTGCAGCTGGTGCACGGGTGTCACGCACCTCCTCTTATCCTTACTTTCTCAAACCTTTGGGCCTCTTTGCTTGTTTATGTTCTCCCTCTTCACCCTTTCTTGGTCTCTTTGCATTTGCACTATGTGCCTTGAATTTATCTTTACCACTATGTTTTCCTTTATTACAGTTTAATGGAAATGTAGATTTTATTTTTGTATGTCCCTCTTGGTGTTGTCACATTGACTTGTTAGACTCTAGAGAAAAGAAAACAAGTTGAGGAGAGTCTGCAGCCGTGCTAGCAGCTTTATGAGGTTGTTCTAAGGCTAAAGGTGCTTTGGGCTAAATGCTTAAAGGTACACTATGTGGCACTGTCGGTTACCGTTTGTGCTCGCCAGTGAAAGTTAAAGGAAAAGCCAACCTCGGATTTACTTTCGTTTGGCGTTTCGCCTTGCTATATTTGCACTTTTTCAGCACTGTGTCTCTTGGATGCCTGCTGCTGCTGACATCCCAAACACAGAAACCCAGAAGGAAATACAGGCAGGGGGCAGAGTCTCTGCAGATAAATACACCACCAAACACTTCTACTGGATCCTACTACTACTACTACTGTTTTTTAACTAAAATCCTGCATGGTATGTCTTTAAGTCAGATACAAGATACAATACTTACATGCTGTTTAACAGGTATTATTTACCAGGTTCACTGGCTTAGTTAAAGCTGTTAGCATGCTAACATTGTTAATTAAGCAAAGCTGAATGTCATTATTTTTGTATGTACTTTGTCATACACCAAAATAATGGACAATAATGGAATAATGGTTGCGGGTCCATTCTGAATGGACTGCACATGACTCGCAAAGGTGTCTAGTTTGTAAAAAAAAACAACTTTATTTTTACATGCGGTGAATTTCCGGCACAGAGCTTTTATTTTGAAGTTTCCTGCTGTAAACTAAGTGACTAGGGGACAGCTACTTGACAGAGACGGCAAACTAACTCAACGACATGGCCAAACCCAAGTATGATGCTGAATATATTAAACTGTGTGGACCCTGAACTAATGACTCAGGAGAAATCTGGACCCTGTGGCTGGGGACTGAGCACTGGAACCACTGATCTAGGAAAGTTGACCATGTGTAGTAAGTTTCATAGCAGTCAACCCAGTTGTTGGCAAAATATTTCACTAAAAACCGAAAATCTTTACCGCATGGTGGCGCTCAGAAAACAGTAACAAAGCAGGGCGATACTGAATGTCATTTTTTGACATTTGAAGCTTCTATTGAGGTTTTCCAAAAAAGCTTCAAATCTCATATTTAATAGCGTCATAAACCTGAAAAAAAGATCCTGGAACAGATCCTTAATTTGAATATGATAATTCATTCCATTTAATTACTTTTTTTTTTTTTTTTTCAATCATTTAATCGACATTCTTCAATAAATAACTAAAATGGTTACAAATATGGATTAAAGGAGAATATTTCATTAGATTTTTTTTTTTTTTTTTTTTTAATTCCGAATTTTCCAAGAATTAAGTTTATAAACTGTGGTGTTACATAACATAACAATACAAGACTGGTCCAGAAAAAAAAAGGGGGAAAAAATGGATCAATAGTGTGAGGTGTAGTAATTATTGTGTGCATCGAGCCCATTCATATCCACTGTCCCCAATACAGATATTTATCTTCTTCTCATCCATGTAAGTCCATATTATATTTCCATATATTATATACAAAGTGATTCCACTCTGTTTTTTTAAACAATTACATCTATATTTTAGTTAGTTATCATTTGTCCTACATAAAGGTCATTGAGTTCAGTCGTCAGGGGACCATGAACGTCTGCACCAGATTTCACAGATTTGATTCAGCAATCACTTTAATAGTCGTTGAGATATTTCAGTCTGATTAAACCGTCCAACAGACAGACATTTGTTATGCAGCCAGCATGACTGAATATAACAGATGTAAGCATTTAGCACATAAAAATGACCCTGAATGTCTCACAACTCTTCCTCCTCTCTGTTCCAGATAACTTTTACGGGACCCCGAAGCCTCCGGCCGAGCCCAGCGCTCTGCTGCTAAATGTAACGGACCAGCTGCTGCCGGGCGCCAGACCCACCTCTGAGGGCAAGAGGAAGCGTAACAAGTCGGTCAGCAACATGGAGAAAGCCAGCATCGAGCCCCCCGAGGAGGAGGAGGAGGAGAGACCCGTCGTCAATGGCAACGGTGTTGCTGTCACCCCAGGTCAGCCCCCCGAACACGACCTGCACGGGCGCAGAGGCAGAGGTGGCCCGAGCCCAGACGCCTTGTCATGACAGCTAGGTTCGAGGTCACGCTCCGGGGTCGGGCTGATCCGCGGGAGCTGATGGTCTTAGCAACGGGGCCCTCCTGGAGCGGTTGCTTAGCAACAGAGACAGTAACAGGTTGCTTTCACATGGTTTTCTCAGAAAATGATTTTATGGCAGATTATCACTTTTAATTGGCAACACAAATATCTTTATGTGTAATTTAACGGCACGGTATGTAAACTGTGAATTATAATTCACTCTCACAGGCGGTGATTACCTCTGCAGACCAAGCAGTTTGTGATTAAAGCATTAGTGCCTTCGCTCTCTAGAATGTGATATCATTCATTAGGTATCATTATGGAGCAGCGTCTCAGTCCAGATAGCCACAGGGCGCACGCACACACACACACAGCGCTCTCCAGCTCAACAGCAGCCTGCGGGCTCTTTAAAAACCAACAAGGACATTTTTATTAAGTGTTTTCTCTCTTCCTGGTGAATCAGCGCCATCCGAAGCGTTGCTTTTCTCTCTGTAAATCCTCAAGACAGGCCGAAGTGACATTTAACACAGCACGCAGCAGGGCCAAACCTCTTGTGGCATGAATAATAGAAGAAGACATTTCTTTGTACAAATATGTCTTTAAATAACAAGACACATCTGAGTCTGTACCGTTCCATTGTACCGTGTGCAGTGTATAGACATCCAAATATGCACACCCACTTAAACACACACACTTACACACACACACACACACACACACAAAGTCTTTGAATGCATCCCATGATCACATGAAAAGACCGTCATAAAAAGAGGCTTTATGAGTTTGATTTCTGTGATTGCAAATCCAAAACCATGCATCGGTCCTGTGACTTCCTAAGCTGGTTTCACAGCCTCAGGACAAGCAAGTCTCTCACAGCAGCCAGGACATCACGAGCAGTCAAAGTGTTCAGGGCGCCGATCCCGAGGACGTTTGGTAGAAGGATGAGATTTTGGTTTTCTTTCCGCAGGGAGCTCAAACAAGGTAGGATTCTTAATTTGCCAAAGAAATACATGTATGCAGAGTTTTTCCTCCGACATCCTGCAGCACAGTTATGGTAATGAAACTTTATTTAAATACTTTCCAAATGTTTGCTAAGTGCTTAACTTTAGGAAAAAGAATGGAAGATAAAAAGTGAACTCATTTGAATGCAGGAACAGAGACAAATGGAAATAACAAGTTTAGATGAATATGTGGCGATAATAAAAACAAAACAAAACCTTAATGTACAATGTAACGTCACAAAGTGCTTCACATAATAACACGAAACTAATTCAGATGCAAGAAATAAGATAAAAACAAGATTAATGATGTTAATGTAAAGATAAAATAATATCACAGGTTTTGATGAATGTAACAATAATATAAGTTGATATGCAGAATACAGAAATGTTTATAAAGTGTTTAACAGGATAAAAAAAAAAAAAATATTTATTTTATATATTATTATTTTAAAATCAAGATTTACCCTAAATGTTAAAAATAAAACATAATTAGAGGTTGAAATGAATATGTAACAGTGATAGAACTTTCTATACAGTATTTCTTTATGTTTAAGTGCTTTTCAGGATCATTTAAATGCAGGAATGAGATAAAAAACATAATTTACTGTAAATGTTTAAAAAGATGAATGTTCTTAGAGAGTTTCAAAAAAGTCTTATTTAAAGGCACAATACAAATAACATTAAAGCCAATTTAGGTAATTATATATCTGAAGGTGATTTAGTTGAAGGTGATTTTATTGCCCATCTGATCTGCTGAAGTAGGTTATTCCAAAGCCTGAGGAGTCTTTAACCGGTGGTGCTGCCACGTGGTGACTGGTATCACACTGATACGATCACTGGCCCCGTCATTATGAAATTAATAATCATCGGAGGCTTCTGTGTGGTGTTTTGAAAATCAGCAGGTCAGTAAATGTTTGATTTCTTACAGTCAATATACTCAAATGAAGCTGTAACTTTGCGATTATTAAGAATATACTTTGATTAATTCTTTTATTTTTATTTTCATGTTTACTCTTTTGGCTTTTTTGCTTTTATTTGCAAATGTAGCTTAAGATAGAGAGGAAAGGGGCAGGAATCAAACCCCGGCTGCTGCTAAGGACTCAGTCTACAGGAGGCGCAGGCTCCATTAATACGCTACTGAGGTGCACCAGTATGTTTGACTGTTTAAAACAGAGGACAACTGGCCTGTTTGGAGAACAAGAACCTGCCTAAGGGCTGGGACACATGTAGCATCTGTAACCACCTGGAAAACCCGAGCTCAGGCACCGTGTGATACTCTTGTGCCGACTCTGTGCCAAGTTTAAAGGGCACGGCGGCAGGTTGCGTCTGTTGTTGCTAAGTGATTATAATAAGTACAGTGTCATAGCCTGCTTACCAGAAATCTGGAGTTCGGAGTCGATTTTCCTCCAGGTGTTTTTTGTTTGCCCTTTAAACCCGAGCAAATTGGTGTGATTTATTTTCAAAACATGGGAAGATGGCAAAGAACAGTGAAAGAAGAAATGACCCAAAAATTAGCAAGAAATTAAGTAAAATGTCAAAAATAAAACAAGAAAATTGGTTTTAAAAAAAGGAAAAAAAGAAAAAACAAGGAATTTTGTAAAAAGAGAAAACAAGACAATTATTTTTGAAAAAGAAAGATCAAAAGTTAAAAACAAACAAACAAGGGAATGTAACATAATTTTAAAATGTTAAAATAATAAAAATATTTATAAATATAGTTTTCCCTATTTTTTTGTTCTTTTTTTTAATTTATAATTTTCTACATCTTTTTTTTTTCTTTGCAATTTGTGGTTCACTTCTTGCTAATTTGCTCATTGCCTTTCTTCCCTTGTTTCTGAATGAAATCCCACCAGGGTTCAAAGGTTTAAATATTTGTGAAAGGCGTCTGAAAGCAGCACAAGAAAACTGATGTCGCTCCAGGTTTCAAAGGGTTAAGTGTGTATTAGGCCTAAAATATTGTCAGATGCAAAGCTCCTGGTAGCCCTGCACTAAAATGATCTACTTCTCCTCCTCCTGAACATAGACTAAAGTTTACAGAAGAAATGAAAGATATCTGCCGGCTGTGATTGGTTGTTGCTGCGTTCCAAAAAGGTTAGCATTATTTATCTCAGGGCACAGCTGTCGCACCGTGAGAAATAGACGCTTGCGAACGCCTGAATGCAGCACTCTAGCTTTTAAATCCGCCTTCCACATGTCTACATTGCCAACAATGGATTTGAGGGTGCAAACTGTACCAGTGTTGGTCTATGCACATCAGGTAATTAGTAACATCTGACTCTCATATTGACACAGATTTTAATTCACTTCAATAGCATAATAAAATTCCCGAAATGCAGTTGTGACTTTTGGTTTTGGTGTAGCAGCCCAAAATCTTCAGTGGTCTCATCTTGACACCCCTATATAACATATCAGGAGGTGTCACTGACTCTTTCTCTTCAGACTTGATTTAGCACCACAGAGGTTTCATCTAAAGAACTCAGCTCGTCTGTGCTGTGGTTCCTAAAAGTTCCATAATTTCTGTGTCCAGTTGTTATCTCGCCGAGACAAAATGCAGGAAACATTTTTGACTGATTCCTATCGGCGGTGTTGAGATGCACGATAACTGCAGGCTCTGGGCTGTGCACTGAGCCATGTTGGATGTTAAAGTGGGCTGCTGCGCTCAGCTCAGGAGGAGTTTTGCCTCAGTAGATGGACAGAGTGTGGGCTGACCAGGAGAGCTGAAGGGGAATCAATAGAGCACAGCAGGCTGTGTGATCTAAGCAGATAGCTACCTCGCTCTTTCCCTCCCATAGATTATCTCTCAATCCCCTGCTCTCATTCGTCCCCTCTTCACTTCCCTCCAGCAGCTCTCCTCTGGGAAGCACACACACACTTACCATCTCTTTCTCTTTCTTCCATACACACCATTTCTCTTCCTCTAACACATTCTCACACCGCCACGACTCAAACTAGGGCATCACAGCTAGCTTCTCTCTCAATCTCTATTGTCTCTTCTGCTTTATTCGCCTTTCTGTCTTGTTAACCTCAATCAATCCCTCTCCTGCCTTCACCCCGCTCACCTCTCTCCCCCGAGTCGCCGCTTCACCTCACCTTTTTCTAATCATCCTTTCCGGTTTTTTTTTCTCACTCCGCCCGACTCTCAATCAGCCTCTCTCTGTGCCTCCTGCGTCTCCTGTCCTCGCTTCACCTCCCTTGTCTTTCACTCTCCTCCCCAAGCGATAATGTCGTGCCTGACTCATCCTGCTCTCCTGTCACCTCAGAGTCGAGCGAACATGAGGACAAGAGTACAGACGCTTCGGGGGACATCGTCCCGCAGAACATCCCGACCGAGGCCCCACCCGAGGCGCCCAAAGACGACGGCCAGTCCCCGAAAATGACCCTACCCAAACCAGAGGAGAATGACGAGCTAGGGCCACTGCCTGACAACTGGGAGATGGCGTACACCGAGAAAGGAGAGGTCTACTTCATAGAGTAAGTGTCATGGTTACATCTAACACCGATCCAGGACTGATGAGCCTGGATAGTTTAGTGTCACACTCAGGTGTTCATTAAACTCACTGCACAGGGAACTCTGAAAATACAAACTCACCAGATGGTAGGCAATCTTCTTAGCAACTTTTAAAGGAGTAGTCGTTGATTTTTATGGCCACTTGGAGGCAGCGTAACAAGCTGTAAACACAACAGTGACTTACTATCATCTATAAAGTTGATATAATAAATGTGTTAGCAAGCAGTGCCTATTCACAAATCCAGCAGGCACGAAGCAACAGTAACATTTAGTAGGGCCAGAGCTCCAATGTAATGCAAGGAATTAATATTCTCTCAAATTAAATGCATTTTTTAGAGGCTGCGGGAGCTCAAAAACTCATGAAGCTCACTGCATACATTAGAAGTGGTGGTAATTTACGTCTGATATGAGTCTCTGGCGGAGGTGTGGAAAGCTGGCTCGATAGCGCCTGCAAAAGACCTCCTGAAGTTCTAGTCTAAACCCAACAGGAAGTCAGCTATTGAGAATTTACTGTGCATTTTTTTGCCATTTATAGGCACTGTACTTTCACAAACTCCCCTCAGAGAGCTGATCAGATCAACTTCAGATTGGGTCAGCAAAATATAAAGACCTTATTGATGAAAGTTGTTAAATTTCTGGCGGCCAGTTTGCATGATTTGCTATAAACAGGAAGTTGTTGTAAATTGATTGTGCACCGTCCAGTCTGCCCCCAACGTCTCATGCTTGATAAGAATCCAGGCCTGAGGACATCGACATGCCAATTTTGTGTCAGTAAATGCACCAACTTCTGACTACAAGAAGCAGACCTGGGGCCGTATTCACAAAGCTTCCTAGTACTATGAGTTGCTCCTAGTGAGAATTCACACATACATAGAATTTCCCCTCAAAGTTAAGACTAAGTCCTTGTAAAGATAAAAGTTATTCACAGAGCATCTTAGACCTTAAAAGAGCTCCTAAGGTGAAAAACTGTTCGGAGCAGGGAGGAGGACTTTCAAGAGGTTTAAGAGTTTCTAAAGCAGAGGAGGAAACGGTGGAGACACAAAGAGGTCGGAGAAATATCCTCCAAACGCTGGATGGCAGTAAGACAGTGATGATAGCATCACACAGTTGCTGCAGATTTGTCGGCTGCACATCCAAGATGAGAATCTCCCGTTCCACCACATCCCAAAGATGCTCTATTGGACTGAGATCTGGTGACTGTGGAGGCCAGTGGAGTACAGTGAACTCATTGTCATGCTCAAGAAAGCAGTCTGAGATGATTAGAGCTTTGAGACATGGTGCGTTATCCTGCTGGAAGTAGTCTTCAGAAGATGGTACACTGTGGTCATAAAGGGATGGACACGGTCAGCAACAATACTCAGGTAGGCTGTGGTGTTGTGGTGTCTTCTGCTGCTGTAGCCCGTTTGCTTCAAGGTTGGGCGTGTTGCTGGTTCAGAGATGGTCTTCTGCAGACCTTGGTTGTAACCAGTGGTCATTTGAGATAGACGTGGGCGGTATCAAAATTTTGTTACCGTTAAACCTTCCCCACATTTTCCCGGGGGTATACAGTATTACCGTGACTAATTAAAAATCACTTTGAAGGGCTCAGAAGGTGTCGCCAAAATGTCGGCTTGTGCCTATACTGTTCAGAAACAGAGTAGCAAACATTACATAGGCCTAAGAATACTGAAAAAATAACAAAACATGTACAACATTAACAACTTTGATTAAGAAATATATATAAAAAAAACCAAAGTGCAAATGCAGCAATCAACCAAATGGAATTAAATAACAACAAATTGTCTGGGCTACAGTCCACTTCCAAAAAAATAACTATGAATAATAACGGTAATAAAAATGTACAACGTGTCCTCAGACGCAGCGGCTACTGTCCAATGGTTTATTTTTAGAGCCTACCTTTAGTTTGAAAAGTTCACCTTCTCCATGTCCGAACTGTTTTGACCATTAGAACAGGCTACTCCTCATTGAAAATGACATTTCAACGAAGTATAATGGTAACTATAGCAGCATCTTATGCTTCAAAACTATTCAAGGTTTTTCGCCAGAAAAAAACAGCGTGTTTACTTTTTCCAGCTGGAGCAGTGGATTGACAACTTTGGCCGCAGTGCTGAACACCGGCTCTGTTGGAGAGCTCGTGGCACAAACGCACAGGTAGCCTACTTTTGGGCAGCCATCAGCATCAGAGGCACACGCCTGGCTCCATCACATTCATCAGAGAACGGGGTCTCCGTCTCCCTGAATAGCAGGCCTGGACAGGCACTCATTATTTAGGCATTAAATAAATTATATTTAATATTATATCAGGCCCCTATAGGCCTATATGGGCAGCAGATTTTTTTAATGACGGTAATGAAACTGATACCGTTGCTATTTTTAGATACAGCAGGATACTTTATTACCATATTATCGCCCAACCCTAATTTGAGTTACTGTTGCCTTTCTATCATCTTGAACCAGTGTTGCCATTCTCCTTTGACCTCATTTTCACCCAGAGAACTGCTGCTCACTGGATATTTTCTCTTTTTGGGACCATCCTCTGTAAACTCTAGCGATGGTTGCGTGTGAAAATCCGAGTCTTGACCAAGTTGCTGCGTGATTGACCGACTGGTTAATTGGTTAACGAGCAGTTGAACAGGTGTACCTAAGAAAGTGGCCGGTGAGTGTAAACATATTCAGTAGTGCAACTTAAAAGTAGTAAAACAAAAAAGACTCTGAGTGGTGCAAAGTAACAAAAAATGTTAGATTCAGAATTTGTACATTTGTATAAAAGAAACTACCAAGCGATGGTTTTCAGACAGCCTCTCCTATGAGCAGCCTGAGGAGGCGTGTTCCAGCCTTTAGAGATCGCAGGGTGAGTTTGTATTTTCATTCTTCTGCAACAAAATTAAATTCAGCCTCAGTTACAAGATTAGGGCTAGGTATCATCTAAATGTACTTCTGTATATTCTCTTGTGTACACACACACACACACACACACACACACACACACACACACACACACAGATGGACCATAATTGATGCTTGGTGGTTTAATGAGATTTAGAGGTCCCCAGAAATACCTTGCTACAAAGAACTCTGTTATACAAGCTTTAAAGTTTAATTCATTGGAGTTGTTAGCTTTTTACAGCAGCAGTAAAAACGGTGGAGGTGAGTCTTTGTTACATAAGAGTAATGGAGTTGCTGTTTTTGTGGCAGAGGTGGCGAGGGGACTGTATCTTCACAGATGTGGTCATCGCTTCAACTAATGTAGCCATAACAGGAAATTATCCTGCTATTAGATATTATTTTATTGCACCAATATATCCTCACAGTCATTTTCTCTACAGCACTGATTGAATCCCAGCGCGCTTGAACGCATCACAAACTGCTCGATGCTGCACAGCAACACCAGACTAAGAGATGAGACGGCAGCGATCGTCATCCGGCCAGGCACATGTTGCGTCGTCTCGTCTTCTCGCCACAGAGGGAGACTTTTAATTCCCTCCGCTGCCGACGACTCACCATGCGTCTCCTCCCCTCAACAGACAAACCTCATGCTCCCACAACCATCAAGCACATTACACAACTAATGCAGTTAGCCCACTGAATTTGCAGCTTCAACTTTTTTGTCTGGGCGTATGTGATGCCGTGCCAAAGTGATAGCGGCTGCCAGGAGGATGCTCGCCTTTGATTGGCCTCCATACGAGATCAATTCGTTTACCTACAGCCCTTGAAGTGAGGCGGCTGAGGAGTGGAACAGAGCGAGATGGAGATGGAGGTGGAAGGGAAAGAAAGTGATAGTGATTAAAAATAGTAGATAGGGATAAAAAAGCGAAAGGTGAGAGGGAGGACAAGAAAGAGGAAGCAGAAGTAGGTATTTATGCTATAAATAGTAATAGATGGCAAGTGAAGAGACGCTGGAAGAGCAGGGGAAAGATTGAAATGCTTTGGAGACGAATCAAAAGCAGAGCAAAACAGACTTTACCTTACCTTGAACTGCACTTTATTTGGCTCTGTGTTTGGCGTGGGCCTTAATCTCCCACTTTCATCTATGTTTAGAGATGGCAATGTCCGTCTGTCGGCTCACCAGTCTCATCCAGACTCAAGTAGCTCAGTTTTTTCTTGTAGCGCCACCGACTGGTCTCAGATTTCGCCTGTCTGACACCCATCAACACCCTGGTGCCACCACAGAGTTGATTTTGGTTTTGAGTAAAATGTCTTAACTAATATTGGGCATATTACTAATAGATTTAGATCAGTCATTTACGTTCCCCTCAGGATGAATTGGAATCATTTTGGCGATGCATTAAGGGAATACTTCACCCACTAAGTGATCATTTGTATACCAGTTACTCACCCCATGTAACACTGAGTCATGAAGAAAACTGTTTTTTTCTTGCATGCCTCTGTGGTGAGATAAAATCCAAACACGAAGGAAAAGCTTGATGAATTGAAATAAAAGGGGCGACTGCATTTAAAACAGCAAAACTAAGACTCACACAACTGGTGCAGTACAATCCAAGTCTCATTTATCCAGTTTTGTGCTCAGTACTTCCCAAAGATATGCATTTTCGCTAAAACCCTACTATTTAAAGCACCTCCACATATCTACTGTGCCTGAGACCCTTTGAAGTCTTTAAATAGGAAGGTTTTAGTGAAATGCATGTGTTTGGGAAGGACTGAGTTAGGACTAGACAGCTGAGACTTGATTAAACTGAAACGGAAAACTCCAGGGCTGAAAAATGAAGCCAACACAGAAGTGCCACAAACTGCAGTTCCTCTAATGGCCACTTGAGGCTGGCTCCAAGAGGCAGTCAATCTCCATAGACACCCATATAATAATAGTAAAATGCCTGACGTTACAGCAGAAATAAACATGTTTACAGCCTGGTTAAAAAAACAATTCTGGTCTCTGTAGCTAATTTCAGAATACACAAACTGCACATGGGATGAACTATTAAGTATCTCACCCGTTTAGATATTATTATGGGTATAACTATACATAATAAAGGCTGGGGGACTTTGAAGGACAGGCTGTCTGCCAATAGTGTCCTCGCTTTCTCAGTCTGATCAACCCCTAGATTCTCCATTGTGCCAGCCTCTTGCCAAATATGGTCACTGAAAGCTCCAAAAAATCAAGATGTGACGGCCGAAATGCGGAGCTTAAGGCTTCAAAACGGGAGTCCATAAACCAATGGGTGACATCACAGTGGCTAAGTCCATTATCTTTACAGTCTATGATTATGTTGCACGAGCTGTGTGAGAGGTTTTTTTTCAAAAATGACTTTATTTCATGAAGAATGTTCACCACTTTTGGATTCTTTGTTCACCGTGGAGGCAGGAAAGAAAAACAACATTTTCTTCACAAATTTAACAAAACACGTGGTGGGTAATGAATATACATGGATACATGATTTATAGTTTAATTACTAATTTAAAATCAAGTTACTAATTTAAAAGCTTTGTATGCCGGATGAACCAAGAGCTGTTGTCTACACTGAACCAAGGCTTTCACACTGAGACTTGAGGCACTCAGTATTTGTGAATATTCACAACCTATGTTTCCATCCAAAAGTGATTTGAATCATTGGGAAATGTGCATTAAAAGAAATACGAATCCTGTGTGTTTCCATTAAATGTATGGACTTTGGTGAAAACCAGTAACTTGCGCGAGTTTTCCGGAAACAAAACAAGTCTCGCATTCTTCTTCTTCTACGTTTTCTGGCGGTTGGCAACCAGCTTGTACATGAATTACCGTCTTCCCGACCCGGAGTGTGGATATCACCATGGAGAGAGGTGCGCTATGTCAGACTTAATTCGAACATAGTTGTTTCCATCCCCCGTTTTGTGAATCAACATTTTTTCGAATCAACCATAACCCGGCTAAAACGAGCGTATTTTAGTTTGTGTGAATCAGGGTATTTTAATTCGAATTTTGGCATTTCCATCATAATTTTCTGATGCGATACTTCTAGATGTGCATCTAAACAGGCTGATGGAAACATGGCTACTGTCAGTCCAGGTAACTAATTTCCGGCCACTGTGTTTAGTCATTTGGGCAGGAAAAACCTAGAGAGCCATGGCAGCAATCAACCTTAATTTATAAATAAATAAAGATTAAATTAGAGTAAAATGTTTCCATTACAAAGTCCAGTCCAGCGGTGAAAATTTGTTAGTGTGTGTGACTGGATTCAGGACGTATTAAACAGTCTTATGAGCCAACTGCTGCTGCTGCTGCTCCTCTGTCCGCTCCACTGTGGAGAGGGTTTAGGCAAAATCACCAACAGTTATGTCTATTATTTTCTGTTATCCTATGGGCTTTGTTTTTGGAGTTTTCTGTTTGTGTTCCTTGTTTCATGTTGTTCACTCATGTTGAATCTGTTTCCTGTTTTATTTTGTAGATTCTCCCCTCATGTGTCGTGTCTGGTTTTACTTCCCGTCTTTGTGTGTTCTCCCGCCTGTTTTCTGTCACACCTGCCTCGTTAGTCCTTCCCTGTTCCCAGAGTCTTCCCTTCACACCTGTTCTGTATTAGTCCTGTTTGCTCCACCCTAGTGTTCCCCTTCACACCTTGTTGTTAGTCAATCCCAATTTCCCTCCTTTTGCCCGTGTCCTCCCACTCCAGCTGTGTCTCGTTCTTGTGATTAGTTTTCTGTGAATATATACCTGTGTTTCTCTTTGTTTCTTGTTTGTTCGCCCTGTGTTCATCCCTGTTCTTGGTGTCGTTTCCTGCTACGTTTCTTGGCTGGTAGCTTGTGTTTGGATTTTTCATTGTATTTTTCCTGGTTGGCTTTCACTCTAGTTTTTTTTTGTTCTGCTTTCATTTGGACTCTCTGTTACCTGCTTGTTCCGGATGTTTTTTATTAGCCGCTTTAAACCCACTTGCTGCTCTGCACTTGGGTCCTCCCGGACCTAATTTATGACAGAATGAACTGCACAAACAAGGACAAAAACCCAGCGTCATGACAATTTATTAGGTATGTCCATAAAACAAATGTTTGTTTGACAGGAAATAAATGCGTACATATGTGTCACAATTAAACAAATGTCAAATTGCATTGACATCTATCTATAGTAGTGGTTCCCAGCTGGTGGTTTCACAGTCCAAACGTGAGTCCTGGGTCCTTTCTGAATGGGACTGCAAGTGACTTACCCTGGAAATCCAGAGTTCTCACTAGAGCACAATTTGAATTTGCTCAGCGTGTCACTCTGGCAATCAGTAATGATGCTCATTACCCATGCCGTTGGCAAACGCACGCTTGGTGCTGCCTCTCGAGTTTGGCCATTTGCATAGATTGGGGTCTGGATTTCCAGGCTACAAGTGACTCGCAAACGTGTCAAGTTTGTAAAACAGACTTTATTTCAAAGACTTTATTTCCGGCACATAGCTTTTATATTGAAGTGCCATTTCCTGCTGTGGATTAAGTGACTAATGGACAGCTACCAAACAGAGACAGCAAACTAGCTCAAGGACATGGCCAAACACAAGTATGAGTAGACCTTGAACTAATGACGAAAGAGAAATCTGGGCAACACAGTGGTTAGTATTGTTGCCCCACAGCGAGAGGGCTCCTGGTATGGAACCCATGGTGGGCGTTTGAATCCGGGGTGAGGATGCCCCTCTTTACAGAGTTTGCATGTTCTCCCTGTGTCAGCGTGGGTTTTCTAAGGGTGCTCCAGCTTCCTCCCACAGTCCAAAGACATGCAGGTTAATTGATGACTCTAGATTGGCTGTAGGTGTGAATGTGATAGTCTGGTGACCTGTCCAGGGTGTATCCTGCCTCTCACCAATGTCAGCTGGGATCGTCTCCAGCCCCCCTGCGACCCCCAACAGGATAAGTTGCTACAGAAAATGAATGAAAACTGGTCCCCAGGGCTGGACCTCTTGGGAAGCACTGATCTTTAGGATCTTGGTTTTCTTTCCCTCGAAAAGCAGAGCAGCCTTAACCTTTTGTGAAATACCCATATGTGCCGGTTTTGGTCTGTGGGCATTTGCAGCAAGTTTTTGGCAGGAATGTCTAATGAGTCAGTTAAGTTAGCAAGCGCTAGCAGTTTGATGATCCCCAAATGCCCATGAAGTGCGTGTTTAATAATGCACTGTACTAGTTTAATAAAATCATGGAAATAAAGTTTTGAAAAAGTTTTGAAAACTCCTTGGTAACAATGTATGGGAGCCCTGTATGTGAGATGTGTTTCCAGTTTGCGCCTCTGCTTCAGCCAAAACAAAAAGTAATTAATCCAACTTTAATATCTACACAGATTTATATTTTACTGCGCTTTTATGTTTTATTTAACCATAAATTGTTATTCCTGTCATTGGTGCAGCCCTGTGATCTGTGTCTTTAATGCTGAACTGCAAACACAGCTTCCTTCGGGAAATAAGTAAAAGTTGAAAGTCCTGAAAAGAACAAAGACACAAGGACGCCTCTTAATGCGTCGTCTTCCTTCATCCTCTCACCTCGGGTTCTTACTGTAGGCACTTTGTGTACAGACAACCCCCCCGCCCCCCCTTACTGTCATCATGAAGGGAGGCCATTGTAGCTCCGGAGCTTCAGACGAAGCCGCGGAGATGCGTCGAGTTTCCCTGGCACATCATATCTGATCTAGATCCAGCTCTCTGCCCGAGGCTCTGGATGAATCTGCCAAGCCCACAGCTGTTCCCCTCCATCACTCCCTCAGTCACCCCTCTATCTGTTTCTGCCCCCTGCTCCTCCTCCTCTGCCCGCTAATGAGAGACAGTAAGCAAATTAAAAGTATCGATTGCCATTTTGTAAACCTAAAGCTTTTTTTTTTTTCTCCTCTCTGCCCGTCACCTTTTTTCAGAGGCAGGCACACAAGGGAGTCTCATCTTTCCTCTCTGAAATGATTCTCCAGCCGAATTAAGAATCCACCAACCTCCTTCTCTCTTTCTGCCAAGTCTCCTCTCTCTCGCCATCTATCACACTCCCTCTCACTCTCCCTCTCTCTGTCGTCTCTTCACAGCCACAACACCAAGACAACATCGTGGCTGGACCCGAGGCTAGCCAAGAAGGCAAAGCCGCCTGAGGAATGCAAAGAGGATGGTGAGTACTGCGTCTTTATCTCCTGTTTTTTTCCTTTCCCTGTGATTTATTTTTTTGCTTTTCACATTCATACATTTTAATACACAACTTCAGCACAGCGGGTTTTTTTTTTTTTTGAAAGATTTTAACCTTGCCTGTTGATCTGAAGAGATGAAAGCATGTGAGACTTCAGTTTGGAGGAACATTTGCTGATTTTTGTGTGCCAGTGCGGCGTTTTTATATTTTCTAGGACTTATATGGTGACAGTGTCAGTGAGTGTGGGGATAGGAAGCCCAGTGATATGTGTGTTTAAAGCCCAGGTCCAGAGAGACTGGAGGTTACAAAGACTTCTTTATTCTCAACTGAGAGAGAGATGTGGAGTGTCCTTCACCCGCCCACACACACACACACGACAAACACACACCAAAAAGAAAGGAGAGGGATGAATGTCAATGCAGCAGGGTTTATAGACGAGCGTACATGTATACGAGCGCGTCATCTATCTCTTTCGCCCTCGCCCTCACTCCCCGCTTCCCCCATTCGTCTTTCCTTTATGTGTGCGACCGAGACGAGATTTATCGCCTGAGTTATAGACAGGGAGGTAGTGGGGCTGAGAAGAAGGACTGGATTTTGGAGATGGACGGAGACAACAAATGAGGAATGACAGTCGCTTTTTTTTTTTTTTTTTTTCAAGTGCGTGTGTGTGTCTGTGCGAGTGTTTCGGTGTATGTTCACAGCAAGAGGGGTGGAGGTGTTTGTGTGCATATTCCTGGTAAATGCGTAACCACGAGGATAGAGTTTCTCTAAAAATACACTTGGCAGTCAGACACACGTACATGCAGACAGAGACAAACAGACAAGTGCAAATGTTTGCTTAAACCTGCCTCGTGTGTCAGGTTTGTGGCTGCAACTAATTGTTGTTTTCATTGTCAATTAATCTGCCTGTTAGTTTCCTGATTTATTGTTTAGTACACAGACCCAAAGGTGATGCCCTCACACTGCTTATTTAGTCGAACCAACAGTCCAAAACCCCAGAAGATTTCAAGTCAGTCCGCTAGTTTGGTCCAGACTTTAATACCTGGACAACTATTGGAATCTTTGTTATTCAGTAAAGGTTCAGTGTGAAGGATGTAGTGGAATACATTGACAGAAATGGAACACAGTATAATAAGTATGTTTCTTTAGTGTATAATCACTCGAAAATAAGAATCATTGTGTTTTCGTTACCTTAGAATGAGCTGTTTATAACTACATGGGGAGGGGGTCCTCATCTACGGAGATCACCATGTTGCACTACCATGTTTTTACAGTAGCCCAGAACGGACTAGCCAAATCAGGCCCTAGATAAGTCCTTTTACGTTTTCATCCACCATCATTGTAAGCAGCCCCTCTGCTACCAGAGCATTATAAAAACACTGATTTTGTAATGTGAAGCTGCTTTATTTAGCGTTTTTACTGGTTTAAATACCCTGGTCCATTTGTTCTGAAGAGGAAGAGACCTCAGTGGATAATTCGGCTCCTGGGAAAAACCTCCTGAACGTCTGGATCTTAAGTTAGCTAGCAGAGAAAAAAGGAGAGCATATTTTAGCATTTGCTCGGCTAGCTGCCCCTCCTCGTAGGACAAACACTTGATTTGTAACGTCCATGTTCTTCACAAAGTGTTTTTGCTGGTCTTAATCACCTGGTTCGTTTGTTTTGGAGAGGAAGAGACCTCTGTAGATAATTCAGCTCCTGGTAAAAACTTAATTCTGAAAGAATTCTAACCAGGAGAAGTTTCAGCGGATTGCCATCTGCAGTCGTCACTGCTAGATGCCACTAAATCCCTCTAAATCGTTCACACTGAGTAAAACATAAGAGAAGTCAGGTCCAGATGCACCAAATGCTCTTGATCTGCCGAATGATCAAGCCCACCTGATCATAAATTAAAGGCGCATGGCTGATTGTTTGTTATTAGCATCGCTAACGCCCCTTAAGCACTATATAAAGCCAGGTGTCATGCCGTGTGCAAATACTCTGGCACACACCCAAGAATTGGAGGGATGCAGGTGTGGAGGCACCGGATTTGACCGGCCTGAAACAAGGCTCCAGTGTTTTGCACAAATCTAAAAGCAGAGCTCCTGGCAGTCTGAAACAGCTCAGGCAGTGGTGTAGTGGATCATATACACAGGTATACAGTCTCCACTCACCTACCAGCCATAAAGCCATTAGGATATACAGGAGTTTGCACCCACCTCCTCCCTGGTAACCTACTGATCTACCTCGTAGTACCCTGACCTCATCAACCACCACTACACCATATCATCGACGAGTTGATGTAGTTTGAAAGTCCCCATGAAATGAAAATGAATAATCTGAGTTTCAATCGTGTGTCACCGTGTTAACTGAGCATTTGTGTTTTGTTATATGCCAAACATATGTTAAAAAAAAAAAAATCACTATCAGGAAGTTTTTATATAAAATCCCTTTCTTGTCTCTTTCTGTAAAACAAGGTGAAACTGATTCAAAGTTCTGATGACTCATTCTGCACTCGGGGGCGTTTACAAAAGTTCATCTAATGAAATAAGACTTTGATAGACGAGCTTGGTCATATAAAACCACACTTCACCATTTGTGGGCTGTTGTAGTGAACAAAGCAATATGCAGACAGATAGGAAGAGATGTGAGATGTACGATCTACCTGCCTACCTATGAATGTATCTGTCTACCTGTCTGTCTGTCTATCCATCTATCTGTCCATCCGTCCATCTGTCCACCCATCCATCATCTATCTGTCTGTCCATCCATCCATCCATCCTTCCATCATCTGTCTTTCTATCTGTCCATCCATCCATCCATCCATCCATCCGTCTGTCTGTCTATCTACCTATCATTCAATCTGTCCATCTATCTATGCATCTGTCTGTCTATCTGTCCATCCATCTATCTATCTGTCTGTCAGTCTGTCTAACTATTCATCCATCCATCATCTGTCTGTCCATCTGTCCGTCCATCCTTCCATCATCGTCTGTCTGTCTGTCTATCTGTCCATCATCCATCCATCCGTCTGTCTATCACTCGATCTGTCCATTTATCCATCGATCCGTCTGTCTATCTGTCTATCACTCGATTTGTCCATCTTTGTGTCAGTCTATCATCTTTCTGTCTATCTATCTGTCTGTCCGTCTATCTGTCCATCCACCCCTCCATCCATCATATTCCATTTCACTGAGGAATATGTCACAGCGCAAGTGCTAAAGATGCTTGAACTTTTGTTTCGTGTGGACTTTAACTGGGACAAATGGACCAGTAGCGTTTAATCGCCCACAAATGTAATAATTCAATCATAATAATTACTCAAACACAATTGTCAAAATTTGATTATACAATATTCATGCATTGATTTTTGTTCCTCAGATTTACAGCTTTTTTTTTCCTTGCGTGGGATGAACAATTCGTGGACTCTAAAAATACATACATACATAGGAGAAGAGCAAAAATAAGGAAAAATTGGTGAATGCCAGAAATGAATGGGTATAAACAGACAAAACATAAGAGGAAATTTATTTGTGTATCACTTCCTGCTTGAGACCCAATGAATCCCTTTTCTGTTGGTGCCTCCATGTTGACATTTGTACATTTGAGTGAAATATCTTAATGACTATTGGCTGGATTGCGTGACGTTTGGCTGACACATTCGTATTCCCAACAAGATAAACTGTCATCGCCTTGGTGATCCCTTAACTATCTGTTCAGCTCTGTAACCAGGTTAAAGTTTTAATTCATCCAATACTTTGGTTCTTGTCCAAATACCTGCAAGCTAAAGACATTCCCGTCAGCCTCAGCTATAGTTTGGGTTTGGTGCAAATTAGCATGCTAACAAGCCAAACTAACATGGTGAATATGTTAAATGCTATGCCTGCTGAAGATCAGCATGTTAACACTGTGAGCGTGTTAGTGTGCTGATGTTTTACGATTCGTCGATTAATCGATCAGTTGATTGACAGAGAATTCGTCACCAACTGTTTGATTAACAATTAATCGTTTCAGACATTTTTCGAGCAAAGACTTCAGGTTTCGCCCTGTTGGTCAGAAAAAAAATTATGATAAGCAGTTTTCACTTTTTTCGAGCATTAGTCGACTAAACAAATAATCAGTTATCGTGAAAATATTCAGCAGATTAATCAATAATGGAAAAATAATCATTAGCTGCAGCCCTATTAGCATTTAGCTCAAAGTACCACTTTATCTAATAGTCTTGCAGAGGCTAGCATGACTGTATACCCCTAGCTTTGTTGTTTGGTAGATGTTTATCAAATTGTTTATCAACTAATAAGTCAATCAACTGACTAATCATTGTTTCTAGAAAGTTCGGTAGTTCGTGTTACTCACCAACAGGGAAGTATGTCGAAGTCTAAGATTCACTACTTTGGAAGACAGCTTACTTGATAAAATCTTAGTCGCTATTTGAATTCCTGTACACGTCTGCTACCTCGAGCAGGATAAAACAAATGTTAAGATGTATTTGCCGATAGTGTTTGACTGCATCAAGATAGAGTGAGAGGAGGAGAAATGGTTCCTGGTCTGAAAAAACATTTGCTCTGCGCGTAGTGGCATTAAACATGGGGGCTTCTTCCTGGTGACACATCACCTGTTTTATCTCTTCAAAAGAATTACCTTTCCCAATCTTGCATTTTATACAAAAGACCTCCTGTGTCGTCACCGAATCTCCCCGTTCCCTCTCAATCTTTCGACATTAAAGGGAGAGAGATTTCCGAGATGATGAAATGACACAGAAACAAAGGCAGAGAGGCCTGTGAGGAATTAGTCAAAATGTGATTGCACTTTTATCTCCAGCACTTCCAATCCTATTTATCCTCCAAGGACGCTCCAGAAGAGGAGATGTGCTGATATTTGTGAGGATTGTTATTGATCTGGTTGGGCGACTAATCCAGTTAGTCCCAGCTGAGGGGAATGTGGTGCTTAATGGGGGCTGCAGGTCTGTAAGTGAGTAGACAGACATCACGATTGTTGGGCCAATTATAGTTGACTTTTTGACCTTAGTTGGACCAAGTCTCTCACGTCCTGAGTCAGTTGGAGTTGCCTGCCTGGACATGAATTCATTCAGTGGTGTTTTGTTATTCTAATAACTGCTTTGCTCTGTTTCTTTGCCTTATTTTTGCACAAAATAAATACAAAAACATTTTAAGCCTCTATGGCTTAATGAATGGCTCTATGAATGGCAAAGCCAGTCGGTTGGGCTGTTGCTCCACCACTTTGGTCCAGACTGAAATATTTCATGATCATGGACTACTATTATGTTTGGCACACACACTTATGTTGTTAACAAGATTAATTAATAATAATTAATAATAACTCTGGTGATCTCTTAAAGGTACCCTTGACTCAAAACTTTGTTCTCTTATGTTTCTGTCCCATTAAATATCTGACCTTGACTATACTAACTTGTATCTTTGCTAAGCTTCTCTGGAGCCTCCTTCCACTGTCCACCAAAACCCCCACTGCTGCAGATCTTATCATATGTCTCACAACCATTAATGCTGTGTCAGCGCCTGCCTACAAGCTAGCAAGCTAACAAACAACATAAATAAAAGATGCTAACTACACTTGTCATTCTGATACATCTGCTAGTCGCCAATTTGGTGCAACAGACTCAACACAACATCTGAGTCTTGGTCTGACTAAAATAAACCGTGATGCAAGAGAAGGATCCAATCACAGACTGGAGCACATTCAGGGACAAAACTATCAACACCACCAATTACATAAATGTCTGTGATGGATTATATTTGTAGAAAAAACAGAAGCAACTGTTCCCAAAACTACAGTTAAATTATTTCACTGCCAAAAACCATTTACCAATCACCACAATCATCCAGGATGCCATAATCCAGCTACAGTTGTAGTTTGTGTTAAGTGCTAATAAGAAAATGTTAGCATGTTAACACACTAAACCAGTATGGAGAACATGGTAAATTATACCGTCTAAAATTAGCATGTTGGCATTGTTATTATGAGCATGCTAGCTTGCTGACATTAGCATTTGGCTCTAACGTCACAGTGTAGCCTCACAGAGCTGCTAGCATGACTGTAGACTTTGTCTTGTTGGGGGGTGTTTATCTTTGATTTGCAAGGTTTCTGTTCTCACACAGATTCAGGGTGTTTGTTAGTGACATAACTAATCATAGTCTACCTGTCTGTCACTCTGTGTGGTGTCCTCTGTATTTACACAGTTGTTCAGTGTTTGCTTCTTCTCTTTCACTGTCAGCACTAAAAGTGTGTTCCCAGTTTCAGGGGGTTTTGTGTAAGCAGCCATATGAGAGGCGTGTTGTTCACTCCAAACTTCCTCAGCCTGGTGGCACCAGCCACCCCGGAGAGCTGAGCTCAGTTAGGGGAGAGAGAAAAGCTGCCTCTGTAAATTTGGTATTGATTGGTGGAAAAAGTAGATGTGTGAGTCCGTGTTTGGACCTGAGCCATGCTCTGATAAGCGCTAACAGGATTGCAGGGTGGAGTCTGTGAGGTGTGACGGGACAACAGGCTGAGAGGAGGAGAAATATAGAGTGTGGAGGTGAACACAAACAGGCGCACAGTAAATACCAGATGTGAGAAACATATTTAGGTTCTTCACGTGGACGTATGCAATACCACAATATACTGCACTAAAAATGCAACTCCTGCTGTCAGAAATGTACTGTTACGGATTATCTGAACTACTTTATGTGGAGGTAAATCCAGAAGTACCTGTATGCTGGCGTAATCCCTCAATGCATAGGAAAACTGAGTGCACACAGACGCAGCAAGTTTGGTTGGTGAAAACTCAACCAGAGAGTTGAGCTGTAAACTGTGATAAACAACAAAAACAACACAGTCTCTCTCAACTCAGTAAGTTGTTATTACCAGTGGAAAAGATGGACAAAGCAATGAAAATGAGGCCTAACTATACTTTTAAAGTATTCAAAATGTAGAATTCCCTCTCTCAGAGTGTTGCCTTATATTTTATATACAATATCATTGGATTGTTATTACTCAGGTATTCATTTAGCTTATTTTACCTACTTCAGTGGTGGGTAGAGTACTGACGATCTATGCTTGTGTAAAAGTACAATTACTCCCATGGAAATGACCGCGTTAAAATAAAATTTACCCGGTAAATACATTACTCAAACTCCAACATACCGTTAAACTTCAGTTTAGGCTAGTCCCTTTTACTAGCTCGGTGTTTCTATACAGTTTGACAAATAAATACCTGTCTCAATTAGAAGCCTGGTCTGGTTGCCGAGAAGTTCTTTGGATGTGTGAAACCAGTTTGTTGACTACCCGCTTGAGCGAACATTAGGAAGCTGTTCAGATCGCACATACAATTATAAATGCTTAAACTTTTGTTTATATGGAGATGCTACACATTGTTAGCGTGGCTGATTTAATTTAACTGAGACCATGAAACCAGAGAAGAGCGTAAGTCATTCAGATTTACCACTATGACGAGAAAACAAGTGGTAATTCCCTTCATCTGAGGCAGTCATAAAGTCTGAGTCTGTGTCTATTCCTCGATTACCCTCTAAGTTATTTATATTCTTTAAGTCCGTAAGGGTCCTCAGATCAAAACAGTCAGTGATTTTCATAGAAATTAATCCAAGTTCTGAATATTTATTGGATATTTCATTGACAGGATAAAGTATGTACCATCTTTGCTGAGCCACAGATATGTGTAAAAGGAATTAAAGGGCCTGTCCCATATATAAGCCTGTTGTGTTCAGTGATTTAAGCAAATAATATATGTAAATAATATTGTGTAGAGGATATTACTACATGGACTCAGAAACACTTTGGAAAACCATAGTCAGTAAACACAAGTCATTGCTCTATCTACAAATGCAAGTTGATACTAGCTTGCACATCTGTGAAGGCACCATGAATGCTGAAAGGTACACACAGGTTTTGGAGCAACATATGCTGGCATCCAGACGACATCTCTTTCAGAAATGTCCCTGCGTATTCCAGCAACACAGTGTCAAGCCACATTCTGCAGGTACTGCAGCAGCATGGCTCCGTAGTAAAAGAGTGCGGGTACTTGACTGGCCTGCAGTCCAGACCTGTCTCTTGTTGAAAATGTGTGGCGCATTATGAAGCATAAAATGCAGAAATGAAGACCCTTGGACTGTTGAGTAACTGAAGTCGTATATTGAGCAAGAATGACAAATAATTTCAATTTCAAAACTTTAACTATTAGTTTCCTCAGACCGCTTCCTGAGTGTTCTTAAAAGAAAAGGTGATGTAACGCAGTGGTAAACATGCCCTTGTCACAACTTTATTTGCAAGTGCTGCAGGCATGGCATTCAAAATGAGCATGTATTTATAAAAAAGTGTCTGAACATTAAATATCAAGTCTTTGGACTGTATTTTATTGAATACAGGTCAAAAAGGGTTTTACACAGCGTCCCAACTTTTTTGGAACTGGGGTTGTACATTTATCTGTATGTTTCCATTTACTGGGAAACCAGTGACACAAGAGTCTGATGACAGTTGCTTTGGTGGTATATGTGTGATGTTGATGAGTTAACAGCTTGATCAGACAGTCCGCTGCAACATAGGCTGATGTCATATGATCTCACCTGGAGGTTTGAAGTGAAGTATCCAGGCTTCTTTTCTTCCCTTTGTCCTCTTCTCACGACTGTTCATTATATAACTCAAATGTTATTAGTGGAAATAGAACAGAGCCATAATATTGCAAATGGAAATGAAAAGTGTTGCTGACTGAAATGAAGATTTACAGAACTCATTCCTAAAAGAAAGGGCAGGGACACAGCTGTCTACTTAACACATATGTCGGTGGGTCAGTGACATGTTAGTTTGTTTAATCTGTAACCATGCATCTTATATTTTAGGGCACATTCTTTATGTGTATATTTTTTACCTTCTCAACTAGTGGTAACTGTCGCGGCGGTAGTGGAGTAAAATTTCCCTCTGAATCGAAGCAGAATAAATATATAAAGTAGCAAAATATAGAAATACTTGAGTAAAGTACCTCAGAACTGTACTTAAATGCAGTACTTGAGTAAATGTTTTCACCGCCGCTAAAGACAGCTTGTTCCCTCTCATGTTGAAAGTCAGTTGCAACACATACAACCAGATCCTGTCAAAATAGGCAGAGAAATGTGTGTTCGCTTTAGCGCGCTCATCCCTGTGTGTTCAAAGGAGCGTCGGCTCCACTGAAGACAGAGCGGTTGACATCACAGACGCCTTGTAGTTACATAACTCACTCTATATTTCTGTCTGTCTCTCTCTCTGCCACCTCCCCTCGCTACCTCCATATCCATCTCTGTCCTCCTCGCTGCCTCCCTCCCTCCTGTCCTCCTGTCTCCCCCTTTTGTTTTGGTAGACGAAAAGAAGTAGGACAGGCTCTATACAGAACCTCGTGGTTTGCTTTAATTCCCCCGCTCTCACCATCTTTAAGTTGTGTTTTTTTTTTTTTGTTTTTTTTTTTCCTGTCCTGCCAAATATTTGTTGGCGGGGAAAAAGGAAAAGCCGAGCACGCCCGCTGTTGCCTCACTGTATTCTTTACTTATTCAGCCTGTTTTTCACCTCAGGTGTGCCAAAGTAGGTAGCGAGAATCCCCCTGACGAGTGAATTAAAATCAGACAAAACTGTAAGATGTTTTTCGTCACTATTTCAGCGTGTTTCATCAGACGACAGCGTGTCCTATCCGGAAAAAGCAAAGCACATACAACAGAGGATGTACAGTATGTGAATGAACGTAGACACATAGAGGGATTATAACTTTGATGACGCTCGGGTTTGAAGGATTTTAATCGTATTAGAGTGCTTCTTTGTCTTTCACCCCTCTGTGTTTCCCAGCAGACTTCACTCAAGCACCAAACGTAGACGTGTAATTACATTCTGGTCATGTGATGAGCTTCATAAAGAGTTGTTCTCATCTCTCACGGGCTAGCGTTGGGCTCACACTCCCATCCTGTCCTCTCTCCTGGGGGAAAAGCAGTGCTCATGTTTTACTCGTTTTTCTTTTCTCACGCCTGCCCTGTGTGTTTTTGTGCCCTTCCAATACTCCATCATGTACGTCCAGGTGGATGCTACAAGGCAAAGCTCCTCCAGTCTGGGAAACGTCCTCTCTCCTGTCGTCCTTTAGCCGGCTCAGTGGGACCTCCGAGATAGATTTTATGATTTTTGTGGGATGTAGGAAGTTTTTTAGGGGACACTGAATGTGAGCCCGCACTCTATCCACAGTGTGTGTGTGTGTTTGCAGTCCTACAGGTGAGTGATTATAGAAGAGACGCAGCGCCCTCCTTCACCTTGAGACTCCTGCAGCAGTCGCTGGCGGAGTAGCGGAAGGAGGGGCTGGCGAAGCTGTCTGCGAAATGATTGATGGGTGTATTTTGAGAACATCCCCAGCAGAGCATGCCTGAGGCCTGGAGATTGGAAAGAGGATTCAAAAGAGTGTGTGGCAGGTGTGTGTGTGTGACGGGTGGGTTCATGAATTAGCTGCCAGTGTGTGTGTGTGTGTGTGTGTGTGTGTGTGTGTAGCTGCGTTGTATTTTTTAACTGTATCCAAGCCAAGTGATATGCTAAGTAAAGCCTGGCAACAAGTCAACACAATATCAAGATCATGATTCAGTAACGTGTTGGATAAGTTATTGTAAAATATCATGATATATGTCAAATGTGGTGCTTTCCAGGTCTTAATGGCTGCCTTCCAGTTTAAGGATAAGACTGGCAATATTCTACCTTTTACTCATCGTAAACAAATACAAATTGATCCCACTAAAAGTATTGCTTGTGTCGCCAAAGCTTGATAAACTGTAGCTCAGGTCTGCGTGCCACAGGCTACTGTTCAGAACCATCGACTGTATAAAGTAACAGGTGTAGCCACTGTTGCGTCACCCATTGGTTTGTGGACTCCTGTTTCGAAGCCTTAAGTTTGGCTGTCACCATCTTAGATTTCGGGATCCAGCAGTGACCAGATCTGGATGGAGAGTGGAGCTAACCCTGACGCTAGCTGCTAGCTTGATCAGCACTGTGCATTTACAGCCGCGGGGGAGCTGGAGCCTATCCCAGCTGTCATTGGGTGAGAGGCAGGTCACCAGACTATCACGGGGCTGACACAGAGACAGACAACCATTCACACTCACATTCACACCTACGGACAATTTAGAGTCACGAGTTAACCTGCATGTCTTTGGACTGTGGGAGGAAGCTGGAGTAGCGAGAGAAAACTCATGCTGACGCAGGGAGAACATGCAAACTCCGCACAATTTTTGTATAGCTTACTTTATTTGGTAAAAAATAAATGTTTAAGCATATACACTGGATTGATTTAATTAACTTTAACATACTTAAAGTATGCACTGTGAAGCTGTAGTGTCAAGGATAACAGAAGTACTGGATCAGGACTCAGCAGGGTATCAGCAGCTATTTTAAATTACTCAAACTTAATCACATCATTCCTTGTCTGAAAGACAGAATATCTGAATTTATAGAGGGACTTTTAGTGCAACCAGATGCTAATTGAGATTCTTTCAGTCCACCAAAACATTAGAATTAGCTTTCATTATTGTCTCTCTCTTGGAGCCAGCCTCATGTGGCCATTACAGGAACTGCAGCTTTTGGCACGTCTGTATTGGCTTCATCTTTCAGCCCCGCAGGTTGCTACTTGTTCAACACAGACACACATGCACTGGGTGACATGTTCCTTCATTCCCATTAACATGGGAACAGCAGTTTATTTCCAGCTGATCCCACAAAACAAAATACTCACCAGAGCACCAAATATGTATTAATCCACCGCTAAAAATAGTCCCTAACAAATGCCCTCTTGTTTGAGTAATGTTTGCTACAAACTACAGTGCCCAGCTGTTTTAGGAAATTGCTGAGCCTTTTTCATTTTGTATATTTGTGAACTGTATTAAAGATTTACAGCTTCCGAGGGGATTAATGTTCTCGGTGCTGAGTTGCTCAGACAAGCTGGGAAGTAGTGGTTGTTGGGTTTGTTTTATTTCATACACCTTCTCTTTTAAGTCATGGACTTTGAAAGTTTGAGCGTGCTGACCCATAAAAAGGAACAGTGACTCATTCTACTTGTTATAGTTTCATGAGGCTGGGCACTAGATATTATATCAATATTGTGATATGAGTCTAGATACATCTTAGATAGGGGACATCATAATATTGTGTGTTGTCTTTTCCTGGTTTTAAAGGCTGCATCACAGTAAAGTGATGTAATTTTCTTAAACTTAACAGACTGTTCTGCTGTTCTTTTATTTGCTTTTACCCATTTAGATATATCAACATTACTAATGATTATTTATCAGTAATCACTAACTGTAGCATCACATGGCTAGCTGTTATTAATAAGTTTAACAACAGAGTCAAGCCTTTTAAAAGCTTGGTGTTGGATGTTAGCCGCTGCTGCTAATTAGCTTGTGCTTACACTCCGTAGACGGTCCTTCAGCGTTATGTCTAAGCTGTTAGGCAGTTGGAGATCAGACCCTCAGCGGCATCGTATTGTCTTCCTCTAGAACTATGAAAGACGTCCACACCGCGACGTTTTGCCCTCAAGACAGCATGCTGCGGTTCTTCTTCTTCTTCTTCTTCTTCTTCTCTTTCTTCTCTGCAAACCAAGTTTAAAGCTACATGCACCGCCACCCACTGTGTCAGGTGTGTTGTTAAGTCACTAACTGGGTTTCCATCCAAATGTATCGCAAATTTAAGCAATTTTTGTGAAAATGCGCAAAAGAAAATGCGAATTTATGCATGTTTCCATTCTTTATTGTTTTGCGAGTATTGGGAGTGAACAGGTCGAGCAGTAGGTGGCGCTTCACATGAAAGATAAAAATAAAAATGCAAAAGAACACCTGTAAAAGAGGACAGCGTGAGATGACGTCATTGAGAGCGTCTCATGTCCACAACTACTGGCACATGTTCGCTTCTTTTATTAATTGAAGGCCGCCATTTTTTGACTGTGGACTCATGGAGCGGAAGTGTAGTAGAAGTGGGATCCGGTAGCCTACGTCTGTTTCCATTGCCAAAAGTCGCGTTTTCCTAATATCGATACGCTGACTTTTCCACCCCCTCCAAGCGTAAAAACTTTTTTTTTTCAATATTTCAGCCTTTTTTCAAATTTCTGGCGTTTCCATTCAAGGTTTTTTTTGTTTGTTTTTTTTTCGCAATTGTTGAAAGGATTGAAACCCAATGAGTGAAAGCTGGCTTCGTGCTATCGGCACTATTTATCGGCTATAATTTTGATTATTGGAATAGTTCATTATTATTAACATGTCCCATTATCGGCTGATCATTTTTCGCCTTTTCATTTATCATGCATCCCTAATATCTCAATATCGATATCACGCTATTTGGTCAAAATTAGTATTGTGATTACTGAGTTTCTCCATATATCCAGCTTTATTTTTATATTACTTCTCCACATACAAATTTCCAACAATTTACCACAATTTACACCATGCACATTATAATCTCCTACAGCACATGTGGAGGTATTTAATCATGTCCAGCCAAAAGTCCACAGTCCCAGAATGTTCATTTTTATATCAGAAAGAGCGACAAGCTGCAAATATTCACATTCACGTTCACAACAAAGTTGAAACCTTGAATTTCGTGTCAGATTTGCTTGACAGGTCACTTTAAAATTGACCTGATTGTCAAATTTGATTATTTTCTGGTCAATTGACTAATCATATAATCAAATAATTGTATCAGCTCTAATACAGTTACTGTGATAGACGGTTTCAGACATATTTTCTGCTTCTACCTCTAAACATCCCCCTGTCTGTCCAATTTAATACAATTTAACATGTTAAGATTTGATTATGCTCAAATTAGCTTTTAAATCAGTTTGTGGCAGGACAGTATGACATTAGCAATTTAAAGCAAAACAGAATCATGTAATTGCTTTTCACAGCACTTGTCCAAAATTCTACTCATACGTCTTTATGACATTTTTTATTTGTCTGTTTGGACTCTAATTGAGTTAGAAATTAGTTGAATCTAATTAACCTTAATACATAATTTTATCTAATCAACAGCATCCAGGAAGCTATTATAAAACAGGCCACTTTACATAATCATCCTATTTAACACCTCACAGAAAGGTCTGACAAAGAAGCACTTTCTGTGCTCCACTCGTGACCCCGCAGGGACGGTGAGAGGGTTTAGTTGTGCAGTATTGCAGATGGAAAGTAAAAGAGGAGAAAGTGTGTGTTTTTATATGCAGCTGTAATTTTATTATTTATTTTTTTTCACATAGAGCTCGCCAAATAAAGCAGAACTTTGGAGGCAAAAGAGGAGAGAATAAGTGCCAGGTCACAGTTCAGTGCATCTCCTTCTGTCCCTGGAATGTCCTGATAAGCTACAAGCTTGTGAATTCAGTCTTTTTTCCCTTCTCATTTTTATTCTGGAGCTTAACTATTGTCTGCTTCGCTCCGAGACAGAGACCAGTGGGACTTTGAGGGAATGTAAGGACATGCGTTTCTCCACAGCGCAGGTGCATTTAGCAGGAAAACAAGTCGTGGGAAAAGAAAAAAAAAAAAGCACAGTAGCTCATTGAAACGGAGCATTACACTGTGGAGGAGAACACTGATGCCAGCAAGTGACACAATTAACTGATTTGTTGTCAGAGCCATGGCTGTTGCATTGACTTTCCCTGTCACAGTGGAGATGTATGGGTTTGTTAATCATCCTCTAAAAGACTTGAACCTAAAGCCTTTTTCCACTGTGGGGGGACAAATGCACTCGTGGTTAATGTCAGTTGGCCGGTGATGTGGAAATATGACAGTATATCTCAGTGCATCAATCTGTGTCAGACCTCGTCCCAGCCTGTGCAGTTTTATCACTCTACACTGATATTCAGCCATATGATTATCTGGCAGCTATTAGTATGACTGGGATGGTGCACGCGTCCTCGGGGATCTCTAACATGTTGATAATGTAGTCACAGAGACACATGTACATACTGAGCACGTGTGAGCTTCACTGCACAGCCTCAACTGATACATATTTAAAGGGATAGCTCTGATTTTCTTCAAGTGAGGTTGTACGAGGTTATTATTTATAATCGGTGTATTACACACAGTAGATGGCAGGTGGCAGGCCCCCAGGTAGAGAAGCATGTGGGAATACCACCAAGGAGGCTGAGCTGTGTGCTGCTAAAGTTCAATCAAACTCAGGTTTGTTTCCCCCTAAGTGCGGTTCGTTTGGGCAGGTGTGAACACAGCAATCGTACTCAGGTGTGCACCAAATCAACCGATCCGAGACCTTCTTGAAGTGGTGGTCTTGGACCGGTTACAAACGAACTCTGGTGCAGTTGGTTTGCGGTGAGAACATGTTCCGGCCTCGTTTTCAAACTGTATGGTTTGACTAAAATGAACAATGACAGCAATATAGTCCACGATGAGCAGCGCTAAAATCAACCTGCGTAGTTGTCCCTCCATTGTGACATTAGAAAGTGTCACATTTATCTTGCAAGTGTGCTCTTCTTCAACGTTTGCTTTACTTCCTGGATTTTTCCCACATGGAAATTCTGACCAATCAAGAGCAGCTTTCTCACACAAGGCATTTTGTCTGGTCTATTAAAGATTTCTATTAAAGAGCCCAATGTGTAAAGAAAATATTTTTACCTTATGTAATCAGTTTGTCATGATCTCACTCTCTCTCGACTTTTGCTGTTTTTTTACTTTCCTCACTTCTGCTTCTCTCCTCGTTCACTGAGCAGAACATGGTGAAGCGGCCAAAAAATAGCTGACAGGGGCTGACCAGGGGCAACGGTGCAGGACACACTGCCCTGACTAGGGCAACAATCAGCTCAGCATTGGCTGACCATCAGCTTGGTGTGTCATGGCTTGGTTTGTACCAGGAGACAGATTATTTGCAGAATTATCTTCCTCCTCAAAACAAACGGATCTGGTGATTTCAACCGGTAAAAACAATAAATAAAGCAATTTTATTTTGTTTTTGAGACGGTGCTCATCGCAGAGGGGCTGTGAACGGTGTTGACTGTTACACCAGTGTTTGGCAGTGTTAATGCTGTGGACGAAAAATATGCCAAAAAAATTTCATGAACCTTTTTTTCCGTGACAAATATGAGACAATGACGAGCTAAAAACAGATCTTGATTATAACAGCCAAGACGAAATCTATGCTTAATTTTTGTTGACGAGATGAGACATGCTGAAAATGTTAGTGTTGGACTATTGGACATTGAAAGCTGAGAACAGCGTGCTTACAGTTATCTTCAAAAGCTGCATTAGCGACAGGCTGGTAAACTCCAGCAAATAGCCTACACCAGGATGTTCCGCTAGCCAGCAAAAACACTTAAACTATGAAGGATAAAAAAGTGTGACTAAATACTTAAAGCATTAAAGCATTTCTCAAGACTAAGACAAAGACGACGTTGAAATGTAAACTACTATAAGTGAAAGTATTGAAGTGAACTGCAAATATTGAAAGTATAATGCATGTGCTTCATGTCATTTCAGAGGCCACACAAAATGTTTCTGAGGGCCGCCATTGGCCTAAAGGAAGCACTTTGAGAAACAGTGTCTGAGACCATTTGCTCCCTCACGAAAATGTGCATCTCATAAGTTAAAACTTGCATCATTAATGTCCACATAGCAGCTCTGCGTCTGCTGGTGTATCGCTGCGTTTCTTGGCGCATAATCGTCACCTGTAGATCAGTGCACTAGTGTGAACCCGTGTGCCGGTCCAGCCTCTGTCCCTGAAACAACCTTTCATTCTCTGCCCCAGTCTCCCCCCTCCAGTGAAACAGAAGAAGCTAATCCGCCCGTCTTGCAGGTGAGATTTTCTCTGCCAAGTCATGTTTACCCGTCAACACACTCAGCAAGGCTCAGAAGATATTGCGTCTGACAGGGCTATGCTCCCCACAAAGCACACAGCGTCTCTTTATTTACATCTTTGTTGATTGTGCTTTTGATTGTGACAGGCAGGATTGTGAATATCAGCACACAAACTGGAAAAATGGTTCTTTTGTTGACTGGGGAGGGAGCAGACTTTATAAATCATAGGGTACAGTGATTGAGGAAATATTGAGGCTGAGTTCTGTTCATCAGCCCTCTCAGGTCCTCTGGAAATATCATGTCTGAGTCACAGGCTGTAATTTTAGCCCTGTGTATATGCCATGCCTGGAGGGATAAATAATAGTGATAAGAATAAAAAATAAAGAAGAATCAAAGAGAGCATCATCAAGCACGTTGTTGTGTTTACTTTTCATACATTAGTGGTTGTTAGATTTATCAGAAAGTCAGCTGAGGTTTCCACCGGCAAAATTTCTGCTGATCTTCATAGTGAACCTGCAACCCTGGATAATCTTAAAATAAATGGCTTCATTTTTCTGCAATCACCTCCATATATCACTTTGAAAATGGTGGGAATTGAATTCACAGGTGGTCTGAGTGTATTAATGTTCAGTTGGGCAAGCGGGCAGCTCGTTCTGTCCCTGCTACAGAAACAAATAATACCTGTGTGTAATTCCTTATTTCGCCTAGTAAGGTCTGCTGAATTTATCTTCATTAAAGCTCCACACTAACAAGATAAAATATAACTCATAATTAGCTAGAGATATTTAAAGGGATAGTTCAGATTTTTAAAGTGCTGGTGTTAACATATTTTAGCCACCCAAAAAATCAATTAAAGTTGTTTGTGTTATTGTGTGACTTTGGTGAATCCAAACTAACCCTTTCAAACACCAAAGTTACACAATAACACGAACAAACTAACTTACCAAGCCAGCTGAGACCAGCAGCTCCTGTGTTCAGTGAGGTAAAATTACTGTCTTTCTCAATGGAGTCTGGCTTTGCCTGGCGATAAATCGATCTCATGTCAATATTTTGATAGGACACTACAAAATTAGTCCCTGATTCAGACCAAAGAAAGCCAACCAGGGACTAATTTTGTTACAAACTGCATAATTGCCTAGAGTTGGTTCGTGTTCTCACGGCAGCGTTTACAAGCGGACCAGATCAAATGCCTTGTGTGAGAAAGCTGCTCTGGATTGGTCAGACTTTTCATGTGGGAAAAATCCAGGAAGTAAAGCAAACGTTGAAGAAGAGTACACTTGCAAGATAAATGCGACACACTGTCACAATGGAGGGACAACTATACTACTACTATATTGCTGTCATTGTTCGTTTTAGTCAAACCATACAGTTTGAAAACGAGGCGCGGCTCCAACTAGAAAACAATGTTTGCATTGAATGTGCTGAATGTGCATATTAATATATATATATATATATATATTATGTTCTCCTCATGATAAATTATTATCACATTTTAATGACCAAGTACCTCAACTTATCACATTCCCATTAGACTCAAGTTGTGTTTACTACTAATTAATTTTAGCATGTTAGCACACTGATGTTCACATTTGGCCCAAAGCACTGCTGTGCCTTGGTACAGCCTCACAGAGACAGTAGCATGGCTGTCAGTCTTTGTGCTGTTAAAGGGGAACTCCAGCGATTTTACACTTCAAAGCTGGTTTACAGGTCTCGGAGAGTTCTGCTGCATATGTGGAAAAAGTTGCATGAAGCCTTTAGTGGCTCCAGAGAGAGCTGTGTGAAGTCTGATAAATGGCCTCAAGTGACTTGTAGTTCTGACAACTACTAGTTTGAAAGTGCAAAAAATTCTGGGAGTGTGGAGTTAGAAAGAGGTGAGCTTACCAGACCTCTGTAGCCAGCTACTCATCTGCACTGGAGGCTACTGGAGCAGCTCAAGACTACATTAGCTCCTACTACCATGACATGCATGAATCTCAGACCTGTTGGCGGTGGAGCTGAATTGTGGGTAAATGTGGCAGCCAGATTTTGACAAGGAGGAGGAATGCATAGCTCTGGTTCAGCTGCACTGATTTTTTTTTTTTCTTAATTTGACAGTGTTGCAGGAGTGTAATGCTGAATCAGTTGAGAACTCTTTAGTAATAAAAGGTTTGATAATCTGAATTTATTTAAGATATTCTGGGCTCTTAAAAATAAACATGCTTACCAGAACCATGTGGAGTTTGGCTTGTCCTCACGGGCAAACCCTCCTGGTAAACTTAACAAAGGTTCCTCCAGGAATCCTTTACGTAGACTGTACCTAGAACCCACAACAAAAGGTTATACCTTGAACCATCTGTGAAAGGTTCAGCCTATAACCCCTTATGAGAGGCTCTACAGAGAACGCTTCTATGGGGTAATGGTTCCTCAACAGAAGCCTCTTTGAGGGTTCCATCCAAAACCTTTCCACCTTTTACAATAATAGGGGCGTATTTTTTGACGCACGCTGTTTACCACTAGTGTGCTTTGGCCTTTCGTCTCAAGACTAAAACACACTGGCGCCAAACAACGTGCATCAAAACAGCAGCCCCTACCTTTTTAAGAACAGCCCCACCCCATCTGCGGCTAAATGGGTGTCAGCGCTCATGGACGATTCAAGCTACTGTCCTACTTCCTGCCTCCAATTCCCCACTTGCTGCTTGTACATACCGGCTCCTGTAGCAGCTCTTTTTCTCTGCTCCCGTGGCAGCTCAACTCCTCTTCTCGCCGTGGATGTGCAAAGAGAACTCAGTTGCTGTCTTTCATGTGTGTTGAACAATGAATGAGAAGGAACGAGTTGATGAGGTCGAGAATTATCCTGAGCTACACAACCCAACCCCTCATTATAAAGACAACGGCAAAAAAATATATCGCCTGGTGAGTCATAGCTCCGGAGATCGGCTCTTCAGGTGAGAAATCAAGTTTAATCAGTGGGTGACTACACATGATTCAAGCTAATGCAGATGTGGAAGGACAGATCTTCTAGGAAAAGTAGTAGGAACTGTAGGAACTGCGTCCTATTGGTGCTGGGGACGGCACTTGACAGACGGCGGCAATGGTGTGTTTCCACCTTTACAAAGAACCATTGACGAAACCTGTCTTTGAAAAATGGCTCCGTAGAAGAATATGGTTCTGGGTAGAACCTCAGCTTTTCAGAAAGAACCCTTTTTTACTAAGAGTGTACTAAGGTTTAATCGAAGAAGACGTAATCGACCTGTTTGGACTGCGCGCTTTATTTTATGCGATTTAAAAATCATAGTTATTGTACCTTAAAATATATTTCTGTTAATTCAGTGACATTTCACAAAGGAAACTCATAATTAAGGCCATTATTTTTTATAAGTTTGTCATATTTTCTTCGTCTGTGGTGGCATTTCAGAAACTTTCCAGCGTAGCTTTCAGTTTGCGGACTAGATAATTGAATTTGGATTGTGCTTACAAAGAGGGGGCTCTGCAGAGGTGACTCTGAGCCACTGCTCACAACAAAATGCACACTAAACTCCATTCATGTGTTCAGAAGTCTGTATATTGTATATTTTACTGGAGTGTGCCTCCGAGTGTGTGCTCCAAAGTCAGTGTTCCTAAACATCACACCGACTTTAGCCAGTGGATTTTGTGCCCTTATTGACCAGAAGAAACTTTCATTAATCAGTCGGGCGAAGTTTTTCACAGTAAACTCACTGCTTGAATGTGTGCTGCATTCAAAGGTGACATGATAAATGAAGCCCAGTATAGTGCAGTAAGAAAGGATTCTTTTTTTTTTTTTTTTTGGTTGTGACTTTAAAAGGCTGGAGGCGCTGAAAATGATTCGGTTCAGCCGGTTTGCTCCTGAAAAGATGGAAGAAAGGAAAGAATGAATAAAGGAAACAGGACATGTGTAAATCCCTCTGCTGTCTGTGGGCTGTGTGGTTTTGCCAACCTGTTCCTCAGATCGAATTAGAAGAAGCAGAATAATAAATGCACAAGCTTGTGAGCATGAAACTTAAAAAAAAAGCCTGTTCTGTCAGGCTGCATGTGAGATGAGAGGAAACTTAAGGAAGGAAGGAAGCAGAGATGGAGACGGAGGAGAAGAAGAAGGAGGGAATATAAGGTGAAGGAGAGAGATATTATTTAGTGGCACTGGGGGAGAGAAAATGTGGGGAAGATGCCAGGATGCCTCCTGCTGGTCGTAAGTGGCCCTCCACCTGTGACTGCAGGATGGATGTTGTGGCATGACCAGAGATTGCAAACATTTTTTCCACCCACTTCGGGGCTCCATCATAAGAGCTCCTACCTGAAAATTTCACACCAGCTTGACATTTCCTTCCTGGACGCATACAGCATGGCAGTGATAAGCAGTGCCGGCTTTATATGGCATACACACACACACAGACACACACACACACAGACACTCTCCTCTCTCCTTGTCCCAGAGAGTTAGCTCTCCATTGCAGGCTGCTGACAGAGAGGTTATAGACGACACTCAATGGAGCCAAACAAAAGGGAGCGAGCAAAGAGACAATCCACATAAGTTCAGCATTTATCAGCACACTGCTCAGTGAAAGTAACAGCATTTCAGTGTGTGTGTGTGTGTGTGTGTGTGTGTGTGTGAGAGAGAGAGAGAGAGAGAGAGAGAGAGAGACTCGCTGCAGCAGTGACACCACATGGAAGCCAGGCTGCTGAATAGTGGCCACTGTGGCCACAAGTAACAATTACAGGATAATTAAATTCTGAAGCACAGCATCAGAGTAGCAGTGGATGACAGTCATAGAGTCCATGATCAGGCTCAGTAACATCCAGCACATGCCAATATCTGCAGTATGTCAAGCCACTATGAGCTACTTGTCATACCAGACAAAGTAAAGGTTCGAGCAGCCAAATATTGGAGTGTATTGAACTAAGCAGGGGTGAGGTTGTTTTGGGGCCCCAACCCTAAACCTCAAGGGGTCCGTCTACTCCGCCTGGGAGATTATTTTCCACATTTAAGGTAGCTAAAGACCCGATCACACATTTTTTTTTTTCTTGAATGAATGTCACCATTAAAAAAAGCAAACGCTTGCTACGTCTTTTTATTGTTGCCAGGCAACCCCCCATCATGTCCCTACACTTCCTTTGTAATCAATACCTTTTTTAGTTGTTGTTTCACAGTCATCAGTATCTAGTCCCTAAAAGAAGGTACTTGCTGCAGCTCTGGTTGAGGGTGAGAGGCTGTCAGCACATCGCTTGTTGCACGCAGGGAAACAGAGATCTGTGTGGGTACATGAGACCCTTAAAAAAAGACGGTGCATCACGGGGCAGTACCACCAGGAGCTTCTCCTCGATGATGGTCATTTCCAGGCATATTTTAGGACGACTCGGGGGCAGTTTGACAACCTGCTGTCTATCATTGGACCGTATAGCTCTGGGTATCCAGCAACCGCTACCACCAGTTTCTCCTCCATTGTTTACCAACTGTAAACTTGCTGTCATGACCACCACAGATGGCCCGCCTCTCAAAGCATCCACTTGAACAATGGAGAAAAAGGAAAAAAGAGATGGCATGGGACGCTTTTCCACTCTGTGCTTAAGTTTTTTCAACTTGAGGAGTTCGGAGGGAGCACCCCGGCAAAAACACCGGGCGCCTAGAGCAAAGAAATGCGAGGCGCGTCTGATTGCAGAAAATGCGAGCAAAAAGCGTCATACTCATTGAATACAATTGCAAAAAGGCACCTCCAGCTGCTAAAACATTTTTGTGTCATCAGGGCCTAAGGGGTCGACAGTCACCTGCATTCAGTGTTGGAATTTGTCATCGCCCCTGACTGCAGAGATTTCTCTGGATTCTCAGAATTGTTCATAGTGTTATGGATGTAGATGGTGATATCCCCTAAGTTCTTTGCAATTGTGCTTTGACAAATGTTGTTCTTAAACGGTTGGACTATCTTTCAAGCCGTGTGAGGTAACAGAATGCCTAAAAATCTGTTCATGATTTTGGAAAAACATGGTAAATGCCAAGTAAAAGAAAGTCATCATGTACAGCCCACGTCCTATTTTGTTTCTAATTGTTCTTCAACTGTCTTCATCATTCTGAAACCACAACAAAACAAATGCTCAGGTCAACAAATTACATCTCCTGCCACCAAAAAGAAGGCAAAAATTGTCTGTCAGTACTTTTAAGTTCCACAATATAGGTCGGGTAGCAATTTGGTTTACAATACAGGCTTTCCCACACATTAATGTATTCGTGGCAGCCCGCCTTGATTAAAGCATCTGCCACCACATTTTGATTTTCTATTGTTGGAGTTGGACTGTTCATTAGGTGGAGTATAGAAACAATCCGGTCATTCATTACTCCACACTATCGGTTCGTTGTGCTGGGGCTAAAGTTTGCTTTCACTCGTAAACAGCTGCTCTTTGCATCCATCGGATCTGATCGGATCGACTGATCAGTTATCCACCGCGCTCCTCAAAACTCCACAAACTGCTGCTGAGGAGGGGAAAAAAGAACAGTACAGACTGTGCTGCATTCACAGACCATCAAAAACCTCCAAATGTAGAAGCAAGAACCCGCCCATCAGCTGCCGCCACTCATAGAAACCTGAAAGATTGAGGGTTTTCAAGAAAGCATTTAGGCCTGAGCCTCAGAGCCCAGCCCCCGCTCAGCCACCGGAGCAAAGCAAGAGTGCGTTTGATTTCTTATGCATTCAACTTTTTATTTATGAGGGAATCAATGTGTTCCTTGTTCTTTTTAAAGGTTTTTCTGTTGGCAATAAAAGCATTGTATTCCCCCTGGTTGGAAAGAGATTGTAAGTAAAACCTCACGGAGGAAAGCATGAAATCAAATAAAGATAATTATGGAAGAAAAATAAAAGAAAACATTGTATTCCCAAAGTTAAAAGAAAAGATTGTCTGTAGTATTTACCTCATTTATCACGTTTCCAGACAGTGAAGTTACCCATTCTCGAGACATGATGGGTAAGACTATGATTGTATGTCTAGGTGGAAGCTTGCTTTATGACATGCAATAAAACAGTAGCTCCCAATCTTTTTGTTCGACATTTTGAGAAATGCACTCATTGACTTTTTTGACAAGAGTTAAATGAAAGAATCAATACCACTCTATTTGCCTTTTAAAGGCTACAGTATGTAACTATTGAAAGAAAACATTCAGTCTCTCACAAATAAAGGTAAAATCATAACCAGCACATCACACCATTCTCAGGTCAGTACTCTGAAGGGTTTTTCTAGGACTTGGTTTGGTTTGGAATATCCAAGTGGCTAAAGATGAGTGATGTTAGCTAATGTTTGCAAGATATTACTGTGATATTGATATGAATGTGTCAGTTCACTGTCTTTGGAGACTCTACTTGTGCTACTGTTATTGTGTTTCATCCTGTTATTGACCCTTTCTAAGACCCGCCTAGTGTTGCTCTTTGCTCCAATAACAGTTAAGCGAGCTTGGCACCTGTCAGAACCAAGGTCAGCTTTCTCCTATGTGCTAGGCTAATCTATGTTGAAAAGCAAACCAAATTTTTAAGGTGGTTAAAAGATGTGTCTGGGGGACTGTCACAATCTTCACGGACACACATTACATCGTATATAGTCACATCTTAAGTTAGTTAATGTTAGGGAAAAGCTAGTGAACTAGTTGGGTAACATATAGCATCAAGAGGAGTTCAGGCGCATTTATACGTCTGTTTCAAATGTTGCAAACAGCAACAAAGGGGGGCAAGACTTTGAATCGATCAGTGTTCCTTCGAACAGTTAGTGGCCTCTGTTTATCAAAAGTTATATATTCTCACTTTGAGTATGTAGCTAGAGCCATGAGACGATTAGCTAGCTACCTTGACAGAAAGATTGGAAGCAAGGGGGAACAGCAAGCCTGGCTTTGTCTAAACTGAATAAAAAGAGTCGCAACACCTCTAATTCTGACTAATTAACCTGTTTAGAGGGGAAGGTAGGCATTTTAAGGAAAGTTTGGAGAAAGCCAAGCAAGCTGTAATAGTAGCTAGTGTTATCGCTAAGCTAAGCTAATCACTGGATGACCCAGAAAAAAGTGATTTGCGGGGTGGTTTTTTGTCTTAATTGTCTGTCTGGGTGAAAAAAAGAGCATTTGGATTTGACTGCAGGTGTTAGATGATAAATATTTTAAAATAAAATGAGAATAATAACAATTTAATTGCATTTTTTAAGGTTTTAATCCTCTAAATACTGACTCTGTGTGTTGGCTCTATTCCTATGCCAACTGGAATATGAGAGCCGCTTTAATCATGTGCATCACTAACAGGCATGATAACTGTGGAGATGTGCTGCTCAGTGTGGTGAGAATAAGCAAAAAATATGTATTTGAATTATATTTCCTAAATTACATTTGTCTTAAAGTGTAATTTCTTAGTTTCACGTGTATGAAATGTCTCAAAGGGCTCACTTTAAACCTGCCGCCTCGCCTGCATTGTTTGAACAGTGCATGGTTATTGTAGGGTTTGTGGCCATGGATCTTGTCTCGGCAGGTCATGTCACGAAATTAAAGATCATATGTTTGGATGGTTGGGCTGGTGCTTCAGGCAGGAGTTTGGACTCTGCTTAAGCTCCATACATAACACATAGACACAAGAGTATCAGTCTTCTCATGTATCTCAAAAAACATATTTTCCCAAAATGTTGAGCTGTACCTTTTCATGCTGAGATTTGGAACACAGCGGCGTCACTTAAAGGAGATCCAAGCGGGCAAAAATAAAACGTGCAATCAGGCAATCATTATTGCCATTTTGGGTTTTCTCATTTTTAGTTTCACCTCCAAAAAAAAAAATCTGTGCACAGCTCGGTCTGTGGAGTATGTGTTCCCTCCTCTCTGCTCCTGAAAGTAGAGACATTTCTGGCTTCCTGCAGCTCCTCCGGTGGACATTTTAATAGAAAAGCTTTTCATAAGAAGACTGCCGAAATACACGACAGCCCTTTGATCTCCTGCATTTGTGTGTCTATGTGTGTGTGCATATGAAAAGTGATAGTGTGTGTGCGCGTGTGTGTGTGTGTGTGTGTTGGAGTAAGTAACATAATGTGTGTGTGCATTCGTGTGTGGCGCCCAGTAAAGGTGAGAACATGAAACACTCTCTTTCATATTTAATGAGTGGAGATGGGGCTAAGGAACGTTGCAGTGTTCACAGGAGGTATTCCCGTGGGCTGTCAACCTGCTCGCAGCACTTAGTTATATCACTCACAGCCCTGTGTGTGTGTGTGTGCGCGTGTGTGTGTGTGCTGTAAGTATGCATTTTAGTGAGTGTGCAGGCAGAAAATAGTCCGTCCTACTAAAAGTTTAATAATTTGTTTTGAGGGGATGGGGGCAGGGGTTCAGAGAGGCATATGGCACGTGCGTGAACACTGCACCAGCATTGTTTTGATTATTCCGCGCTGCGTGAGAAGACTGGGAGGGGTGGGAGTATGCACAGCTATCTCTTGAGTCTGTAAACTAGGCCGAGCAGTAATAATAAATGTATGCAATGACCATACAGTGTATTATATCCTTGGTGTAAGGTTGTCTGTGTGTGTTTCTCCCAAACTGGAGCCGTGCCCTCGACCAGCCGCGGGCACCTCAGGAGCCCGAGGTGCTTTAACGCTCCCTCTGGTTGCTTCCCTTTCTGATTAGGGAGCATTTTCTCTGCTGTTATCTCCGCTCTCGTCCTGATTAACTTCGTATTGTCGCTAATCAAAGCCGGTCTGATTCTTAGCTGAGATGCACTGGAACACACTGTCCCCGAGCTCCGGCGCTAGATTCAGCTTAGATGCTATTTCAGCAGGAGCTTCTAACACGACGTACCCAAACTTGGTTTCTGAATGATCATGCTATTATGCTGAAACACTCCATTTGGGAATAAGCTTTAAATGCTAATTGCTCCTATCCTGGAAAGCAAACAGGGGGCTCCTTCTAGACATGTTTTGAAGAGCTGTGTTTTGCCAGCGAGCCGAGGGGCAAAAGGAAAGAGGAGAGGGCAACTTTGATAATCCTGTCCAGCGTGACTGATGACTGTCAGGAGTTTGAGGAGAAGCTTTGATCAGTGAGAACAAAGGCAGCATGTTCTGCAGTACAGTGCACATACAAAAAGAGGCTGAGAGAGCACAAATATCTATGACTTTGCACCCATACTGTATTTTCTTTTCTTCTTGTTATTCTTTTTGAAAAGTTAGAAGCCGCTTTGGAAAGTTGAAGCAGTCTGTTGTATTCTCAGCCACGCTTGCAGAGTCCGTCCGTCCACCGCTTTGATCCAGACCTGAATATCTCAACCACTATTAAATGGATTGCTGTGAAATCTCGCACTGACATTCATGTTTCCCAGAGGATGCGTCTTAATGACTTCGGTGATCCCTCGACTTTTCCTTTGGAGCCATTGACATTTGTGGTTCTGAGTGAACTGCCTCAACACTTATTGTATGGATCTCAGTGATATTTGCTACAGATATTCAGGGTCTCTAGAGGATACATTTTAATAACTTTATGACCTTTTATCCAGCAGCATCATCATGTCAAGGATTCAGTTTGCTCAGTGCTGCAGTTTATGACAAATACCATTGACTGTATAAAATAATGGACGTAGCTTTTTTTTGGGACCAGAAGTGACCATATTTAAATAAGATGTGGGACGTGTGGAGGAGTGAGGGCTGAATCTGACGCCTCACAAACAGCCTGCCACTCAAAACGGCCCAGTCCTTAATTATACATAGCGTATGCCTCATTAAAATGTAAACAGGTGAGCTTGTTCATGGTTTATGTAAAAATTCCTCCCTGTACAGTTGTCATCAATATTAGAATTAGCTAGAAAGACCAGAACCAGGCTGTAAACATGTTTATTTCTGTTGTTAATTTTTTATATAGGGGTCTGTGGGGATTGACAGCCTCAAGTGGCCATTAGAGGAAATGCAGTTTTTGTCATTTCCATGTTGCCTTCATTTTTCAGCTCTGAACGTTGCTGCTTGACACATACTTGCAAAACTAACGACAGTCCCATAAGCTTTATTTCTACTCTTGCGTTCAGTGCCAGTTAGCAAATGTTAGCATGCTAACAGGCTACATGCGGATCTGTGTGCACGTTTTGCGTCCGCAGGATCCATCCCTTCCACACTTTCCGCTAATTGTTTATAAGCAGCAACCAGTAGTGCTGCATTGCATTTAGAGAGAACGACCATCAAGGTGGCCGCTTTTGAAGCTGAGGTCTAGGTGACTTTATGCAATTCAGGGGCGTCAAGCGCAACTTACCACTTCTGGATACTCCCCAAAAAAAACGTTAAAACTAACAGTTGTCAATCTAGAATGAAGGCATATCCATCAACTGCAAGGTCGGGCGCTGGGTGCTACTCTTGTGCCTTTTCAGCTTTTAAAGCGCGGCTGCAGGTTGTGTCTGAGGTTGCTAAGCAGCTTTAACCAGCTTGTGAGGCGACAATGTATTCTCATTGTTTCATGTCACTGTACACACTTGATGATTTCTCCTTTTTCAAAATGCTGAATCCAAAATCTGAGCATCGACATTCGTACTTTGATACGTGTCATTCAGATTCTTCTCACAGCACTTGTGGTGTTTGATCTGTCTGTCACTTGTCAGCCTGCCTGCCGTGCTGTTTGTCAGTAATTGCGTTGTTTAGCCTGTAACACTCGGAGTCAAACTGTTTAACACCAGCAGAAGCTTGTACCAGTTGATACTGCAAGGGTTCAACACCCTCAGGGTTTTTGCTCGCTTCTAGTTTCAAACTGTTAATCTATGCATCGTTCTCACATCAAAACACAATATTTACAACATGGAAAAGATGCAGGGCATAAATATTTCACTGATTTAAAATCCAGCCACTAGATCTATCAATATTTGGTGTTATTTTGCAACTTTTTCTTGGAGAGGGATGCATTTGATGCGCGGCTTTAAAAGAACCAGTAGCCTCTTTAAATCAATCAATCTGACATGTTGTTGAGAAAACACTTTTTTTTTTCCTCAGTGTTTTTATCTTGTGTCTTGTCGCCATCCAATTTTTATAAAAGATTTTCAAATATTCACAAGGCTGAACATATGGCCCGCTGGGAAAGAACAGCAATCCCTCCAGTTAACATATTATCACGCCATCAAATTCCTGGTAATTACCGACAGTAAAATGATGCTGTAAACTAATTCTGCCCACAAAGATGTTTTCATGCAAGATCAATATTGTGTTGCGAGTTCATTTAATAAACAAGTCCTTCATTATTGTTGTCTCACTGCTGTTGTTTTATTTGTGTTTCTTACAGAGCTTCCGTACGGCTGGGAGAAAATCGATGACCCCATTTACGGCAGCTACTATGTCGAGTAAGTCGGGTACATCTTCAATATGTAATGGCTTGCTTTTGATTTTCGTCGTCGCCCGGTGGTGCTGTATTAATCATATTTATTAGCAGCAGACTGGCGCTGCAGCCAGGAAGCAGTCGCTCCCTTTGTCTAGCTCCTGACGGCTCACTGTTTGTTTGCAGGGGGAAGTTTATTTGTCTGTGTGTGCTTATCCATATTTCTGTGTCATCTCTTCGTCTGAAACACTCGGCTGCATCTATATGTGTAGATTAGTTCCCAAGCAGAGATCAGAGGCTCTCTTTAAACACGTACGCGTGTCCTCTTAGCTGCAGTGGCATGTCCTCTCTATTGAACTGCATGTCCCCTCCCTGTTCAGAGGTGTCATTTCTTTGGCTGGATGCTCTCTACTCTGGGGCGCAGGGACGAGGCTCTATTTTTAGACAGGCAGGGGGAGTCATTTGGCTCAACTTTGCTTAAGAAAAGCTCCAGAATGACACTTGGACTACACGCCGCCTCGTGCGCGGCGCTCCCCCGTCGAGATCTTCTTATTGTCTTGCTTTGTCGTCATGTAAATATCATGAAAGAAGTTGCCAGACCTTGAAATTATGTAACTATGTTAAAGTATAATCAAGCTGTTTTGTAATTAGCACGGTGATACTGGGGTGTTCATTAAAAGATAAGGCGAGAAAGATGGTGTGTGTGTGTGTGTGTGTGTGTGTGTGTGTGTGTGTGTGTGTGTGTGTGTGTGTGTATGGGAGAAAGAGCACAATGCAGCCTCAAACAGTGAAGGAAGTATCTAATGATGACTAATTATTTCACACTGGCAAATTACAGTATTTGTAGTCGCTGACTATCTCCCCCCCTTACAAACTAAATTAAGAACGACGTGGGACGTTGGAGGAAATCACTGTTTCATGTGTAGGTTTCCTCCCAGTCACTGATTCACATAATTCGGCTCATAAGAGATGGGCTGAACAGTCGGGGAAGAAAAAGCCCAGAATCAGTCATTTGTTCTTTTTTCTTTAAACTCAGCAAAGCCATTCTGCGGCTCCGTTACATAATCTGAGGGACCGGCCATTTACAGTAATTAATCATCACAGCAATGGCTGCTGTAGTGCCAGGGTTTTTTAAGATGTGATCTTTGCCGAGAGGGGGGAAGTTAAGTGCAGCAGCAGCGTGGTGTGAAATCTGAAATCTCTTCTGTTTCTTTTTTTTCTATCATCGTAGCCATATAAATAGAAGGACCCAGTTTGAGAACCCAGTCCTGGAGGCTAAAAGGAGACTCCAGCAGCAGCAGCAGATGCAAAGCCAGGGTCTGTCCTCACTGCCCCTTCCCACCATCTACAGAGGTAAGACCTACAGGCTTTTATAGGATAACTAACGACCATTAATTCCCAATTACTGGGTAATATAGTCATTTTCTGTCAGTATAGCTAAGTGCTCTGTCTTCAGTTGTTAACCTTTTCTGGTTCAGTCTCTTATTAGCTTTAAATATGGATGTATTGCACCTTCTCTGTTACTATGACCAAGTCTATTTGAAAATGAAGAATCATTTGATGTATATAGTTGCTGTTAAAATCCTTTGTGGACTATATTCACTGCTCATAACGTGCCTGTTCCAAACAGGCTGAGTGCTTGGCCTGTGGTGTGACTCCTGAGCAACTCACATGGGCTCCAAACAACTATAGATTTATCATGATGTTCAAATATGAAACATTTTGACTTGTCTTACTCATAGTAAACCTACTTATGTACATCTACCTAGGGCTGCCCCCGACTAGGAATTTTCCTTGTCGACCAATAGTTGTCATTTAGGCCCATTAGTCGACTAGTCGCCTGCATGTTTACGACATTAATGTAATTATTAAATGATATATTTTGGGCGGGGCAACACAATGGTTTCAGTTGAAGGTGTGAGAAAGAATAGTATCAGTAACATTGTTAACACTGTGTTACATTACAGAGAAATACAAAACCGTACTAATGAAGCTTCATTAATATAGGCCTATATTTTATCTGCTTGAGGACGTGGGGCTTAATGCCTGGTTCACACTACACGATATCAGCCTGATTTTAGCTTGACACAGCGTTGTACGGTGTCGGCTCGGATTGTAGACAACAACAATCCATAGTTTCGTCTCGTGTAGTGTGTCATAGTAGACGACAACCGACGCCATGTCTTGGACACCTCAACATTCTGACAGAAAGTTTCTTTTTGTCACTCACGACTGCTCCCATCACAGCGGCCACGTTGACCAGTAGGAATGCAAAATGCTGTGTTGCCGTAGACAACTATTCGGCAACAACACCCCAGGATTTCTAAAATAACCTCCAGATGTCACTACAACCGAGTAAAAAGGAAAAAATTATAGCGTAGAACAGCAGAGGCACTTTATCAACCCCCTGAGTACTGCCATTAGCATCAAGCTAGCAAATAATGGAGACAGACATAAAGTAAGAAAATTAAAAAATAGTGGCTTTTACTCACCACAACTACAGAGGCTACCAGTATCTTTATATTTTTACTTTTTATCCGCTCCCATTGCCTTGATAAAGTTAGTGCATCGCGCCGTCATTTCAAACTCAACACTTCCTGTAGCCCCTTATAACCTCGGCTGAGAGAATGCCTTCATTTTACTAACAGGCTTTTATTGTGAAACATTTGTAGGAACTTGTTGTGGAGGATTCAGTGACAGTTTGCATGCGGTACTTCAAATCTAGCTCCTGCCGTCTGCTGGCACTTTTTACATTACTACAACATTTCAGCTGGCACATGAACATACACACTGACTGAAATAATGGTAATAATGATAAAAACATGACAAGAATAACCCGATGACATTACACACGTCGTGACCCCATAATTGCTTAATTTGAGATAGTCACCGTCAGAACAGACATAAATGTTGTGCAGCGTGAACCCAGCATGAGAGTGTCCCTTGGAGTGAAGAATTTTATTTTCATTTTCAGGCCTTAAGTTGAGTATCGCTGGTCTACAGCTTGTGAGACAATGTACAGCAAACTTAAACACATCGAACTGTACACCGGAATATTTCAGGGTTTTAAATCATGACAGTTCACACAATATGAAAGAAGCTTCTCCCAAATTTACTTTCTCAACTTCAAGAGAAACTTGGCGCACACATGTTGGATCACCATAGCAACATGCAGAGAGGGCTACCACCAAGAACTTGCTTTTTAGGAACAGGACTGCTATTTCTAAATCCACTCACAGCAACATACAACAATCAGTTCACTCTTAAGCGTGAGTTTGAGGAGCTCCAGCGCTCAGGTGGGACTAATAACACGGGTTGGTTGTATAAATAGTGAACGTGTGGGTTTAATGTGTTTCAATATTTTGTTTAATGACTGGTTTGTTGCTGCCTGATTCCAGTGCTCACTCTCCACCAGCCACAGCAGTAGGATGTACTGCTCGACAAAAAAAAAAAACTGTCTGGACTGGTGAAGTGGAGGTTTGTTTCCATAGTAACGTAGTAGTCCGCCGCTCTGACTCGAGAACCTGTCTCCGTGGTTACACTTTGTGTACACTCCAGTGAGGCTCTCTCTCCTCCCTCTCCCTACTTCCTCCCTCCTCCCTTCCTCCTCCTCCTCCTCCCCCCTTTCTCACTCCAAACTTTGATGCCAGTGGAGGATGCCAGCCCCTCTGCCTCTGCCACCCTCCCCAGATCCCCCCTCGCTCAGGTCGGCCCGGTGCCCGAGCGCTGCCACAGCCTTGGCGACCTCTCCCGCTCGCCAACTCAGGGTCGCAGGGCGTATGCCGTGTCCTCCTCCTCCGCCGACGTCTCCCCGCTCCGGCGCGTCCTGACTCGCCGGATGAATACATGCCCCCACCATCACCACCACCACCACCAGCACCAGCAGCAGCAGCACCAGCAGCGGCAGCCACTTCACACCTCCGCCTGCACCGTGGTGCTAGAGCAGCCTGTCTGTAGCCCCTTCTCCCTGTGGCACTTTGTCAGTAAGTAGGCCAGGAGAGAAGCAAGGGAGGCTGACTGTCGCTCCCATGGCTGCCTGCGCTCCTTTGACTTACTGTAAGCATGCTAGCTCGCAAGCAAGCTTTCTCCGCTTGAGGCAGTTGAAGGATTTGTGTGACGAGCGTTTACCATGACATGTCTTATCGCCTGGCATAAGCAGGCAGAGAGTGTAATCACTCAGTCTATGTCTGGACCAGTGACGGCAAACAAAGGATGTGAACTAGCACACTAGCCACGTCTCCCTCCGACCTGAAAAGATGGGACACTTGGTTAAGTGTGACTAAGCTTGTTGGCTGAGATCCTCTCATTCCTACACACGGCGCCCCTCCTCCAGAAATCTCCCAGCTCTCCCTCCTTCAGAAAGCTCCCACTTCCTCCCCTAACCATCTTCTCTCGGAAATGACCCCTGATTGACAGCATGTCATTTGCTGAATTTTGCCGCTTCCTTGCCTTTGGATGGGACTGAAGACCCGCACCACTGATGCTCTCTGCACCCTTTCTGACCACCAAGTCCCAGCATGGGAGGAGAGGAACGGATATAAGTATATAAGTTTAAGAGGGATGTTGTACCTTGCACGGTAGCCACACCTGCATCTTTCAGCTCCACAGTCCCACCTCTGTCCAAGTTCTTGCAGTTTAAGATCATACCCTGCCAGTTTTCCTGTGGCTACACCCGTATCTTACTGGATAAGCTTTACCCATGCCCCCACCCTGTGAGCACTGCCCTGCACCAGCTTTGAGGTCCTTTCAATCTCTGCTCTAAAGTATTCACAGTGTTTGTATTTGGTTAATTTGTTTGCTTTTGTGTCCTTTGTAGAGAAGCCGCTGTTCACGCGGGACCCCACTCAGCTCAAAGGCAGTTTCTTGTCCACATCCCTCCAAAAGAGCAACATGGGCTTTGGCTTTACTATAATCGGAGGCGACGAGCCTGATGAGTTCCTCCAGGTCAAGAGCGTCATCCCCGATGGGCCGGCCGCAGCTGATGGAAAGATGGCCACAGGTGAGCTTCAGGCATGAACAAAAACACAACCACTCTGACAAATACAAAGCATTTCTTGCTTTGTGATAGTTGGTGGTGTGATGGTTTAGCCTCTCTTTTTGTTGTGGTTTTGTGTCTTTTTGTGTCTTTTTTTTTGGTTGTTTTGTGTCTCGCTGTGGCTGTTTTGCCCATTTTTGTAGTTATTTTGCAGTTCCTTTGCATCCCTTTGTGGTCTTTTTGAGTTTCTGGTCAGTAGGTGTTGATTTGATTGACATTTTGAAGGTGAACGTCAGGGGGCCCTGACACTTAGGGCCACTGGGCCTGTGCCTGTGCCTGGTAGGCCCATTCGTTAACCCTCCATGGCCGCAAATTGAAACACATCAATTTGAAATTACGTTTACGTCTCCCATGTCGCATCTCTGATAATTAAATTAAACAAAAATTACATGCAGTTTTGTATGAAGTCAATTTAAATAACTCATTCACGTTTTTAAGGACCCAAATCTGAAGCTTAAATCTGCTAAATACCAACTAATTCAACTGAATGCGTTTTATTTCTAATCTCTTGCCATGTTTAACTTACATATCTCAAAGGCATCTGTGTATTATGAACATAACAGAGCACAATATGAATTAAAACTGTAATTTCTAATAATGACAAGCAATGTTTATGTGCGATATCTTATTTACACAAGCACTGGGAGCAGATTTTGTAAGTGCCTACGAAAAGATCGAAGCCACTATCATATTGATGAATGCCGAAATGGTCTGTGTACTTCGCGGCCATTCGTTTTTCGTTTCGAAATAACAAATTGAAACACGGAAAACATTCCATTTTCCATTTTTTGTTTTGTTTTGAAATGACCAAACGAAAAAGGAAAAAAACGATCCATCTCTCGTTTTTTATTTGATAATAAAGAAAAGAAATCGTTATCCATTATCTGTTAGCCGTTATCCGATTTAATTTGGGAATTTAAAAAAACCCTGTGGGAAACTCCTTTCTCTGTTTTGCACCACGAGCGAGCCAACACTTTTTTTCCGTCCTGACAAGCCCCTGCTCAGCACACCACCTCCGCACATTCCTCTCAGAAAACCCCTGTCTCGTTCCAAACTGGGTACATAACGCAGCAGCGATATCAACACAGAACATTCCATTTCTTCTATTTTCTGCAATAAAATCAGCATATTCATCCAAAGACATATTGCTGCCAGGGCTCAGTGCCGCCTGACGCTCTCTGATGACACACATCTCTTGACGGGTCGTTCGTGGAGCACATAAGAGCTATGAAATGTACATACAGAGCATGTAGGTTTCCTATAACTACTAGAATATTGCTTTATCTGACATGTTATACTTTAAATAACTTCTCTAACTAATCTAGGTCACATTACATGGACAGCAACTAACGGCATATCACATTACACATTACATGTCCGCAAAAAATGATATACAATAAATTAATAAAACTGAATGAATGAATGAATTAATAAAAAAGTTTATTACCATGGACCAAACGTTCCTTTTCGTCCGCCAGTTTTCTGTGAAATGACGTCAATTTCAGTCAAGTTGGCAACTCCTGTTCCAAAATTATCTCCGAGTTGTTTTTCCGACATGAGCAGGTGTTCATGTGTATTTTCCCAATCGGATTGATTTTTCCGATTATTCCGACACCACATGAATGCAACTTACTGGTCACAGAGAGGAAATGAACAAAAAATAGAGAAAGGAGTTTGCCACAGGGATTTTTTAAATTCCCAAATTAAATCAGATAACAGATAATGGATAACGATTCATTTTCCATTTTTCTTTTCTTTATCATCAAAAAAAAAAAAACGGGAGACAGATCGTTTTTGTTTTTGTTTTTTCCTTTTCCATTTGGTCATTTCAAAACAAAAAACAGATAATGGTTGGTTTTCCCTGTATCAATTTGTTATTTCGAAATGAAAACGTTAATTTCTTTGTGCAAACAGTTTACACACAAATTTGTTCTGCTCACGTTTCATGACTGAGACCCTTTAACTTTTGGTACTCTAAGTGTATTTTGAAGCTAATACGTCTAATACAGAGCATCTCTACACTGTGGTATTACTCATTGTACGTAAGTTACCGTTAAATGTATCTAGAGTAAGGGAAATCCTGTAAGTGTCCACAGAAGAGCTTTCCTTAGAGGTTTGATTCCTGCTCTGCTCCATTTACCAGCGTACATCCAAAGAAATGAGGTTAACCGTAAGTTTTCAAGCGCCACATTTTTCTCCATTCACCTTTTTAACGCAGTGCAGCCTACATAGAGTCAAACTCATGCAAGCATGCCCAAATAAGAACACTGTATATGGTTCAGACAGTGATGTATGTAGGTTCCTCTTCAAGATAAAATGGCTGCACGTGGATATACGTGCAGTGTGTGTGCAGGTGCAACTTGCTAAGCTGGCATTGTGTTAGCTCTGTATGTGTGTGTGCACATGCGTGTGCACCAACTGCAGAGTTTTGTTCCTCCATTAATCATGAAAGGGACTTTATGATCACCATAACTCCTAGCTGTGGCCACATGGGGGTGGAACTGCAGCACACACACACACACACACACACACACACACTGAGACAGACCAGCTGTACTAAAGGTCAAGGCAACAGAAGTAGCAGGTTTGTCAGTGCTTCTCAGCATGCAGTGATGTTTCTATGTGTATACACTGGAGACAACACAAAGCACATAGAGCAATCTGGTCAGGGAGTTTGCTCTGTAAAGCCGGTCTGCTCCAAAACACTTTTGAATTGTTCTATTTCATTGTGCTTGTGACTTCTTTCACAGCATTGGGTCATAAATGTCTGTTTCTTTATAAATGGGACGGTGCAGCAGTCCAAAATAGATCCCTTGATGACTAATAAAGCTCGTCCTGACAATACTGCATATAAAACACTCTGAGCGTCTCCTCATCCCCTCCTCGCTCCGTCTTTCAGAATCCCCCTTTTCTTTTTTCATGTTTTCTCTCCCCAGAAATAACTAACAAATCCCTCTCACATCTCTACTATCCCAACCCCCCCATCTCCTCTCCTCTCCTCTCCGCCGCCTCCTCCCTTCAGCTCATCTCCATCTCTATCTCACCATCCAGCCTCCATCCCCCAACTCTGCCTCCCCAGACTTTGTGTCCTACTTCTGCAGTGACAGTGCTAGCTCCATCACAGTAACTCCGCGCTCGCACGGACGTGAAAGCAGGCCTGCGGAGGTGTGAAATTCCCAATCCCAGATAGATAATTTGTGCCGCTTTCTCCACATGACCCCTCACGACTGTCTCCATTACGTGATTACACAACCAGGGAAAACATGTTCAAGAACTTATTGTAAAAGTTTTTTAGAATACCTGCTTTGGGGACTGGTAGACCACATGCAGTGCGGCTTTGTCCAGGCGAGATATTTTATGTTTTTGTAGCTTTTTTGTGTGTGTGTCCTTACATAAAATATGGGATTTGTTAGCTGTGATGTTTTTGTGGAGTACAGAGTAGTCTATGAGTTGCGTTAGCTTGAAGTGGAGAGGTTTAGTTTGGACGCCAGAGGCAGCGTTTAATAGAAAATTGAGTGGGTTTGTTGCAACAGTATGTTTCAAACTGGAGCGTCTAACTGCTGTAACATTCATTCAGCAACAGAGGGTTATTCTACTGAGCCGAATCCATATACTACAGTGTGTGTGCTGTCAGCACGGCATGAGATACTAAGGGCATTTTTACCAACCAATGAAGGAACCCTATTGTAATGCAATTAATTGATATTACTGATGCAAGTTGATCTCATTTTTGGGCTGAAGATTCTCAAAAACTCACAAAACTTTGCGTCAAATCTAGTGAAAACATGGATATTTTTGATTGACTTTGAATTTTGTCTGTAGAAACACCTTAGCAATGGAAATGTTTTACTTTTTCGGAACAATGTTGCCCATGGTGCGGCATCTGTTTTGCATCTACCATGAAACAGGAAGTTGTTGTATCTTAAGTGTACATTGTCCAATCTGCCCCATAAGCTGGAGAAGAGTCTTGGCCTGAGAACATCTACATGCCAATATTGAGTCAGAGTAAAAGTGCCACCTACTGGCAACAGGAAGTAGGTCTTGGGTCCATCCATTTTCAACTTCTTATCCATGTTGGGTCATGGGGGCAGCAGGCAAAGCAAAGCACCCCTGGGGAACCCCAAGGCGCTCCCAGGCCAGATGAAGCCAACAGAACTACATTATCTATGAAAAGTAGAGAACTCTGAGGTCCCCAAACTGGACCCTTTCCTCCTGCCGGCTGCACCTTGAGACCTTGTCCATGAAAATCACAGACCGGATCAGTGACAAGGGGCAACCCTGGCAGAGGCCAACACCCAACAAGAACGCGTTTGACTTTACGCCAAGTATGCGGACGTAGCTCTCACTATCGCGGACCAGATGGCTTGAAGCAGCGAGCCCGGTACCCCATATTTACGCAATATGCCACCCAAGAAGTTGATAAAACCCATCAGACTTATTTCATCTAACATCAACTTTTGAATCAGAGCAATCAAATTCGATTGTTTTCATTCAGATTTGGACTTTTTGGTGACAGTAGGTCCAGCTTTTGCGAGCAGATTAAGCTAACATTAGCTCCGTGAGTTGGTTGCCTGTTGTTTTCTGGCTTTTTAATTTTTTCAACTGACTTGTTTTAATAAGAACAACTGTATAAAATGTTTTTTCAATATGCACTTGATTTGACAAGATACCACGCTAAAAGATAGACGCTAAAACTACATGTGCCAGACAAAAAAAGTGAGCATCTTTTTGAATTAATGATCCATGGTAGCTGGTACGATTAGTGGGACTCATCTATCAGACTCTGTCTTTAGTCTAACTCTGTTTTGCTGCTTAGCTAACATACTTGTTAGTATTCTCAAACTGTACTAATAATTATTCTAATCACACCTGCACGTCTGACGTGGCCCCGTTGTACTTTGGACGACACCCTATTTAGCCTAACACACACACAAACACACGAAACACCCGGCCTCTAACAAATACCTGCACCCTGCCGAGACTCTAAACTGCTCTGTTATCGTGGCCTCGCCTCAGCAGGGCCACAAAGGCCTCTCGTTATATCGACATACTCTTGAACACACCATTAGTCGGAGATGAATATGTCATGAGGAATATACAAGGATGGGATGATGAAAGATGAAGTAGCAGGCAGCGCGGGCCTTGGTCCCAGCAAGTGTGGTGTTTACAGCTAAGGTCAATGTGATTTAGAGTGTACAAGGGACCCAACAGGAGCTTTCATAATGGATGGAGAGGAGGCTGTTTGGTGGCCATGAGTGTGTTTTCCTCCAAGTGTTGACGGGTTCATTTCTGTGCACTTGCATGTACACTTGTGTTTGGAACTATATATTTTATTAAGGCCCATTTTACTTAGACTACAAAAAGACATATTTTTCTTCTGAGTAAATAGTCACAACATACAAATACTTCAGAATGGAACAGACTATCAGCTGAAGTTCAGGGACTGTGTCGCTTCAGAAAACAAATAGCAGCAGATAATGTACTTTTTGCACAATAGACTTTACAGATGTTCTATATATTGACACTTGAGAGTGTTGTGTCTTTTCTGTCTTTATTTGTGTGCTTGGTAGCATGCACAAACACGACCAAGCCTGGCTGCGCTGATAAATCAGGGCAGCAGGAAAAAGTGTCGGCATTGACCAAGAAACAGCTACTGGCCTGCACACCAAAGTCACCCTCCAAAAACTAGAGCAAAATTTACAGGATAAAACCCGTCCCCTTCGCGCCAGATTCAGTCTTAGAAGCAACCTGACCCACGGAAAGAGACTTAAAAAAGAAGATCAAAGCAAGCAGAAACAAGAACTTCTTTATTCCTCGAGCCATCAGCTTGTTTCACATGCAGCTTACAGGTCTTGTGGCTGGCCAAATGAACTTATGAACTCTTATATCAAATTTAATTTTACTGATTTGGATCACCCAATTTGGATTTTATCAGCCCATTAAATGTTATGTTATCTGTGGTCTTTAGCCTCAGACGTGGGTTAGACAGGGCCAGCCTCATCTTCTGTCAGGTTCAAAGGACGTTATCAGTCCATTAAATGACCATTTATATGTCTGGCATTGTGAAATAGTTGCAGTTTTGTTGTTTTACTTCCACTTTCCTTAAGTTTAGGTGCAGAAACTACTGTTTGGGTTTAGGAAAACATCATAGTATGTCTTATAACACAACTGTTTCTGTTTAAAATAAATCAAAGTTGAGTTTTGGTTTAACACAAGACCCTGGACGTTGATGCTTTGGTCTTTATAAATGCTACACCACCTGCCTTCATTTGTAGCTCCCGTCCTAATTATTAGGGTCACGAGAGGTCACCACTCAACATGAACGTTGACAACCACAGACCTTTTAATGTCTTGATAATGGCCTGCTGAATAGTAGGTGTCGTAGGCCCCTTCAAACCTATATCTATTATGCTTATAACCACTGATAACAACCATTTAATGGTCTAATAACAGCCAAACGTCTTCATGTCATTAAATATGTTTAATTATGGTGTCATTTCCACCTCACACTTTTGGTTTCATACCCCTAGAACGAGTATGTAACTCGCACGGACGTGTACCTAAACTTTAGATCTGTTTTCAGGGTTTCCCCACATGTTCATGGACAAAATTTCAAAACTTCTCCATGACTTTTCAGGGACCCGTGATCAATTTTTTTTCTTGCCCTGCTCGCCCGGCGTTTTCCAAAGGTGTCATTCACAGAGCGCTAGGATGGTTACTGAGTAGGTGGCACCTTGTGCGGTAGCCTTGGCCACCAGTGTGTGAATGTGTGAGAATGTGACTCATAGTGTAAAAAGCACTTTGAGTGGTCAGGAGACTAGAAAGTGCGGTTACCCTTTACCACTCCCTCTAGAAATATAATAAAATGTCCCCATATATTATCAAAAGTAGAATATTTAGTTTTTCTCTTGCAATAGAAAGTGACAGTCCAGTAAGCCATAGATAGTGGATTTCCAGAATCTGGCTATGGTGTTTTTTGCTTGACAACTTAACACCTATGACATGTGAAAGGATGCCTTAAACCTCTACCCACAAAACCTGGATATTTGGTTAGTCCCATATACAGTGAAATAGCATGTCCTCTACATATCTCAGGGGATTTAATTTATTTAACATAGTTGGAGTTACATATATTCTCATTGTCCACTTAAATTGGAGTAATTTAAAATGTTTATGGATTGTGTTTGAGCTTTCAAGCAGATTGCCTGCCAGTCCTCGGCCAAGATTTCGCCACTCAATTGTTTTTTACTGTGGATTTTATGGTGTCTTTATGTCTGGAGCACTGGACCAAACACATTTCCCCGTGTGATGATAAAGTTGATGTGTTGATTCAGAGTTTTTGTTTTATATATATGCTTTAGATTGAGATCAGTCACTTGGATTTACTCTGTGGTGCGCACAGCATTAAAAAGTTACACTCAGAAAAGTCAATATGACTGTCAAGACATAGTGTTCCAGTTAGAGTGGATAATCCATAAAAGCTCACTCTAAGGAAAATAAGATTAAATAAGATTCAGTTCACCTCCATTGTGTTGTGGTGGTGCAGAAGTTTCAGAGGCGTCAAACTAAACCTATGTGAATGGCATATCATGCATGATAGAAGACGTGTCTGTAACTTTCTGTTTCACTCTTGCTGCATTTCCACCCTGGTCATAAAGACTGAGATCTATGGGTGCAGCGAGGGCGCCACGAGGTCATGGCACCATCATTTGTTTTCCGCCAGCGCGCTCAACTATTGATTCTGACACTGGTGCTCAAGGCAAATGTCGTCTGCGTTTACCCGGATTAATTAAAAAGTCCCTCACGTCACGTTGCCTAGAGGCGTGAGCTCGCTCTGTCAATACCGACGGAGTGTTTAAAGTTGGGGAGCATTTTGTCCGCAACAGAGTTTACAACGAGAGAACATTTCGGTGATATCTTAACTTCCATTTAACTCAGCTGTCGTCACCCAGAGGAGTCGGCGCCTGGGCTCCACTTCAACAGTCAATCCAGGAGATCAATATGAATTGCCGTGTTGTTCTTGAAAAGTGTCATTGACCCAGCCATTAGTGCTATTATAGTCTCCTGCTCACGTTTAGAGAGAATTGGACAGCACGGAGCTTGTGGTTACCAAGGTGAGGGCCAATCACTGGAGCACATGCTTTGCTTATTAATCATGACGGATCTTTGTCTTTCATTTTCTCTCTCTGCGGCACATGCCCACCCTGCCCTCTCTGGAAAGAGCGTGACAATTATACCTGCAATTAGAAAATAATTGTTTTCATTATCAACCCAGGTAACGCTGTTTGTAAGACTTTAAAATGGATCGTGCCTTGTGTTCCCACTTACCCATTGTTGTAAAAACCTGCATGGTGCCTGCACAGCAGAGCACAAAACACTATATTTAGTAATCTGGTTGAGACAAAGATAAGCCTGGATGTGAAGCGCTTTTGTGTGGGAACATTTAATTGTCAGCTAGGTTTTTATCTACAGAGCACTGAGTGCAGTATATTGCAGAGAGCAAATAAAAGCACTTGGCCCCATAAAAGGCAAACATTTTAGCCACTTGTCATCAGTAATATTTTACACTTGAAAGGCAGATAAGACATTATCTGTGGTTCTGTTTGTCTGTGGAAATTCTTTATAGCTATAAGAGAAGTCAGAGTTGACACAGGGATGATGTACTGTACAGCTGATTGAGTACCAGAGTAGCTGTCGAGTCCTGACATCACATCACCGTAAATCAGAGCAATTTCTCATTGAGGCTTTCTTTTACTGATCTTTCTGGAAAAGTAAATGTGTACCTGGGGTTTACTGTGCATATTGTAATTCTTACATAAATCAGTACCTAGTACAGAAGCTGATGCTAAAATTTGACCTTTTTGGTTTTTAAACAGCAATGAATTTGTTAGCATTTGTACAACCACAGCTCTAATATACGTCATCATGTATCTCTTATCCATGATATCCTCACAGTCTTGCCTTTAATGTTTTTCAAACCTTTTAGCTGCAATTTCTCCACCTTCCCTGTTCTGTCTCCCTTATTTGCCATCGTAGGTAGTTTCACAAAAGTTTCTACTTCCATGTACGACTGGGCAATGTGGAGCAAGTCAGATATTGCAATACTGTTGACAAGAAACCTTTGTATTGATATTGTGACGATACTGTAGGGATTGAGGATTCTGCAGGTCATATGTCATCCTCTAAGGTGCCCAGGTGCTTTGTGTCTCTTTGTGTCTGAGCGGCAAACCGATAAACGTCATTGTGAGCAAGCCGGTTATCGTCATGAGCACAAGCCCACACTTAGCTGTGACTCAGATGAGTTAACTCATTCATGAGCACACACACCCACTGAGCCAGAGAACAGGTTGAGAGCTCAGTGAGGCTCATGTTCAGCGAGCTAACCCAGTAGCTCAGAGCACACCTGCCGAGCCGACAAACGATAGCCTGTTCAAACCGACATAGCGAAAGGTGCTTTCGTGACGGATATTTTGAGCAGCGCACACATCACTAGAACGGCAGTCAGGTTGCTGTGGTCACGTTGATTGATTCTGTACGACTATTAACCACATGAACATTCTCTGTTTGAGAAAGAACATTAACCGAAAGACAGGAAGAAATACTGAATACAGTGGGGCTTTAAAACCAGGGAAAGTACAGTTTTACGATATCTGAAATCTAAGACGATATCTAGTCACATATCACGATATTGTTATAATATCGACATATTGCTCAGCTTTACTTTCAAACTGTGGTTTGGAACATTAAACCATTTCCTTTCCTTTCCTTCGTCTTAGGTCTGGGCCAATCAAACGTCGCATTAAATCGAAGAATGCTTGCTATGATGGGCTGCAGGCAAAACCATATATATATATAGCCATTTTTTCTAGATCTGGGTAGAAAAAGGGTCAATTAAAAGTAGGTATGGTTAGACCGAAAAAAGATTTTGGGTACTGGATTATTTTCCAAGGTCATAACCTTTATGGTATTGAATTCGGATACCCAGATCTGCTGTCTAGGCAAATGAAATGGATCACACACCATACTTGACAGTAATATTGTAGGGCACTTTTGTCGCTACCGTATCAGTTCCAGTGTTCCAGCCATCACCCCTGACTGTTATCTTTCTATCTGTCCATCTCTTTTGTCTGCAGGTGATGTCATTGTCTACATCAACGATGTGTGCGTCCTGGGCACCACCCATGCTGATGTGGTCAAACTCTTCCAGTCGGTGCCAATCGGCCAAAGCGTCACCCTGGTCTTGTGTCGTGGCTACCCTTTGCCCTACGACCCAGAAGAAGCTGCCAACAGCAACAACAACACCGCCACCACCACCACCATCATCTCCCCGCTGGGCATCATGGAGCAGCGGCCCATCATGGTGAACGGCAGGACGGGCTACGACAACTACCTAGACTATCTCTCACGCACGGCGCGCTTTGTCACAGACCCCGGTCAGGACCAGGTCAACAACGCCACGCAGCAGCTGCTCACCCCTCACCCGGGTGACACCCACTTAGACGGCTCGCTTCCTCCCACCACGGGGACCACACCTCCTGACAGTGTCTCCATGGCGTCATCGGGGGCGACCCAGGGGGAACTACTGACCCTGACCATGGTGAAGGGCATAGAAGGTTTTGGTTTCACCATCGCGGACAGTGCTACAGGCCAGCGAGTCAAACAGGTGCTGGAGCCTCAGGGCTGCCCGGGTCTGTGTGAGGGGGACCTGATTGTGGAGATTAACAAGCAGAATGTGCAGGGATTTGCACACACCCAGGTGGTGGAGCTTCTCAAGGAGTGTGCTGTTGGAGCTGAGACCATCCTGGTGGTTCAGAGAGGTGGAACAGGTAGGACCAATGGCTGCCAGCCCCATCGCCAGGAGAACATGTTACCATTGTATGTTTCTGCAAACCACTGATATGTTACATTTGCACACTGTATACAGCATATCACTGTTTTTAGACTAATGTAGCATGTGAGCTTTTGTCATTGGGAGGTGAAGGGGATGGTTGATGGCACTGCCAGTCTGCGGACCACTGTTCAAGACCAACAAACAGTAATACTGGTTGTTTGTTGGCGACCCTTCACCTAATTTTCACAGGTGTTTGGGACACCATCCTGAATGTTTCTGGCGGCATTTGTGGCTCTGACTCTGACCTGGGAGTTTTTAATGACACACTGTGGCACCTTCTAGCGGCATTTGAGCCATCTCACCTGGGTGTTTCTTACCAAAGCTGGGTGTTTTTCACCAACACATTGCAGTGTTTTCCAGTGGCATTTGTGACACAGGACTTGGGCGTTTTTTTTACCTACACAATGTCTTTTAAGCCACCGAACCCGGGTGTTTATCACTGACATATTACGTCGTCTTAGTCTAAGAACCTAGGTGTGTTCGACCGACTGGTTGTTTTTTAGCGACACATCGTGGCACTGCCAGAACATGACCCCTAATCATAACCAAGCCATCTTACCCGGGTGTTTTTCATTGACGAATTGCAGCATTTCCTGGCAGCGTTTGTGGCACCAAACTTAGGCATTTGTCACTGACACACTGCAGTGTTTCCCCGCGACATTTGAGCCAAAGAACCTGGGTGTTTTTCACTGACTCATAGCTGACTCATAACTCATAATTCCGCTAGTGATGATCTCGCCTATGAACCGAGCACTTTGCACTGAGACATTGTGACCTTTCTCTGCGGCATTTTCCAGCAGTGTTTGAGCCATCGAACCTTGGTGTCTGAAGCCAGAACATGACCCCTAATCATAACCAAGATTTTTTGTGCCTAAACATAACCACACCTTCATCACAGCGTTGTTGAGGAACATAGGGTTTCACCATTTCAGTTACAACATAATGCACAAATGTAACATATCGCTGGTTTGCAGAAACGTACAATGCCAACATTTTTACTGGCGATTGGCCGCGGATAGGGATGCTGAGAAGATTGTTGGCTCGACACGAGCACTTGAATCTCTCTGCATCCACTCCATAATAGCCTTTCTAGCTGCATATCTGTCTGCCTGTTCATCTGTGTCATCTTTTACCGTCGTAGCCAAGTGTGTCTGTGTGTGTGTGGTTCAGTCCGAAGGCTGCAGAAACCTGTCATGCAGTCCTGCAATGCTCAACAATGGCTGACTGATGCACAGCTCCTCTCAAGTGCCCTTTCTGTAGCTGTTTTCTTTAATCAGCGAGAAAAGCAGTTTCCTTTACTTTACTTAAGTAGACGCCTCTGTGCTCTGCGTACTGACCCCATACCTCAGCGGAGCCAATAAATATCCTTTGATCGAGGTGCAAGCTTTTTGCAGAGCAGCGTTATCCTTAAAGTCACTTCTGGATGTTTTTATCATGCCAGTTTCACATGTGTGGCACATTTTACCTTCTTTTGTGTGCCAGGAATAAAAGCCCCAAAATTAAAGCGTGTCAAAAGTAGCACAGTTTTTCAACAAAACACTGGTAGACTGCAAATGGCTCTGAAGTGCTTTCTACCCTGTGTTTTTCAGAATGTGTGGCCCTCTGACAATCATAATTATGCACTGCACTCTGTCGTGAGTCACACACAGGGTTGTAATTTGCAGAATCAACAGGTAGCCAACTGTTTTCTGCTCTGCGAGCGTGTGTGTGGTATGTCATGCATGGAGCGTGTAGAGATGTCTGTTCCTCAAAGAGGCTAAAACCCCTCAGACAGCTTAGTTCTCATGGTGATGCCTTTGACATTGAAAGAAGAAAGATGCGCTGTCAAGTCCTCCCTAAATGTGCGCACGGCCCAAATGACGGAACATAAGTTGTGTGTGAGCTGTGATCTGCCTACAAACTGTGCTTCCCGTCTTATTGAATTGTGGAGGTTGTGCGTCTGCCAGCAATGACTCAGCCAAAGCTGCGACGTCGGAGATTAAAACGTTAGATTTTAATTAAATTTTCGAAATGGCAACAGCGGCTCTTCATCAACCAAGCAGATAGGATCTGTCTCTGAAAGCTTGTTGTTAAATGTTGTTAAATGATTCCCTCTCTTTGAGTTTACCTGTCCTTGATTTATCTTGGCATCCTCTAAGTGATGACACGTGAACTTTCACTCTCATTCGCAGTGGGAGACGGAAGCCACGCCAACTGGATTGGGAAGCCGATACTGCTCTTGCTTTTGTGTGGAACCAATTTGTAGTTCTGTATTTTGCCTCTTTGTGTTGTGTAATGTCACATACCAATCATAATGCCAACTGCCTGGTGCCACAGACACCACTGAGACTCACCCACAAAGGTCAGCAGCGCCCTCTGAATAGATTTATTGCCATTTGTTTCTTTATTAGGCTGCCCATGTCTCTGCCAGTGAGCAGCGAGCCAACAAACAGGAGGAGGAGACGCAGAGCGAAGAAATAAGCTTCAAGCAGTGATGACTTTCTAATCCAAAAACGGGAGAAAAATAAATATAGTTAAGCCAGTACCTCTAAAATCTCATCTGCCGACACATAAACACACACATACACACATGGGAGGGGTCAAAAGTTTTGTGCCGCTACCTCAAAAATCTCCAATCTGTCAGCACACCCCCCCCCTACACACACACACACACACACATAAAAAACACTCCCATCTGCGCGGGAAGCTCACGGTGAAGCGCTCCCCTCCATCTGTCCGGGGTTCGTCACTCACAGCAGAGCTTCAGAAGGTCGAAACAAGCGCTCCCATCTAAAAAGCAGCCTGCTGGCCCGTGGAGAAAATGGCAATCTTATTTACATGCTATATTTCATCTCATTATTCCAAATCTGGATTTGGCTTAGCTCCACTGCACAACAATACGCACGGGCCGCAGTGTCACATCTGTCGGTGTTGATTCCCCGTGACTTGACAAGCTGTGGGTGCAAGAGGTGGAAAAAACTTCGGTGCCACCCGCTCTGCTTCAACAGTAGCATGACTGCATGTGGCAAACATATGTGTAGAAATCACTACGGCTGAGAAAAGGTGCCAGATATCCCAGCTGGGTGGGGTTGTAGACACTGTAGACTGTTTTGAGAGTATTTTGGGAAAACAGTGTCAGACTTTAACCTCATTAAGATCAGAGGCTTCAGACCCTCCAGGGAGAAAACGGTCACAATAAAGTCTTTGTAATTTCTGTCTGTAAACTATTTTCGTCATGATGGAGAAAAACAAGAAGAGTAGCACAGAGCAAAACCAAATATCTAGATTTTTTTGATGTGGCAAAGCTAACGATCTGTTATTTTTCTTAAAGTCTTGTGATGTCGGCCGTGTTGGCTTTTACCTCTTTAGTTGTCTCTCCTGTACACACACTGAAAAATGGTAACACAGCAAGGGGTTAGGAGGCTGTTTTTATACTAAAAGGCTGAAAATCAAGCAGTGGTTCTCAATATAAGGGGTCGAAGAGGAATCCAGAGGGACATTAGATGATTGTGCTCTTAGAAAAATGTTTGTGCTTCGGACTTTTCTCTCATTTTTATGTTTTTTATCCTCTTAAGATTATCTGAGAATAGAATGTTAGTCTTCAGTTGAACTGGACAACTTCAAAGATGGACAGTATTTCAATTAAATGTATTAAATATACATATTTAATTACTTTTGAGTGTTTCATATTTTTGTTTTTTGATGGACAGAAAAAAATAAGATATAATTGGTAATGTAACACTTTAAGAGCTAGTATTTGTGTATGTAAAATACATATAGACATAGAGCATGGTTCTACTCAAATCAATTTGTTGGTTGGTTGGTTGGTTGGATGGTTGGTTAGTTGGGTGGATGGTTGGCTGGGTGGTTGGATGGATGGTTGGGTGGGTGGTTGGTTAGTTGGTTGGTTGGATGGATGGTTGGTTGATTGGTTAGTTGGGTGGGTGGTTGGATGGATGGTTGGCTGGGTGGTTGGCTGGGTGGTTGGATGGATGGTTGGGTGGGTGGTTGGTTGGTTGGGTGGTTGGTTGGATAGTTGGATTGTTTGGTGGTTGGTTGGATGGATGGATGGGTGGTTGGTTGGTTGGTTGGTTGGTTGGTTGGATAGTTGGATTGTTTGATGGTTGGTTGGTTGGTTGGTTTTTGGTTTTCCATTGACAAATGTTGTGGATAGTACCTGGTACTTTTTTGGTACCACCTTGGTCGAGAGTTCAAGCTAGCTGAGCCGATACTGGAAGTAGATTAAAACACTGCAGATCACTGATTGGTCAGAGGGTGGGACATACTGCACAAACCGGCCATTTTTAAATCTCCAAATCACACTGTTGCTATGGTGATCAGCGGAGAATCCCACCTACACTGAAAGGGCACTATCCTCAGTGGAAAATGAATTAGAGAAAAGGACCTGGTACCAAAAGTGAATCGGGTCAAGTTGAGTCGAGCTACAAGATGGTACTTCGGTAGCAGCAGTAGTGAGTTACTTAAACCCCTACTTGTATCCTACTATTTCCTACTATCCTACTATTTCAGCACATCACCTTAAAAGAACACTTCAGCCCCTAAATGACTTTCTGTATATCAATTATTCTCCCTGTGTTAAGATGAATTCACAAAGAATATTTTTTTCTTAAATTTCCTTGTGAATGAAGAATCCAAAAGTGGAACAGAACAATATCAACACATCTGTTTACGAACTCTGGGGCAACTTGAGCATTATAATCCAAGTCAGCCATATGCTCAGTACTTCCCAAACAGACAGCCCTTCCCAACGGGAGACTGAGCTAAAAGTGAAACTTATCCATGCTATCTTCCAAACCAGACTCCATTGACAAAAACAGTAATGTAACCTTGCTGAACACAGGAGCTGCTGGTCTACCACTGCCTCGATCACTTAGTTTGTTGGTGTTACTGTGTGACTTTGGTTTTTTAAATGGTTAGTTCGGATGCACCAAAGTCACACAATAAAACAAACAAACTAATCTACGAGGCAGCAGTCGAGCAGCAACTCCCGTGTTCAGTGAGGTAAAATTACTGTTTTTGTCAGTGGAGTCTGGCTATGAAAGGAGAATCAATACGTTTCTCTTTTAGTTTCATGTCCCATCATAGAGGGTTGTCTGTTGGGAATTGCTGAGCATACGACTGGATAAATGAGACTTGGATTTGATATGGTTTTGCTGTGATTAAAAGACGACCCCTTGTACTTCACTTCATAAAGAGTTCTCTCAGTTTTTGGATTCTTCGTTGACAATGGAGCCATGAAAGAAACACAAAGTTTTATTCACAAATTCAGCTTAACACAGGGTGAGTAATTGATAGACAAATTATCATTTTGTGGCTGAATTATTCTTTTAAGTTCTTGACTGAACAGTCTATTCATTTGTGAATGATTGAAAGAATAATCCATAGTTTTCAATTGTGTTCTTTGTGTCTCTAACTCCATGGTGATGAACTGTTACTAACCCTACAGTCATGTGTTGGTTTCCAGTAAAGGTCCATTCATTCCAGCAGAGTTTAGGCCCTCTGTGTAGCTGTTCTGAAATGAATCTCTAAGCTACTTGATCTTTTCGCTCTATTTATTTCCCTAGAGTTCAGTGATGTTGCCATGTTTGTTCCAAGCCTTGCAGTGATTATACTCACATAAACAACAATTTTCTGCAACATAAATACGACAGGGTAAAGTGTGAACTGTGTCAGGCTCCCAGCAACCGCTGTGAGGTTTGAGCTGCAGCTGATTCTCTTTTCCCACCCAGCTCCCTTCAGAAAGGCCAGCTCCGAGCGTTTAGCCAAGCTATTACCCGTCGTAATAAAACTGTCACCATGCTGCTGGAATGATGTCCCAGCTCTTAACGCACCACAATTTGGCCCGATCCTTTAGACCACTGGACACCGGCCACACAATCTAATTGAACTGGCTGTTAAGTGCTTGCGCACACTAGCCAGTGTAGTACAGAGGGAGGCGACCGACTGATATCCGTCACCAAACAACTGTCACACTCCCGTCTCTGGCTCACTCTCCAAAGACTCTCCAGCTCAGGGGCGAGCACACAGCTCATCACTTTTACTGAAAACACAATCTGAAGCGGAGGATTGAACGAGCACCGCGAGCTGACTGAGTTTAAAAGTGTGCGAGTGTGCATATTTCTGCATGACGGATTTTTTTTTTTTTTTTTTTTCTTTTTGAATGACTGCCTTTTTATGCTGTGGAACAAGCTACCTCCTCCAGCATCTGGTCCCAGGGAGAACACACACACACAGTGAAGTAGATGAGGTACTGACAGCATTTACACCCTCATAACTACCGTCATGCAGGGTTGTATTCAAGACCACCTAAACCGAGACCAAGTCATGACCAAGACCAGAGTGTATCGAGATCAAGACCAAGACTTTGAGGTGTTGAGACATAGCCAAGACCAGAATAGTGTTAGTCCCACAGTACATGCAGGGTTTTTCCTGGCTCAAACATATTTGAGCAGTTCTAATAATTATATAATTGAGAATAAAATTTCAGTTGCCGCCAGATTGATGCATGGTTGGTCAGTGGTAGTGTGTATAATGTGAATTCCTGGATATTAAATGTTCATCCGCACTTTTGTGTCATCCTAGTTTGTTTATGTAGCATGACCTGGTGGAGCTGTGTTTGAGACTGGTGACCACAAATTCTGATAACGCCGGATATTTTTGACATTTTTTATTCTGCTAGCAAAATGTTATAAACACAAATTTTGATCTCCTCCTGTTTTTGAAGCATCAAAAATATTACTTGAAAAGCGAATCATATTTTAGGTGATCCCCTCTCACACACTTTTACAAGACACTTTTATCAGATCCTTTGTTTTATCAGAGGTTGGACCGAGTCATTGTTTTGCAGATCACAAATAAGCCTAAGTCAAGACTAAGGGTGTTTTCACACCTGCCCTGTTTTGATCTGGTCTGCTTGCAAATGCTCCCGTGAGAACACAAACCAACTCCAGGCAATTATACAACTTTGTGACAAAATTAGTCCCTTATTCAGACCAAAGCAAGACAACTCTAGGTCTGAAAGCATGTAATATATTTATGGCAATAATATTGAATCGTGACTTAAGTATCAAGATTCCCAACCCTGGAAAATAGCGCTTTCTGTCAGGGTTTTGTCAATAGCTGGAGGTGGGATAAAATTTGATGGAGACAGCTGCCTCATAATTCTCTATGCCGGAAAAACCCTGCATGACAAACTAATGCTAATTATTTTCTGTGAATAAAGAATATATCCAAGGAGCTGAAATCAACTCAACCAACTTTATTTGACACTCCCGTTTTGCACCAGCGGTTCAATGAGATCCCCATAAGTTGTGGTCTTGACCTGTCTTGAAATAAAATCCAGAGTCCTCTTTGTCTGAGGCTGAGACAAGCCCAATTAAAAATGTGGTCAAGACACGACCAAGACCGTCAAACCGTGGTCTCGAAGCCAAGACTGATCTTGAGTACTACAATACTGCCATTATGGTTATTTTATGGTGCCGTTGCCATAACGACACACTCCTAATGTCCAGCATCGGAGATCACAAATGGCTGGCAACGCGGGGAGGGTTCACAGATTGGGCTTCATCAATAATTACAGATCTCTGCCTCTCATTCTCACACACACACAGATACACCTCCTGTCTGTGTTCCCACTCTTTATCTGCACATGTGCGATGAACAAAGACTCAGGACAGTTGGAAAATGGATTTAAAGGTGATGTAGAAACCAAAAGGAGCAGAGGAATAATGTGACCGTAGTACGACAGAGTACGAATCAAACACAGACGGAGCCAGCGTGTCACAGTCTCTGCTTAGCTTGATGTTGTCATGGACACAGTAAAGACCCAACAAGAGCGGCAGCAGAGTTTCTGTTGTTAACTTTTTGGCATCAATAAATCTTTACTACAGTCATTTTGAAACGTATAGGTGTAATCATCGTCAACAAAAGAGACAGTTGTGAAGAAAAGTGGCAGCATCTGACTTCTTGGCTCCGCTTTTTACGTTGTTAATCACCATCATCACATGAGATCTGTTCTTTCCCTCACCAGATTCAGTGTTAACAGAGCAGAGGTTACAGGTTGTTGTAAGGGAAGATTGTGGGCTGTGTGTAAAGCTGAGACAGCGTACGACGTCTTTTGTAGTAAGGAAAAGGATAAAAATACAAGTCCTATGTACGATCACGTTGGACTTTCTTGTGAATCAACTCATGTATTAGTCAACTAATTGTGGATGAAAATGACACTGAATTTCCATTTTGTTAAACTTCAATCATTCAGGCTGACATCGATGGTAGTGTGGCTTACTGTGGTTTTGTTTTGCTCGAATCAGTTAGCAAGTATACATCAAAGCCTCCAGGGATCTGTAGCCACTGTAGATGTAAATGAATACAATGCATGCATATAATTGCAAACTAATAATTAATTTCATAATCAAAAAATGAAACACAGTAACAAATGTCAGTCACCAAACTTTTCCTTATTAAGGACACAAAAATGTAAAGACCCATGTCGACATGCATCAGTGGAACGAGTTTCTCAAACACCAAATATCTAATATCTAACTATCTAACGGCACCTGTCGGTACGATACAATCATCATTTTGAAATGCTGCCAGTAAAGACTTGACATAAGAAACTGGAAAGTCCCTGTAGGTCCAGCAGGAGGGGCGATGTATTAGTCCAACAAGCCCAGAACTTTTACCCAGGCACTGGTGTTGCACAAGGAAATAAACGTAAATACGAGGTGTTTTACCGAAGCTGTACGTATATTTTGAGAAAAACTGAATGCATCTACCGAGCAGAAACTGGAAGTGTATTTTTAAAAAAGACAGGCATGAAGTGACACGACGTCCTGCAACTTCAACAATAAACGCAGGAGGATACCTAACATATAATATGTAGATGTGAATGGCACTGACAAAGCGGCGATATTTGACGAGTTGGGATGAGAACCTGAAGGTCTATATATTTCATTTTAACGAATATCCTTCAGTCTATAAGCCGTGTTCAGACAGCTTCACTGCCTCACAAATGATGAAGTTGTTGATGTCGTTATAATGATGTGAATTTTATCCACTAAACTTTTTTTTTTTTCATGTTACTGTCTGCATGTGTCACGACTCCCAAAGAACTCGCCATCAAAAGTGAGACACATGCGCCAAGCTGACCGCCAATTAACCGCCCAAACATCGAGCCATTTAGGATCAAACCATTCAGTCAATTAAACCCCATCACCTTGAAAAACCCACGCTCGTAATGTAGTTATGATATTTAGCCATCCCTTAAATTTGAGTTTGACTCCTGAGTCGTTTTTGCCCAACAAATGGGCACTCTGTCTCTCATCACCAGTAATTATTGTGCCTCTGCGTATGTGTGTGTGCCAGCATATGTGCGCGTGCGTGTTTGTGTGTGTGGCAGACAGCCTCATTAGTGGCTATCTAGACCATTAACAGGCTGTGTCCTCGTTGCCACACCAGCAGAGACACAGGGCTGTAATTAGCTGCTGAGACTTGCAGCTCGTTCACATGTGCGCTGGCTTTCCTCTAACAGGCCGCGTTCTCCCTCGCCGCAGTCCGCCCACACGCTCAGCACAAACGCCGAGCCACATGGTTTGATTCACACAGGTTGTACGCACACCTACACGACAGCCAGGCACACACTCTTTCCCCGTCTTATCCGCACACATCCCAAGGCAGCCTTCTGCACACAAGCCCCCGCACACTTACATAAACCCCCCGTTCTACTACTACCACTGTGCATTATGAATCAGCTGCCCGATTCGACCTTTCACCTGAGATTGGTCGTGTGCACACGGATGACCAGAGGCTGCTCTGATAACAACGCCGACTTCAGGTGAAGGTCTGCTTTGTAGAGAAACAGAAGAAGAAGAAGGAGGGTTTGATTCACTGAGCCTCCTCCAGCCTCCCAGGGAATCGGTGTGTAACTAGACAGTGATTCATTGGGTGTGTGTGTGCGAGATAGAATAGTTGGAAACAAAAGAGAAGAAGGGAACGGGAGGAGGGAGCAGGAGAGTGATGAGTTCGGCTCTCTGCCAGTAGACCACAGACTGTCGGCCATGTTCACACTTACAGCTCTGTCCCCCGCCGAACCCGAAGGAGCTGCCCGCCAGGGATCAATATCCCGTCCGGTCGGCTCCGGGAAGACAGCCAAAGGGCCGTGTGCGTGATGGACGAGGCGCTGGGATTAGATCACAGCAGAAACAGAAAGGGTTAAACAAAGCTAATAGCATTTAGCCTCACTGCCATTAAAATTAGATGACAGAAGCAAAAGTTAGGCTCTGCGTCTCCTCCGTGTGTGGGAGGATCAGAATCACTTACCTCTTAAACAAATCAAGCACTCCTGTTTGAGTTTTAATGGGATGGAGTGATTAGCCGCTGATTGCATGAGCGTGGTTAAATCCATTGTGCTGTTTTGAGCTTTAATATCATGCACATTCAACCGTGGGCCTTGCAAATGATTTTGTTTTGCACACAGCCACAATGACGCCGGTTCTCGAGAACATCGGGGCGAACACGGGACGGGCATCTGAATAGAGGTGCATAGAATCGGTTTTCTGCTGCGGATGTTAAGTGAAGCTGCCAGCCTCCCTCATCAAATGGAGATACATATTCATAGAAGGCTGGAAGATTCACGCACGCTGCCATCAGCTCTAGTGTTATCATAGTCTCATTTGAATAATTGAAGGGCCAGTATCGGCCTCTCGTTGAAATTAAAGAGATCTGTGTTTTTGTGTGGGCCATCAAAAGTAGCCTTATGTGTGTGAAACGGTTGGATGCGTGTGGGTTCTTTTCTGCACCCTCGGAGCAGAAAGGCTCTCTGGAAACACTTCCCAGTTCAGAACTCTTTAATTGGAGTTTTGGGATGAAATTGAAAAAGAGGCGCGACCTCAACCAGTCCTATTCATCATTACCTGCCAGGGCTGAGGTAGAGGGTGAAACACGAGAACACACACACAATCACACACTGTGAATATACTTTTCCACTGTGGATCTAGAATAAGCGAGATATTCTGGGCATAGGCAGAGATTTTCAGCGTGTGTCTGATTCCACAAATCAGCACTTATTTTAGTGCGAAATCTTAATTTTTTAAATGGTTCTCCTCTCATTCCCACAATCTCCTCCCACAAAAATAGTGCCTAATGCTGGTAGTGAGTTGAGGTTTATCTTTATGTATGATATTGATGCCAAATTGACAAGTACACTGTCGACATATGATGCATTTTATCTTGTGTTTCTAGGGTTATGTGTTTTTGTGAGCATGTCAGAAATTGCTAATGTGTCATATTTCTTAAAGGGAGTTTGGAGTAATATTTCCCACCAGGAACAGGAGGGGCAATAGTCTCAAGAGGAATCTAGTTTTAGTCTTGCAAACAGTGACCCTGCAAGATCCCCAGTCTTTGCAAAATCTTTTAGTGTGTGACTAAAAAAAAACAAAAGATTGTCTTCAGATGTGAGAGGGTGTCAGAGTTAAGTCTTTTTTTCCCAAAAGTATCCTTATTGATTTTAACAACAATAGACAAAAACATACACACATCCAGTATGTGTATATGTACATCCACAAACATGCAAAAGAAAATCCACCCCTCACCCCAAAGGTATGAATTTAAAGAAATAAAAATAGTGTGTGTGTGTGTGTGTGTTCAGCTCTCAGTGCCAAACAGGGAGGCAATGGGTCCCATTTTTATAGTCTTTGATATGACTCAGCCAAGGATCAAACCCACAACCTCCCAGTCTCAGGGCAAACACTCTACCACTAGGCCACTGAACTGGTCTATAGCTTCTGACTGAATCTCTGTGGTTTGGAGGTTAGTTTCTCTCCTGCATCCTGTACTTTAGATATCTGCTTTATTTTACTGTTTCATGTTCAGTATCAGCTGTTTCAGAAGTTGTGTGAAGCTGCTGCTCGAAAACTCAAGATTTCCTTATTTTGCTGCGTCACAATAAAAGTTTTTACGTAACAAAATAACAGGGGACTTTTATTGTGAAGAATCTGCCGGAAATGAAATGTGTGTATTACTGAATTAGCGAAACTTTGGTAGCCGCTTTTCTTCAATTAAGACAAGTGTAATGATACGACAGGGAGGAAGAGTAATGCAGAGACAGCCACAGTGAGATGTTGATGAAGAGCTACAGACAGCAGGCTCTTACTGCACCTCTGCCAACAGCTCACCTCCAACAGGTAAACTTCTTTTACCTGCTGCCCTGCTGTAGAGAAACACATGCAGCAAAAATAACAGGGGACTGAAGTCATGGATCATCACTCAAGACAGGCCGTCATAACTTTAAGACACACCTTCAAGAAGGTGTTGCAATGGAAATGCAAACCAAGCCAAGCCAAGCCAGCCCATGACTGTCGAAAAAGGGGTGTATGGACACTGAATATATATTAAACTGTGTGGACCTTGAGCTAATATTTACGGAGACGGTTGGGCCCTTTGTTCAAGAGTATGGTCAGCAAAAATCTCTGCCTATAGATCAAGGAGTTGGCTAACAGGTTTGTTACTTCAGACAACACTTAGCCTAATGATACCTGGCAGTTAGTTGGTGTTGGAAATGTCTAACGAGCAAGTTAAGTCAGCAAGTGCAAGCGGTTTGCTCATCAGCGAATACCTGGGAAGTGCATTTGTTCTAAACTACTGAAATGAAGTCATGGAAATGGGGTAAAATGCGGAAAAGTTTTAAGACTGTGGTGGTAAAGAATGTGTGGGAACATATATACTCGTCTAGCATGCATCAGAAAACAGTGACACTTGCAGAGGAGCGTGACACCAGCTAGCTCAGAAGCTAAGTGCTAGATTGACACCGCAGGGTTCGTGTGGTGTAACTCTCTGCAGCCGAGCTGACAGGTCTGGTTAGCAGTCAGTCTAAAGGCCTCTCAGCACCGTGGACAGCTCCTTTCACTCCGTCTCTCTGTCTCTCAGTCCTTCTCCCGGCCTCTCGCTCCTTCTCTACTTTTAGCCACGGGGCACTTTGACACCCACGTCCAACTAAATGTCTGGCACGCCTGAGTTAACAGCGACTCTACCCTGGGGATCACCTCGGTCAGTGATGCCTGGTAGTGCCCCTCCTCTCTGTCTGTCCCGCTCAGCTCAGGTCCCGTCACCCACACCGAGAACTGCTCTGTTGTTGCGTCCTTCACACCGACTTAGATGTAGGTACGCAGGACAGAAAGCTTTTCAATGATCGACCTTCTCCATCCCTTGCTGCTATCATTCTTTTCAAAAAACACCCTTTGAGTTTTAGATGAGCTGTTGTACGAATATAAATATGAATCTTATTTTGACTGATGGAAGCTGACAGTCTGAAAAAACACTGCTGAATGTCTTTTGTGTCTCTTTTGTTAATTTCCGTGTTGTCACCATTCCACCGGCGGCTCGGCGAGACGAATGTTTTTACTGTGCGATTGGAGTCTCGCCAGGCCAACACTGGGAAGGCTGGCGCATAATTCGAGCAGTCACCCCATAATTCGATCCCTCCATTTGCATACGCTTGTAGCGTCCCAGTGGGAAGACAGTGGCAGCACTTGAAAGACAGGAAGAGGAGAAATTGAATCAGGAAGATGGAGTGTGCACCTCGTTCTTTTCATGCTCCTGTGAATTAGACTATAGTAACAGCACTGGGGCATATGTTTCATTACTCTGTGAGCATGTTGTGCTTTTCACTGATTGTTACCTTTCATCATCTGAGATAGATTTCTGGGTGTTGTGTTTGAACAATGCCGTGAACAGCACAGACGCGGCGTCCCTTGTTAAAGGTCAAAGCAAGATGAATGGGAAAGTCAAAGGAAAACGTGTGCCCTTTACCTCGCTGTGCTGTATTACAAACTGAAACCAGTTCATTGTGAGGTGTAATCATTCTGAACCTACTTACGTGAAAGATTTTCAACTGCCTTTTCATCACCGCTGCCGAGGCCCCCGACAGATCTATGAGAGATTCACAAATACCTCTTGTGGTAACAGTGAGAGAGGAAAACAGTCCTAACAGGAGCTGATGTGTGATGACGAGATGGAAGGTCTCAAGGTGTTCACATGAGCTGTGAGGTCTCATAAGGACACAAAAGACAGACATGGTGCCTACATTTAGATTTGCATGCGCACCAGTGTGCCACCGTTATTCTAAATGAACCACTTTCTGATTAAGACGTAGGATATGCTGGTGTTGATCGGGTTTTAGGAGCATTCAGAATGTGCATCTCAGCTTTCAATTTACTGGTCCATCAACTTCCCAGCCCTCACCTATGGTCATGAGCTCTGGGTAGTGACCGAAAGAACGAGATCCCTGGCTGGGCTCAGCCTTAGAGACAGGGTGAGGAGCTCGGACATCCGGAGGGTTTCATATCTCAAGGGTCAATATTATTTCAGTTAGTGTTTGTTTCTTATTTCTCCTACTCCCCTAGCGTCCAAAAAATCTGTTAATTCAGGTGATATATAAACATTTTTCTCAATTCAGAACATGTCAGATCTCCTGAAACCCCCCAAACAGATCATAAATCCACACACTAATAATCCTAATCACTGCTGGAAAAGATGAATTCATCGCTTCCTTTATTGGCTAATATCATTTTCCCCACCTGTCGGTCGCTGTCTGTCATGTTTACTCACGTCCATCATTTCTATATCAAGACATCTCATATTGTGTTCGACATGCTTCTCGGCTCTTTTTTAATCTCTCTGTCTTTACAATAAGTCCATTGATATTTATTTGCCATCTTGTGCTCGGTGCTTTTATCTCCTTTGAGTCAGTTATGCTTTTCTTTGTCCTTCCTACCATTCCCAAACACTGTTTTCATGTCACGCTCTTATTTTTCATTTGCTTTATCTGTAATTCAGTGTTTTTATTCATTTTGTGTTCCTCATAAACTCCCCCCCTTGGATTTGGCTCCCACAGCTGAAATTAAACCTCACATCTCATGATCTGTTACTACCATCTTTTTCAGTCTAAAGCATTTTTTGTTCTCTCAACATTGCAGGTCACTATTCACCCTGGAAGACCCCTAAGCAGGTAACATCCACCAGCCTCCAAAACTCGGACTGTCCCCCCATTTCTGCTTTTTAATCAGTGGATTGTCACTTTAGCACCAATGGCTGCCGTGTGCATACTGTATGTGCTAATCCAAATGACTTTAATCTTTTATTTTACTCGTTTGTAAGATCTACAAATGACTTTTCAACCCCTGCCCTCGCCATACTAACTCTACTGATGATTCACTACATGTCCGTGGCTTGTACAACAGCTGGCCCTTGATATTCAGCCCTTCTTTATTGTCACAGGGTGAGGAAAGGTCAAGTGGGCCACTCATAACATCACTCATCTCTTGATCCTGCAAGTCAGAGCTAATTCATAACCTGACTCAGTGCCATCAGGGTTATCCACACTGAGGGCATTTGAATTATGCTGCAGCTACAGTGCTGCTGTTCAGACTGCTTTGGCATGGCCCACACGCATCCTTTCTCCATCTTCATTTTACAATAATTTTGCAATTTTTTAAAAGCTTTTGTTGCACTTTCGTACCAACATGCATTCGCTCCCTGCTTATTTATCTTTCAGCTTGTCTTTATTTCCTTTTGTCACATTAAAGGTCCAGTGAGTACGATTTAGGGGGATTTCGTGGCATGTAGCAGAAAACCATCCTCTCCAAAACAAACAGACCTGGTGATTTAAACTGGTAAAAACAAGTTACAAATCGGTGTTTTGCCAATGCTGATTGGCATGTCTGAGACGAGCCGCTAGCTCAGTAACTGCTTATCTGTGCTGACCCTTTTTCTCTGATAACTTAAGATCCAGGTGTTCAGGAAGTTGACCATGAGCCAAATTATCTGCAGAGGTCTGTTCCTCTCCAAAACAAACAGACCTGATGACATACGCTGGCAAAACCACTGAATAAAACAGCTTAATCTTAAAAAAATTGGTGTTTGGGGCACTCAGTAGCTCAATGGGTAGAGGGGTCCCAATTAAAAGGGCAGTGTCCTTGTGGCAGCGATTCCAGCCTGTGGCCCTTTGCTAGATGTCATCCCTTCTGTCTCTCCCCTTTCATTCTTCATGCTTGTTGGATAAAGGTATAAAAGTCAAAAGATAATTAACAAAAATAATAATAAGGTGTTTTTCAGTCATGGAGGGGCTGCTTACTATGGTGGCTGATGCGACAATGCAAATGCCCCTATCTAGAGCCAGTGTTTGATTTGTCTGTTCTGAGCTACTGTAGAAACACGGCGGTGCAACATGGCGATCTCCATAAATAAGCACCTGGGGCTGGTTGCGTAAAGCACCTTCAGTTAAGATTTTCCGTAAAATCTGATTTAAGGTTTCCTTTAAATAAAATCTGTTGCCATTAACCACCTGGAAAACGTGAGGTCAGGTGCTGGGTGCTGCTCTTGTGCCTTTTTTGTGCCAGCTTTCAAGAGTGCGGCAGCAGGTTGCGTCTGAGGTTGCTTAGCATCCTTAACCAGCACCATATGGCCTGTTTACCTGACATCCTGAGTGCAGAGCTGATCTTCTTCCAGGAGCAGTTTATAAGTGTGTAGGCCTATCGTCTAAAGCACTGGGTAGCCCTGCACTAAGGGGGCGATCCCGCAGAAAGGAGACGCTAGAGACGCGGACGCTTCAAAGACGCTTGAAACGCTGAGAAGTGCTTATTCAATGCGCACTAGCTACTGGTGTCTGACGCTCAAAAAGTTGAAAATATGTTAACTTTTCAGCGTCTAGGCACGTCTAAAAAGAAGCGTCTACAAAAACGCCCGTCTAAAAAGACGCTTGAACGCCGGTCAGACGCGCCATATCATAGGAAAACAATGGTTTCACTGGCGTTGTGTTTCTAGCGTTTCATCTCGGTGTGATCGCTCCCTAACATGATCAACTTCTCCATATTTATCGGACTGATTTTTTTTATTTTTCTGCGACTAAACGAGCAATGAAATGTTTCCGACTAATGACCCTCCTGGACAACTAATGTTTCGTCGACTATTCATCGTTTATGGCTAATGACACCATTCAGAAATTCTGCCAACAGATCTTGGGCAACTGGTCTTACTATCCAAACTGTGTTAGTGTAACAATCATAGGCTGTATTTACCTCTATTTTACTCAGGGTTTTATTCACTTGTCTTTTCACTAGATATTCACTGAAGGTTAATTGCTGCATAGACTGACTATTTAATCAAAAGAACATGTCATGTTTGTTATAATTGGAAAACCCCCAATAAATTATTATTTAAGAAACTAAATTGATCAGATTCATGTGTGACCTTAAATCAAAATTAATTAAATGTAATATGTAGCGATAACTGCAAGGCTATCATAAGAAACAGTAAAATTTTACAGTTATAAAATCTATTTCAGTGCAGTAAATGCCTTAATGTCTTCCCTTGCCTAAGGATACCTTTTAAGAGACTCTGTGCAACACTCTAAAGTACTTTACTCAGCTAAGGAAAAACTAAACCTTAAGTGTCATACTTAAGGAGCAAACTTAAGGTGCTTTGTGCAGCCGGCTCCTGCTCCCTATGTGGATATAAACAGCTCATTCTAAAGTCACGAAAATGATTTTCAGGTGATTACACTAAAGAAAACATCCTTATATTCCATTTCTGCATATATATCACCCTGAATCCTTCACACTGGACCTTTAAGCATATGTAATATCTCTGCAAACTCACATTCGACCTCTCCTCCCGCTGCCTCCGCCGCCATAAATACTCCACTATCATCTGCCGTCCCTGAGCACATGAAAACTCCATCCACCAAACACCCCCTTTTAGATCAGATTCACTTTGTCTTTATGTGTATTTGTCACACTCACATGCCTGCACACGAGCCTTTCCACCCATCTTTCTTTGTTTCTCTTTGTGCGACTATGTGTGTAATCCATTTCATGCCTGGACGTCTCCCAGTGCTGCTCTGACCAGCCCCTGACCCCGGCTCATGTTGTCATCATTCCAGATCAACACAGGAAGCCTGCATTGTGCGGCTCGGTCGACACTTGTCCCCTGAAATTGGCCTCATTGTTCGTCATTTCTGCTCCCTCTCGATCTAATCAATCTCCTCCATTTCTCTCAGAATAATTGTAATTCTCAGCTCTGAGGGGGAAAAAAGCCTCGAACGTCACAAACTAGCAGACGCCATGCGGAGTTTCTCTCCCTTGTCTTGTGTGCTCACATCTCACTCTCTCTTTACCCCCCAGTGTTCATTTGTTGGCTGCCCCACCCTGCTCTGCCCCTCTCCCCCAGCTGCTGAGCCCCCCACACACCAGAGTTCAGCCTCAGTTTAATTGGGTATCATTTGTTGCAGGAAGACTTCTGCAGCACTGAGAATGAAATATGGAGGAATTTGACTAATAAGGGAAGAACGGGGAGTCGCCTAATTGTCATATCGACCTACAGTCGAGCTCAGCCTGCAGCTCCCGAGAGTTTCGTTTGCAAATGAGCTTATCGAGATTTGTCTGTCAAATCTTGCCAATACTGTACGTAACAGCTACTTAATGTTGGAGCACATTACTCAATGATGTTGTCTCATAAAGAAGACCTGCCTGCAGTGCCCTCTATTCATCTGACCAACTATATTATAGGCACAGTGTGCTCGCTTGAACAGTCTTAATCAAACAGACAGAGGGAGACAGCGGGAAAGTGAAAGAGAAATCAGGATGCAGCACTCTAATCCGAGCCTTAACAAGGTCTCCAGTCTCAGCAGCCTGCCCCGTGCAGACGTGCTCCACATCAATAGCAGACACCAATGAAACCACAAAGAGTGGAAACACTTTTGATTCCGTCCCGGTGCTTTTATGAAGCTGATATTTATTCTCGGTACATCTCGAACCAGATGCCCTGTAATTCTCAATATTAAAGCGTGCCATATGCAGCCAGTCTCACCGTCTCAGTTTCAAAAAGCCTGTCGCTCCCTGCGGATCCGTCTCTCACTCTTTCTGACATGTCAACATGTCATCTTGGCTATCTGCTTAGTGTCACGCTGTGACTCAAGCGGCCTGACTTATCTGACACATCAAGGCTGACACTGTGACTGACTGGTGTTGTCAAAACTGCCGGTGTCACCTCAAACACTCCACAGTGCATTTCCAAATTTGTTTTATCCACATTTCGGATGTAAATTGGGGATAATATAGAAAGTGCTACCATAACCGCAGTCTGTAGTCCCAACTGCGACCAAGTGGGTTGACATTGTGACCTTTTTCTGTTGGCATTGTGTGTTTCTGCAAACCACAAATAAGTTACATTTATGCATTTCATACTTAACATATTAAGGTTTTTAAAGTGGCGTAATAATTGTCGGTCAGAGCCGGAGGGAAGGTAGATGGCATGTCACCTAGGCCAGATGCTTACCAAGCTGCAGACCACTGAAGGCCGCTGTTAGAGGCCAACAATCAACAGAAGCGGAAGTGTTTAAGTGCGTCATAGCTGTGTTTCCAGGAACTTTTAGACTCCAAACATAGATGCTTTATAAGAACCTAGTGGTGTGTTTTCATCAGCTTTTTAAGTACAAAAAGCAGTTGTTTTCTAACCAAGACATTGCTGCTTTTCCTGATTGGATAGTGGCACAAAAAGCAGCTGTTTTTTACTAAAATTTTCCTGCTGGTATAGTAATACAAAATGATTGGTTTTTACCAAGGCATTGCTGCATTTCCTGCCAGGATGGTGCCACCAGAAGCAAGTATTTTAAGCTAAAACGTGTTTCCAGCAGCTTAATGTAGGTGGTCTTTAGGGACCTAGTGGTGTGTTTTCATCATTTTTTAGGCATGAAAAGCAGTTCTTATTTCATCAAGACATCGCTGCTTTTCCTGCCAGGCGAGTGCCCAACTGTAACCAAGTGGCTTCTGTGCCTAAACCTAACCAGACGTTATACGCTGCATTTGAGAAACGTAAAGTTTCAACGTATCCGCTACATGAGAACATGCAAATTTAACGCAGCCATGGTTGCAGTCGCATACAATGCCAACATTTTTCTGGTAATCGAGTGCATGATGATCGGCATCATCGGTGCCCCCCCTGGCACTTGAAGCCCTACACACAGCGCTTGATGCGCACGTACGCAGCGGTGTAAAACTTTACGAAACAATCCATTTTACTGATTCAGTGTTTCAAAAATGAAGCAGTCTGTAGCTGGTTACTTTAAAAGCCAGTTGAAAAGAAAGAGGAGGAGGCTGGTGTGGAGGGAGAGGTGAGAGGTTCAGACTGAGCCAGTGAAGAAGAAAAAGTACCACTTTCAGGCACAATGGCCAACACATTACTCATGGCTGCAGCACAAGGGTAAAGCTATACTGTGTGTATTGTAGTCAATGTGGCACGTCCATTACAGGCAACTCTTAATTTGTTACCGGGTCAACACAGTTTAAGCTTGAGTTACGAGTCGCCGTCAGTCTTTAAATCAATGCAAAACTAAGGGATGCAAACTGTTTATCAGCCTGCATGGTCATTAATTAATACCAGGCTGTACCAAAAAAAGGGTGCAGCCAAATCACGTGTTGGTGTGACCAATCGAGTGGAAAAGTTAATCTGGAGCTCTGCCTTTTATTAACAGAGTAGCCAATAGGATCATTAAAAAATGCTGCCATCCTCTCCCCTCCAAACCAGGGCCATATTTATCTGTTTATCACGCTCTTCTTTATGTTTCCTCTCCATACACACACATCCCTGATACACACTGAGATTTAAAAGACAAACAGAGGCTGGAATTGTTTTTGCTTGTTTCAACAACTAACCTCACTAACCGTCTGGCTCCCCGTCTGTCTGACATGACTTGATCGTTCGCTAAACCCCACTCCCAAACAGGCCATTGTCCAATCATAGCTTAGCAACTGTTACTAGGCATGGCACACCTGTCAAGCTTTGGGTTTCTCCGATTTCAAAACAGAAGAGGGCGATAGAGCGAGGCCTAAAGAGGGGATAGAAGTTAGAAAGCATTCTGGGGCAGCATTGCCTTTTTTTTGAGGATAAGTTAAAGGAAGAACCACAGGTTCATATCAGTATAGGTAAATATCTCCTCATAAGGTATATTTTAGACTCCAGGAAATCAAATGGTATATTTCTTAATCCTTACAAGGCCAGAAGCCCTGAGGCGTCCCTGGATGATTGGAGAGGAGTTCGTGTTTATGAAAACAGTTCAACTCAGGACATAGAAAGTAAATAGGATAGTTATAGAAGCTGATATGAAATTGCTCCAGGATGACTTTTTCTTTAGCTTAGTATCGCCCTCGTTCCCACATCAAAAAATATATGGGATTTTTCAATTGACCTTTTGCTGGAGCCCACACTGTAACTAACTGCACTCCCCGAAGAAATGCTATCATATTTTTGGAAAAATGGACCAGTGACTCCAGAGAGAAGCAGACAGAGGGGTCTACAGTCTGTGTTTGAAGGATATATCCAGGATGTCAAACTGACTCAGCAGCAACAACAGGTTAAAAAGACAAAGATAGTTAGAAGCTAAAGCCGAACTATAGGCTACACATCACAGTGTAAAAGTGAACCACCACATCACTGCTGATCGCCACACAAGACAATAAATATAAAGGGAAACTTTGCTGATATTGAACCAGCTGTGTGGCATTGCAGTGTATGCAGATGAACTGTGTTTGCGCACTGACGACACAGAGCTGGTTGAATATCAGCAAAGTTTCCCTGCTTCCCTTCACTGGTTCCTGTACAGCAGGGTTGGTCTTTGTTTCACTGTTATAATCATTACAAAGCAAAAGCAGCATGTGTATACATTCAGTAGGCTATATCTTCAGTAGCTAGCTAGCTAACCCTACACTTTTCAGGGTTTGATTTTGGTTTTGGAACAGGGAAGAAACGTATATCTTTTTCCAGCCTCTCCAGGTAACGAGTATCATTAATACACGACGCACCCCAGGCACAACATTTAGCTCCAAATCCACAAAACCAGCCTGAAAATGAAGGAAATCTGAAACGACTGCATTAGAGTCAATGGAGCACAGCTGTGTTTTATTGAATTTATCGGTAGTACTGTACTCAGGGTGTATAAGAGCAGTGCTGCTCCTCTATTTCCATCTCTTATGGATCAGCAGTGGTGAGGATGGTGACTTTTAGCCTTGAAGCTTTAGCCTCTATTATTCAGCAGTTGACCATGTATGTAGCCCCATGTGCATATTTAAGGTCCTTCGACAGGCTTTTCATTTTTAAACTAATCTGCTGGACATAAAAAATTCAGCAGGAGACAGTTTTAAACCAGCTAGCTGATGGAATTTTAGCGGTAGCATTACCACTGGTGAAAGAGTTATTTCAACAAAATCCATGGTCATCGGCTGGAAATAAGAAGCCTGCATTCGTCTTCCTGTTTCTATAATCGAAAACCCTCTGTTTCAGATATTACTGCGAATTTTGATGAATAAATTTGCCACAGTTTTTGGGGTAAACTCCAAGTGTACTGTGTGAGAACTAAAGGCTTGACAGGAGTGACAGTACGCTAACTAAAAGCGATGGGGATTGGCGAACAGTCAGAAGTCTTTAAAGCAAACTGCTTCAATTTTTCCTGTTGTTGTCATGGTTACTGATTTAACATCGAGTGTCCCGAGTGGGAAAGGTGCCAGTGAAATATTGACCCCTCATGCCGCTGTGCTTTACAGGTACTGGAGCAGTGGGAGTCCCAGCAGGGCCAGAGCAGCCCCGCTCAGACCAGCCTGTCCGCCCCCGTTATCCCCCACAGCGCCCCCTTCCCAACACACCATCTCCACAGGGCCTCGGTCCCCGACTCAGCCTCCGAGGCCTTGGCCCTGGCTAAACCCGACCCCTATGACCTTTATGAGAAGTCCAGGGCTATCTATGAGAGTAGGCGTAAGTACCAGAGCTGTCGCTGCAGGTGTAGCGCTGTGACAAACACTCCTCTCTTTAGCACCGAAGAAAGATGTCCTCGTTGGAAGGTGGAGTCGTGAAGATTCATCACTCTTTGTCTTTCTCTCACAAACACACACAGATTCCCTTTTTAACTCTCTGAAGCTCCTCAGAAACTTTAAAAGCTTGTTTAAATGATCCGACCTTTTTCAAACTGAATGTTCAGCCCTCAGCTTCACACAGTCAGACGTTTCGTAGATATTCTCCCCTCACAGCGTCTGCAGCCACTAATTCCTCATATTATCTCATTTGATCCTCGCTCATTAAATGCCCACACAAGCCAACACACACACACACACACACACACACACACACAACCTGCCAACAGTTCAGTCTTTTTACTCACTTTACATCCAGACTTTGACATGCTGCCAGCTCACATCATAAACGCAGATGTGTTCATGAATAAACACTCCACGCAGCAGCTGATCTTTTTGCGACATAACGCCTCGGTGCCAGCTATATTGCCGTCCTCTGACTTGTAAAACGTGGAAGAAGTCATTTCTTGTTATGATATCGTCAGGATGTATCATAAAAACTCTAATGCCCTGTTGGACTTTGGCAGTAGCAACTCTTATATATGTTTTTATATGGGTGTGTGTGTGTGTGAAGTGCTGTAACAAGGATATAGGTAGATTTTTTTTAACATTATTTAAAGGTATAGTATGCAGGAGGTACCACAAAATATTCTATAGACTCATACAGACGTAATCTCCCTCAATCTTGTCTTATGACCCACTAGAAGTGTTGAGCGGTGTATTTTCTGCAGAGACTTTGCCATCTGCCTGTATTTTCTAATTGTCCGTGGTCAGGATGTTTATTGGTGTCGGGGAGGTCGAGGCTTCACAAAATGGTACAGACCAGGGGCCATATTCACAAACATTCTGAGAACACTCTCGGAGAGCTCCTGACTTAGCCTAAAAACTTTTAGTAAGGAGTCCTAGTTTAGGAGTGATTTAGGAAAGTTGTCCGAGCAACTCTGAGCAAGGAAGAGACAGAAACTTTTACCCCAGTGAGGAGGTGTGGTTGACCCTGTTGCAAGGTGTGACACAGTCTTTTAACAGATGTGATTGGTTGTCACAGACACACCCTTTGTGAGCCTGCAAAGTGTGGATACCCAGTGGAAAGGAAGTGTTGTCATTGTTAGTGTGATCACTCTGCTGATGGAAGGTCGAGACAGACCCAAGTCATCACTGCTGCACTGTTGCATTTTCGGTTTTCCAGATATCTTAGTGTTGTCATTATTTCCTTTCTGGTTATAGTGTTAGGTGGGAAATGTGTGTATCCCTAAAAAGCTCGACCACACATATTTTTCCTGCCGACGTAATCTATAACGTTTCATTTATCCAGTGTCGTCCAGAGTTTGGAGAACATTTCTCTGACTGTTTGTGTTGCCACCATTTTCTCTTTCTCTTCTCTTAAAAGTCCTCGTCCCTGCTCCTAACAGTTTTTCACCTCAAGAGCTCTTTTACATTCTAAGATGCTCTGTGAATAACTTTTATTTTAACGAAGACCTGGTCTTAACTTTAAGGGGAAATGATTCAAAGACAGCATAATTCTTTTCTCAGAATTTCATCACTAGGAGCAGCTCTTAGTGCGAGGAAGCTTTGTGAATACGGCCCCAGGTCTGTTAATGGCAGCTATAAATATGATTAAAAATATGAATGTATTCTTGTTTGCGCGTATAGTGTGTCAGCACGAGGCTTGCAGATTTCTGTCGATTCCTTTGAGGTGGTCGTGACTGACATGAGATAGTAAAAGTTTCCACTGACAGGACTGGTGTTTGTTCTTATGTAAGGCACCTGTTATTGAAGAGGACGTGGCTGTCAGAAAGTCTCCTCGTCAAACCCCTGAGTCTCTCTGAACCTCTCATCGTCTGTCTGTGTGTCTGTGGGTACAGTGATCAGTGTAACGTTCACATCAGTGTCTTCCTTACAGCGTATACATATATAGGGGTTGTGTGTGGTGATGTTCAGCAGGGAATAGGCAGACACAGATTTTGGGAATGCTCCGTTTGCGGCCTCCTGGTGGAGCCGCGTGAGCAAACTCCACTAATGTCGGTGCATTACACAATTTTCTGTCAGCCTTAATGGACTGTCAGCAAAACAAAACATTTCCTCACAAGCTGTAGAGGTGGATAGTTTTGGGTACTTTCCACTGAGGGGATAGTCCCCATTAAAACTGTCCACAGTGTGGTTTATCCAGAGTAACGGGACACTGATTTTTGACAGAGATGTGTCTATTGTGGATGGCAGATTTTTCAGAGATAGATCCAAACTATCAGCTTGGCTGGACACCACAAGAGGTGAGTCAGAATAATATTTTTTGTTGAGGTGCACCAACCCTTTCAATGTTGCTTCATTATGCAGAGAAAGGCACATGAGAGAGCTGGCATCAGTGTCGAGTCAGTCTTTTCATAAAGTACCAACCCTGGTTAATGCAGCAGTTGAAAAAAACACTTTGTTGTTGTCTCCTTAGATTTCAGTCTGGATGTTTCTGTCCTTGTTGTTTCCTTTGCTCTCCAGTAACCTTGGAAACAGCTGTTTACAAACCAGACTCACCTTGAGGTCCATTTAGTGGCTGGAACTTTCCATCATATGTCGTAATCTTCATCAGCAGATGAAAATTATTCAGTTAGAGCGCCACACATGAGATATGTTGAGAAAATACACATCTTACAATCTGTTTTATATGGCGTAATCTTTTCCTCATTACCTGGATAGTCATGTGTGTGTTTTTAAAGGGACAGTTCACCAAAAATACATATTTTTCCTCTTGTTTATTAGTCTAGATTGTTTTGTTCAAGTGTTCAAGGAGCCAAACTTTGGTGTCATTCTATTGGAGTCAAAGAGGTGGGCACTGCCTATCACACTTTAACTTATCATATCTATATTGTTTCAGCTGGATATAGCCATGATCTGTTTGGACACCAAAGTCTGGCTCCTCGGATATTGTCACTGTCACCATGACTATTCCTTTATAGTTTCGGTGATGATACTCAAAGCAGCAGTGTCTCTTTCCGGAAATCATGACCCGGTTACTCGAGATAATCCACAGACCTTGTTGTGAGCGGTTTCATGTAGGAACTGCTCGCTAACATTGCAGTTCAGCAAAGGAGGACGCCATTAATGTTAACACCTTGTGCTGTCACGAGCTTCTTGACCATGAGTAGATGCACACTTCCTTCTGCACCTTGATGCGGTTGGTGGGAGTAGTTTGGTAGTCTAGTCTGTCAGTGTTGCAGATATCGGCCGTAGAGATGTCTGCCTTCTCTACAATATAATGGAACTAGATGGCTTGTGGTGCTCAAAGCGCCAAAATATACATTTGAAAAACTCAACATCAATGTCTCTTTCCAGAAATCATGATCTGGTTACTCAAGATAATCCACAGACCTTGTTGTGAGCAGTTTCATGTAGGAACTATTTTCTTTCTACTGTACTACACCTGCCAACTTTAACACTGCGCAGAAGGAAGTGTGCATCTAGTCATCTAGTTCCATTATATTTGAGAGAAGGCAGACATCTCTACGGCTGCTATCTCCAAAACTCTGCAACTCACACCAAAACAATCTAGACTGATAAACAGCACTACAGGTAAGAGAGAAAATGTGTGCTTTTGATTTGGGAGTGAACTGTCCCTTTAAAGTGTGTAGTTCACCAGTTGACTGTGTGATCCTCTGATTGAATAATTGAACTAATAACTGTTTATATAAATGAAACAGCTGTGACGTCTGACCTCACATCTGGTGTGTGGTAGCTTGAGTAGACCGAAACAGATTAATAAATGCACAAGCAGTGAGTGAGTCTGGAGTTTCTCCATTTGTATGCTTGCACCTGTCGCACATTAAGATTTGCAGGGATTTTATTTTAAGAAACAAAAGGAAATTAAACATCTACAAATCTTGATTACTGAGCAAACTACATCTAGTGATAAAAAATGACATGACATGATTGAAAGCTTATGAATGGCTATTAAATGGACTTTGAGGTGTGATTAATTTGTCAGTATTCGTTTTTTGCCTTTCAAAAGAATCGTCTTAAAGTCACTTTGACAAGATCTTTAAATGCAAAAAGTCTAAACTATCTCTCCCATGTTCATCAGCAGACCCAGCTAAATGTCTATAAGAAGCACTATATATGGTTTCCGTGGAAACAGCTGTGTCACTCCTCCTGTCTGTCGTCATGATTTTCTTTCATCCCACCGAGCCGAGCGCTCAGTGTGATTAAAACAGTTACAATTGGAATCAATTTTTCAGTCGCAGCCACTTGTCTGCGGTCGAGTTCATTCTGCTACTTTGCACATCACGGTGTTGTGTGAAGCCGCTGATTGCAGATCAGTGCCTGACTCTCACCTCACACTGTAAATAAGGGACGGGTATATTACACGCTGTAAGCACTTCCTGACTTTTATGGATGATGCTGAAATTCTGTGGTGACATTAATGCTGAGGCAGTGCCTTTCTGCCTTGTTCTAGCCTTTATGGGAGAATGTGTGTGTGTGTGTGTGTGTGTGTGTGTGTGTGTGTGTGTGTGTGTGTGTGTGTGTGTGTGTGTGTTTTCCTGGTGTGCTGTCTGTGTGTGCGTTTGTGGGTGTATGTAAAATATTTGTGCATTTGTTGTTGTTTATGGCTGCTTCTTGCATCTTTTTTTTTTCTAGAACCTGGCCAACCAAGGACAGTTTTTCCTGTGGACTCCTCAGGTAGAAATCTCATCTCTGCAGTCACACTAGCTGTGTTTCCATAAACATATTTTTATGCGCATTTTGAGCTATCGCATTAGGAAATCTTTATGTAAACAATGAATTTCGATAAAACTTTCTCAGCTGATGTAGGAAACTTTTACTCTTTTTTTTTTAAACTTACTATTTTTACTTTTTTTTTCTGGCCTACACCATTGTGGGCATTTATACTTGTGTGGTGGTGTGTCTGTGTCACTCTGCAGTTACACCTCTAAAACACTAGTCAGCGGTGGGGTTTCTGTGAAGTGCTGTAAAGTTTAGTTGATCCAAAACACACATTAAACACACATTAAACATGGCTTAATAGAGACAATTTCAAACACAAGTACACAAATCAGCTTCACTATAACTCGCAGCATTCACAGACAAACACTTGTCTTTTGCTGGACACATTTTCCCGACAAATACAACATGCTAATGTTTTTAGCACAAGCCTATGGCATTTTACATTGTATAAATTAGCTCAGCAGCTAGCAGACTTTTCCTCTACTCATATGAAGCCAGGGACATCAGTACATTTAACAAAGGTAACTTTACAAAATTTGGCTCCATTACAACTCACAAGATTCACCGACAAAACAACTGTCTTATACTAAACACGTTTTCCAAACAAATATAACATGCTAACATTATTAGCACAAGCCTATGGCATTTTACATTGTATAAATTAGCCTAGCAGCTAGCTGCCTTTACTCTACTCACATGAAACCAGGATAAATCACACTGAAGACTTAAAATTCTTATTTTTTGGAGGCTTTATTGTCTTTACACAAAGTAAATAAAAGCTTTGTGTCCACTGAGGGAAATGATGTCAGCTTACAAAAACAGACAGGTCATCGCCTTGACATGTAGTTACATTTTTGGGGAACTGCACGTCAGGCTACGGCATAGGTTACAGCGTAGGGTACGGTGTAGACACGGAGCCTACACTGTAGGTACGGCATTGATTCCATGCATAAGTATAAATCCCGCTTTAGCAGTAGGTCTGGGAATCATTTAAAACATTATGAAACCAGAACCAATATCAGTTCCCTTAAAGTGATACCAGCACCAAGAGGATATTTAATTTGATACCTTTTTTTTCTACATTCAGTTGTATAAAATGCCACCTACACTTATTTTGGGACATCTCAGCACACTGCAGTGCAAACTCCATCAAATACACTGTGCTTTACTTAGCTGCTGTGGCAGTGGGCCAATCACACAATGCAACCAGCTGTTTCTGCTGTTGACATCTTCCAGGATATTCCCCCAACAACATAATAATGGTCGCAGCTGAAAACGAACTGCTCCTAACCTGTAAACAGTGTAACATAATGGGATTTTAATGTCGTCTGTGGTCGTGTTGCTTCAGGAGCGGAGTACCAGGACATGGAGGTGCACCTGCGCAGACAGAAGTCCGGCTTCGGTTTCCGGGTGCTGGGCGGGGATGAGGCGGGGCAGCCTGTGAGTCCGGAGACGCGTGAGAAGGCTCGTATGGCGATGGGCGTGGAACCCTGTCAATTTCTCCTCTCTAACCCACTACACACACACTGTGTACACCTAACCCTGACCTTTGACCCCTGAGAGAGTGCTGGCTCTGGCTGCTTTGGTGTCTTTTGCTGTCTGTTAAAGTAACAAAACAATATTTCAGTCATGTAGTTGAGCTGTTTATGTATCTGTATAACAACCACCTTAACACCCACTGCATGTGACACTACAGACTCTAGCTCAGCATCTAAAGCCACTTCCTTCACCCTCTACTTCCTGTGTATATAACACTCTGCATGTAATAACAGATCTTGATCGGGGCAATCATTGAGAAGAGTCCAGCAGACCTGGATGGACGTTTACGGCCTGGTGATGAGCTGCTGTTTGTGGACGGGATCCCAGTGGTGGGGAAGCCACACAGATACGTCATCGACTTGATGCACGGGGCGGCACGGAATGGCCAGGTGAATCTGGTCATCAGGAGGAGGGTGCAAGCAACAGGTGAGCATCTGGCTTTTAGTTTTGTTTTTGTTCACAATTATCATCAAATTACAAAGATGTTCCCTTTAGAATGAGATATTCACTATCTAATTTAAAGCCGTGGTAGGCTGTTTGATTCTGGCATCACTGGGCAAAAGTTATTCAAGTGGACTCAGAGAACCCGAGATTTCTGCACCTCCTCTTGGCTGTTTTCAGGGCTTAGAAAATCTAGCTCATGACGGGAGACTTTGGCCAATCACAGGTCATTTCAGAGAGAGGGCATTCCTATTGGCTGTTCTACAAATGTAAATCAGCATCCACGTCCGTGCGATGAAAGCTTGATTCAGTGGAAGTGAATCCTGCAGAGAAAGTTTCTGTTCCAGCATTGGCAACAACTGCCTACACTGCAAAACAACCCAAAAACAGAGGATGGACTTTTCAGAAGAGAGTCTGGCAATAAATGATAATAGTTTAAGCCTCTGCTAACCGGAGCTAAAGGCTCACAGCTGCAGCTCCAAGTTCACATTTATGTAGCCAACATTAGCTAGAGCCTCGAATCACATAATCACCTCCACCACCAGGCCGCAGTACTTTAAATCCAGCCAGCACAAACCTCAGCTCCCCGAGGGAAAGCACAGCCCTAACTCTACCGGATCAGAAAACTTTCTGTTGCTGCCATTACACAGGTTAGACCTGGCAATGCCTCTGGCCATCAGCTCAGAGTGTCATCCAGCGCTGGGGGGTTTGTGCTGACCAAATTCGAGCTGCTACAGTCCCAACCGAAGGTCCATCTCGGACCTGCTGCTGCCCACTTTCCTCCTGGGGAACCAGTCCACAGCGGCAGGGAGTGAGGCAGAGGGACAGGCCGCCGTAATATTTCAGTCCAGATTTTGCCTGGAGTACATAAAAAAGTTGACCTTTTGCAGTGGATTTCTGAGAGACCAAATGACAGTGTGCTAGCTAAGCTAACAGGCTGCTAACTAGCTAGCAGGCTATTTCCTTAAGTTCAGTTGCCTGTGTTGCTTGTCAAGTGAGTTTGGATGATAGAAAATAACTTGTTTATCTAGTTTTAACACATTGGGAATCTGAGTACACCAGTCACATACGTAAGTGGAAGCAAGGCATTAGATTTGATAAGATGTGTAGAAAGGCTGGATTATTAGACACTGTGATGCATTTATCGGTTAGATTATTTAGTTACACCTCACAGTGAATCATAGCGTTCGACTGATGCGCCTTCATGAAGCACTCCTCCAGTACACTTGGAGATACTGAGATATATTTATACCGCTATACGATAAGACTTTTGATACTCTGTACTGTCAACAAATCCTATTTTTGGTGGACTTTTAAAGGACACAGTTAATCCTGCAGCTTTAGGATCCTAAAGTAAATTGATCTCCCAGGCTTACTCCTTCACATCTCCATCCTCTATTTCATTGAATTCCTCCCTCCTCTTTGTTTCTCTCCTTCTCTGTGCACCACCACCATTCTCGTCCCGTAACGATTCAAAAAACAGCGTTTAATCAGTCAGAGAACTGAAGCACTAATCTCTCTCTGAGTAATTACACCAAAGCCTCCCAAAAAAAACACATTAGTACACTCTTGTTCTCACACACACACACACACACCAATGCTCTCTGCTCCTCATTCAAGTTTCTTTGCATTTCAGGCCACGGTCTGCAGTGTCACTTCCTCCTGTGAACTCCGGCCTCCCGTGTTCTCATTATTGCTGCCTCTCACACATGCACACACACTCTTCTCACCAGTCCTATTCTTCTCATTCTGTTCCGCCCTCTCTGTCAATTTCCTCTCACCAAAGGCTACCGTCTGACTCATGCCTGGCCTCTTCTGCCGCTCTTACTTCCATCCTAATTGTCTGACTCCCACTGGCACTTTGCGAGGTGTCAGACTCCGCTCTCTGCTCGGAGCCCGTACTTCTCCCTGCACCCGATGCCCCACATTTCACACCGTTCTCTCTTCTTTTTTTGTGACTATTTTTCCCTCCTTATAAAATAACTATTTGTGCACTTGTTGGTGTAAGGAAAGACTACATGTGGGTATGTACCTTTTTACAGTGACAAATCTCGCTGTAACTCCGTATCAGTGAGCTCAAGTTCCAGTTTAAATTCCCTACTGTTTAACTGCTAAAAACCACAGCTCTGCTTCTTGGTGAGCTATCAAAACAACAACAACACGGTTTGATCGCTCAGTAAGCCAGGATGCATGCACACACAAAAAAAAGGCAAGAGGTGCAGGGAGCCGCGTTGGCTCCGGCTGGATTGACACGATGCTGCTGCATTTTAATGATGTGTTTTACCACATTGTGACAGTTGCTTTCCTGCTTTGTATTACTGTCTTGTGTTTGCTTCTTGATTCTTCACAAGGATGAGATTTAGCTCCAGCTCGTCTAATTTTAGGGTAGGAGGAGGGAAAAAAGTCCTCCTTTCTTTACAGCTAATTGTTTTTGCACACGCAGAATCATCCTCAGATTTCTCCAAAGCAATCACGGATTGCATTGGTAATTTTACAGCACAGACAGTGTTAGAATCTAAAACAGCCTTCATTTATAAACACAAAGTACACTGATTAACAGGCGACGTTTGATCTGTTAAAATGCTGCTATAGCGAGGATTTCCTTTGCAAATTGAGATTTTACATCAGAAAACATCATATGTTAATCTTTTAAAATACAAAACATTGTTAAAGATTAAAGCTGCAGTATCATTTATATAACTGTTTAAGACCTAAAGACTTAAAGGGATAGTGCACCCAAAAATGAAAATTCAGCCATTATCTACTCACCCTCATGCCGAGGGAGGTTCAAGTGAAGTTTTAGAGTCCTCACATCCCTTGCAGAATCGGCAGGGGGAGCGGCTAGCACACCTAATGGCTGAAGGCGCCCCAGACTAACGTCCAAGAACACAAAACTGAAACCACAAAATATCTCCAACATTGATCCAAGTGTCCTGAAGCCCCGACCTAAAAAGTTGTTTCGAAAAACGTCATATGAACTCTGTTTTTAGCCTCACTGTAGCCTGTAGCTCTGACTGCTTCTCTGTGCTCTGTGCTCACGTGTGCACGCTTGCGCGAGACCAGCGAAAGCATGAGCTTTGCTCACCCGTGTTTACATCACGTGACACGTGCACCGCAGGCGGAGACAACAGTAACCACAGTAGCTAAAAGATCATTTGCACTGCGGTCATTTAGCAAAGGACAGCCCAACATGTCTGAAGACTTTGAAATTGAGGAGGAACAGCATTTCTTTGTTGAACCGTATTTGTTTGAGCCCGAGTATACGGATGCGGAACGAAAGCAGCTGAGCATGAGCCTAACCCTCAGCCAGCCGCAAAATACCAAGGTCAAGCTCTGGAAACCTGGTGGTGTAGTTGTTAAAATGCAAAGCAATGCCAACGGATGAGGAAAGTCTTTGCTGCTCAGACTGGGAATTGGCGATGCCTGCACTTGAGAATCTGGACATCAGTACTGACGAGACTGCTGCTCTTCAGAGACCGTGCATCACCAATCACCCTGAGTTTTCAGCATTACTGACCCGTGGTGTTCTGGAGACATTTTTTTACTTCCCCAAGATCAACTGGAAGAAAAGGCAGAGGCCCGCAGGACCAGATGGCTGGCTTTCAGAGGAGTAAATCATTCATTTCTACCATAGTTCATGCGGACAATGGCGTTGGTCTCGGATACGTGGTTACTGTTGTCTCTCCCTGGAGTGCACGTGTCACGTAATGTAAACTAGGGTAAGCAAAGCTTGTGCTTTCGCTGGTCTCGCGCAAGCGCGTACACGTGAATGTGGTGCCCAGAGAAGTAGTTACAGCTGCAGGCTACAGTGACGCTAAAACAGATTTCAATGACGTTTTTCCAAACAACTTTTTATGTCGGGGCTTCAGGACACTTGGATCACTACGGACGAGCAGTATGGAGCGAGCTAGCTCCGTTGTGCTTTATAACATTGTTGAACGTAAATGGAAGTGGCGCCCAACGGTGCTTAGCGTGCCGTTAAATAATAATATACATTCAACAAACAAATTAATGATTCTGTTACATCCAATAGAGGGAGACATAGCATTTTTTTTAAAAAGCACCAAAAGGAGGCACCGTAATGTGCGTTTTGTTTCGGTCCGGTAGGTATCGGTTGTATAAGTACCAGTTCCATATAAGCACCGACTTTCGGTACCCAACCCTAGGCAGGAAGAGCAGGTGGAGAGGAGCTCAAGGAGACAGTCCTTAAGCACTGCATCAAAAGCAGCAACAGCTGATCATCCCCATCACCCACCACCCCATTACAAAACGATTCCAATTCTTAGGAAACACTCATTACTCATAATAATAAGCTCTGAGTCCGAGAAAGAAATTGCAATTATTGTAATTCTCACTTGTCCGCACAATTTCCTTGACCTTAAAAAATTGCAACATGCTGTTGAAGAAAGAATTTCAGAGCTGATGATTTAATAACTGAAGAAGCCCTCAGAAGACTTCAATGGATCATACATGGTATTTAATGAAGACTTGATTGAGGAGAAGCACAGTTTACAGAGGAGAATGTAACACTGTCCTTGCCTGGTTCTTGCAGTCAACCCAAACAGTATTCCCAGTTACTCTATGTTCCCAAATAAGGATATTCTGTCCTGATCTATGGCTGTGTGAAGTTTCTATTGGTTACTGACTTTTAATAACAAGCATGCTCACCTGGCTCGCTCTAAACCACCTCGACTGTTTCTTACAAAATGCACATATCTAAAAAGAGACTCATCTGTTGAGTCTGGAGTAATGGGCAATCTCCCTTCCCCTTAACGTTGGGAGCTATGGCAACAGAGCCGGCTAGGTACCCTTATCTGGGCAGCTGTACTCCCTCTGCCACAGCTGGGAGACGATTAATGGAGTGCGTTCATAACAAAGGTCAAGTAGCCTGACCTCGACTCCTCTTTTCGGCCCTCTGCTGACCTGACTGTTACCTCGAGCATAACTATCATCCATTTCCTGTGCTAACCAAGGCTAAAGGCTGTAACACAGCAAAAATCCTTCACACTTGTATCTCAACGTTTTATAGAAAAGCTGTCAGGAAATCAGACATTTCAGGCCGCAACTATCCCAAAACAGCCCATGAAATCCTGGAGAGGCTAATTAACCATCCCTCAGATTTCTCTTGTCGCCCCCGGACTCTTAGGTCGAGAACCACTGAACTAAACCACTTTACTGTACACAAGGTGCAAAACCAGCTTCACCTCCTCCAGCTTCAACAGGACAATCTAATTATCTAATAAAAAATCACTCACAGCCTTTGCCTTTTGCCTGATGAGTATTTTTACCTTTGATACACTGAGTACCTTTTGTTAATTACACTTCTGTAACTTTACCTAGACAAGATTTGGATTGAATAACTTCAACCTGTAACAGTCGTCGTTGTTGTTGTATTGGTACTTATTTCTTATGGACTGTACGAAAATAATTAGGATGTGTAGGGGCACTGAACTTGTTTTACTTGTTAAAAAGCAAGATCCTCCCCAGGCCTTGTGAACTTGGGGGGAAAAATCAAGGTCTCATTAGTCATGGGTCATTGAAAGTGCTTGAATTTATTTATTTATTTTGTGCAAGAATAGAAATCAAAGTTTTTTCTTAATGTTAGAAAATATGCTCTGCTTAATTGTTGTCTCCGAGCTTCTGTAAAGCCTGCTAGTTCTCAATATAAAATATTTTCAGCTGTGGCTCAGAGGTAGAGCTGGTCGTCCACTACTTGGAAGATTGGCGGTTCGATCAACGGCTCCTCCAATTCGCATGTGGAAGTTTACTTGAGCAAGATACTGAACCCCAGTGGCTCCCGATGGCTGTTTCATCAGTGTGTGAGTGCATGTGAATGGTTACTGAGCAGCAGGCATGTCTGGTAGTCTCGGCCACCAGTGTGTGAATCTGTGTGTGAATGGGTGAAGGTGACGTGGTGTAGAAGCACTTTAGAGTGGTCAGAAGACTAGAAAGGTGTTAGTGCAGTCCATTTATCATTTTAGGGTCCCTAAATCTAAGGGACTTTGGTCTGAAAGGTCCTTGAACAATCTATGAATGTTATATTCAAGAAGCTGTGGGATCCTGTGTTTTCTTTCTACACCAGTTCAAAATGAGTCATCACAAATATAAAGACTTTAAAAAGGAAAAGAAAAGAGTGATTCTGAAATTTAAAAAAAAAAAAATCCTGTTTTGGGATATAACAAGACCCAACTGAAAAATTAACTCAAGGCTACGTGACGGGGACTAGGGAAATATATCTGAGTAATCTTCATTGCTTTATATAAGCAATCAGACTTGCTTGAGTTTCTTGAAGACGTTGCACTTCCCACTTCTACCAGACTGGTGCGGAGTCGCAGGCTTTAAACTCTGTGTGGGTGTGAATCCCAGCAGAGTCGTTGAGGTTACATGTAAGTCGTTGACCCACCTGGCCATCTTGTGTGTCGGTAGGTTAGATGGGTCCAAGTGTGAATGGGGGTCTAGTCGTCTGGGGAGGGATCCTAAGACTGCACTGCAGGTGGATGATAAGTGGTGTCAAAGGCCACCTCCTCTGTTTAATGTTGGTCATTGATGGCTTCTTTCTCGCCTCTTTCAAACCATCTATCTTCTCTGGTCAAGATGAGAGGCAAAGTGTCTTCAAGTAACTCAAGCAAGTCCAGTTGCCTACGATATAGCACTTAAGATTACCATGACCTGGATGACTGACAATCTTCACCAACGTATTCTTGAGTACGTCATGTACTTGGTCACTGAGCTCTCTACCTCCCCCTACAGGTGATTCTTGTCCAGAGAATGGCCGCAGCCCGGGCTCCGTCTCCACACAACACAGCTCCCCCCGCAGTGACTTCACATATGCCAACAGCACCAGCACGACCCAGGCACCCAACTCCAGCATGGGCAACGCCACTGCCACTTCAGACAGGACGTCGACCCCCAACACTCAACCCAGCGATGTCATCATCAATCGAAAGGAGAGCGAAGGCTTCGGTTTCGTCATCATCAGCTCGCTCAACAGGCCTGAGGCGGCCGCCACCAACAGTGAGTCTTGTGATTGTTTCAGTGGTGTTTTGTAGAGTATCAGTCTGCATGATAAGAGCTGCACCTCTTGTGGAAGCTCTCAGATGCACATTAACGATTAGGTAAAGTCAGCACGGTGTCAAGATATGAGCCAAACTTAAGTATAAGAAGAGGTCATGGCTCAATGAAAAGTGAAGCCCCTCTTATTGTATCTCCTCAATTATACATGCCCTCCCACGGCACGTCAGTCACACACATCTCTGCTATGCTGCCGAGAGCATCAGCGCATCGCCCACACGCATGAAAAAAAAAAAAAAAAAACCTGGATGCCTTACGTAAGCCTGGGGTGAATAGCAAAATGAGAGAGACAGAGGCATATTCAGTCAGTCAGAGAGTGAGTGTGGTGTGAAGCACAGACAGGCGTAATCCTCCAATCTGCTGCTGAGCGCATCTCTTACCTGCAGCGTGTTGCGTTTGAATCCTCCAACAGCTGTGCCCCACAAAATTGGCCGCATCATCGAGGGCAGCCCGGCCGACCGCTGCGGGAAGCTGAAGGTGGGGGACAGGATACTGGCAGTCAACAGCCAGTCCATCGTCAACATGCCGCACGCCGACATCGTTAAGCTGATCAAGGATGCAGGCCTCAGCGTCACCCTGAGGATCATACCGCAGGAAGGTGAGCGAACACGTGGACCTGACGCTGCAACACTTTGGCGAGACTGTGATTTATGACAGTAATTGATTTTCGCTCCATTAAATCAAAGTTGTAATATGACTTTTGCAAAATGGGATTCTTCTTAGATTAACTGTCACTTGTCACATTCATGAGTGGTGCTCCTCTCGTCTGCAAAGTCTCTTCTCGACACTTGTGCATGCAAATACTGCTGTCTCTCACTGTGGTTACAGTAACACCCGTACAAATGAGTGTTCCTAAAAATATGGTGTGTCACTTCAGCTTTTTTTAGTGATTCTTCTTGTGTGCTGCAAGCATGGTCATGTCTCCTTTAACCACCTTAAACAAATATCTGTCCTAAAATGCAAGACTAAGCATGCAAGACCAACTATGACTAAACTATATGATGATGGTTTGTCTCTTTACCTTTTCCCTACTTTTACGTTCTTTGCTTTCCACAACCTGGACATTTATAACCTCCGTATTTAGAGCTACATTAAGGTACCCTGTGGAGTTTTTAACCATAAATAGCATTATGAAGCTCGAGTGGGTGGTGTGATTTGCACTTTGATGGACATACTGAGAATTATCACCCAATCTGCTGCTCCCCTCAGCGAGTTTCATCTGCTGTTGAGCTCTCTGGTTCTTAACTTTACTATTTTTGTTCACTCTCAATGCTCTCATAGCGTTGTTTTCGGCCTCACGAGGCAGCTGTAAAAACCCACTGCACTCTTTCTGCTCAGCACCAAACGGTAGATGATCAAATTTCGTGTTAGGCTCATAAAGTTGAGCATTTAGTAGCTAAAGAGCCAGATATGTGTAGTTGAGTTGGTGGAGACCAAAATTGACCTTAAAGGAATAATCCGCCCCCCAAGTGATCATTTATATTTCAGTTTCTCACCCTGTTATATGTTGAATTTGAAAAGAAAACTTAATTTTTTTATCCAGTTGTATGCTACTTTCCAAACAGGGAACTGAACTAAAAGGGAAATTTATCAATGCTCTCTTTAAAACCAGACTCCCTTGACAAAAGCAGTAATTTTACCTCGCTGAACACAGGAGCTGCTGGTCTACCACTGCCTCGATAAGTTAGTTAGTTTGAGTTATTTTGTGACTTTTGTCTTTTAACGGGTCAGTTTAGACCCACCAAAGTCGCACAATAAGTCAAACAAACTAACTGATGGAGGCAGCTGCAGATCAGCAGCTCCTGTCTTCAGTGAGGTGAAATTACTGCTTTTGTCAATGAAGTTTGGCTTTGAAGAGAGCATAGATAAATTTCACTTTCAGTTCAGTTCCTCGTCGGAAAAGGTTGTCGACTGGTTAAACGAGACTTGGATTATACTGCACGAGTTGCGTGAGTGTTTGGAAACAGATTTTTTGGTATAGATTTGCTGTGGTTGAAAGCAGTTGCCTATGACTACAGTTCGTCAAGAATTTTGTCTGTTTTTGGATTCTTCGTTCATCATGTAGGCAAGCGAGAAAAGTAAGGTTTTCTTTACAAATTCAACGTAAAACAGGGCGAGTCATTGATATACAAATGACATCTTGGGGGGTGAAGTGTTCCTTTAAGCTCCGTTTTTGTCTCCACCAACTCAACTACCAATATCTGGCTTTTTAGTAGTAAAATAAAGTAAGTAAGTAAATAAAGTTTTCTTCACAAACTCACTGTAACTCAGGGTTGTATATACAAATGGTCACATGGGGGGTAAAGTTTATTTTGGGGTTACATTTTACAGGTTTTCAGAACTGTGACGCCTTCATTTCTGCTGCATGTGGTTTAGGGTTTGCTACCCTATAGGAAACTGTTGACATGTTCACCATACAAGCTCTACGAGGTCATATTACGTCAGAGATGTGTTCACAGGTTTTACACTGCCCCCAAGTGGCAAAAAATGAATTCATGCATCACCAAAGACTTTTACTTGTAAATAAAACTTGAAAGTAAACAAAATAATCTCACACTCTGTCCTTCTCTTTGAACCCCAGAGGTCAGTAATCCTCCATCAGCCCCCAGCTCAGAGAAGCAGAGCCCTCTGGCCCAGCAGCACAGCCCGAAGACCCAGCCAAACACCGCTGCCTCGCAGCCAAACCCAGCGGCCACGGAGCCCAACCCTTCTGTCAGCCAGCCCAACCCCATCCCTCACCAGAGCCCTGTGACCCAGCTGCCCGCCCCTCCGCCTCAGACCTACACCCACGAGGGCAGGTAGGACACGCCGAGGAGGCCACAGAGCGCGACGAGTTCCTCTAATGAAAGCTGTTTCATCCCCGTGCTGTTACAGTGTCAAATTTGCAGCTGTGTTCATTTTCTGATGCAGTGAGGCATTTTTATAGACAAGGCCTGTATCTGTCTCTGGGGCAAAACACTGTTCCTCTGAGACTGAATCAGACACTTCCATTTCCTCGTCTCCATTCTCTCTACCTTTCTTTATTCTCTTCATCTATTGTTGTAGTTTCTTCCACTTTTTCCTCCCTTTTCTCTCACTAATGTTGCCTTTTCTACCTCACTGTCTCATCTCTGCTCTTTATTCATCTCTCACTCCCTCTCTTTCCTCCTCAGTTTGTTGTATAACATCACTTAACTCTTATGGACTGCTAAATTATTTACATAGATTGCGTCTTTATGGAGATCTGTTGAATATTTTACCAAGAACTACAGGGGCCCAAAATCTACAATGTCATTGCATTTCCCCTCTGCTTTACACAGTACCCAGATCTCTTTGTACTCAGCATGACCAGCCTCCCAGAGAACTTGTTTTTATCATAAACATTTTATGCGATGTGTGAGCAAAAACAGTTTAATTTCCTCACTTAAGTCTTGTTTAATGGTTGTCAGTGTGAACCAAAACAAGCCGTCTCTGTGAGCACTCGGTGACCCAGCAGGTTGTCGGAGAGTATTATTTTCACAACACGCTAAGTGCACTGAAACATAACACGATAAAATGTAGTATATGCAAATATACTGATGACAGCAATAGAAGTCCTGCTGGAAGTTCTCCCCTCATCCTGATTGGTCTGTTAGTTACAGGTCAGAGGTGAAGGCGAGGCAAGATGTTAAACCAGACATCAGACAGCCGCCGTTTACAGATTACCGACAGCCGCCGGTGGACTACCGGCACCCTCCTGTGGCCGACTACAGGCAGCCGCCCACGTTGGACTACAGGCACCCGCCGCTCCTGGACTACAGACAGCTTGCTACCGACACCAGGCAGTTCGCCATCCCAGACTACCGAATGCCACCTGTTCAAGTAAGGAGAAAAATGTTCTCTCATCTAGAGCTCGACTGATACTGGATCTTTGAGGATTATACCAGTATGTATTTCAGTAAGGAGATAAGGATCCTTTAAAGCTGCAACAATCAATATTTTTTACATTAACACTGGATCAGATGGCTGTCTAATGTGAATGTTGCAGCTTGTAGTGAAGAATTATCACACCACTCCGCAGTCACGTTCAGGTCTGCAGAGTTTTAGCATCTTTCAGCTCATTATTTTGGTTTTACAGCCTGCAGTTTTACAGTTTTGGTTCATCAACCTAATTTCCAGCAGCAGCAGGCAGCTGCCTTTACTACAAAATAATCTAAAAACCCTCAACTGCCCAGCGCCAAACAGCAGACAGAAGAAGTTAGCAAGCAGTGCAGCGTTTAGCAACTTAAAGGGACAGTTCACCCCAAAATCAAAACTACAGATTTTTCTTGTTTTCTGTGGTGCCTGTTATCAGTCCGGATTGTTTTAGTGTGAGTTGCAGAGTGTTGGAGATATCAGCCGTAGAGATGTCTGCCTTCTCTCTAATATAATGGAACTAGATGGCACTCGGCTTGTGGTGCTCAGAGCGCCAAAAATAAACCTCTGAAAACCTCAACAGCAATGTCTCTTTCCAGAAATCACGACCTGGTTACTCAAGATAATCCACAGACCTTATTGTGAGCAGTTTCATGTCGGAAATGTTTTCTTCCATTTGAACTACACCTATCAACCGTATCACTGCGCAGAAGGAAGAGTGCATCTACTCATGGACGAGAGGCCTCCATGGCTGAGCTGTAACATTTGCTCGCTGTGATGCAGCTATGCTAATCCTGGCTCATGAATCCGCCTCAGCTAAGGCTAACACGCCTGTAACTTAGTGCCTCTTCCTGCGTGTTGCATTAGACGTGCAAAATGTGCCTGTACTTCCCTGGGTGAGTGTGACCTCTCCTGTCTGGTGGGATGTGTGGTTGACTCACCACCAGGCCAACGCTCTTGCTCCTTGCTACCAGCTCACTCGCTACCAACTCCGCCGTTCCGTCGTCCAGTTGGCCAGCTCGCTTTTCTTCGTGGTTGTTCAGAGTAAATGTGTCTTCACATGGATAATTCGTGGTGGCGTGTCAAACGCTCTTATGTCTTTGGAACGTCTTGCCCTTGGTGTCTCCTTCATGGCGTGCTAGTTGAGCTCAAAGGCCTCCCGCCTCCTCAGTAAACAAGGAGAGGTGGAAAGGAGATAAGGATAGGGACTGAAGAGGGAAGGAAGCAAATGACGGACAAGGGAAGGAGATGGCAGGACACGACGGAAATACTGAGCTGAATTCTTTAGGTTGTACCTTTGTAGTTTTTGTGGATATTTGGATTCACAGTATTAATAGTGTTGACACAAGACAACCCCTAATTAGTTTGTATATTATGTTTATTTCTTTACCTTAAATTAGGCTATACTTTTTCTATACATCTAAACATGTACTTCATGTACTTAAAGCTGACGCTGTCTGCCCAAATATATTCTGTGTATTCTCTATATGACATTATTTCCTGGCCAACAGGAAGTCAAGGATAGAAACTGAAGCGTTAAATACAAAACTGTATTTTCAGAGAAAGCCTGACTCACCAGCACTGGTTCATTTCTCCCTGTGGTGCTGTTTGTGTTCACAGACAAAGTGCACAGCTGACACACAGTTTTGGCTGCTTTAAAAAATATATTTTAAATGTTTACGCCTTGAGCAGCTCCCTTGTTTACCTTTATACCTCATATATGATAAGGTAAGGTGTGTGTGTATATATAATATGATTCCAGGTTGTGTTTTGTTTACCTTGCATTGCTCCGTTCTTATTGCCTTATTTTTCTGTGCTGAGTCCTGAGACTGTTTTCTGCTGTAATGGCCCGTTTCCTCCTCCGATAACATCGCGTCTAATCACATCTGATCTGTGCTTGTCTCAGCTTTCACAGGACTTCGACTTCTTCACAGTGGAGCTGGAGAAGAGCGTGAAAGGCTTCGGTTTCAGCATCCGCGGAGGGCGGGAGTACAAGATGGACCTGTTCGTCCTACGACTGGCAGAGGACGGACCGGCCATCCGTAACGGGAGGATGAGGGTAGGTGTGATGATGTCATTTCCTTCAAGAAAGCCACAACACCCCCATTTAAAGGTTAAGCTGCTTTCTATCTGCCTGGATTACATGGCAGAAGCTCACTGTAATTGTCTGATGTTATCGAAGCTGCCGCAGCAACTTTTTCGGCGCGGGTTAAGAAATAATCTGTCAAAATAACTCGGAGATGGTTCGTCCTTTTTGTGAGGTGTTTTTTTTAGAAGTTTGTCTCCTCCCAAGTTCCTAAAACACATAGCTCCTTAGCATTTAGTAACAGATAATATTCAGAAAGATAAAGATAGATAAAACATTTAAGTGGGCCAACTTAAACTGCACATTGCTGTTTGCATTGCTGCACAATCGCCCCTCTAGCTACAGTTGCTACTGTGCTACTACGGTCAGAGAAGGCAGACATTTTCTGAATTTATAAAGATGAAATAAAAATACTGTGGAATTGAAATAAAGCCATGTGCTGCTATAGCAACATAAATTACAACCTCTGCAGTCTCTGTTTGTCAACACAGAATTAGGCCTAATTCTGCAGCCCACACATCACGTTTTTTTCGTCTTTACACGTTCTCCAATCTTTACGTCCGGAGCCTATAGCATCGGTCTGCTTTGCATTCTTTATCTGTAATGAACCCTTCAAAGATAATGTGCTTCAAATGCCCTCGGGGGAGATATTACTTTGCCTCCTCGTTGGCGTGGTCGATGGAGTCCAGTGGGGCTAGATGCAGGTGGAAGACGAGGAGGAGTAAATCCCTCATGAGCTCCACTTAAAGTTAAAATACAAGCTGCTGGAAAGCAATCAGAGGTGGAAGAAGTCTGTTACTTAAAGTTCAGTGGGTTAAAATGAAAAATAACAGCTGAATCTGTCACTGTGTTCTGATGGAAGAACATGAGTCAGATAGTGCTCCTAACAGCATTCGCAAGAATCCAACGCACCTGAACGAAAGCCGCCAATCGGAGTAGGGAGAAGTGAAAGTGAAAGCTAGCCGTCGGTTTTCTCCTGTTAACCTGCCTTTGCTGTTTACGCTGTTGTTGGCAGCGCAGTGTGAGTAAGAGCAGTGATTGACATGTTCTGATTGGTTGTTTTTGGTAAGATGAAGTGGATTCTTGCAAATGTTATTTTAGGAGCACTAAAGAGGAGGCAGAGCAGCCAGATGTTTTTCACATATTATCTTTCTCGTGTACTGCTACTACTGTCAAAATATAGTGACAGTTTTTTAGAAACGTTACCCACTGTAGTTTTAAGTAAAGGTTCTGATACAATGATCTAAAAATCTCCCTGTACAAAGAAGTGCATTCAGAATTGTACATGAGTGAAAGTGCAAATTATTATAACTTATTATCAGCAAATGTGCTTATAGTATCAGCCAATATCAGCCTTAAAATGAGATCAGAGTCAGCCAACATGTTTTTTCTTATCTTGCACAATGAATTAATTCATACATTTATTGAAGAGTAAATTTGTCTTTGGCTTCTCTTGGTACATACAGACACATAACACAATACACCATTAAAAACAACAATATATATGATACAATCGTGCAAATAGGCAGGTAGGACCAATAAATTAAGTACAGTACATAGTAAAATAGCAGTCATTCTGTGTTAATCACCTGTATGGCATAGGGAATAAAGGACTTCTTATATATTTTCTAACCAGGGACCTTAAATCGACACCCAGATGCGGTTAACTCAGTCTATGATGCCCATGTCTTACCCTTCATAATAAAACTCGTAACACTTTTAAACACATTTTACAATGACTTATAAGGTCAAGTATCATAATTTTTAATAATTGCCGGTCACTCACTGAAATTTTATGTCATCACCATAATATATTATAATTTTAGTTGTAAAACTTTACAATCACTGTTATAATGCATTATAATGTGATTATCAGTTACTCTCAGTGGTCACTGGGTGCTTCAAGTGAGGTAATGAAATTCCCGAGGTCCAGGCTGATATAATACTTTACAAGCTGGTTATAAGTCACTATAAGAGGTCGTTTTTTCCCCATTAAAGGACTTAATGTAGAGGACCACTTTGCCTTGGGAGACCTTACCAGGAGCTATTTGCCCTGAGAAACACAGCTCCCAGGATCACGGGATGCGCAAACCCCTCCACCACGTCAAGGTGGCGATTCTTGGATCTTGATACTTGGATGGATGTTATAAGCAGATTATAAGTATGTTTGTAATGCATCACAGACATGAGCGTCACAGAAAGTGTTACCTATGTTTCTTATAAAATCTTAATCTGAAAAGTAATCCCTAACTACAGCTGCTTCATAAACCCAGTGAAGCATAAAGTACAATATTTCCCTCTGAAATGCAGCAGTATAAATACTAAAGTAACACACAAGTTATTCTTCCTCCACTGAGTCTGATTTGTCGCGGCTGAGCGGCCAGACAGCAACACTGTTGGTAGGATACTGAAATCAACTCGACGCTGTGCCGTTGAATAGATTCCAGAGAACAAGGTGCAGAGAACGCTTTGATCCATCTTCCAACAATCCTTGATCCATACTGCCGGATGCAGAGAGGAATCAATCTGCATTTAACTTAAGTAAATGTGAGAAATTGCTTGAAAAGCGTTTGACACGCCTGTCACTTTGGATTTGAGTGGTGCTCTGACACGTTTTAAGGTGCAGGAACCAAAAGCTCACTTGCACTGTGACTCCCTGCCGTCTCGCTGACATTTTGAGATTAATCCAAGTCATTTTTCCTCAACAGGCACTTTGTCACATCTTTAAGAGGGGAAAATGTATCGACGTTGACCCTGCTAGTCACAAACTAATCAGTAAGAGGCATTAACAAATTCTAACAAGCTTTTTCAGCTTCAAGTGGCAGTGCAGAGGCTTTTAAGAAAATTGTACGGAGTGATTGGTTATTACGGATAATCATTTAGCACATTTAATTACCTCCCTGAGCTTCAATAAAAGATGTGGGCTTGGGCTGCGATAGAAGCAACTCCTGCTTCATTTCCACCTCACACTCCCTGTGCTCTGCGTTCACGTGCCGCCCATTCAACTTCAGCTCCCTCTTTATTAAAGATGAAAATGGAGATCACTCTCCCTGCTGTTAGGAGGTGAGGATTAATGATCGAACCATCTTGCCTTCCACCTCTCTTCAGACCACTGTAATGACACCTAATGACTCCCCCTCTCTTGACTCGAGTCCGCTCCTGACTTTCAAATTACCCCGGCCATTACTGGAGGACTTCTCCATTTGTTAGCGTAATTGGCCGGCGTGTTTTGCCCTGTTCCCCGTGAATCCTCCCCATTAGTCAACCTCGGAGCCATCTCTTGACGGGCTGAGGGTCTTGAAGGAGGGAGAGGACTGACATTTGACCCCTCCACGTGGTCACAGGAAGCAGAGATGGTCCAGTTAATATTTTCATTGGCTGTTAACTGAGCTGCTGCGGTTACAGAGGTTTAAATGGGCAGGTAATTGGTATTCATCATGGTTTCCGAACAGCAGCCCCATTAGATGGGGTCCGCCATAATTCCATCAGAATTTCATGTTGAAATTACAGCTGAAATTAATTATAAGTGACACCAGTTCATGGCTGGTATGCTTATTAACACTCACAGAGCCTCATAGGGAAGCCAGTGAATTATAGATCCTGGTTAATAATTAGTTTTACTGTATATCTGGTGTGATCATTTGCCAACTTGCCACAAGTTAACTGACAAGTCTCAGCATGTATGCAACACCTTTATTATTCTGTTCACCTATTTTCACCTCTGTGGTTGCTATTTTTATCAAACAATATGGCACTTAATGTATTTTTAATGCATGTACAGATTGTGGGCTGATGCCGATAAAATAACAATTTTGCCAAAAGACGATACTGATGGTTTCTGTTGTTGTATATTTTGTTTTTGTCATTATTTATTCCACCTTTTCGTGCCAGGGAAACAAAGAAATCTTTGTTATGAAAAATCCCTGAACTGTGTTAAAGTCATTACATCGTCTTTGAATGAGCACAAATTCAATCACACACATTCATGAAACAACCTCTATTATAACCTTCATAACCTGCTTCAAAAGCCTTTTTACGGTTTTATAATGTATCATAATTCCCTCTCTAACATCTCTTTTATGGTGCTGTGAAAACAAACACATTTCTCCCCCAAGCAACTGTATTTATTTTGAATGGCACCAACAGCACAAATCTCTCTGATAATTTCCAATCATTGTTCTATGGTAGGCGATTCAGTCTTGTACCAATTCCTTGTTATTATCGTCTTGCTTGTGATCAATAATATCTTGGCCAAATATCTATCGTAATCCATGACACAATCATTTGTATTGCCAAGGTAAATAAGTTTTCAGATTGTAGGTATTGCATACCCCATGATTGCTTTGTCAGTCAGTATTTTAAGGTTCTTAACAAGCTTCATTCTAGAAATTGTAATTGCACAGAATAGATTTGATCTTAATTATGTGAAACGGTGAAATGGTGCAAGACTTTCAATTTGAAAAACTGTGTTTAGTTCTTGTTATACACTCATGGAAAAACCACCCCAGACCAGGATTAGAAAGGGTCCACATAGATAAGATAAGATAAGATAAGATAAGATAAGACATCTCAAGGTACAAATATGTCCAAAATGTAAAGAAAACTAGAGGGAAAAGAAAGAAACTGATCAGAAAAAACAAGTTTTACATGTGTAGCAAAAAAAAAAAAAAATACAGGCATCTTGGGTGCTTTCACACCTGCCCTGTTTGGTTCGGTTCAATCTAGTCTCTATATGCAGACTCTACATTCAGTGAATGTAGAGTCTTTAGGCAAACTCCGGAGATCTTGCCTCCGGAAGAAGAGCGGAAGAGCCCTGGTTTCCTGTTGTAGGCTGTCAAACTCAAGTTCATTTGCCCTCTAAGTGCAGTTCGTTTGGGCAGGTGTGAACACAGCAATCACACTCGGGTGTGCACCAAAACAACCGAACTGAGACCTTCTTGAAGAGGTGGTCTCGGTCCGGTTACAAACAAACTCTGGTGCGGTTCATTTGTGGTGAGAACGTGTTCCGACCTCAATCTGAACCAACTGCGGCACATGACACATTGATTTAAACATGAGCGTGGACCAAAGTAAGACAACTCTAGGTCTGAAGGCACCCTTAGTTTATTTAAGCACATGTCGGACAGACTCCCTGTAGAGGTATGAGCTGGTAGTTCCAGGCCAGGTAGGCTACTCACACAGTTTATTAATGGGTCCCAGGTTTTGTAAAATCTCTAAATGGATTCATTGAAGGTGCATCTGTTTTTCCAGCTTAATGTTCTGCATCACATCTTTGACCCATTAGCTGTGTGATGGAGGGGTTACATCCTTACATTTAAATCAAATTGAGTGCCGAGCTAATAGAGAGGAAAAGGTAATGACCCTCTGTAAGTGAGCAGGGAGATGGAGTCATCTGGGACTGAGAAAATACCAAAAATAGCAATTGTAGGAGAAGGTATAATATCACAGCCAGAGGTCTCGGACAGGGTGTCAAAGAAGGAGATGACCGTAAAGGGCCAGGTTTTGGGCAAGACATGTCTGTAACAGGTCTGTTCACACCTGTCACATATAGGTCGTTGATTTAGGAATATTCTCGCAATTTCTTTCATTCTCTGTCACTCACCTCCTGTCATCCAGGTTGGGGACCAGATTATTGAGATCAATGGAGAAAGTACCCGGGACATGACGCACGCCAGGGCCATCGAGCTGATCAAGTCTGGAGGCAGGCGCGTTCGTCTTCTTCTAAAGAGGGGTACGGGGCAGGTCCCAGAGTACGGTAAGTATCCAAACTTTCATCCACAGCAGCTTCTATGTCTTCAGAATCATATCTTACCTCTCTTTTAACTCATGAATTGTACTTTCTTCACTGTCTTAATATCACTTTAACTCTCGGTAACATTATTCCAGCATGTATCTATGTTCATGTTATATCTTCTGTCTTTACATACGCTGTACTTCTCTGTATTTCACTTTACTGTTAAAAAACAAACTAATAATTTGTCTCTTCTGTCTTGACTAACATTAGTTTATCTTCTGTCCATTTCAGTGATCTATCACTAATTGATTGGTCTAGGTTGTTACTTCCCCTTCTATAGGAATGGTATCTTCCAGTCTCTCCATGTGCATGAAAAGTGACAAGCATGGCTCCCCCTATTTCTTCCTAATGGGCCACTCTAAAGACACGGTTTGTGACCATACGAATGTTTTTTTTTCTCTTCATGTAACCCTGGCTTTCTGTGCTGTGGTTTTGTGTGTTGTGTTGCTGTAACCACTTATTCAGGATTTTACCTTTTTCTTCAAAGGGATAGGTAAGGTTGTGTGAGATACTTATCTAACGTCAGTGTATTACCTACAGTGGATGGCAGTTGCCCCCAGTTTGGAGAAGCAGGCAGGAGTACTGACACGGGAGCTAAGCAATGTACTGCTGTGGACGGGGGCAACAGCACAACATATTTTAGCCACCTAAAACAAACAATATCAGTTGAAGTGTATAGAGCTATATTTACAGGGTTTCTACATCTTAAGGCAAGTTAGATTTAAGACATTTAAAATGCCACTTACAAGTGCAAAGCTTTGATTGGTTGTGACTTATTTATTAACAAACTTGGCTGTTAATCAAGACTCTGCAGCATGGCTGAATCTGACACAAGTGAAAAAACTTCAGTGCAACATTATTCATCAGTTAAGACTTAACATCAACGGGTATTTCGGCCTTTATCGCAAGACACCCTCCGTTGAGGCAGGCCCACCTCAGGCTGATCAGGCCTGGGTGTGTGTCAGAAGGTCGGCTCCTCTGTGGTCACCCAAGGGCCCAGATGGGATCCTTTCTCTTGGCTTCACCTCACAGTTGTATTGTCCAGATCCTTGACCACTTTCCTCAGGGCTTGCCCATTAATCCCAATTTCCTTGAGGAGCCTAGCGACGAAGCCTCTGCAGCCCAACTCGATTAGTCGCACCCCAGGTTTCTAGCCTTTAGTCACGCTACGAGGTCAGCGTAGCACAATCCCTCGCGTTCAAATTGCATCCTCCCAAAGGACAGCTCTATGTGGAAAGCGCGCTGACATCACTTCTTCAACCAGAGGACCAGGTCTGATCATAAGCTGGTTGCAGCTATCTCGGGTGAAACTATGAGATGCTGGCCCAAGTCGGCGTGCATTTCCCAGTCCCTGGCGCCATGTAGCAGGCTTGAAGAAAGTTTGTCAAACTCACAATGAAGATCAAGGTAGTAGAATCCCACATGCGGAGTGAGAAACACCCTTGTCTCATATAAAATCGGTCCTAAGTTTCGTTCCAAGTGGCGTTTAAAAAGTCTTAAAAACTCTTAAATCTAACTTCCCTTAAGATGAAGGAACCATGTAAATATAGATTTACACACTTAAGCTGATACTGATTTCTTTAGTTGGCTAAAATATGTTTTGCTGCTGCCCCCATCCACGGCAGTACACTGCCTAGCCTCTGTGTCAGTACTCCTGTCTGCTTCTCCAAACAGGGGGCGCTGCCATCTACTGCTATGTAGCACACTCAAAGTGGATAGGTACCTCATATAACCTGCTCTAAAAATCCAGACTGTCCCTTTAAGGAATAAAGCACAAATATGGCTTCAAGCTGCAGGAGGTCGTAAGATTAGAGAACGTAACTCTTCCTGACCAGCAGATAAATCAGCAGCTAACCACAGGTCCAAAAATATAGCAATAGGAGCGTTCACCCTGAGTCAGCCAGAGGAGATGAACATGAAATATTTCGGTATATTATTTACTCAGTGAAACCTTGTCGCAGCTCGAACTGAGCCGGGAAAGGGAAATTTATTTTTTTGACACATCAGGTAATAAAACTCAGATGCGTCACTCACTCCTGCGGCCTCTGCACCACTGGCACCGTGCTCACTTTTCAGCATCCTCCCACTAGAGAGAAAGACGTTTTAAGGGAGCGCCGCAGCACCCAGTGATACACATTCATCAGCGCGTGGCCTCGGGGGTCACCCTCCAGCCCTTAAACACAGGAAATAGAGGGTTTCCCTGTGTTGGCCCTTTGCTGGCAGCCCTCTGTTCCAGCCAGGGATTTAATCTCTTTGTGTGGAGAGCTTTTGTTACACTTGCCTTGAGGTGCTTCACCAGCCTTGAAATATGCACACAGGGAGTCTCGCTGTGGTCAGGCAGAAGACACAGTCCTCCATCATTAGCGATCTGTTGTGCTCCCTTCTATCGGAGTCGCCCTGCTGCTTGAAAGTAGAAGCAGCTTTTCAACCCACATGTTCTGTTCTGTGTGGGCTTGATTCAGCATTTCATCACTCGTAGTTTACAGGCACTTTATTTGCATACTGGAAGGTTATGCAAATCATCTATGGTGATTAATTTGGCTATTTAAAACATTAGCATACTAATGTTCAAAGGAGGGAGTTATTTTTGTTTCAGGTTCCTCGTGTGTTTTTTAGGAACAGCTGAATGCAAAACGAAGAACAAAAATTTAAGACTGTGTGATGCTGGCATAAAGACGTGGGCATGTGCATGAATATTATTGTGTGGCTGTTTGTGTGTGTTTTTGCGCTTCTGTCTCGCGTTAGATCTGTACCTCCAGGGCACATGTTTATCAAAGGCCTGAGAATTACACTTAGGAAATTAAAAATGCTCTGAAAACAACATCTTAATAGCAGAAATGCTTTGCTCCTTATATTAAAGTGACACTACATCAAACTAAAGGATGTCATCCCATAATTAATCACATGTATGCTCAGAGGAGAAGCCAGTCACACATTGGGATTAAGCCTCATTCTTCATTTTCTGTGTAATATTATTCTGTAAAACTCTGTTTGATTTTTATGGTTTTAATTTAAATCAAGAAATCTTGAATATCTGCAGCTGAAAATTAAAGCGCACTTTGTCAGTGTAGTGTTGTATTCATAAAGCTGGGAGGGTTGTAAGAGACAGATTTAAGGTGTAGTGTTCAGGTTTTATGGGGTTATATTGGCAAAAATGGAATTTAATAAGTATGTGTTTTTTACTTTAAAATCAGTCTTAAAAAAGAAGGTAACACTTTACTTGAAGGTATCTACATAAGGATGACATGACACTGTCATGAACTTGTCATAAACCTTATGTACATGTCATAAATGTTTATGACTACTGTCATTAAGTGTCATTCAGTTTTTGTAATGACAAATAGACATTGTTTGGGTTGTCTTGATTATGACAACTTGACATTAATTAAAGTGACATTACCAGAAGTTGTCTTTGTCATGACAAGTTGACATTAAATTTGTCTGGAATGTCCTTATAATGACAACTTGACATTAACCAGGATGACATTATCAGAAGATGTCTTTGTCATAACAATAATAATCATTATGTCAACCTGTCATAAACACAAAAAGAGGTGTATTTCTTGTTAATGTCAAGTTATGACAAAGACATCTTCTGGTAATGTCATCCTGGTTAATGTCAAGTTGTTATGACAAAGACATCTTCTGGACACGCAGAACACTGTCAAAGAAACACTGATTTGTAATGTGAGGCTGCTTTATTCCGTGTAATGACCGGCTTAAGTCACTCCTCCAATTGTTTTAAAGTGAAATAGATCTCTGTGGGCAGTTTGGCTCCTGGTAAAAATCTCCTCAACGCTTAGATCAGAAATAAGATGAGCACTCATTAGCATGTGGTGGGCAAGCTGCCCATCTCAGACGTGCCAACTCTGCCAACTTTGTAACAAAATTAGCCCGTGATTCGGACCAAAGCAAGACAACTCTATTTTCTGCTTAGACAAGCCCAAAGAACACTTCATCCAAAGGAAATTAAAAATTTCAGTTGCAGGCAGAAATGGGTCAAAGTGATGCTGCAGAGGCCAAGTTTTCACTCCTGTCCTGACTCTTTTAGCCCTTGTAGTCGATGTGGCTCAATCACCAAAAACACTGGATCGTACACTTCATATTAAACAACTTCCATCGTATGTCAGACCTTCCCTCCCAGGTTAACTTCCTCAGTTGTTAAGAAATCGTTATATATGATCAAGTAGGCTTCAACTTTATCAGTAGGGACAAAACTATTGACTGAAAGGGAAACAAAAGACTACCTACTACAAATAATGCCAACGTTGTTGCTCACAGTCACAAACGCACAGAGAATTATCACCCGACTCTACAGTTCCCGTCAGCTCTGGCTTGTTTCAGCTCATCGTTTTGTTTTCCCAGCCAGCAGCTGTAGTGTTTAGCTTCACTCTCTCTGCCCTCAATGCGTTGCCTCCGCACCAGCAGGCAGCTGTTTACAGCTATAACAGTCTAAAAACCCACTGTACTCTACCTGCACAGCAACAAACAGCAGGCGGACAGATTTAGTGACTATCTGATGAACATAGTGGATCATTTAGCAGCTAAAGAGACAGATATATCCCTCAGGAGTCAGTGAATATTGGATATTGAGTGAATAAGGAGAGTGGATATTGGATTAACATTCATCAGGTGGACACAAACATGAGTCCAAATGAATGCTAATGCTGCTCTCTGTCTGCTGGATGTGTAATTAGACAACTGTTTAACTTAAGTTTCACATATTAACTTCTGAGGTGGTGATGTCTGTGTTGTGTTCACAGCTTGTTGCCGCTGCACCCAAGCGGACAAAACAATAACTTGTGGCAGGTTTAGAGGAGCACGTCACCCTTTAAATAACCATTCGTATCACCCTGTGTTACTTTGAATGGTGAAGAATACTTTGCTTTTCTCACTTGCCTCCACGGTGAACGAAGAATCCAAAAACAGAGAAAATTCTTGATGAGTTGAAGTGTGATTTGCTGTCTCTGTCACGTAGCTGTCTGCTATTCACTCACTCTACAGCAGGAAACAGCACTTCAAAATAAAAGCTATTTGCCGGAAATTCACTGTACTTCAAAATAAATTGTGTTTTTACAAACTTGACATATTCACTTGACCTGCAACCCACCAGCTGGGAACCAGCAGACATGAAGGAGTTGTGATTCTGTCCACCTGTTGAATGTAAATCCAATATTTACTTTCCTTTGAAGAAATACTCCACCTTCCCAAATGACCATTAGTACATTAATTAGTCGTTCCATGTTACTCTGGATTTGTGAAGAAAACTTTTATTTTCTGGCCTCTACGGTGAACGAAGAATCCAAAAATGGGGAACATTCGTGATGACTTTAAGTGATGGGGGCTGCATTTAATAACAGCATTTACAAACTCTCACACAACTTGTGCAGTAATCATCTGCTCAGTACTTCCCAAACAGACAGGCTTTTCTGACAGGGAACTGAACTGAAAGTGAAACCTATCTATTTTCTCTGTATAGCCAGACTCCATTGACAAAAACAGTAATTTTACCTTGCAAAAGATGCAAGCTGCTGGTCTATTGCTGCCTCAGACAGGTTGCTTGCTGGTGTTATTGAGTGATTTTGGCGAATCCAAACTTAGCCTTGGAAACACCAGTCACACAATAGCACAAACCAACCAACTGTTCACCTGCTCTACCACTAAGCCACCGACTCCCCGGGCTGAAGTTTTCTTTTAAGGCGCGGAATTCTCAAATTCGATGATTACTGTTATGCTTCTCTCATATAGCACAAATTTACATATTGTAGTTTGTTTTATGGCGACTCAGCAGAAACGTAAGCCGACCAGCGCTTCACCAGAGCTGACAACAGGCATTAACACAGCATGAGATAATCACAGGTTTCTTAAATCCAACACACACTCACACGTAGTTCTCTTTAAGAAAGTCACCGTACCGGGCACACTGTAGGTAAAAGACTGTGAAAACCCAATGTACTTAGAAATGACCAGGTACTCTTTTTCTCTCCCTCTTAGTCCTGGATCTAATATGCTTCAGCGCTGCACGGGAGTCTGCTTATAATTAGGTCTCATGGTGCCGGTGTAGCTAGCCTAGCCCCTGCCCCCTGCCTAGCCCGCCGAAAATGACTGATGGCCGAGGGACCGAGACTCATCGGTGCAGAAACAGAAGCTAACAGTCCGTGAGAGTGGAGAGTTTCGGAGGAGCGCGCTGTAGATTCACTGCAGCTGCTACACTGGATACAGACTTCTTTGGGCTTAAGAGAGAGAGAGAGAGGGAGAGACAGACACTCTGCCCCCGAGGTTTTCATTCTCGCTAAAGCACCACCCTATTGGGCACATCATCCATTTCATTAAACCTGTTTTCGATTTTCCGCCAAGGTTTTAGATTGGCCGGGGCTTTAAAGAGAGCTATGGGAGGCAGATTGATGTTGTCTAAAAGTAGTGTTGCCCTGTGACACATTCGGAAGTAGGCTGTAGTGCCGCTCTGATGTTTACTTTAATGCTTTTAGCTTGTAGAGTAGGAATGATTGCTGTGTTGATTATTTTTTGTTTTGATGTGGCTGTGCAGTGGCATGCGTGCAAGCTTTTAAGCAGAGTGTGTGTGTGTGTGTGTGTGTGTGTGTGTGTGTGTGTGTGTGCATGATTTTCACATTATTGACTGTGCATGTTCCAGATAATGCCGCCCCATGGGATGCTCGCCCTTCAGCCTCCCCAAGCCTGTCGGAAGTAGCCCCTCCCATCGACAGCCTTTCCATGTCATCGCCTTCATCTCATCTGGCCCCGGCCCCCGACGCACCTCACCTGCCGCCTCTGGACGTCCCCCGAGACCTGGCGGCGCGAGACAGCAGGACGGAGCGTTCGAAAAGCCCCCAGAAGGCCGAGCTGCTAAACCCAGATCCGATCAGCCAGGGGAGGAGAGCGGCTACAACCGGTGGGAGCGGCAGAGCTAAGAAGGAGGGTGGCAGGTCCACCCACAAGGGGCACAGGGTTCAGCCCACTTCTGAGGGGGAGGTGGGCAAGGAGGGGGAGCCCAAACCTTCCAGGAGCACCAGAGGGAGGTCCAAGGAGAGGAATGCAGGGGAGAACAGAGAATCCACCGAGTCTCCCAGCGGCTCCAAGCTCCCGCACACCAACGGGAACAGCAGGGACGATGTGGAACGTTACGGTGGCGGGCAGCAGGTGGAGTCAGAGCCCAGGCCCAGGGAACTGGACAGGGGCCTGGGAGAGAGCCGGCCCAGCCTGCCCAACAAGAGCACCAGCAGCGCAGCAGGGAGGAAGGCCACGGTCTCTCCCGGGCCTTGGAAGATCCCCGGATCGGACAAGCTGCCCAGCACTCTGCGCACAGGCACGTCCACGCTGAGCAGATAACACCGCGGCGCCAGCCGAACACAGTGGCCACACTCATCTGAAAACAAACCCGCCATCCTCACGCCTTCCTGTGCTCCTTTATCCCCCCTCCATCCCGTTCTCCCGCAGACGAAACCACGGGGGGGCAGGGTGATCTGGACCACGTGTTTTTAGAGTTTTATTTATGATACTGTACTCTAAATTATTTTGAGAAATATTTTACACCCACCACCTTAAGAACTGGAAAATCATCCACTTTAAAAAAAATAAATAATGGAAGTAGAATGTGTGTGTAGCGTGGCGGGGAATCAAACGGGGGGTGCAAACTTTATTCCCCCCGAGCAGAACTGGGGGACAAACATGCAAATATAAACAACTGACAGGAAGCAGCTGTCGGTGGATTTCTTTTTTTTACCTTCACAGTGGAGTCTGTTTTATGAAACGGAATGTTCAGAAGAAAGTTTGCCTGTTTTTGACGAGAGCGAATGGAACAAAAGTGCGACAGCGGAGATGAAATCTACTCATCGACAGAACTTTGCCTTAACGGAGACTGAGTGGGCCTGAGTCTATCTTGAATAATCTATCAGATGATTATAGACATAAATATATTATAATGAATATGAATATGTGGGATCATTTTGTAAATAAGATCATCTTTAAGTGGACAGAACCTTCGCTGAGCTGGTTGGAAGTCCTAAACGGCGCCACATGGACCAGAGCTTTCGCCGTGACGACTTCTCCCTCCTCTACACTCCCGTTCAGCCCTGTGATCGCAGCTTGGGGGTTTCGGCAGACCCGCTGCGCTTGACTTCACGATCTGTTCGCGCTTGTGGGGGTGTCATGTCAATCCATTTTTCTCATTTCTTGTGCTAAACGAACAAAGCAATCTGCGACGGCGGTGTCCAGCCGGACGCTGAGAGAAGGAGCTCATGTGATACCGACCGAGGGGCAGAGTGCCTTAGACTGACAGAGAGGTTGGCTTTTAAGTCAAAGGTTCAACTCCAAACCACTTGAGAGGGTTCAAAACAGGCTGCTATACAACATCAACTTTACAGATATAAATAATAAACTGTATTTTTTCAGATACGAGTGTGATACGGTGAAATATATAATTTATTTCACAGGCTTATGTATGAACATAACCAGAGGTCTACGATCTTTATTTGTGCAAGTGGTTCATATTGGGTCATGATAGTTTTCATTTCGTAATGAGGTCTGACACCGGTAATCTCCATGAAGAATTTATCCTCTGAGGTGGTGTTTTTTTTAACTGTCAGCACTGAGCAGAGCTTTGCAAACCAAACTACTAAGATCTGATATTGAGTCGTCAAAGAATCAATCTCGCCTGTCAAAAGCTCGCTCGCCTAACAATCTGTGACCTGAATGAACGAACGCCCTCCGTTTGAAAATGAAAGGTTTCTGTCATTTCCAGACGGGCTGAGAAGAGGTTGCACCTGTCACAGCTACTGTCAGCGGCTGACTTTGATTTGTTTTAGGTGATTCTGTCGACACTGTGTGATATTAACAAGTACGTGTCCATGCCAAAGCTCCCTGTAGGGTAGATGCAGCTCCAGCGTACACTCACCTGCCCCAGAGTCGGACTCTATTTGGAAGCTATGTGCTGCAGCATAAATGTAAAGGTGTGTGTTTCTATACAACCTGACAGTTTGCTAAAGCCCTGCCCTCCTTAGTTACTGTTGCTATGCTTGTCAAGCTTTCAATTTACAGTGATAACACGGCAGATTTATTTTACAGCTTGAAACAGTGGGTCCTTTGTTTCTGCCAGAAGGAAACACAAGCAGCCTCTCATTTCTTCTCATTGCTGCCTGAAAGGACAGTTGTCACTAGCAGTGTATCAGCTGTAGCTAACCAGCCAACAAAGCTAATATCTGGCTCCATGACTCGGCTGAGAACTGTGTCTGTGGCTGACTTTTTAATGGGGAGCGTATTTATGTTCCCAGGGTTCTGTGTTCCCCCAAATTAATATCCTTTTAACCTTTGAAACTTGGCTTGATTTCTTTTAAAAACAGGGAAGAAGGCAATGAGCATACGGAAGAAGAAATGAGGGAAAAAAAATGGCAAGAAATTAGTAAAAACAAGAAAATTAGGGGGGAAAAGACAGAAAGAAAGTTAAAAACAAACAAACAAACAAAGAACTGACCCGAAAAAGTGCTTTAGAATTATAATAATTCTGTAACATAATTTTGAAATGTAATGTATAATAATAAAACGATAAAATGTAAAAATGTATAATAATAATAATTGATTTTATAAATATCGTTTTTCCCTAGCTTTTTCTTTTTCCCCTCGTTTTTAAAATAACTTTCTAAATTTTTATTTGTTTATTTAACTTTTTTTGCAATTTGTCGGACATTTCATTTTCCCCATGTTTCAGAAAGAAATCGCACCAATTTTCTCAGGGTTCAAAGGTTTAAATACTTGTGAAAGGTGTCTGAAAGCAGCACAGGAAAAGTGATGTCACTCCAGGTTTCAAAGGGTTAATGTGACACATTAAAGGGTAATTTAGGTATTTTTCAACCTGGATCCTATTTTTTGATTCTAATGTGTCTAAAAGTGACTCATATGAACAACAGTATTTATAAATTGGTCCAGTATTGAGCAAGAGGGCTGCAGCCAGCAGCAGCGAAACAGGCTGCAATGTAACCATGTGGAGCATTTGTGCACCAGTTTACGTCCACTAGAAGTGTTTGTTTTGCCACTGACAGGCTCAGATTGTGATTATAAGTGTCTGACAACATTATGGAAAGGATCCCTACAGAGATAGATCCTTTTGTTAAAGGAAAAAATTACCAACCCAAAAGCCGCCAGACTCCATTTAAATAAACAATCATTTTATCATCGGAAAATACACTTCATTCAAAGTCAAAAGAAACAAAATACAGCTCACAAAAATCATCTTAGTTTGTCTTTCCACTGTTTCAACAATCACCAACACTGGTTTGGTTGAAATTAACCCTTAATTTACCCAGTTAGATGTGAAAATATGCTGGATTGAAAAATACGGAAGTTACGCTTCAAGGAGACCTTTCAAAGGGTTTTATGTTCTCTGCGGTGTTTTTGCCCGTGGTCAAATATTCGGTGTGTTTCTCTGGGTCAGTTTGTTGAAATCACCCACCTACAGCTTATATCCAGCTGATGTTAAATATTCTTTGTCTCACCCACACATTCAAGGACATAGGTTTTAGTTTTCTTGACCTCAGACATTGATATCTCCACAGTGGCCGAATGGATTTTTACCATTTGAGCTGCATGTGAAACATCAACATTCCCCACAAGGTATATTCACGGAGCCTTTACTCTGCTAAACAGCCTCGTCCTGCATTAGCAAAACACTGAATTTGTCAAAAAAGAGGCCTATGAAGTATGTATGATTATTAAAATGAACAAAACCAACATTCATGATGACACAGAGCTGGTTGAATATGAGCAAAGTTTCCCTGCTTCCCTTCACTGGTTCCTGTACAGCAGGGTCGGCCTTTGTTTCACTGTTATACTCATTAAAAAGCAAAAGCAGCATGTGTATACATTCAGTAGGCTATATCTTCAGTAGCTAGCTAGCTAACCCTACACTTTCAGGGTTTGATTTTGGTTTTGGAACAGGGAAGAAACGTATATCTTTTTCCAACCTCTCCAGGTAACGAGTCGTCAGGGGTCGTCAGTTTACTCAGACATGGGGTCCCATAAGGAAAAAGGTTGGGAACCACTAGATTCATCCATTTATTCCACATTAGCTTCTTCTGATTTTGTGTTTTTTAAAGGCTAAAAAGAAACACCTCTGATTCAAACTCTGTGAATGGTGAGTATTGCTCAGACTGCAGCCTCGTGCACACCGTGTCCAAAGCTTGACAGGTTGTGCAGTGCCTAGTTACAGTTGCTAAGCTGTGATTGAGCACTTGATGTTCGGGGCAGGGTTTTACGCAAACTGTCAATTTTGAGATCAACAAATCTTTTCACAGCATCCGTACCTTTCTCTGCAGATCTCAAAACTCCGAGTGGCAATTTTTTTTTTCCTCTGAATGAGCTGACATTAACGGCGGGAAAAAACAAGTCATAATACCAGAGCAAAAGTTTCCTCTGCTTCTCTGCTGAGGGAAGTGCAAACAGTGTTAAAAGAATAAAAGAGCAAAGGGAGACAAGTCATTATGTTTGCCATTGTGATCCGTAATTACACCAGGCATAAGCGGACTGACTTTAAAGCACAATCTCTCACAGAGGGTTTGGGAATTATCACGTCGGAGGAAATCATCAGCCATGCACAAACGGCTCAGCCCTTCAGGCACTTGTAGACGGTGTGCAGGGGGGGCCGAAACTAAATTCTACATCTGTCAGACGAAAGGTTGCAAACCTACATACTGTCTCATTGTGCATCATCTGACCGCACTGCTTCTTTATCTTATGTTCGAAGCAGAGACAAAAAAAAATGTGCGTATTTTTGCTCAACGTTTGCACAACTCACTGCTTTCCACATCTGAGCTGTCTCCATCGAGCAAAATTGTAAGTACTTTGCTACGGAAAGCAAAAAGAACAAAAAAAAAAGACATCTAGTGGTGTAAAGAAAATATATATATATATATGCGTGTTGACATGACAGCACACGCTCCACCCAAGCGGCTCAGTATCACTGTGTAGTGTTATAGCAGTGTATAGACCCTGAACAAATATCTCTATAAATATGACTCCGTGTACTATTGATGGTCACAAAGACTGTAAGTGGAGCAACTATTTTTATGAAATGCAACACTATGGATATATTAACTTTTGCAAAAATCTTGTTTACCTGTATGATATTCTGAAACGCTGTCAAAATAAAAGAAAATCTTGACACGACATCAAAGATTTATTCAGGACCTGCCGCTGTGTGATTTATTATGGGTGTCTGTTTTTATTAAACAGTTTATGTAGAAGAAATGTGCAGGTAAGATTTGACTTTAAGCCATTTTGGAATATGTTTAAACTTTACATTTCTGTATGTCTCAATTTAAACTGTGGTTTACATGTGATTAGGTTCAGGCACAAGATAACACTTGGGATGGGTTAGGAAATCATGTTTTGGCTTGGAATACCTGGTTTGGTTGCTACCAATATGGCTGGAAATGTTCCAAATTTTGTTTTGAATAACTGGCTTTTGTTTGAGGCCTGCTGCTGTCTGCTGCTCAGGAATTGTCTAGCAGCAGCAGCAGCAGCAGTGCTGGGTCTATCCTCTGTAACGGCAGCAACAGAAAGTTTGATGACTGTCTCCTAAGCTGCTGCCTGCTTTTTTCCTTTTGAAGTGGTTTGTAGAGACAATGGGAAGAGAGGCGGAGGACACACTGTGATTTGAGGCTCTAGCTAATGTTACCATTGCTTCTTACCGCTGTGGAATGCTTCACTGCGAGGCGAGCAGGCAGTAGCTCGGGAGAGACAAACCTTCGGTCAGCAGCTGTACCGGCTCAAATTTGGCCAGCGCAAACCCCACAGTGTCCTGGTGTCACAGCAGCAGTGCCGAGTCCATTCTCGAACTCATTTTTGGCATTCCGGTTTGATTTGGGCAGAGGAGGCAAGTTTCCGTGTCTGACTTCTGTTTATATATAAGTAAATATGCTGAACCATTGTGATGGATTCAGAGTTTGCAGTGACGCCAGTTATGTTCGCCTCATTAGTTCACTGCACGGACCGTTTAACCTGGCAACAACTGCAGCCGGCTCAAATGTGATTGGTCAATATCACGTCTGTCTCAGGAGCTGCTGCCCATTCTCCAGCACATTCTCCACCACACTCGCCAAGGTGTCAGGAATTGGCTAGGTAACCTCAGTCTCACTCCCCATCACTGTGAACTGCTTCACGAGGAGGAGGCGGGCAGCAGCTTCAGTCGATGGCTGTAGTGTCTCTAAATAGGCTAGTGCCAGGCGCCACAGTGGGCTGGTAACCAGCAGCAATGCTGGGTCTAACCTGTGTAAGAGCAGCAACAGAAGGTTTACTGGATTTGGGTTGCTGTGGCTGCAGAGTTGGGGTCTGTCTGTAGAGCTGCTGCCCACTCTCCTCCAGGCACGGTGGTGTGTAGCGGTGTGGAATGAGGTCTAGGACTGAGTGTGATTTGAGGCTCTGAATAATGTCAGCAACACCACCTTCCCTTCTCCTTGCTTCCTGCCACTGTGAACTGCTTAACCCCGAGGAGAGCAGGCAGTAGCTCTGGACATGGACCTTTGGTCAACGGCTGTAGCTGCTCGAATTCAGCCAGTGAAAATTGAAAACCCCCAGTGCCCTAGTGAAATAACAGCAGTGCTGGGTCCATACAGCTGATCTAGCAGGGAGTCAGGGTAGCTCCTTCTCCCGGCGCTGCAGTTTGCATCGGCTGATTTCAAATTACTGCAGCTGCTGATTTGGGGTCCGTCTTAGGAGCTGCTGCCCGCTCTCCTCCATGAGTGGTGGGGCAGTGAGGCGTAGGACGCAAGGTGACTAATGTTAGCAGAACTATTAGCAACATTTCCTCTACATCTCTGAAACACTTTCCTGATGTTGACACCTTTTACTTGAGTTACTGTCAGACTCTCTTTATGATAAGTCCATCTTTCTCTTATGCGTTGCTTTGCAATGTAGACAGTCTTGAATTGCATCTTGCTCTGCAGGATTCTCCACCACTGAATCAGACTTTCACTGAAGAGACACACGTCTGCATGTGAAGAACAGCCAATAGAAATACCTTCTCCTTGAAGTTACCTGTGATTGGCCAGAGTCTCCCGCAATGAGCCAGATTATCTAAGGCCTGAAAACAGCTTTCTTTTAATCCACTTGAATTAAAATATGCTCAAAGTTTATGGTGAGACATTATAGTGTGTAATAAATTAATGCTCAAGGTAAATGTTTGTACTGTAGTAGTGTCAGTATTTGACCACATGGGGGCGTCTGATAAACCAGGTACAATACAGTAAGTATTGTTTACAACAACAACAAGAAAGTGGCCCTGATAATGTGATTAGCTCGGGGAGACGTTGGCTTTAAATGTGCAGAATGTTATAACTGATGTTTGCTGTCAGCCTTGTGCAGGGTGAATGGTAGATGCAGTGCTTCTACACCATGTGTGCACGTTCTCCACATGTACACTAGAGGTCAGTGTAGGCCAGGAGTTTCATGCAGCTTGGTTTCATAATTGTTGAACTTACATAAAGTTATTAGTCAGACATTTCCTCTTACAGAATGTTATGGGGATTTTATCGTCCAGTGTGATGTCATGATTTCATCAACATTACATCAAGCAGACACTTTAAATAATGACTGTTTGAGTTTTACATTTCTGCTCTTTCATGATCTTCAGCCTCTTCAGCAGCTTTGGGAAATTCATAACACCATGTGCTCATTTCCTCCGGTTGATACTGTGGTTTTCACACGTACATCCTGTTGCAATACGCATTAGAAACACATGAAACACAGCTTGTAAGCAGCATGGTGATTAATTTAGGGTTGGATTTTGCATTTTAGTAAGCCTCACACCTGACCTGATTTCATGTCTTCTTTTAAACAAACTGACAAACTGTGTGTTTTTATCGTATCAAAGCATCACAAGGAACATGTTGTACATATACAGAGGTGTGTGCGTCAAACAGAGCCAGGAGGAGCGCGGGGTGAGAGATGAAGCACTGCAGGAGCAGGAGAACCAGCTCTCCTGCAGAGGCAGCGCTGGTCGGGGCTGCCTGCTGCCAGCTGGAAGCTGCTGGCTGCTGCGCGTGTTCTCCACAGGGGCGAATCAATCCGGAGCTGTACTCACGTCTCCACCGGGACACAGACAAGCTCGGTACAGGCCTTAACAGACTGCTCTGCTCTCTCTGAAGAGACCGAGGACTTCAGACGTGTTTATCACACGGCACTCAGAGGAAATAACTCATATTTAAAACATTGTTGTGCTCAAATCTTGAGACGCACATGCAGTGAGATGATGAGCAGGATGTTACACAGCAGCTTTATGTAGGGATGGATTATTAGACAGTGGGCCCCTGGCTCAGATATGGAAGAGGTCCCACAGCCTCTCCTCAGTATAAGCAAGAGACAACAACTCTGTGGTGGTTTTGCGTCTCTTTGAAGTCTTTATGCATCTTTTTTGTGGTTCTGTGTCTCTTTGTGTCTTGTCTGGCCATTTTGTGTCTCTTGTTGTTGTGTACCTCTTTGAAGTAATTGTGTGTCTCTTTAATTTTGTGTCTTGTCTGGTTGTTTTGTGTCAAATTAAGGCAGTTTATGTCTCTCTGATGTCATTTTGTGCATCTTTGAGGTAATGTTCTGTCTCCTTGAGACAATGCTGTGCCTCTTTGAATTTATTTGGTGTCTCTAAGGTCTTTTTTTGTCTCTCTTAAACCATTGTGCATCTTCTTGAGGTAATTTTGTCTATCAAAGGAAATTTAGTGTCTCCTTGTGGTTGTTTTGTGTCATTTTTTGCATCTTTGAGGTAATTGTGTCAGGTCATGTGTCTTTTTGAGATAATTTTGTCCCTTAGAGGCAATTTTGTATTTACTTGGTTTCCATTGTCTTGTTGTGGTTGTTTTCTGTCAAAGGAAGGCAGTTTTTTGTCTCTCTGAGGCCATTTTGTGTCTCTTTTAGGCCATTTCGCATCTTTTTGAGGAATATTTGTCTCTCTTGAAGGTAATTTTCTCTCTTGGAAACAATTTTTCTGGTAGTTTTGTGTCCCTTTATATCCATTCAGTGTCTCCCTGTGGTTGTTTTCTGTCAAAGAAGACCATTTTGTGTCTCTTTGGAGTAATTATCTGTCTCTCTGAGACAATGTTGTGCCTCTTTGAAGCTATTTTGTGTCTCTTTGGGTCAATTTTGTGTCTTTTTGGGGTAAGTTTGTCTCTCTTAGATGTAATTTTTTGTCTTTGGTTGTTTAGTCACTTTGTATTCACTTTGTGTTTTGGGTTTTATTAAATCAGTTTTGTGTCTCTCTATGGTAATTTTTTGTCCGTCTGGATCTTTTGTGTCTCTGAGGCAAGTTTGTGACTTTTCTGGTTGTTTTGTGTCCCTTTAGTGTCTCCTTGTGGTTGTTTTGTGTCAAATTAAAGCTTTTTTGTCTCTCTGAGGTGATTTTTTTTGCGCCTTTGAGGTCATTTTCTGTCTCTTTGAGACGATGTTGTGCCTCTGAAGTTATTTTATGTCTATTTGATGAAATGTGCCTCTTTCAGCTAATTTCGTGTCTCTCTGATTTTATGTCTTCATGGAAATTCATGGTCACTTTGGGGCAATTTCATGTCTCCTTGTGGTTGTTTTGTGTTAATTTGAGGCAATTATTTGTCTTTCTGAGGCCATTTTCTGTGTGAATCATGTTGTGAATTTTTTTTTTTGTCTTTTTTAAGCATTTTGTGTCTTTTTGAGGTACTTTTTTGTCTTTTCCGGTGGTTTTGTGTCGCTTCTTATTCATCTTATGGTTGTTGTGTGTCCCCTTGCTGTTGTTTTGTGTCAACTTGATGCAATTTTATGTCTCTCTGAGGTAATGATTTTTGTCTGTTTGGTTGTTGTGTCTCGTCTTGCGGTTGTTTTGTGTCTTTTTTTTGGTTGTTTTGTGTTCCACTGTATGTGCGTCCTTGTGGTTGTTGTTGGGGGTTTTTTTGTGTCTCTTTGAGGTCATTTTGTGTCTAATTGAGGTAACTTTGTGTCTCTCTTTGTGGTCATTTTGTCTCCTTGTGATAGTTTTGTGTCTCCTCCTGGTCAGTATGTGTTTGTCTAAGTGCCAGTTTGCAGGTGTAGGCCAGAGGGGCACTGACACTTTGGGTCTCTGGGCCTGTGCCTGGTAATCAGTAATCCATCCATGTACAGCAGTTTTTTGAGTTGAAACTGCTCACATCCCTGGATCTCAGTTGCGTCTGACAGCACCGAGCGCTGCCCTAATGTTTCTCCCAAACACGCCAACACTAATGTAATTGACAGCAGACATGACTCAGATTTTCAGCATTTGATGGATTGCTTTACCTCCTCCGCCGACGTCTCTGGTGTAGCATCTCATCAACACTGAACATATTGCCAGTAAAATAACTGCAGTGCAGAGATAACAAAAATATAATGAGTCCATCCTTCTAGAAGACTCTTCAATGCTGCACAAAGAAGAGATCTTAACAGCACCTCCAGTGATCAAGAGTTTCAGTTTCTGTGTCTCGAATTGCCTCACCTTAGCCGGGGGCAACTGTGATGCTTTTATCTGAGGTGAGCCAGGAATTGTTTCGCTGCATTCCTCTGTATCTCACCCTCAACTCATTTGCACTGCTGCACGTGGTGTATTCCCTCAGTTAGCCAGATTTTCCGAGAGTTGCAGGTAAAACAGTCGACTCATTTGGGAGCTACATTCACTCTGAAAAGACCATTTACTGCTTGAAACGCAGGTTAAATGTAATATAGCACTCATAGTTTAATTATATAATGCAGACAGTCTCAGTTGTGACTTTCTGTGTTAAATTTAAAAAATAAAAAAATTAAATCAATCTTGTACCTGCAGAACAAGCTGAGGGTTGTTGTGTTCCTGTCTGCCTTTTATTTAAAATGAGAGAGACTGTCTGTTACAGCAGATCCTGTCAGCATGTGAGGGCCACTTTAAGGTTTGTGGGTCAAGACCCAGTTTGCATTTATGGATGGTTTGATAAATGGGACTTATGGGCACAAACCCAGGGCCCCACATTATCAGCCCCCGGCCCTCCGGCTTTCACCTGCAAAATGTGATTCAAATAAACACATGCCGAGCAGGAGAAGACTCAAACTGACCACAAAGAAACAAAAAAAGACCACAAAGAGACACAAAATGTATATAAAGAGATGCAAAACAGCTGCAGAGAAACAAAGAGTGAAAGGAGCCACAACAACCACAAAGAGACACGAAATGACTATAAAGAAATGCAACAAAAATGACTACAAAGAGATACAAAATGGCTGCAAAGAGATGCAACGGCTGCAAAGAGACACAAAAAAATATACAAAAATGGGCAAAACAACCATAAAGACACATAAAATTAGGCTGCTACTACTAAGAGATGAATGCAACTGCAAAGAGATTTAATAGGAAAAAAAAGACAAAACCACAAAAAAAGATAAAACAACAACAAAGTGACTATAGAGAGATTCAAAACATCTGCAAAGAGGCACAAAAAGGATCACGGCGACAATTTAAAGCAACAAAACAACCACAAAGAGACACAAAACAACTACTATGAGATGGAGGCAACTACAAAGACATTCAGTATGACCACAAGAGACACAAAACAACTACAAAGAGATGCAAAAAGACCACAAAGAGATACAACTATGAAGAGACTCAAAACGACCCCGGAGAGACACAAAACAATCACAAAGAGACATGAAATGACCACAAAGAGACTCAAAATGACCACAAAGAGACTCAAAACAACTACAAAGAGACACAAAATGACCACAAAGAGATACAACTATGAAGAGACTCAAAACGACCCCAGAGAGACACAAAACAACCACAAAGAGACATGAAATGACCACAAAGAGATTCAAAACAACTACAAAGAGACACAAAATGACCACAAAGAGACTCAAAACAACCACAAAGAGACTCAAAATGACCACAAAGAGACTCAAAACAACTACAAAGAGACACAAAATGACCACAAAGAGATACAACTATGAAGAGACTCAAAACGACCCCAGAGAGACACAAAACAACCACAAAGAGACATGAAATGACCACAAAGAGATTCAAAACAACTACAAAGAGACACAAAATGACCACAAAGAGACTCAAAACAACCACAAAGAGACTCAAAATGACCACAAAGAGACTCAAAACAACCACAAAGAGACACAAAACAACTACTATGAGATGGAGGCAACTACAAAGACATTCAGTATGACCACAAGAGACACCAAACAACTACAAAGAGATGCAAAAAGACCACAAAGAGATACAACTATGAAGAGACTCAAAACGACCCTGGAGAGACACATAACAACTACAAAGAGACACGAAATGACCACAAAGAGACTCAAAACAACCACAAAGAGACTCAAAATGACCACGAAGAGACTCAAAACAACCACAAAGAGACACAAAACAACTACAAAGAGACTCAAAATGACCACAAATAGACAAAAAATGACCACAAAGAAATGCAATGTGAATAAAATGGGGAAAAACAATTATAGACACAAAAACTACAAACAGGAAGTAGAAAGATGTGTAACATCTTCTAAGAGATGCAAAACAAAACACACCTATAAAGTCTGTGTGTCTCACAGCTGCTCTGTCGGGGAGGTGGTGGGGCGTGCTGCATGTCTGTGCCCGGGGCCCAGTGTCTCACAGTCATGTTGACAGTCTTCACGCCGTCTGACAAACTGCTTATAAGTTACGTCGCCTTCACATTGTTGTCATGCACACACTCAGACTCATCATACAGTATCTGGAGCTGTCTGTTAAACCTGTTCCACCATCTGCAGAGTGGTAGCACCCCACGTTCATACTTTAACAGCTGAATAGAGATTAATTTTGTCAATTATATTACAGTTATTGCGCAGCTGTAGCGAAAAAACCAACGACGTGCCTTTCAGCTAAGTGCAGCGAAACTACGACTGTGAGTCATAATCAAAGCTGTAAGATGTGGAATAATGGCACCAACTGGAGTTTTAAGTGTCCTCCAGGCAACAGGCTGGCTGTAATAACCGATACGGTGGCGGTTGATGCCTGGTACTTGATAACTTTAATTATACATCAGTGCTTTGCAAGCAGGGAAGCAAATGATCCGCTGTGCATGTTTTTATGTGGGTGTCAATGGAAAAGGCCTGTTCCGACATTAGCTGCAGACTGAAGCACGGGTTGAGTTAAACAGGGAGCTATCAATAGATCATTCAGTGTTAGCAGACAAGTCCTGTATTGATTGAGATCATTTACAGACACTTTAAGTTTATCACATCGTTAAGGGAACATGGATGATGATCTGGTTTGGGGTGATCAAATTAATTTGGTCTTATCTTTTTTATCGATGCTTAATGTCCAGATTTATGCTCTTATAGAAATAAATGATCAAGCTGAGACTGTGTAGAGTCACGGTTTACTTTGTATCCCCATCGAGCCTCCAGTGACAGCACAGGTGGAGATTTCCAAGGGGACGCAGGGGACACACACCCCTCAATATCTGGACCACGTGCAGTTCCGTCTCGCTTTAAACTTGTAGATATATTCACGTTAATGTCATGTAGCATCTTTCCTAGTTTTTCGTGCATAATAGCAGCTGCGAGGTTAGTGAGTTAGCTGCTAACTAGGTTGGCTATGCTAATAAATAAACTTGCCAATAGACTAGAATATTAGCGAGTTAGCTTGCTGATTACAAAGGCAATGCTAATGAGTAAAAAAAGATTTGTGTTGCCGGCGGCAGTCCAGATTGCCACCTTGGAAATATACCTGCATTCAAAGATTAGTGATTTTTAAATATATATATATATATATATATATATATATATATATATATATATATTATTAATTTAAAATACGTGCCATTTGTTTTATATATTTATATATATTTCTGTCCTCAAAAAGGCGCCCTAATCTGCATCATGGTTTTATTTTTATTTGTTAAATAGTCAGTAATAAAACAACGTTATATACTTTTTCAACATAAGCAATAAAATCTAAATCTGCTATAAAAACTATTAAATTAAATTATTATTTTTTTACTTTCTTTGATATTTTTCTCAGACATGCAATCATGATTGTTGGGTAATATTTATGTTAATGTCACTGACAATACAAGGGCCCGTCATAATACTGTGCACTAGGGCCCATTATAACTTCTTTACGCCACTGCTGAGGACTTTTGTTTTGCTAAAATTTGATTTAAAAATAAAATATATATATATATAGATATATACAAGTTGGTGCAGCAGAATGCAGGAGATTAAGGAAATTATCTATGTCACACATCATGAATGTGCCTAACTACTGTAGAAGCCTTTGCATGATAATCCTAGTTTTAAAAGTTATTGTTAAAACTACACTGTATTTGTAATGTAACCATTTAAATGTTATATTCGAGTTAAATAATGTGTTTATATATATGTGACACATGCCGAAGTTTATATTTTTATGAGTCAAAGAGAAACTGTGACTAACTGCTTTCCAACAATCAGCGACTCCACGCATGTCAAACGCGTCACGTTAACTTCCCATATTTTTGAATGAGCTTTGGCGTGACGCTCGATTTCGCCCTCGTCAGAGCGGCGTGTAGCGGCGGGGCGAGGGGAGGGCCCACGGGCGGAGTGACGCGCCCTGCCCACTCAGTATCCCACATTAGCGTGGCCGTCTGTCTCGCTGCTGTAGTCTGCAGACAGACAGACAGGCAGTCGGCGGAGCCATGGAAGTATCCCAGCAGCCAGAGCCCAGGGGCGGCCGGTGGGAGGAGGCAGAGAGTCCGCAGCTGCCGCACCGCACAGCCTCTTTGACAGCAGCAGGAGGAAGGAGCCGCCCGCACCAGCGCATGTCTACGGTAGGAAGCATTTATTTCTGTTTCTGTTCTAACTCGGCGGCGGTTCAGCGTGTCGGGATCAGCACACGGACTGTGGGAGGCAGAGATGTGTGTTGGCAGCCGCTGCCGGAGCATCTTTCATTGGATTTGCGTGCTGTGTGGCCGGAGCCGCGGGAGTGAGCATCAACACGCCGGAGCTGAAAACGTCTCCGCGCGCGCTCAGCCGGTAACAGTCACAGCGTGTCGGGCTTTTCATCAGTGGTTTGTTGCGGTGTGATCGTGGGAGGTGTGTGACGGGGGGACACGCAGGCAGCGCGGAGCTGTAGCCGCCTCCGACAGCAGGGCGGCGGGTAGCGGGACGGCTCGAGCCGCAGTCAGCGTGGAGCAGCTGCGGGAAGCTCGCAGCCGGTAGTGCCAGCGATACCGGAAGCACAGGCTGTGGCCTTCAAAAGAAAAGCGTATTAATATCAGAAAAATACACGAGTTACAATTTATTACAAAACGACAATTTATTACAGGTTTAAATGAGCGTAAAAGTAGACTACATATTTTAATAACTAATAATAAATTAATTAAAATTCTTAAAACCCAATATAGGTTTATTTTATTGACAATTTTGCACAAAATCTACCTTTTTAAGTCGATTTTTTTTAAATATGACTTGTAGCCTGATTGTCCCCAGACAGTTAGAGTAATTGTAAACTGTCTTGAAAGCAGTTGTTTCACATCATGGACATAGGAAGTTATAATAGTTACTTAAATTGTGAGAAAAAATGTACTTTTCCTTCAAAAGCTAATTAAAAAATGCTTAAAAAAGTTTTCTATCCTATATCACCCTTGGTTTGAACTGAAATTAGTGCTAGATTAATCTGTCAGCTGATGGACAGAAAATAAACAATTTTGTTCTTCAATTAATTGTTTAACTTCCATATAAATATATGAAGCCGTTTCTTTTAGTGTTGTCACCACACTGGAATTTCTAATTTCATACAATACCTTGAAAAGTATTAATATTATTTATACCATTTTCAGTGTCACAGGGAAAAACTGACATTAATATTCACGGTTGTTTGAACTGAAATGTGCAGTTGAACAGAAAATAAACTATTATTGTTATGTGATTAGTTGCTAAAGTTGCAAACAAAAGTGTGACGTAGTTTCTTTGTGTTTCACGATACTGTAATTTCAAACTTTGATACGATACCTTGAAAAATATCACTGCTTGTCACAGGGAATAATTGGCATTGACAGCCTAAAATTCTATTTTTTTATTGCAGTACAAATATAACAAGGCTGTTGTTCAGTATTGATAAATAGACATTTTGAAAACACCAGTTTCCCGTTGCAGCTCCTAAAATATTGGACTAGCTGCTTTTCTTTGTTTTACATCATTTAAATCAATTGAAATATTTTGGAAAACCGTGATGGCCATTTTAAAATATCTTAAAATGTTTTTTTGGCATTTTGTACCCTCAATGACAAACTGATAAACAACTTGGCCAAGTAATTGATACAGAAAATATTCAATAGCAGCAAAGCTGATGTTGGTATGTGTGTTGTTCTTCCTTTATTTTTTGTTTTATTTTGAAAAGTTTTGCCGGAAAAGGCATTTCACCAATATTTCTATCTTGACTGTATCGACTGGAGAGCGTTGGCACGGATTTGTGAGAATATTTATTGTGTTTAATTGTTTTCTAACTCCAGCAGTGATAATAACAGTGTGTGTGGGGGAAGTTGACATTATTACAGAGCTGGTTATTATAGATCTGACCGCTCTGTCGTGTTTCATATATATGTGTGTGTGTGTGTGTGTGTGTGTGTGTGTGTGTGTGTGTGTGGTTTGCCATGTGGAGGCGAGCTGTTTGAATCACCTCCTGGCTGATGTGCTCTGTGCTGAGCGGTGAGACGACTGAGGAGCACAGCTGACTCTCCTGGTCATGAATGTGCAGCTGGGCGGCAGCTTGGTCCACACCAGACCACAGCTCCCAGTCTGAGTGGAAATTCCCTCACAGTATGCAGATCTGAGATGTGGGGTGTTGCATAATGACTTTTAACTCTTACTTGAGACTCATTGATACTGTAGGAAGAGCTCTAAGCTGCAGTGTTACTTCTTGTCACTGCAGTTAGTCCCGTCTCTCTGGTCTGTCCTATCTGTCAGCACTATTTTTACATTTCAAAAAGTGAAAGTTAACTTCAGTGATAGTCTTAACTTCATATACCACTGAGCCAGCCTGCTCTACATGCTGCATTGCCTTTGCCAGATGTCACACCACCAGTGCGAGGGCGTCATTTCCATTCAAATCAGCATATAATTGGGAAAAATTGAAACTGAAACTATCAGTATTTTTTATCCAGCCTTGTAAGCACAGACCCGTAGGTCACAGCTTATTACCTCCCAGCAGTGTAAGGACATTACGCTGATCATATCCATATCCACTTTAAATAGAGCTGCAACTGACTTTTTTTTTTTTCCTCTCAATGAAATGTTTTGTCAGTAGAGTTACCATCCATAACACAGGATGGAACAGGTTTCCTTCTATAAATATTTGGGCGTTATGTGGACGCTGCTTATCCTGCAGTGCACATATAGATTATATTTTTAGCAAGGTACAACATTTACTTTCTCAGGAGACGGAGGTCATTTGGAGCAAACAAGATCCTGGTATTGTTTTTCCAGTCTATAACTCAGACTGTTGTGCAGTTTGGAATCAGTGTGTGGTACAGTTGTCTCTCTGTTCAGCTCAGAGTTAGACTTACAAGGCTAATGCATATCTGCTCTAAGACTGGGTCACACGCTTGAGTCAAGTTCACAAGCTGCGTGAATAAAACTATGTTGTCTCTCACACTTAATTTGAAAAAGAAGTCACTGTAATACCTCGATACCACCCAAACCTACTAGGTAAGATTAATTTGTTGCACTGCATCCACTTTTGTAATGTCTGATGTGATTTGTAGTGTTTGTTGTCCAGTTTTGTTGTTTGGATAAATGTTTTTTGTGTTCAGGCTTATTAATGTCAAGCAGTTGACATTCTGGGAAGTGAGATGAACTCCTGTTGTAATTGACGCCTTTAGATGTCTTGTTTTGTCTTAACAATAAACACAGATGATATAAATGATGAACGTAGCTACCGTGACGACACCCACTGATTTGTGGAATCCCATTTTCAAACCTCAAGTCCGTCATTTTGGCCGTCGCCATCTTGGTTTTTTGGAGAAAGAGGTGACTGTATTGTAGACGATAGGTTGGAGCTGTGGAGCAGCGAGGGATGGATCCGACTCTCAAACTGCACTGACGCCTCACAGAGAGCCTGTCTCTCAAGCAGCCTGCCCTTAAACATGCGTAAATTTAAGCCTAAATAAAATATAAACGAGTGTCATAAGAATTTGTTTGTAATGACCTTTAAGACAATAGAGACCGGAGCCGAAATATCAAAGTTTAGCAGAATTTATTATCTTGTACAAGAGGAGCGTTTCACAGTGCAACACACAAGATTAGGTTACAGAGAAAAGGCTCCGTGAGGAGCATCTACTGCTAGTTTTTGTAAAGTACAATTGGGCGTTGGAGTTAGGTGTTTCGGTTTCCTCTATCTGTCAAGTACAGACTTCATAGATAACAATGGTGTTCAGTTGGTGTGATGTCATATCACGCTGTCCTCCCGATGACACTGTCCCCAACCTGTCTCCGACCCCTTGTTTCTCTTGTTTCCTCTTACAAAAAGATCGTTGGACTAGGGCTGGACGATTATGGCAAAAACAATAATCACGATAATTTTAATTGATATTGAAATCACGATTAATAAACAGGATTATTCATTAATTTCAAAACTCCACCAAAACTCAACTTTAAATATAACTTAAAAGAACAGCCAGAAATAAATTAGTAAAAAGTAAACAAGTAAAAAAAAAAAAATAATAATAATAATAGTAAATTAAAATCATAATAGCAATAAAAACATTAAATAATCTTAATTCTAGGGTTGCAAGAAATTACCTTTTCGCCATAATTTGCAAGTTATTAACTTTTTTCTGGACTTTTTTTCTCCACCTGTGTTGCCTTGGGGGATATTCATGGTGCTTTTCCAGCACAGGAACTTACATACACGCCACGCCGTGCGCATTAATCGTTTTTCTTCGATTATAATGTTTTTATGATTGTGAGAGGCCAAAATCGAAATCATGATTAAAATTCGATTAATCGTGCAGCGCTACGTTGGACTTCCCTTATCTTTAACCATCAGCTGATGTTGCAGTTGCGAACAGGAACAATTCTCCAGGCTTGCACAACACCATATAATGCTTAAACAATCTGATCATAATTTTTATAACAACGAGTGAGTTATTTAAAAATTTACCCCACATACGGCTGTCGTGAACAGGGAAATTGGCTTCAGAGACCAAAACCATGTTTTGTACCAGGTTGTAAACATGGTTATTTCTGCAGTAAAACTGGGTCTATGGGGATTTACTCTGTTTTAGGGCCAGCCTCAAGTGGCCATTAGAGGAACTGCAGTTTTTGGCACTTCCGCACTGGCTCCATTTTTCAGCCTTGGAGGTTGCCGCTCGCCAATAATCAATATACAGTGCTGATGTAAAACAAGAGAAAAGGAATAAATGGTGACATTTGAAAGCTGACATTTGGAAAATAACAAATTTCAATTATAGAAATAGTTGCGCTCGACGAATCAATTGAAGGTCTAGTGTGTAGGATTGAGTAGCATCTAGCAGTGAGGTTTCAGATTGCAATCAGCTGAAACCTCTGCCGTGTGCCCAGCATGTGAGAGAGCTGCAGTGGCCAACGGAAAACACAAATTGCCCTATCTAGAGCCAGTGTTTGGTTTGATGCTCTGAACTACATCGGAAACATGGCCGTGCAACATGGTGGATTACACAAACAAAAATACAACAGTTCTTATTTCCAGGTGGTTACGTGCCATATCCGCCCATATGTCCCTTTAAACCCTACAGACCTTAAATGAACTGATCCTCGCAGCTCTACTTCCAAGTGTGTGTCATCAACAATTGCATCATTACATCATACAAAACAGGAAATATCAGTCCATCACATTGTGCAAACTGCGAAGATTTCACCCCTCAGAAGGTGTTTTGGTGTGTGATCACAGACTTGTCACCATCTCAGCTATAAGTGGCAAAACGAGGAAGGTGTCTCACGCTGATTTCTAAATCGGGATCACAAATAGAGCTCTAATTATCATCACGAGATGACCTACATTTTGCTCTCGGATAGGTACGTGTGCACGCATGTTGGCGAATGTGTGCTCATTTATATATTTATAGCCGCACTAAGTTATGACCAGATGCTGCCGGAGAGGATTTTATTCTCAACGTGACTCAGTTTCTGGCTTCTTGAGAAGTTTCACAACACAGTACGGGGCAGGGCCAGATTTAGAAAGTCCCGCTATTGTCTTCTAGGTTTGCAACCCTTCCTGGTTTACACATGTGCAGCTTCTCATCTGGTGCTTTCTCACTTCAAGCCACAATTGTTCCTGTGAAACCCCTCAGGTCTTTTGTCCTCATTTCTCTCTCACAGCCTTCCATCTTTTTTGTCAACTTCTGTTTCCCACTTTCTACCCCTCCTGTCTCATGTTGCGGCTCTGTATACATCTCTACTACTCGTGCATGTCCGTACCACAGAGTAGTAGCATGGTTGCGATGAGTGAATGGAGAGGCAGCAGCGTGGGAGCTGATTTCTTCCTTGCATCTCCGTGCCCGCAGTTTCAGTCACTACGAGAGAGGCTGTGTGAGTTAAGATGTGGTCTGGGGTGAGGGGATTGCAGTGTGCTTCCTCTTCAGCAGATAAACAACCACTGCAAGGATGTAAATCTCCGTTTTATATCGGTCAGCGTGAGTGAGTCTGTGTATGTGTGTATGGAGGAGAGAAACACATATTCAGCACTGCTGCTGTTCACAAATGTCAGCCTCAGGTTTCATCATTCGATCCTGTTCAGCTGTGATGTAACATGACATGGATCATGCACACATGTCAGTTTGGACATTTTTTTGTAAGGAGTACAACGGGGGAATTTTAGAGAAGCACATCCATAAATCACAGTTTACTGTCTGCATCAAAGGAAGGACGCTCTCAGTGGACATTTATTAAAATGACCGTGTCCTCAAAGATCAACTGAAGTGAAACGTTATCAGCTTTGAAGTCTCTGTGACATTTATGGTCATGACAAACATTTTATAGAAGAAATAAAGTATTAGGTATAGTGTGATTGGTGGCTTTGTCGTGCTTTAAACTAAATGCTAACATCATCATGCTAACCTACAATAACAATGTTAAATGCTGATGATTAGCAAGTATAATTTTGAAGGGGACCTATTGTGCTCATTTTCAGGGTCATACTATATTTTGGGTTTCAATGGTCAAATAACACTTTATTTTCCTTATACTGTCTGTACTGCAGCACCTGTATTCACCCTCTGTCCGAAATGCTCCAGTTTAGCACCTGTCTCTTTAAGGCCCTCCTCCCAAAAATCCCAGTAGACTCTGATTGGTCAGCATTTTCAGGTCTTTTATATAATAACTAAATACCACGCCCCAAGATGGCGCCTATATATTTCAAAGGATTTGCTCACCTGACGCATCTGCCAAAAAATTTTATAGCTTCAAAGTTTACTTCTGCGATATGTAGCCCACTAAATATGAGCAGTAGTGTTTCTCCTGCTGCCTGTGAGTTCCCGCTCAACTCACAGATGACATCACAGATTTTTAAATTGCTTTTCTCAGCTTATGGAAAGTCTTTTAATGATATAACCACCACGGCTCAAAAATGCAGAAGGGACAATTGACCTTGTTTGCAGTTCGAGGTTTCCTGTCAGTAGTCAGTGCAGCCGGGAAATGAGTGTAATGGAGAATAGTGGCACTTTCTACGGAGAAAAATCACCAGTGACAGCTCCCAAACATGTTCCAGCAGGAAATGATCCGAAAACAGGGAGAAATTACAAACATCATCGACCAAAATTGCATGTTTCCCATGACATTAGCATGTAGCTACATGTAGCAGTGTGCCTGATGCAGATAACCATATGGAGCACTGCAGGAGTCCTAAACTTGGAAATGACTTAGCATTCATTTAGTTGCCTGAAATAAGATCTGTGGTTAACACAAGCTTAAGAGACATTTTGTTCTATGACACAAACTTTCTCAGTAAACACCGTACTTGTGAATTTTGAAGCTCTTAGTTGTCTTAAAAAAGGCGGCTGCCAACAAGTGGCTAAATTAGACTAGCTTCCAGAACATCATTACGCCAAACATGGCTTTACAGACTTGTTGTGGTGTGGTGTTACACAACTGTAGTGTAGTTGTTTAGCCTAACGTCAGCTAGCTTTTTAATTCTAGGGATTGCATTTAGGCCTTAAAAATCATAAACGTGGTGTTCATTTGTGTAAGTAAATTTTTGTTTGCCACAAAGCTCATTTCCTGCAATAATCCAAAATCCAATGGAAAAACATTTTTTTTTTTTTTTTTTTGATGAGGGAACCGGGGCAATGCTAACTTACGCGGTGGCCGACAAAAAAAATATCAACCCTGCAGCTTCAATACATAACCGGACATGTTTTAGCAGGAATATTAACAGAAATAGGGGTGACTTTAACCACCGTGGCAACCAAGATTACATGTTTCCCTCACATTAGCATGTAGCTACATGTAGCACTGCACCTGGAGCAGATGACCATATGGAGAAATTTGTCACAAGCTAGCATTAGCTTGTAGCTGAAGTATTGTTTTAAATATTGGACACATTTATGGACATCTGACATTGTAACATTTTGACAGAAACAGCATTCAACATAAAGTGCAGTTTATGCTGTTGGGAATGTCTGTTAGTTTTGCAGCTGTTCCTGGCAAATCAGGCTGTTTAACTTCATAATTTCCTCACACTACCTGACACTTCTATTTTTTACGCCAGCAACAATGCGGATAAACAACTTCACAGACAAAGTGTGTGTTAATCTTTGCTGTGATGTAAGAGTGTGGAATGTTTCAGATTGTCTGTACATTCTTCTCACAGCCGGGTCATTTTGTCTTCATTCATCTTGTAGTCATGCCAGTCAAACCAGTGTCAGAGCTGGCATACAGCTCAACAACTCGAATGATAACATGTTGCAATTCAAGAGGAAAACACTTGTTAAATAAACGGCAAACACAGGTGTTTGGAAAAAAAATGCTAAAAGCTATGAAAGCTAAATCAGCTAAAAGTAGCACACAGTTTAGCTGCGGGCTGTGCTGTTTCCTCAGAGCCAGGTCGGCAGTAATGAAGGAGCAGTGTCCCTGCACCTGTGGTTGTTTCTCATGGGACGCTGCAGGTTAGTTTGAATCAGCATTTGGAGTAAAGGCCGTGGACGGTGAGGATAAATGAGCAGGAGAAAGGGGCCATGGGAGGGAGTGAGTAGATCACCTCGAGGGTAGTCCTGTAAGGAGGACATCCTGTTTGATTTTAAATGGATCAAACAAGTGTGTGTTTGCATTCCATTTTTCAACGCAGGCTTTACAGTTTCAGAATTTGGATGAATTTTTCTTGCTGTTACAGGCAGCAGCTGTTTTTCACATAGTCCTGGGTACCAAACCTCAATGCTTATTGATGCTTAGTTGGATTTTTAGGCTTGTTTACTAATGATTCAGTAAATATTTTCTGCTCAAAATCAAGACATTTTCCACCTTTGAACCATGTTTTTTTTAGCCCAAAGTTCTAAATATGTAAAACTGTTGCTGATGATCAATTAATTGTAATTTTTTAACCTTAAAAGCCAAACATCATTAGTTTCAGCTTGTTGACTGTGAGAATTTTGCTGCCCATCTTGGTCAGTTATGATAGTAAATACCATATGGGTTTTTGTAGGTTGGGTGAGATATAGCAGTAAGTGGAACACGGCACTGTGGGCTCTTGGGAAATTATTATAATGGTCTTTTTTTTTACTATTTCCTGACATTTTATAGACAGAACTATTAACCAGAGTAATTAAGAAAATAATATGCAGGTTAATCAATAATGAAAATAATTGTAGATTAGATATTTCCTGATTTATACAAAAGTAGGTAAAGTTTGTGTACAGCTGCTTGTGTTGAGACAATATTTTAAATTTGGGAACTTTACACTCTATCAGTCCTCTAATGCTTAGGGGTGGGAATCACCAGAGGATCAGCGATACGATATTTTAAAGATACTTAAGTCATGATACAATATTATTGCAATTTTAGATATGTTGCGATATGCTGAGCATTGTAATAAAATTTATTGCAATTTATTAACTTTTTTTCAACTGTAAATTACAACCCCAAAGGAAAACTTAGTCGACAGCTGTTTTATCTAATAAGATTAAGTTTTCAATCTGTTTGTCTCACTTCAGACATGTTTTTGCAGCAGCAAAATGTATCCAGTAATTTTTATTTGTCATATTAATGATTTATATAATAAAAAAAATAGATACTGTGTGACGATACGATATTGCAACACAAAAATATGGCAACATGCAGGATTGTTTTGTCCCCCCACCCCTAATAGTGCTAAAACTTGCTGTGTCAGTTTGTGAAACTTAATTTCGGGAATATGGACTATATGAGCACAATATGCATTAAAACAATTAACGTCTCTAAACTAGACTCAGTTTATCAGTCTAGATTGTTTTGGTGTGAGTTGCTGAGTGTTGGAGATATCAGCGATAGAGATGTCCCTTTAAGAGCCCGACAATTGATTTTCATACTGCATGACACACATTGAAAAACCAACGCCTGCCTGAAGATAATAAAATGGTAAATGCAAATTTCTGTAAGGCTGCAACATGTTTTTAAAAAGATGTGATGTAAAACATACTCTGTATTATTTGTAGTTAACAGGCTACAATGTTTAAAAGCACTGTTGTGGGCCTTCATGTTGAAGGCTTAAGCAGATGTTGTAAATTAGCACGGGTCACCTTGCAGCACCTCTCAGCATCTGCGGATCCCGTGGGCCTCCTGACTGTTAATAACCAGAGGGGGGTGTTTTGATGGGCTGAATGACATTGAACCCCACATGGACATGGGTGCTCCTTTAACGGCGTGTCACCAGAGGGTAATGGAGAGGATTTACAGGCACTCTCTGGCAGTGAGTCACCCAGTGTTGATTAATGGAGCCAGTGACCACCACACAGAATACAAGACCAGTCTAAGATATCGTGTTAGGTACAAAGTGCTCTAATTAGAAGTGGGGAAAGACATGAGAGAGCCAATGTAAAACTGTGAAAGAACAAACTGTTTCAAATACAGTAAATTACGCTCTACTGACCTCAACTGCTGAACCAGCACATTCAATATTAGTTCACCTAGGCAAGATTAGCTTTTACTTCTCTATTATCTCCTACGCAGCCTGTTGGAGCTTGTGTACCAATAGCTTTGGTGAGGGAAGCGCAACGTTCAGGGAATGTGTCTATGAAGAGCAACATTAATCTGCTGTTGAGGGCGTTGTCACTTCTCCAGAAACATGATACTGCAGGTAGTGCAGCGTTTTCACACTGACACATTTTCCAGAATTAAGGCAGGTAAATCCACCCTGTGTCCTCGGGGCTTTGATTTGTGTTCCCACATGTCAAAATAAACTTCAGTGGAAGAGGATTTACCGAATGAGGGAAGTGATTCACCTGAAGAGTAATCAGCCATTTAAGCGTGTACAGCCACATCATGATCAGATACGTATGGAATCCCATTTCTGCCAGTGTGATGAAAAAGAAACAAGATCCTGTGAGTCATTATAATGAGAAACTTTCAAGTCAAGGACTTAGCATGGCAAAATGGTTACTTGTTAGTGGTGGGAATCACCAGAGGATTCACAATACTTGAGTCACGAAACAATATTTGTGCAATTTTAAATATGTTGCGATGAAATATTTTGGGGTTATGTCCCCAGAGGAAGACTTTGTCAACATCTGTTTTATCTATTAATATAAAGCTTTCAGTCTGTTCATCTCACCTCAGACCTTATTTTGTAGCAGCAAAATCTACTGGACTGAAAAATCAATTAATTATTTGTTTAATTTGTAATTTTAATAGTTTATATATTTAAAAAAAAAATAGGTACTTGGCACTGAGTGATGATACGATATTGCCACACTAAAATATCCAATACTACGTTGTATCGATTTCTATTCACCCCTTTACTTAGTATTGTAAAATAATGAGAAGCTTTATCAAAATATTGACCTAATATAATGAGAAACGTTGCTGAGTCATTATTTTGAGAAAGTTCTTGTTATTTTGAGATATTAACAATATTTTTTTGAGGATTTTTTTCTTGTTTTGAGGTGCTACCTTTTTCCAGAAAGTTTCTCATTATTTTGAGATACTAAAGAAATCGTTTGAAAATATAACTTAATATTTGGGAGTTGCATTACTTTGAGATACGAACTCATTGTTTTGAAATACTAACAAATTCTAAGATACGAAGCAAAGAAAAGCAGCAGTTTTCCAGGTTTGAGACGCTGGAGCCAGAGAGTTTGGTGTTTTTGCGTAAAATGGACTTTGAACATTCTTCAGTTATCAAATATTTGCGCACGATTTTGCAGTTGATCGATTTAAGTGAGTAACCGCCTGACCTGTAGTTAAGTCTACTTTCTCCTTGCAACAGTTTGATTCGTATTTGTGCTTTGCTTCAACTTCATTTTCTATCATACCTCACTCTGTGTATTACCTCGACATATTATCTTATATTCTTTTCATGGTTGACCTTGCCATGGCTGGATTTTATGGCAGTTAGTTGCTCTTGTTGTCACAGGATCTGTTGTGTACACTTGGTAAATACGACACCAAGAATTAACTCTAAGTTTCTAATTTTGAGTTCTCGGAAGTTGGAATAACTTCGGCTGTTTATCTTAGCAGCCTGTCAGACAAGTGTGTCGTTGCTCACCTTCCCAAAATGTTCAAGAGTTTCCATCATACGAGGCGTTAACGGGCTGACTGACTGCTGCAGGGGGCTCGTGCCCGAGGCTTTCATGTTTAGGTGCTTTAAGACAGTTAAAGTTTACTTTTCTCACTGTCTCCACTCTCTCTGTGTGTCCTTTATGTCACAGCTCAAGGTTTTGTCTTTTTAAGGGAGGAAGCCTCTGGGGCTAATTTGGACTGATGTTTGTCTTGGACCCCATTAAGGGATGTCAAAGTGGCCCAACCTGGCTGTCTGTGTCTGGGACTTTTTGGACCAACGCCCAGCCCTCCTATGCATGGACACCATGGCCGGCAGCCAGCGCTATGCATAGCTTCCTCTTTATACCTGACAGTCTTTACTCCCCCTGAGACCTGGGTGCTTAGGATCCATACTAAAAATGTATGTATGGACAAAAGCCAAAAAATGGTATGTGCCAAAATATATTTGACAGTTTCCACCACCTGCGTCGCCAATTTCCCATCACTCAGGCCTCATTTTGTGCATGATTAGACCCCTGACCATTAACACCTAACGGGGCACTTCCTCTCACTTGTCCGCGTGTTAGTCGAACAGAAACGAGAGCAGGAGCTTATTGTGATTGCATCCTCCACACCAGCAACACAATGCATCACAGTACTGGCTGGGTACAGAGGAGATAAAGGCCGCCACTCCCAGAGCTGCTTTGAAATGAACCACGGAGCGTTTTGTTCAAGACGGATCAAAGACAGTAAATAGCCCCGTTCTTATCGGGGATTAATAAAGCCCCGCAGCAAGTTTTCATTGACTGTATGGCCTTTCACTCTACCCGTGTTTTTTACTGTGCAGGTTGAAGCCATTACATTTTGCATTTAGTTTGGTGCTGCTGCATTAGTGCAAAACAATTTGTAAACAGTAAACCCTGACACCACCATATGCAGTGTGTTCTCTGCTGTCACATCCAGCAAACAAACAGCTTGAGTTACCTTGGGTTACCTTTTTATTAATCTAATGATTCTTGTCTCGATTAGCTAATTTATTCATTATTACAAAGATTTTGTTAATAACAATTAATTTACGCAAAATAAATTTCAAATACTTGAATACTACTGAGAAACAAATTTCCTTTTTATTTTAGCATTCTGCTAAAACAGTGAATGGTACTTGTCGCCGGCTAGCCAGAGCTTAGAACTAACCCCAACCAAACCAATAGAGCTAACAGCTAACAAAGCTAATTGCACTACAAGAGTTAATGGATGTAACAGCTAACAGAGCTAACAGAGCTAACAGAGCTAACCAAGGCAGAAGAAAGCAAACTGAGAACCAGTGCAATGAATGGATAAGCTTCACTTTTGCTGCGCCTGATATTCTGTTGTTCTGTTTTGCGCTCTGAGAGTGTAGTGCAATGACTAAACAAAGGCCATAAAATATATATATATATATATTCCAACAATGCTCCTGATAGATGGTTCAGCCCCAAAACAGAAAATCAAAATGTGTCAGCAGATGTTGTTAACACGGGAGCCGCCACATTTAAATGCATGTGAGAGAATCCCAGCTTTACAGATACGTAATGTTTTCTCATTTATTGAAGTGTCAGTTGAGGAAAGGTGTGAAGTTACATTAAATGGCCTCTTCTGTAGGCTTCTGTCTGTGCAGGTGTTTACATGTAGCCATCAAAAATGCACTTTGCCCACCAAATTAGGTGCATGGTAAATAAATAATGTAGTAATAATGTTCGCCACCTGTTCAAATGAAGCATAAAAGCATCTTGCTCCTTCGACTCAATAAAAAGTGACCATCTGACCTCAGGTTTGGACCACACTGGTTACTCTGGCAGGAAGGCTCTAAGTGGCCCCTGCGAGACCACATCCTCACTCCAATCCCAGGAAGAGAGCAGCCTTTCTTTTAATCTCTCCGCCTAGCCTTGTACCCAGCAGACAGCCAAAGCTGATTGCATCCTCTTTTCCCTGAAATACACACAAGCACACACTCCTGCATCAACAACAACCTTGTCCTTCTGGCACAGATATATTTGTCTTCTATTCACAGAAACTGGCAACAGCACAACTCTGCATCTTTTAAAGGTCAAGCATCTCATCCAGAGAGAAGCTGGTTTGTCTTCAGGTGCTGTCGCCACTCTACCTGAATGACAAGTGAGTGTGTGAGAGGTGTGTCACTCTCGATTAGGATGGTGTAGCGTGAAATCCTGTTGTATCACTGTATCCTAATCTGTTTACTAGCAGCGTGAAATCTGAAATAATCTGTGGATGTTCATGACTCTCGCGCTCAAAATCATCCGTGTGTTTTCTACCTCGGCTCTAATCTGCATACTGGATGGATGGATGGATGGATGGATGGGATACTCCAACAGCTCACCAACCGATGCCAGAGCTCTCGTGTCATTAATTATAAACCCGGCTGGCAGCAGCACAAAGTGAAGCTGTCGAGTACGTGTGTGTAAATTCGTGCGTTACTCTTAGTGTTCGCTGTAATCCACCTTAGCACCGGATACCTGATTAAATGACTTGGTCATGGATATTGGTTTCCGTGCGAGGGAGCTGCATGTCGTTAAAAAGCACGAACGAGTCACGGAGTACAAGATGGTGTGTAGTTATATCATGTCGCAGAGGCTTCAGTTTTACACTCATGCATATAAATGAGACTATAACGTGTTCAACTCCTGGATTAAGAGGAGAGAGTCCTCAATTATTGAGCAGTCATTCACCCCTATGTTGTGTGATTCGGCCGTTAGTTTCACAATAATTATAACTATTTTCAGGTATGTCACTATTATATCATGGCATTGCAGATCTAAATGAAATGCATACATACAGCTATATTTTTGACCTGATCCAAAACAGACCTGTGAACTCAATGTGCTCATCAGTGTTTCTTCAGGTCTTGAGAAGTTCAAAGAAGTACTGAATTAATTTACCTCAAAAATGCCTCAGGGGGTATTAAAAAGACTTTTATTACATTGTAAAGGTCTTGAATTTTTTTTCCTGCCATGGAACATTTGTTAGAACTTTTTTTAATGTGGTTGCAGGCTGTGGGGAGACGTTATACATCTATAAACTAGAAGGGGGATTGTTTCATCATTGGACTGTGACTGCAGGAGGCTGTTAAATCCTTTATTGTGGAGTTTCAGCGTCAGACCTTTAGAGACACTTTCAGTGCTGTTAGCCACAGTAGCCAGGAAGCTCCTTATCTCATAGTGTCAGTTTTAGCAAAACCTCAAATGAACCATATCTGTAACTAAGGATGGAAGTTGATGAGGTTTTATTGTTTTGTTTAGTGGTATTTTTGGCTTTTAAGCATGAAAGGGGGAAAAAATGGAGGTGATGACATGCAGCAAAGGGCTGCAAGCTGGAAATCGAATCCATGGTCGCTGAGGCAAGGACATTGCCAAAATGTTATTGTTACAATGTCATGGAGTGTCTTAAGGCAGAGAGAGCACACCTCTCTGCCCTTCCATGTGTAAACAAGGGAGAGCAAACCTCCCTGCCCTTTCATGCGCCTACATGGAAAACCTGAGGCAGGGAGAGCATTCTGAGTATTGGTACAAATCGATTCCCTTATTGATTCCGGGACAAATTTTTTTTGTATGGAAAGAAGTAGGCCTACATGGGGTTTCAGCATCAGCGCAACTGTTTCATCATGTCTGAGTCTGAACACAGTGTAGAGAGAGAGTAGAAAAAAAGGCATTATTATTTTACAGGCATTACAAGCAGCACTGTTGTCAGATTTCTACATGAAATGGAGCCACGCTTTGGACAGTTTCCTCCTCACCGCCCTAACTAAGTTCCCAGCAGCGTAATTGAATGAGTTTGACGTCATTGTTTTGCAATGTGCAGCTGTTAGAAAAACATTGTTAAAGGAATTGAATGGACGTGGACTTATGATTATTTTAAAAAAAGACAGCACTTTATTTTAGGGATTTGTAATTTCCTAATACTTTCCCAGGAAGTTTTCCTAAGTTTGAGAAAAGTTATTCGCACATCATACTGTCTTAGATGCAGGTGCATTGGAAAATATCATTTCACCCATTTCAGGTGTGCACAGGTGTGGGAGAATGAATCAGCTGTGGGTGTGAAATGGGCGGGGCAGTTTCTTTTTATGCTCAATGTTGGAAACAATGGTGCTGAACACTCTGACGAAGGTCCAGAAGGACAGAAGTGTTAGTGTTACTAATAAATTGTGAAGCTGAGCAGGAGCGGTGTGCGTGATTTTCTGCTCAAAGACCCAGGGAGCTTCCTAGAAATACCATTTGGTCCTAATTAAAGGGAAGTGGAAACAAATTGGTGTCCAATTAACTGGCCTCCAATTAATTAATTCCAACTAATTGCCAGTGGAAACTAGAGTCTTTCATCAGTGCACAGCAGGTCAGCTGAACCTGCAGAAATTTGAAAGTTGTTGACAAGCCAGCATAAAGTTCAACAAGAATATAGTTCCCTATATTAAATATGTACTGAAATAATATTTACTTGGATTTGAATTGAGTCTTTTTTTAAGGAAATGTCACATTTTATCAATAAGGAGTATCAAATTACACAGTTATTTCTAGGAAACATCAGTCAAGATTATTAGGAAATTACAGATTTAAGGTCCTACCGTTCAGCTCAGCTTTATATCAGCAACAAAGACAAATTACATAGCCGAACACACAAAGTAATTTTGTTATTTTTTCAATTACAGTTTTCTTGGAATCATTAATTTGGATAATGCCACTAAAACAGTGATTTTAAATGATCCCCTAGTCCTTTGCCCAAAAAGAAAAACAAACATGTTAGATGAAGCAGTGAGAGCAGCTTCGAGGAACCGCCCTCTGAGCCTCACTGATATCCTGACCCATGCCTGTTTCCACATAAGGAGAATGAGCGTGCAGGATAAGTGACGGGGCAGCTGTGACCTTTGCCCCGCTCCGTGATAAGGGGTTAAAACTGCCTCGCCAATTAAGGCCTGTTCCCATCATCACTGCATGTCTACATATGTGAGTGTGTCAGGCTGCTGAAAGCGAGCCGCTGTGGTAATTGCAGCTTCAAATGGATCGTAAAAGAGCACTGGGCTTTGCAGCTGGACGCTTGAGTGTGTATTTTCTGTCATTTGGAAGAATTGCAGAACCACACCTCCAAGTGCATGCTGGGTGAAATGAAACAATCCAAGGCTGCATCCTGAAACACTCCCTCATTCACTATTCCTTACATAATACACGCCTGTAACAACACATTATGTAATAACACTGTGTTATGTAATAACTCGACAAAATCTTATATGTTTTTATTGTGTGATGACACGTGTATGACCTGTATTTTGTAATACATTATTAAATTTTAAAGTTGTTATTACAAATTGTGGGAGTTGCTTTTTGTTTTTTAAAAATGCAATAGTTCATGCGTTATGTAATAACTAACCAAAATAATGTCTCTCTGGTAGGCCTACACATATATTTTTTAAGAATTACGCTAATATTGAATTAGACATCTATGACTCTGATCTTAGTCTAAATAGCCACAAAAAAAGCAGTAACAAGATCAGCTTTTCCAAATACAGTTTAGCCAAACTAAGCGAGCTGGTTTACGCCTGGTATTAGCATGCATCTTGGATAGACATGTCAGTTTTGGTTAATTTTGCTTCCGATAGCCCGACACCCAGTAACTAACCAGTCATTTAAAAAAAGAAAAAAATAAGACGTTGTGGTCCAATCACTCAAACCACATAACGGGGTGATCTAGGACACATTTGACCATATATTTTTGTAGTGTAAATGCTAATGTGTGCCTGACAAGTACGTAACAGAAGAATTAAGTCAGTTTTGGTGACAGCGCCCTACAACTTATTTTGCAACAGGTTTTATGACGTGTTGCGTGACAACTCATCTTTTTGCCAGATGGAAGGAGACGTGTTGAATTCTGCTGACAGTGATCGCTTCAGCTGTGCCGACATGAGTGTTAACGTGACTAGCAAGCAGCTAACAAGAGTGAGGACGTAATAACTGCACCAAGCCCTTTGACCATCTAGCTGGAGACACTTGTTAGGCACGAGTGTGAACGATGTGTCTTGGTTGTCCACTGAAACGCATGTTTATACCAGACGTAAACCGGCTCGGGGACCTCACGTAAAAATTCAACTTGAAAAAAACTCATTAATGCTTTTATTTCCAGCAAGTTTGACCAAGAGGACCATCAAAGATCTTCAGTTTATTCACAACGCAGCTGCCAAAGTTCTTACGGGGACCAAAAGGTCAAACCACATCACCCTGATCCTTAAGTCATTACACTGGCTTCCTGTCAGCCACAGAATTGAATACAAGGCAGTGTTGCTTTGTTTATAAATCAATACATGGAGTGGGACCAAAATACATTACAGAGGAGTAAACTCCTGCCAGGCCTCTCGGGACATGTGGGAGTGGGCTGCTCGTAGTGCCCAGAGCCAGGACTGAACTTTGTGAAGCAACCTTTGGTCACCACCACTGTGTGCTGCGTATCTCTGGAACAGACTCTCTGTCGATCTTAAGAGCAGGCTAACCCTCGAAACTTTTGAATCAGGGTCACACTGGTGATGGATGTTGTTATTTAAGTTAAATAGAGGACTGAGAAAACCAGAAAATATTCACATTGGAGCAGTGAGAACCTTTGATATATTGGCACAAAAAACTGAATGATCAAAGTAATTAATTCTATGGATTGACGAATTGAATTCTAGTTCACTCATGCCATTCATCTGTGAACAAATTCTAAATAAAAGCATTTTTTGTGTGTTTTTAAGTCAGTTAAAGTACATTTAAGGATCAGTTTCTCATTTTATATCAGATTACTTTGGTATAGCGTATTTAACACAAGGGATGTCAGCAGTTCAGTGATTAGGAGAAAACTGCAGAGAATATTTTGTACCCATTGCACATGTTAATTTTACATCACTGTGCACCACCCAGCTCTGGTGGGAGCTAGCTAATGGCGCTGCTCATCAGGCAATCAGCAAAGCAAAATAAAATGCAAGACATACCTCACAAAACATTAAAATTTCATCACCTCTAAATGGAAAGTGCTTTGAAATGTGTTGCTCAAGCTCACTGAGTCAATGGAGTATCAGACCAAATGAAGGGAATCTTGTATTTCCCATCATTTTTGCGTTCTTTCCCTTAACTTGCTAGTAACTGTTAATGGGTGTCCGGCTGTGAACAGGAAACTCAACTGAAACTGACATCCTAAGGGAGCGATCACACCGAGATGAAACGCTAGAAACGCGACGCCAGTAAAACCGTTGTTTTCCTATGATGCGTCGCGTCTGACCAGTGTTCAAGCGTCTTTTTAGACGGGGGTTTTCCAGTGTCTCTTTAGACGCTGAAAGTTAGAATATTTTCAATTTTTTGAGCGTCAGACGCCAGTAGCTAGCGTCTCATTTCTGTGTGATCGCCCCCTTAATTCTTACACTTTTAGTTAGTTACAGAGCTTAACTGTTTTTAGTGGTGCTTTCAAATGGGTTCATGTTTAGAGCAGCCCTTATTTTCTAAGAGCTCTGAGTTCAAAACCTCATGTACCTAAGATGGCAGGACAGTTGGTGTCAGAGGCTCAAAATCATGTTTCTCTGCAGGTAAAAGTTGAAATCACTCACTGAAAAGAGAAAACAATAGGAGACTTCTCTACATGACCTCTAAGTAGAATTCAAATGAACTGGGACCCAGTGTTATGTCTGGAGGTAGCATGCTCATATCTTTGGGTTTTGTCTACGTATTTTTGGGAGAAAGTGGGATGCTGAGCTTTTGTACGGATGTGTCATTTTTCTCTTTGTGTCTTGGAGTTATTCCGAAGTTTTGTGTAAAAGTAATGTCTACCTGCTGGAGATTTTGTGGCTGCAAGTAAATGCTGGCTTGAGAAATAATGGGCCTTTTTATGGGCACTGTGAAGTATCAACGCTGCATGAAAAAGCTGACTTACACCCCGAGACTATAGAAACACACGGCTGAAAAAGAATACTGTTTTTCTGTTTTTCTACTTTCTCCTCTTTGACTTTGAAATGAGGCAGCGATGCCCCGGTGTAATGAACTGTCTCTGGTGTTAGCTGACCTCATTCCAGCCCTCGTGTTTTTGTTCTGCACTTCAGTTTGAATAAAAAGAAACAAAGTGGTGCGTGGGATTCAGACCATGATGGCTGCAGTGCGGGTTCGCGACCTCCTGGCCCCGGTCGCAGCACTCGGGAGTAAGATTGCCAGTCTGGGTCTGAGCCAGGCGTGAACTGACACCACAGCACCGAGAAGCTGTGTCACTCAGAGACGACTGGTGTAATTACAGAATCCCTCTGCCATCAGACATAATGTGGACAATGCAGCGATGCACGAGTATGCGAACACACAGAAACATAAGCTCTCTCACACACACACACACAGTGAATCTCCTGTGGCCAGATATCTGATGGTGAGCAACAACCTTCACGTGTAGATTTGAAAATGGCTCGTGGTTTTAAAAAAAAAGATCAGGCACTGTTGAAATCCTCGAAGCCCACGGCTAATATAATTAATTCTAATTAGATTAGCCTTTAGCTGCGTTGGAAAAAATTAAGTGGAGGAGAAGACCTGCTGTTTTTTTGCGGTAATGCAATCTGGGATAAGAGCCCTTAAAAGTGCTGGGCAATTACGTGGGTGTGTGTGTGTAAGGGTCAATGTCACAACCTCATATACTGGAGCGGGGGAGTCGAGCTGGAGGATGCTGGGAAAGATGGTTAATAGTGATGCGTCAAGAATTGTTTTCAATTTACAGTGATGGCTTTCATAAATCTGCCATTGTTAGCATAAAACTTTGGCATTGTACGATTCTTCAAAGTGCGGATATTTTACACCTGTATGTTTCATACATATGACGTAGTTCAGAGGAGGACGGGGTGGTGGATGGCATGACACCTGTGTGAGAAACAAAAGCAGCTACAAAACTGGGTGTTTTTAATGACAGTTTGAGACAAAAAGCGGCGACAAAAGCGGGCATTTTTTAAGGAAAGCTTGGATTATGTCTAGAGGTGATTTTAGCGACAGAAGTCTTTTTAAATGAGAGTTCGGGACATGTCCAGCCATGTTGGTAGCAACAAATGCAGGTTTTTTAACAAGAGTTAGGGATATGTCCAGAGGTGTTTTTAGCGACAAAAGTGGGTTTTCTTTAATGAGCGCGAGGGAGATGTCTAGCTGTGTTTGTAGCTACAAAAGTGTTTTTTTTAACGAAAGTTGGGGATATGCTCAGGTGTGTTTTTAGCAAAAGTGGGTACTTTTAATGACAGCTTGAGAAATGTCCCGCTGTGTGTAGCGGCAAAAGTGGGTGTTCTTTGACGACAGTTCGGTGCATGTCCTTCCATGTCTGTAGCGACAAAACCGTGTTTGTTTGTTTTTTGGCAACAAGACTTTGGACATGTCTAGTTGTGTTTGAAGACACAAGGGTGCATTTACAAGACAAACATTTACGATGATTTCCTGACCCTGACCAAGCAGTTAACCATGTTAACCACAGCACTGTTGCAACAGAAATTGAAACTAAGAAATGAAGAACTTTCAACATATCCACTAAATATGAAACAGCAAATGTAACATGTTTGTGGTTTGCAATGCCAACATTTATTATGGTTGTTTAATGAAGCCACTGAGCTCTTATTTTGTTCCAGGAACTAATATTTTATTTATCTAATCTGATGATCAGGTCATTGGCTGACCTCAGACTTGCTCATTTCCTCTCTTATCTCATCCATAGCTCCTTCTGTTCTGCGAAAGGAGCAGTGTATGATGATCATGCCAAAACGGGGGTGACCTACAACTCAGTACTGTGCCTGGAAGCATCCTGTGTCGACACAGATTGAGCACTACTCATGCTGCCCCTCCTGTATAGACAGACTGTTAGTGCTGCTTTCCATTCTGGGAGTCTTGGATCCTGGATGAGATGAGACGAGTTTGGCCCCTGAAACCCTCCTGTCTCCTGGCTCGAATTTACCAGTTGGACCTTGTCTTTTCAGAGGTCTCCATGTTGGCACCGGGATGTGAAAACGACTGCCCGCAGTGGTAGTACACTTAACACGGCTTTTCAGGGTGTTTTTTTTATTTTTTTATTTTACAATGTTGGCACTGTGTTATTCAGTGAAAGGGACCGACTTTTCCTTTGTGCTGCTTGGCACTGGCATTCAAGTTGACTAATGCTGCCTTAATTATTGGCTGCATTTTGCAGCATTTTGCTCTTTCTATTTTTCCCACACTCTCTCCCTCTGCTCCCGCCTCTGTCAGCTTTTGTCCATTTATAATGGCCTGAGCCAGTGTGCAGCTGTAGAGCTCGATTTTTGCCTGTGTCTCCAGCAGCACTCAGCTGACCCACTAATAGAGGGGTTGTGTGAGGAAAGGCCGGAGGCAGCAGAAGGACTGCAGAGCTGCGGCTTAAAACAACCCGCCTCCGACAACCAGCGTGGACCTCCCGGAGAGAGAGGCTTTGAGGAAAACACAGAAAACCCTCAGTCGGAAGAAAAGGAAACATGAAATAAGGCCAGAGTGCAGCAGCATTGAAATCTCTGCAGCTGAGCTGCACTCTTATGCCTCGAGCATCTCCAAAGTTTATTTTTGAAATGACCCTGAGTGACTTTGGTCATGACGCAGCACTTTGTCAAAATGGCATCATAACCTGAGAAGCTGGTCCCTTCAGGTTTTAGTGCTCGTCCTTGCTGCCCAGTACTTTTAACACGGACTGTAAAAAGGATGCTGTCTTATTCATCAGTGACAACACAGCAAGGTTAATGCTGACACACGTCATCTGAGCTTTATTCTGCTCAGCCTTCACCATGATTGACGAGGGCAAGTTGAGGGAATTATGAGATACTGTCAGGCAGCCACACGGAGCCCCAGTAAACACTATGAGAGTTCTGTGCAACAGAAACTGGACTTCTTGACATAACCAGTTTAGCTCCTATTTCCACGCTGGCTTTTAGCAGGATGTGGCTGGACATCATCTGCCTCACTGACAGACAGAGGGAGCGGCTGGAGGTGGAGTTGTCTAACCTCAGAAGAATGCAGTGTGTGTGTGTGTTTGTGTGTCATGAATCTGGGATGTGCGCGTCCGTTCCAACACTTTTCCAGCTGCAGGAACATTTCCATTGTTGGGCGTTAATCCGTAGTGACTTTCAGCCCCCCTGCTCTTGTCCTTGTGTCCACGGGGAATCTCTGTGAAGCACAAAGCTGGAATGTCAGGGGGCCTCAGCAGAGGACCTTGACTTGACCCTTTTTATTTTGGTGTCTGTGCGTACAGAGCAGTAAATCTGCACGTCTGTAAGTTATAGATCCAGATAAAAAGGATTAAGATAATCAGAATTGGTGTAAATGCAAAGCTCAGTGGGCTTTGCTTCCAGCTCCAAAACCAGGCCTCAGTTTCTGTGACGCCTCTTTTCCACTGCAAACCAGCGGAAGACTAAATCAAACATGCACATCTTTTTTTCTGTGTGTTTTAAGGAGTGTAATTCAATATTGCAAGCTCAGACAGCCGGATGGAAGGAAAGCAAGTAAATACAAGATTGTTGTTTTGTTATCTGGGCCACGTTTGGCTCAGGAGGATTTGGTTTCCGTCTTCTGTCTTTGGGCAGACATGCCGGGAATCTGCAGCCCAGGAGAGAGGATGAAAAAAGCAGACAGCGGGGGAAAAAACTCATCTTGTGTACAAATCACAAGCTCCACTGAGTCACTAAAAGCGCTGATCGAGCGTCAGCCTTGGCTAAATGTTGTGCTATTGTTGCCAAGTGCAGAATTTTACAAGTAGGCATCCCATCAGCCCCTCTTTCGTTTCTTTTTTTCTTTTTTTTCCAACAGTCAAGTTGGCAAATGTTAGACAGGACTGAACGTGCCCCGCTCCTGTGATTGGTTTTGGAGGAAAAGATGATGCCAACCAGAGACAGGAAGCTGTCATCCAGTCTTAAAGAGGCCTGTGATGTATCAGTGCATCGTTGCCGTGGTTACGCACAAATGAACAGCAACATTGGCAGCGTGGTTATGGTTGAGCTTTTAGCCCACACATCCAGCACGGTGCTTTGATCAGAGAGACACATAGCTGCAGCGAGCCTCAGAGAGAAAACACAGCTGAAGTCACATGACGGCTCAGATTGATGTGGGTTACACTCAGTTACTGTCTGAAGGGAAATACGGACAAAGTCTCAGACTGTAAATGTTCAGCAGCGCACTATAACCATCAAATACAACTAAAAACTGCAATAAAATCCACAGTAATGTTGTCCTCTTCTCATAAAGCCGTATGGTTACAGATAAGCTGCACCGCCTCTGTGAAAAATACCGACATTACTCGTGTGGTTTTTATAACCACAAACCAAACTGGCTTTGCAGTGGTGGAAGACGAACTCAGATCTTTTACCCAGGTGAAACTAGTAACACCACATTGCAAAAATTCTCTGCAACTAGTAGAAACCTTGCATTCAAAGTCTGTCTCAAGTAACGGTACCAAGGTAATCACATCAAAATGTACTTCAAGGAATAATTCACTTGGTGTATCAATTACTCACCCCGTGTTACACTGAATTATTGAATAAAACTTTTTGGGATTCCTCATTCGACAGCAGAAGCTGCCGAGTTAGATATCACATGATTTTATTTGAACATGCTCCTCTTTGTCTGAAACAGTCTGACCTGAGTGCACAGTAGTAACTGATAAAACCGCCTGCAGCTGTAATCCAGCAGTGATAAACTTCCCATGCACCCACTCATTTCCTCAAGTGGCTATAAATGCCTGCTGTAGTTTTGTTGTCTCTGTGGGGGTTTGATGGACCTTGGCACAATGAGCAACCTCTCCCTCTGAGGACATTACAGTAAATACAGTGAATAGCATTAGATTGTGTTAATGTAACTGGAAGTCTGTTGTCACAACATTCAGCCAAATTATGGAAAAACATCTCGCTTTCTACACTAGTGGAGGTTTTGAAGTGCATCTCTTTTTGCTGCCACAGCAATACAATAAAATTGAGCAAAATTTCCTTAACGAGAAAAATGCTTTTGAAAGATTTGAAGAGCAGTTTGTCATTTTAGAAACACTTCCTTTATTACTATGGATAACAAACACTTGACAGTTGTCAGTAGAGCTGCAACAGTCAATCGGAGAGATGATCAAGTAAAGATACTAAACATTTGATGGCTCTGTCTTCTTGTAAACGTTTTCTGCTTTTGCTTGTCTTATCATAAATTGAATGATTTCCGTTTAAAAAAAAATGTTGATTGAACGAAACAGAAACATTTAATAGCGTCAAATTAGACTCTGGGGAAACTTTTTTTTTTACTATAATCTGATGTTTTCTACACCAAATTATTGTTTTCTCCACATTATATAATGTAGAAAGTAATCATTAGTTGCCGCCCTAGACAGTGGTGCCCCCAAAGGGGGGCTGGGGGAGCCATGGCCACCCTGATACGCCCCTGCTTAAATAATTCGAGGCAGACATTACTGTCTTTGAGAGACTGTGGCATGCTCATTTTTTAATCTAGTGTGAAAGTAGTGGTATCTTATGCAACTAGACAAACAAGGGCAGCCATTGGTACTAACCATGTCATGCTACCTTATTAGGCTAAAAAAACGCTCCAAATTCAGGCAAAATTTTGGCGAGGGAAAAACCCTTGAACTCTCACTTCAAGTTATCTGAATAAAAATGGCTTCTATGGGAGCCAAGGAGTCCCCTAAACTTGAAATGGCTTGTTACCTGTAAATGTTTCTTTGTTTATAATCAATGTTCTCCTTTAAATTAAAACTGTACATTTGTCTTTGTAAGAAAAAGGAAAAGCAGCTCATTTCGCAATAACACAAGTCTGTTGTGCAACTCTAAATGTTGACTATACCAGTATTTGTTGATGTAAATCAGATAAGAAACCAAAGTGTATCAGTATGCAGTTCCTTAACTCTCATATTGACAAAAGAAATTCAACTAAAATGTATACTTAAACAGCAAAATCGAATTCCTGAAGTTCAGTCATGTCTTTTTGGTTTTGGTGCCACCCAAAGATTTTAAGTCACCCCAGTGAAAAATGTAGGAAGGTGTGTAAATGACTGAGACCTCACAGCCTGGGCACCTAGAACCAAAACCATCACCATGGTGACATAATATTTGGAGTAAGAGGAAACTATTTTTTTTGTAATTCAGGTGAATTGACAGTTTAACCCACAGATGCCCCAAATTTTGACCACGCAGGAGGCACTGTCGCCAAGTCAACCGCAAAATGTAATCTGCTCGCTAAAGAGCAAACTCTTTCTTCTGTTGTTGCCTCCAGACGCTCAGTGTGCAGTTCATGAACACCGGGAGCAGAGTCAGTACCTATAAGCTAATGACCAGCAGCCTCTGTCTGGTGTCTTTGTCCTCATCAGGACCCTTTAGGACCTGGACACCTGCCACAACAAAAGCAGCAAATGCAGCTCCTGATTTATTGTATTGAATTGGCCCAAATAAGCCGACACAGTCCATTACACCGCCACCATTAGAGCAGCAATTGATCCAATTAAGTTGCCGTAGAATGAGGGCAGCAGAAACACGCCAAAAATCATTGAAAGAATGACAGAGTGCAAGCGCGGGTCACTGTATCTTGTGTAAATGTGTGTTTTAGCCGGCTGAGGCAGGTGTGTGAGCCATTGTCTGGCCCATTCTTGATTTTGACTGCGTTTCAATGGGAAGAGATTGTTGTGTAAATGTTGTTGCTAACCAGCAATGGTCCCCGGCTAATGTGGGTTTGGATCTGTCGCCATGCAAATCTCATTATCATGCAAGGATAACCCTGAGTCAACACAACAAGCTGCCATCTGAGAGACTACAGTATGAGACCTTGTGGAACGGCAGAGAGATTACACAAACAGACACAGTGACGGCTGAAGATGTCGAGCAATGTCTCCAAAACAAGCTTAAAGTGTTCTTGTCTTAACTTCAGGAGCAGATGGAAGATAGTCCAGAGGGATATCGTCATATAGGGTGATTGTAGCCGTACATCCAGTGCTGCTGTGGTCACGTTGTCCCACGCCAGAGGTGACGTGCGTGTTCATGTTTGACTGAATATTCCTTTACAACAGGGGTTATATGGTTGAAATAAAATTCTCTGTAGAAATGTGCATCCTGATAATGACAAATATATTCAAAATCATGTCTTTAATACTGAAATTAACATTTAGCACAATAGCAGTTTAACTGTCATGTATTACAATAGTCAAAACCCAACGTCAGCATCTGAGAAACGTGTTAAATAAAGTGGCTGGAAGTGACAATTACTGTCATTGTCCATTAATAAGAATATTAACTATTTTCTTGACAAATCCATTCAGATGTGTGAAAAATCGCCTGCCCATTATCATCTTTGGGTTTTGGTGGAACAAAAGAAGCAGTTTGAAGACGTCATCTTGGACGAAAGGCACAAGGACACCCAAAAATACTACAAAAAATATGTTTCCGGGGTTCAAGCCAACACAGACTGTTAGAAGTTGCAAAATGACCTCTGACGGTTCCTTGCAGTTGAGATAAATAACAGGTTTTCTGACAGTCCGGGAGACGTTCATCACACTCACACGGCGCTGTCACCCCTAATTAGTCTGTTTCAAGAACTTTTTGGCCTCATGTTTTAACCGCTTGATTAAAAATATTCGCCAAGTTTGGTGATGTTTGGAAACACACTTGATTTTTGGCCAAATTGCGCGCCAGATCCGCAAACTTTCTGTTGCTGCTGTAACACAGATTACACCCAGCGTTGAGTAGGGACACATGGTTGCACACATAAAGTAGCTTGTAAAATATAGCCTCAGATGGATCTGTCATAAATCCAATCGGACACTCTACACTAAAAGGAGAGTGCCTTTTCTTCCGATCTTCTGAACTTCGGATCATTGGTGAGAATTTCATGCATCTACCATTTACCATCTCACGGGAAGTTGCAAAAACATTCGGGACAAAGATTAGGAATAATAAACCAGCGCATAAACAAAAGGGTTTCAGCCCTTTGGCGTTTGAACTCCTAAAAATGTCCAGACTGCGGAGAGGTAAGAGGAAATGAGTAAGAGAGAGATGCAGCAAACATCTCCGGTCAGACCTGACTTAGGGACGCTGCAGCTCATAGTCAGCTTTTTAACCTCTAATCTACAGGAGCGACTGTGGAGTGTGAAGTTGTAGAAAACGCTGAAGATGCTCATGCTGAATTTTTCAAACGATTCATTGCTTTATAAAGTAGGTTGGCTTACGAGTGCTGCTTGACACATGCAGGTTTCAACACAGGTGCTTTCTGGATCCATATGTGACCAGAGAAGATGATTTGAATAATTGATTTAATTATGAAAATAATATTTGCTTGCTGTGCTGTGAATTTACCTCTCCCCTGGAGCACAGCCTTTGGTTGTAAACTCACCACAGACACACACACACACACGAGCCCATGTCAAATTGCCCCTGAACATTGCCCTCTCTATTTCCGCCTGTATGAATATTCATCTAATTTGCATACTAGTTGGATGTTTCTTCAGGCAGTTTGAAGGTCAGACCAGGGCGATAACGCCACCGATGCACATTCTGAATTTGTTAAAATGTGGTTTTCCTCCTGTAAAATATCAAACTGAAGCCATTAAAGGCAACATTTCATTCATGCAAATCTCCTTTTCACAACCCTGCCACATTAGTGTGATTCACAGTTTTAGATTTGGCTTCTCACTGAACCGCTTCAACACTTTAACTCGCCGTGTATTCACACACGAGCATCACAAGTACTTCCTGATACTGTATTTAAATCATGTGGCCACCAGTCCTCACGATCACATCCTCCTCCCTGCGCAGGAGCTGTCTGAAGACCGGGAGCTCGGCGGGTTAGAGGAGCAGGCAGCAGACGGACAGACCAGACTGTCAGACATCTGCAGCGGCACAGCGGGCAGCAGCATGGCGTCCATACCGGAGTTCTACGCCGGCAAGAACGTGCTGATCACGGGGGCCACGGGCTTCATGGGGAAGGTGCTGGTGGAGAAGCTGCTGCGGTCCTGCCCCGAGGTCAAAACCCTCTACCTGCTGGTCAGACCTAAAGCTGGGCAGTCCATGCAGCAGAGGGTCAGCGACATGATGACGTGCAAGGTAAGAGCTGATTGTGTTGACTTTATGTGGTTGATTCAACCTTTCAAAGTTACCCACTGTAGAACTTTCAGACTGTTAACACAATTAAAAGTAACATGGAATACATCAGTACATTCGACCGATGTCTTTTCACTTCAAAAACAATGCCTCGTCATATAATTAATCCAGGTACTTCCAAGGTTAAGTACATAACACACAGGTAGAGAGGTAAAGTGTGACTCCTGATAGGGCTGCAAAATATCTTTCTTTTTATGGTCATCAAGATATCAACTTGCATGATAAATTCACAGTGCAGTGTTGCACTTTGAATACAGTTCAGTCACATTCCCTCTGTAGTCGCAGCTTTGTCCAATACGTGCCAAGCATTTAACTCTCTGGCCAGTCAGACAGAACCATCAGCATCGTCTCATTGGATAGAATCTGCACACATTATTGAGGTTTGTTGGACTTTCTTGGAGGAAAGTGATGAAATGAGTGCAGCTCTAGCATCAACATGTGACCAGAGTTTCAGGATTTTCTTGACTTTTTTTCTTGACTCTCTGGCCGCAATTCACTGCCAAAAATTAAACTATCCCCAACTTTTAGTTCGGCTGTACCTCGTCGCAGAATCAAACGGCCGCAGCTCTGAGTGACCACCGCAGCCTTTAATAGCCAAGGCATGGCTGAGGTTATCGGTTAGAGAAACTTTGAAACAGGAAGTAAATGCACCCACAGCCAGCTCCTCTTCCAACTCCTCCTACTCTGTAACATACCTGTTAACCAAACTGTGCTGGAAACATAGACAAGGTGACGGAAAGTCTGTGCTGTGGCCTGCGAGGACATGTCAGTCTGCCTTATTCCTTCACACTTGGCCTGCTGCTTGAATCAGAGACATGTATTTCCCTAGAAACGTGACATCTTCTGCCGTCTTTCACTGCAGTTTGAACAGGTGCGATATGACGGATCATAATGGCTAAAACACTCTCATCCTCGTTTAAAACACAGCAGTCAGTTAATGTGGACGAGCAGCAAAAAGCGCCATTAGTTGAGTAAGTGCCTCTGAGGCCATCACACCAGGTGACACTTAGTGTGTTTGGACGTTTTGACAAGTGGGCTGTTGATTCAAATCATCATTCAATACCAGGGTTGTCGAAATGGCATTGCGGCTGATGTATGTTTACAGAGCAATAGAAATTTGCCTGCGAATTACAGCAGCAGCTGCTGTTGCCATGGTGAAGCGAACCTAATGACCCCAGAGGAGTCCAAGAGTTTGTCTTAGAGTTTCAGCAGAGAGACAGTCGGAGAGCAAAATGAGGAGTCTGATCAAGAGTACTAAAAGGTTAACTGAACTGGGAGCTATCTCATTGAAATCATCCGGGGTGTGGTGAGAATGAGGAGGGTGGATAATAATATAATAATAGTGGGAAGGTTTTAGGATGGAGAGGAGGTAAAGAAGAGAAGATCAGATAAAGAGATGGTCGGGCGAGAAAGGAAAGAGGTGGAGGAGACAAAACCAGAGGGAGGTAAGGGGGGGGAGGTTGGGCATGAGTTCCAAAATATGTGGCGTCAGCTGTATCAAGCCAAGCAGCAAAGCATGACTCAACAAAAACCTCCCAACTATGTTGGACTTAATGAGGACCGAAGCATTGACACTGGGTGCGTATTGATGTGCTTGGAAGCAGCTGCTGCTCTGCTCTGCTCTGCCCGGGTGTTGTTGGCCTCAAACTGTCAGTACACCTAAGAAAATCACACTTTCGCTGTATTCCCCTTTCTCTTTCTCTGTCTTCCTTTTAAGTAGTATCTATTTTTACCACTCCCATTGAACCTTGGTACTGCATTCATTACTCTACTCACTGCTGTGATAGCAGCCGAGCAGCAGTTTGAGAATTTGTCCCTTAATTTAGAAGAGCACTTGTGTTTGTTCAACCCAGTCTCCAGGATTTCTGTTGGCATTGTGCATTTCTGCAAAACATATGTAACGTTTGTATGTTATGATGTAGCCGATATGTTGAAACGTTGCGTTTCTTTACGTTTGTTAACGTGATTATGATGCGGCACCAAAACCACTTGGTTATGATAAGGAAAAGATCATGTTTTGGCTTAAAATACCTGCTTTTGGGGGCACGATCACTGCTGGAAATGCAGCTGACATCTCTTTAAAAAACATGCTTCTGGTGGCACAGTAGCTTCTGGAAATGCACCAATATCTCCCAAAAAAACAGCCGTTTTCTGTGACACAGTCGCAGCTGGAAATGCGACCTGTGTCTTACAAAAAACACCTGCTTTTGGTTACACAATCTGCGCTGGAAATGCAGCTGATGTCTTGCTATAAATATGTGCATTTGGTTGCACAATCACTGCTGTCTTGCTAAAACACATCTGCTTTTATGCTGCCAGCATCTTTCTAAAAGCATCCACTATTGGTGGCACAGTGACCGCTGGAAATGCCACCTCTGTCTCTCTTTAAAGACCTGCTTTTGGTGGCATGATTTCTGCTTGAAATGCCACCAATGTCTCACTATAAAACAGCCATTTACTATGACACAGTCACCGCTGGAAATGCCGCCTATGTCTAACTATAAACACCTGCTTCTGGTGACACAACCTCCGCTGGAAATGCAGTGGATGTCTCACTAAAAAGCACCCACTTTTACTAGCACAATTGCTGCTGGAAATGCTGCTAATGTCTTGCTTTTGGTTGCACAATCGCCGGTGGAAATGCAGTCAGTGTCTTGCTAAGAAACAACTGATGACAAATTCAACTCCTATTCTTTACGTCAACAACCACATAACTTTAGAAATGTTTATGATACGTATGAAACGTGCAAATGTGATGTATCAATAGTTTGCAGAAATGTACAGTGCCAAAACTTTCTTCTGGCTACTGAGCTGTTTTATTTGCCCTTTTCTTTACACCCCCAAGGTAAAACGTAATGCTCAGCCATTCAGGATTCATAGAATACCTCTCACCATGTAATTACTTCACTCTCACACAACAGTTCTGTTAAAGTGCTGGTTAACACCCTGTAATTTCTGTACATCAGAAATGGGGAGAGTGGGCGACAGAGAGAGGACTTTATATTATATATAAACACCTTTTTAAAATGCGTGTTCCTCCTCTGCTGCAGCTTTTAAGGCAGAAAAGAAGCCGTGATAATCAAACAGTTCCTCTTAACCTGCGTCTGTACAGTATTTGCTGCCATGTCTGCAACAAAGCAGACGCTGGTGAGCTTCACAAAGCTGTAACAGAAGAGGAGAGGATAAAAGGTTTAGCTTACAGCTCTGCATCCCACAACAGTGTCACACAGATAATTAAAAGTCCATAAACCAAAAGTCCCGTTGCATGTCAGTTAGCGAGTATTTAACCCACTTCATCTTCACAGATATCGACACATGATTTATCTACTGCTAGTGTTTGCAGTATCTACCCCCTCAAACAGTTTTCCATTGGATTTGGCATCACTCTAATCGCATCCGCTATCAGGGCACTGCCTGATGCTCTGCCAGCGACAGACTCACTCACGCTCGGTCCACATTCAGAAGTGATGTCATTAAATTTCCATGACCGAGCCTCAAGTACCAATTGGTATTCACGGCGAGTCCTCAGGTCAGTATTATTCTATTTAGAATCGGCATAATTCATGAGGGAGAACGGTGGTTTTGTCTCTCGAGTAGCCTCTCCTCTCATCCTTCAAGCCAGGCCAGTATCTTTCTTACCACCTGTTGCTAGGTAACAACCATCAGATCTGTCCCGTGGTGTTTTTGTCAAGGGATGCAATCAGGGGAGCTGCCCCGAGCAGGAGAAGGGACAAACTGATAGGAATCTCATTGTCTGTGTGCATCTCCACCGCACCGACTCTGACATTTAAGGCTGTCTGTCTGTGCGGAGGCTACTTTGATTCAGTGGAAATGTTTAGATGCCTGCAGGCCCTGGTGCGGTGCCAGGCGCTGAATGGCATGTCAGGCACTTGATACAAGTAGGCCTCTGGGTACACAGGGCCTCTCTCCTGCTCTGTGGCATGCTGTTTCCACCCACCAGCGGGCTTTTGAACGCGGTAACAGGCCGCGCAGCATCTTCATACGGCTGAAGCTGCAACGGATGCGCTCAGACAGTTTGGTGGAGATGTGGGAGGTGGAATGGCTTTGAGTAGGACGGGATCTTGTGGAATTTGCCTACAGAGCAGGATCCTGGATGAGGGAGTGGTTTAATTGGTATACAGTAGAATGACTATTGATAATTGCTTTAGAGGCTTTTCAGTGACAGCTGTAACACAGATGGTCATACGAAATGATATATCTTGTGCGTGTTTGCTGACTATAATGTGTAAAAGAAAAAATAATGGGTGGAGCCACTGTGATGTCACCCATTGGTTTGTGGACTCCTGTTTTGAAGCCTTGGGCATTGTGGCTGTTGCCATCTTGGATTTGTGGAGCCAGAAGTGACCATATATGTATGAGAGGGTAGAGCGAACCCTAATGCTAGCTGCTAGCTTGGTTAGCAAGGTGCATTTGCAGCTATGGTTAACGGTGATAAAGCTAATGCTAAATTTTCCAGGAGAAACAGGCTTAAAACTAAATCTACCCACCAGAAAAACTGAACATCCGACTCCTTAGAGGGTCTTTTAGTACAGATAAGACTTTCAAGACTTATTTAGGCAACCAAAATGAACACTGAACACACTGAAATAGCTATGGCTACGCCTGTACTCTTTGAATCTGGAGCCAGCCTCAAGTGGCCATTAGAGGAACTGCAGTTTTTGGCACTTCTGTGTTGACTTCATTTTTCAGCCCTGGAGGTTGCCACTTGGTGCTGGCTGGATTATGATTAAAAGTGTGTAGTATTGAAAACATTTTTGATCAACAGAAGATGAATCAAAAATTAATTTGTTTATTTATGATTTTTATTAACTTTTCCAACACCAGGCAACACAAGAGGTGTTCTCAATCTCCGTCATGTCAAGGGTCCTTAAATTAAAATACATCAGGTCGTTGCCCTTCATTTGATTAGACTTCGCTTCGCTCCATCTGAGAAGATTTTGGTTTGTAGATATGATTAATGCTAGAATTTTATAGTTGTTAATTACACTTGAGGGGATAACCGTGGAGGAGGTGAAACCTGTAATCAGACTAGTCACTTCTGGGCTCACTTTTATAGTGATTTAAATACTGAAAACAAACTGTTCCCCACTTTTCTAGGGACCCACTGGAACTATCTGAAGGGCCACTGGGGTCCCTGAACGTCTGGTTGAGAACCACTGCAGTACATCATCCTCATAGTAAAGACAGCTGAACATTTTCACTGTAAAAATAATTGGAATATTTCACTCCTATTACCTTTTCTGCTTTATAAAGATCCAAAAAACAACTCAAACTTAATAGAAATTCCCCTGACGATTTCAGTTATCATTAATTTCTACAGTTCAGCAAAATGAGTTTTTTATTTGGCTCCTCCAACGGTGGAGAACAATCTTTGAAGTGCCAAAAATGCCTGCACAGTAATTAATTTATCGAGCAAAAAAGGTCCCACTATGTGTCGATTCCAGCTTTTTCTAAATATGAGGAATTGCTGATTATCTGTCTTATATTTTTTTAAAAGTATTAATCAAAATATTTAATGATAAAGACCATGAGATGTGGTTGAAAGTTTAAACAAAGCTTTTTTTAATTGAGATGATTTTATGAGTTCTATATCTTGTCTGTTATTGCGACATAATTATTAGATGTCACGTCCTGCTCTGGAAGTTTTGATATGGATATGCATTTTAAATGTAGATTAATTTCCTGCTTGAAACTCCCAGTTTAGGGGCTCAAAATGTCTGGCAGCACCCCTGCATCCAACTCTCTCCGAGCAAATACTTTACACTCACCACTGCCTCCTTTTACAACATTGTCTGACTAAACAAAGCCTTCCTGTTTTACCTGTATTACTAATGTACTGTCGCTGGTTGCCAGTGTTTACTCTCCATATTTGTTCAAACGTGTGGTCTAATGGACCGAAGCAGAGTGGAGCCGAGCAGGTGAGAAGTTCAACAGGTCTTTTATTAGAGCAGATGTGGAGCTGCTGCTTCAGTAAACAGAAGTCAGCTCCAGTTCTCTTTTAATTATACTATCTGTAAAACGGCTGACAGAAAAAGACAAATCACAGACATGAACACACAAAAGCAGATAAAGTGTAGTAGTATTTTTTTTTAAGCCATGTTGACTCACGTTGGTGTTCCTCCTTCTTTACGCTCCTCACGTTGGCATGATGTCAGCACACCCTTAACTGATTCATGGTCTGCCTGGACTGTAAGATGGAGAGATGGCTGCTGATGACTGTGTTTAAACACAGACTTTATCTCCAGTGGTGGAATGTGGAGGAACTAAACACTCTTTAACAGATATGTTTTTACCTTTCTATTAAATATTTAGCTTCCCTGTTAGGTAGTTTGTCACATAGCTTTGGGACGTAACAGACAAAGGCTACTTCCCTGATCTTCTGGCTGTTGCTGGCGACCTCCAATAAACCAGCAGCAGATGATCACAGTGTTCTTGGAGGCAAATAGTTAACAAGATAGTTAGCAATGTAGCTCTGTCCCAGTCCATTGAGGGCTTTGTGTACCTTTGAGGACCTTAAATCAATTCTAAATGTAACAGGAAGACAGTGCAGAGCAGCTCAGACGGGCCTGTTAATGTGGGACTTGAAGCTTAGATCTGAATCAAGCATCACGCCACTGAGAGGCTGTGTCACAAGCGCTTCATGCCTGACATGCCTGACATATCTGTCCAGCTGAAGTCACCTCATGCTGATGCAAAGAAAATAAGCCGCACCTGTATATTCATGAAGAGTGGTATGAGTTTAAAAAAAGATTGGGAGTGTTTGTGCGGCTAGTGAAGTGATTTTAAAACTTGTGAGCGTCATAAGGTGGACACTAGTCCGAGTTAGCGACACAATGCAACGACATGTCGTCACTTAGAGTTAAGCAATGTCTTCCTTTGTTCTGTGAAAGATGGTGCGTGTTTAAGAGGCTTGCAGCTGCTCAGTTTTTAAAAGTGGTGATTTAAAAACACATGGATGTAAGGTAACAGACAGTACAATGAGGTTTATATATGCACAGGCACAGTTGCATTTATTCCCTTTTTTCGGCCTTTTGTGCAGTTTCGGATCCATGACAGGAAGCAGCCCTCCCTCCGCCCTCTAATTATCGGTTGGTTCACAGAGCGTGTGACTCTGTGTTGAGGTACGGCCCCCTGCCCTGTGGCATTCAATCCTTTGCCCATTATCGCACTCTGATCCAACATGACTACATTGTTGTATTGATTTCCTCGTGTTTGCAGCCAGGTGATCTTTGCAGCAGTATAAATATTCAAGATTTATCGATTCCCGCGGCTGCAGGCTCCGACAGGCTGCTCTACTGTATGTGTTTCCACTTGTGGAGCTCGTTGGATTGTAAATGCCAGCTGCCAGCTGCCAGCGCAGGCACACATCTAAGCAAGAGCAGACCACTCTTAACATGCTTACCTGCCGCTCAGCCCTGCACTCGCTGAGGCCTCCGTGAGCTAAATCCTGCAGTTGATGCGTGTCAGCGTGTTGAAAGCGCATCAAGCTCTGTTCAAACAGCAGCTTTTAGGGACGAGAGCAAATGAGGTGACTCGGGGCGCTTGATGTGCTGAGTCTCACTCAGAGACAGGGGGTCTGAGGATAGGCTGCGGCTGCCAGACGGGCACATTGCGAGGCATCCACTGCTCATCTGTGGCCGGTTGGCATGCGATGCAGCAGGAGAGCAGACTGAGAGGCAACCAATAACCCTGCAACTCCTCCCTGGAGAGAAGGGCAAGGGGGAACCAATGCTTTGGCGTATAATTAGGCCGCAAATTAACTCCAGTTTATGAAACAAATTAGCACATTAAACGTCGCTGGTGAAGTCATTAAGGGAGAGGAGACATGCGTGGTGAAGACTTACTCCTTCAGGGGACTGTTGTAGCACAGCCCAGTGCCTCCACAGCATGTGCAGAGTCTGCCAACCGCTCTCTCTCCCCACATCCATATGGCTCCACAGATTCATGTGGCACAAAGCCCTCTGAGATGGGATGTAGTGGTCCTCTTTGGAAAGTTTTTTCATCTAACCTACCTCATTTTATTTTTATCATTCCTACCATTACATAACAGTCCTATGCCAACGTTTCTCAGCTAAAACTTTGGGCTAATAGTCCTGATTGTGGTGCTCATGGATGGATTACTCATCAGGCCTATTGGGTAAAGACAAAGGGCCTGAAATGTCAGTGTCCGCACTGGTCTTCACCTGCAAAATGTCACCCAAATGAACACATACTGAAAATCTTCAGATGCTTCAAGCTACAGGAATTCCGAAGTCCATCACTCTGTTTTTCTCACTCAACTTGCTACACAGCTTCCTCAGACAGATTGGACTGTGTTTGTATGTGTGGGTGTTTTCTATCAGGTCAGGTTGAATGAAACGCTGTTAATGTCCGAAAAGCGGGCAGAAGATCGGTGGAGGTTTCAGGGGCCTGGTGGCAGGACAGCCGAGAAGCTGCTCTCCATATCAGAGAGGATCATGTTCATCAAGATTACAGCCTGCAGCCGCTCTATCTTCAGGTGATAAACTCTGACGCCGGTGTGATACAGAAAATCGGTCTGATTCCATTGTGGTTGCCTGTAAAGTCTGTTTCCTCCGTGTCAGGACTCACGTTTTTTTCTGTAATCTTTGGTTTGACGGCCGCAGCGCTGTGCTTTAGACTTTAATGTTGTTCACACCCCTGCACCGCACTGTTCAGAAGAACCGTGACACTTCAGGGCCTGCAGATCATCTCAGAAATGAGGACTTGACGTGGACCAGGCTGCTCTGAGACTTGATTTTACAAAACACTTGTGACTTCAAAGCAAACTCATGGACCCAGTAAATTACCTGGAACAATAGAAATTGAGATGATTGCATCCGTCAGGTCGTGCCAACCATAATTCGTGACTACCGCCAGTCTGCAAGTGTGGGGAAGTCCGGACATTTGGATTCAGCCGAACAGAGACGGGCCACTTTCTATTCACGTCCTGTATCTGTGTCACGTTGGTTTTCAATTTCACTGTAGTGTTGTATTGTTTAGAATCTGATTTCATGTATCTACACGCTATTTACTACACATCTGTTATAGAGTATCTTTGCTCTAACATCACATGAGCTGTGTCTCAATTCAGGGGCTGCATCCCTCGAAGGCTGCGTTTGAAAGCCGATTGCGTCACATTGGCGCGACCAAAGCTGTCCCATTTCGCACCAGAGCAGCTTAAACACACAAAGTCCAAAATCACCATGAGTGGTGACAAGCCATGTCATGTCGTTTTTCCAGGGGAAAAGTTCAAGGATTACTCACAACCTCATGCGGAGCTGTTAGCAGGCACGTAGCTCTTTTATAAAAGGTAAGAGTCTCACTCCTACCACTATTTTTGGCTGAGATATATACCGCCTACAAAGTGGGATCATAACTCTCACGTTTCATATGGCTTTATTTGGTGATATTTTATGGTGTTTCTGTGTCATAAACATCGATGTTTGAAGCTGGCTGAGTGTTGTTTCATCACTGATAGTACTGTTTTGAAGCGGAGTGAGTCTTTTGGAGCTCCGCCTGGATCTTTTCATGGACAAAACACTGTAGAATGGTCATACTTTGCGCAATCCTCTTCAGATTTGACACAAATGTTCATGCATAGTGTGCCTGTAGCCCCACAGTGTCATTTACCTGCTCGGGTGAAGCCACAGACAGGCATTTTAGACAAAATCTTCAACTTTTTACTGACTTCAGAGGCCCATTACTCTGTTTTTGTATCATCTAGAGTGTTTCTGACACTTTCACAAGAAACTTAAGGGAGTTTTCTTTCTGGCAAGACCTCATGCATGCATGTAGTCAGAGCGGTTCAGAAGCTACAATCATTTTAATTTGGGTATGTCATTTTAGGCGTTTTCGCTACAAAATGGGGGTGAAGTGCAAGAGGTTAAGTTAACTAACAATTGTTAACAAGCTTTATGACTATTAACATTACTATTAGCTAAAAGCACACAGCTTAAACAATCTTAATTTAGTAAATGTACCTGAAAACGGTCCAACAGCCTGAAATATATCAAGCGGCAGTTTCTCTGGCGGTGAATCTCCTCACGTATTAATTAAAAATAACTATATAATAACAGTCTCCATGATTTAGGGCGAACTAACTTCTAGGTTACTCCTTCTTTCTTCAAGTGCAGCTGGCTGTTAGGTAACAGGAACAGAACGGGTCGGGTGAGAAACTGGTGATGCAACCAGAAAATCCTCCAATCCAGACTGTCCCATTTAGGAGACCGTTCGGTTTGGCTGATGCGGTGATCGAAGGACGGCGGTGGCTGCGTCCTTCAAAGGCTGCAGCCCCTGAATTGAGACACCACTATGGATGGATCCACATGAAGCAGTTAGGGAAGGTGATGACTGTCTGCTGCACCTGCCTGACAGTATAGGTAGCCTACTGACAATATAATAATATAGCCAGATCGCCAGTCAGAGCCTGCCTTGCAGTATAAGGACACAAAATCCTGCAGCAGCCATCTTAAACTCAAGTCCTCTTCCTGTTTGTTTGCTCTTGAAGGGTAATAAAAGTCTCCTTGGCTCAGCATGAGGTCACCGTCTGTCTGAAAGACTGGAATGCGATGCCACCAGCATACCGAACATCGAGCCCAGAAACTCTACATTTGCTGTCACTGTAAACCTTATTACTCTGTTCATATTGATCTTCTCAATTGAGTTGTGTACAATGATAGCCCAGAGCCAGACATGAGAAAACCCTCCATTTTCATTAGTTTGCTGTGATGAGCTGCTCCCCGCGACGCCTGATCGCTCCCCTAAGCTCTTAAGAAGCTGCGAGATTCAGGCCTGAAACAGTTGAATAAAGAGATAGACGGCATTGTGTCTCTTTAAGTGGACCACTCGTGAAATATAACACTGTTGGTAGACAGCACTTTGCCTGAGATAAACCAGAACACTTGGTCCCTCATGCAAATCAAATTGTGTGGTTTAGTTTCCCCTCTTCTCTGACTTTAATCAGGTTTTTCTCAGCGCCTAGAAGCTTCTCAATGCATAACGCTAATTGCTTTTAAATCAGTGTTTCTAAAACAATCCGGCAGGCAAAGTTTCCACCTCAGACTGAAGGTTTGGGGACTTTTGTTGAAAATTGTAGTGACACGGGCTGGTTAAACCTGTTTTTATGCCCCTGGGACACTGACGGGTGAAGAGGAGAGGAGATGAACCCTTATTCTCCTGACAGCCCCGGGGGTGAGCCACGTCTGTCCTTCTTCACAGCTTCCCATGAGACTCCTTGTATTTCCATTCAAACTTAAGTATGCAGCGTTGTCAGTTCTGCAGATGAAAAAGAGACCTGTGCACTTCCTCCACCATGTGTGTGCTTTAGTGCCGACGCACCTCGTCGACAGTGCTGGAGGAGTTTTAGTCATTGTTAATAACTTTTGGAAAAACTCATTTTTCCCCCTTTTTTTGTCAGTGATCCTGCTCACATCCCATTATTTGACTAATTTAGACGGTGCATGTCAGGAAATGGAGGTCACTGCTGAGGGTGCAGACGTTAATCGTTTCTGTCTGACACACTTTGGCAGACCTTCCCCAGCTACAGCACATTTTCCAGCCTGTTCGTGTCCGATTGTCATCCGGCGTACTCGGCAGGGAAAGGACCAACGGTGGCGCAGAATTTACCTTTCAGACTCGTGCAGATGCTGCAAGGAAACTAAGGGGGAGACATTCGTAGTGATAGTGTTTTTCAACTTCAGTAATTAAGGCATTTTCCCCAAAACTAACAAGAAACTGCTTCTGTGTGTGTCAGATGAACCTGAGTTTTGTGTCTAGAGTGTAGAATTTATTGGCATCCAGAGGTGAAGTCACAGAACTGAAACTTCTAGATACACGACCAAGCGCACCATTCCTCCAGGTTTATGCCTGGCGGTGATAATAAGAATATTAAAACAAGGAAAAGTCTTCAATGTGACTTTTTATTAATCAGCTATCCAAAATCATTTCAGATTGAATCAAGACTCTGCAGTTGTGACCTCCAGTCTGTCGGAGAGTCATGCTACACCTCAGAAAGTCCCATCATTAGCTCTGCTTCACACCGCGTCCTATTCTGACCTCCCTCATACACAAGGACTCTCCAGAAACCATTTTGCTATCATAAACATTTTGCACAATGCAGAAACACAAAACACTTCCCCCACAACTTGTGTGCTTCTTCTCTTGCTCTGTCTCTCTCTCCGTCGTGCCTTCGCTCCAGGGGAAAGGTCTGCGTGAAGGGGCTGTGAAAAGAGTGGAGCCCAGTTAAAGGGCAGTTAGCGAGGAGAGAGGCTGTGTGAATGGCATCTCGGGTTGCCGGGCTGAAAGGAAAGTGCCATTAGTGTTGGGTTTCTGTGAAAGTCCGCAGAGCGGCTGCTTCAAGCACACTTGATGGAAGATTTATTGCCCTCGGGGTCTTGAAAAATATCAGTGTTCGGCGCAGAGAAAGGACCAATGTTGGCTGCATGTACAAGCCGCCTCTTCAAGTTAAACAGGGGAGAGTCACTGACAGAACTGACTTTATGGATGACCTTTATCTGGGCTTGTTCGAGGCCGTGACTTACCACAAGATGCACTACTGAAACACTTGTGGTTACGCTGCAGGGATGGCTGCGGTGATGTTTTTCCCCTTCAGCGTGTTGAGGAAATGTGAACTGGTGGACTATTGTGTTCCTGTACAAGGCAGTTTGCTCAGTGATCCCCGTGGGTCGCAGAAGGGTGTGATGGTAAATGCGAGCGATGGAAGGCTGGCACAAGAAAAGAGCCCTTTACAAAACAATCCCACAATGCCATTCTCTGCTTGTGCCCATAACAAAGAGCGCTCTGAAGCCCACATTCTACGGCCTCATTCACCCTGCTGACCCTGATGCACTGTATCCCTTCTGGGCCTTTCTATAATATAGCTTTGGCTCAGAGGTGCTACACAAATATCTGTTTTGGCTGATGAACAGTCATGCTGCTATTTTAGTTTGGTAGTGTGTCATGGGTGAGTGTGCACTAATACTTCGGGTTTAATAGTGATAACATTGAACAGTTGTCTCTCATTTTCTTTTGCCACTTTGTTTCCAGACACAGTAATGCCCCTGTGTGGCATCATTATCTTGGTACCAGCAAGGGGCACTTGAGTTCATTCGCATTTTAATTCCTCCAGGTGTTGTCGTGTGCACCATCAACCAAAAGGTGGTGTTTGTGAGCAAAGTGGAGCTCAGGTCTAAAAATAATACGTCATATAAAACACTGTAAACAAGAAAGGAAGAATTAAAAAATAATTAATCATTATTTAACAGCCTTTCCTATTTCGTCACGATGTCGAGCTCAGCTCAATTGGTGACTTATCAATGTCATTTCTGTTTGTCATTGATGCTGATCTGTTCTGTTCCCGGGGGGTCTTTGCTGCTGCTCTCCCTGCCTTAGGCTTTACATGTAGGCACATGGAAGGGCAGGGAGGTTTGCTCTCTGTGCCTCAGGCTTTCTTTGTCTGCAAATGGAAGGGCGGAGAGGTTTGCTCTCTATGCCTAAGGCTTTCCACGCAAGGCTTTCTGCATAGGCCCTAGGAAAGGCAGAGAGGCCCCAGTACAGAGCCATACCACTAAATATAATTACTGCAAATAGAAATGGAAATTGATTTAAACTCAAGCCAGATTCCACCCCGGAAGTCCAATTATGATATAAATGTTGTTGTTTTGTTGTTGTTGTTGTAATTAACCTTAACATTGCTGCGATCACCAAAATCACCTGGGCATTTAAAGGCTGTTATATTTATACTGGAGAGCTGTTGAGCTGTTAGACATCAACACTGGACTGGCTTTACTCACTTAAAGGTAGACATGAGGGTGAATTTACACAGTGCAGCAGTGTTTGGTAGAAAACATCAGATCAAGATGTGATAGTGCCGGACACGCTTTGTATTAGCAGGTATAAAATCATCACGTAGAGGGGTCTCATTGGCCTGTTGTAAACATTATAGTAACTAGGCCTGTCACAGTAATGATGTTATCGACTTATCAAGGTCAGCAGAAATGATCGAGATCGCCTTGTGTTTACATGGTTGTTTGTTTCTATAAGAATGTCCCCAACATCTTGGCCAACTGTCAAAGACTGACTCTCTTTAACCCCTGTGCAAAATGTTTAGTGTTTATTGAAGTGCAACTTTTGTTAACAGCCCGGGAGTCCATTTTATTTATTGTTGTGGTTGTTTGGTTTCATTTTATTTATGCTTCATTCAGTAAAGATATTTTAATTGTTTTATTTTTAACTGATTTTATTATTTTATTTTATTTTATTTTATTTTATTTTATTTCATTTCAATTCTTTTATTTTAACCGTACATCTGTGAAAGAGTTTCACATATAGTTGACCAAAATGGAGCAATGGAACGACACAAAAAAACATGTGGTATAGGGTATCTGGGGCAGCATGACACCTCTGACAGGTGGGGTCAAACTCTGGTCACAGTCTGGCAAGTCTGTCTCTGCAGAAAAGATATTTTAATTATTCAGTTCACATAAGATTTGAAAGTTGATTGCTCTTTGAAAGTGTGTTTTTCCATTATGATGGTATTATATTATTATTATCAGTGGCATAAGATGCTCTTGAAATGATTATTGTGTTGTTTATTGCAATATTCTGTGGGATGATACAAGCATCTTTTCCGAAACAGATTGTGGTTAAGAGTTCCTCCTCAGTCGAACTAGCTCGTCTTGTTGCAGTGATGAGGAGGTTCTTTATGCTCTGTCTGGTGTTAAATTACTTAAGTGTTTTTGTCTCAGTTGCACGTGTGACATTGAATATACTCCTCATGAAAAGCAGCATTAGACTCGGTGAAACATTTGTCTGGTGAAGTGCATCAACTGGCTGATCCCCCAGAAGGCCTTCGCAGACTGTTCTTTTGCCTGATGCGTCTCTGACAGGTACGACGTGTGACAGGGCTCATAAACATCACGGCTATTAGAAGAGTTTACCTTTGTGTCCGCAGCAAACTCAAAAACTTCCTTGTCATACAAACCACAGGCCGCTGCCAAAAACATGGGTGGTTTTGTTTTTGTTGCCAAGCTACACACCCTCATGAGGAGGTTGAATCGAGGTCATTACATGACATCAGCAGCTCGGTGAATCACACAGTGAAGAGGGAGCAGTTTGTGGAGTAACTGATTTGGTATTTTTGGAAAGATTTTTTTGTGAGAAAGCTGCACATTAAATCTCTTCCTCAATTGAATGCAGGTCTCTGTTACTGCCAGCTGTTGGCCTCGAGCAGACGGAGGGAAAACACTATGATTTTTGCATTACATAATGACGGCAGCGCTGCACTGTCATGCAGAAAATACCGCATGCATCCCCCCTCCTCCAGTTGGGAACAGTTCTGGGTCATGACATTACATACTGTACATGGGGACTTGTGCCTAATATGGGCAGCATGTATTTGGAGAGCAGCCGAAGACTGATGGGGATACAGGACATGAATATAAACAGCTGTTTGAAGCTGTTTAATTCAACATCTGCTCTGCTGACACACACACATACACACGCAGGGCTGCAATTTCATAACAGAGCGAGCACACACTTTGATGCCAATCCCTTCACTTCCCCTCTCATTCACCCTCTTTTTCTTCTGTGTGTAAAACGTCTCTGTGCACACAGCTGCCACACTGTCAGCCATGTTGGCAACACCACGCATGACGCAATAGGACATCTGACTGACTTTCTCTGCTTCCTTTGGTTAGTGTCTCCCAGTGTAACGCGGTGGTGAAGTCCTGCAGGGGACTCTGATGCAGTGCTTAGCGCTCTGCAGGGTGCACCAGGGTGTCAGGCAGCGAGGGGCTGTGTGAGACACGAGCTGGTAAATCTAGACGACTTCTTCCTCCCTCCATGTTGGAATGTCGTCCGCAGCCCTCAGTGAGCAAGCAGCAGTGTGAACAGGTGGAATAATATCACACAAGCGGAGCTTTGTTTGGGGTTACATGTGCTGTGTCGCGCAGAATCTGTCGTGTAGAGGGACAAATGTTCAGCCTCTATGTCGCATATATGTGTGGTACATTGAGCACAGATAGTGGTATGTATACAGCAGGGAGTGTGTTGCATTTCTTAGGCATTTATCAGGGAGTATGCCTTTGACTCATGGCACCGACAAATAAAACCCATTTGTCCATTCGTCCACAGCAGCAACACTTCCTCTGTGCTACAACCTAACCCCTCCGTCACGCCTGCTGCCTTCATATAGAAGAGCAAATATTGACACAGTCACATTTCCTTTGAACTGAATGTATGATGTTAAACTGTAATGAAAAGTGATTAATAGAGGATTTATTGATTTATTGTTTTGGCTTCAAGGCTGTGCAACAAATGCTCTCATTACTTCACCCTCAAACTAAACATTTGTCTATCAGTTAGTCACCCTGTGTTACTCTGAATCCATGAAGAAGACATGCATGCCTTCAGGGTGAACGGAGAATCCAAAACTGAGAATTTTTTTGCTGAAATAATGTCAAAGGAATCAGCTTTTTAACAACAGCAAAACTATATCAAAACACGTGTCGACCAACTCTCAACTTGTGCAGCATAATCCAAGTCTCATTCATCAAGTCGTATAATGAATACTTCACAAACTTTACGACAGGGAACTGAACTAAAAGGGAAGCTTAACTACAGTCTCTTCAAAGCCAGACTCCATTGACAAAACCACTCATTTAACCTCTCTGTGCACAGGAGCTGCTGGTCTACCTCTGCCTCGATCAGGTAGTTAGTTTGTGTTACTGTGTGACATTGGTGAATCATAACTAACCCTTGAAAACTCCAAAGTCAGACAATAACGCCAACACACTAACTGATCGAAGCAGTAGTGGACCAGCAGCTCCTGAGTCCAGCGAGGTAAAATCACCGTTTTTGTCAGTGGAGTCTGGCTTTGAAGAGTTTTTAATTTTGGATTATACTGCATGAGTTCTGTGAGCGTTTGTAAACAAACACAGTTGTCTTTTACTTCACTTCATCAAGAATTTTCTCCATTTGTGGATTCTTCGTTCACTGTGGAGGCAAGCAAGAAATATTAAGTTTTGAAGTATTCCTTAAAACTTTCTCTTCTCCTCTAAAACTCTCTTTTTTTCTTCCCAGGAGCAGATTTTATCACAGGGAACCTATTGTGTTTTATTACTGGTGTGTTGTGGTAGAATTGTGGTATTCTTAGTGTGTTATTGTAGTTGCCTACAATATAGCAGGTAGAACTAATAAAGGGGTGCCATAATTCGTGCTGTATGTATTTTGCCATACTGTTGTTTACACAGTGATGGCTCTCTATTCTCTGACATGTTTCATGTCATTTATTGTTTTCATGAAATGAAACGGGACACTTGAGATCAGAAACGAATCTGGTGATGAAACTTCACTGAAACATGTGGCTGATTTCTGCCTGAGGGGTTTTATGCAAAGCAACACACTCGCTGTCTGTGCTGACTTGAGATCATTTGCATTCCTTGTCAGGCTATTTTAGTGTTAAGCTGTCGACGCTTGAGTCAGCTTTTATGGTTGATCTGCCCTCCAGCTCTTGTGCAATATGGGAATAATTACAAGTGGCATCTAAGCTTCTTGATTTATTGTCCTACATTATTTGAATGCTGCGATGTTGGCGTATAAACTTATCTGTCTTTCTGTGTGTTTTCTGTCTGGCAGCTTTTCGACCGAGTGCGGGAGGACAACCCCGACTTTCACCAGAAGATCATCCCCATCAGCAGCGAGCTGACGCAGCCCGGCCTCGCCATCAGCCCAGAGGATGTTGAGAAGCTCTCCGCCTGCATCAACATCGTCTTCCATTGCGCCGCCACCATCCGCTTTGACGAGCCACTCAAGTAAGGATCACAACCCCCAACTTAATGCATTAAAGGGATACTTCAACCACAAAATGATTTTGTTTTTCTTGCATGCTTGCAGAGTGAATGGAGAATCCAAAAAACAAAGAAAATTCTTGGTATATTGAAGTCATAGGGGTCCATGTTTATGAACAGCTAAACTACATCAAAACACAACTGGATAAACTTCTCATTTATCCAGTCGTATGCTCAGTATATCCCAAACAGACACCATTTTACAACACGGTAATGAACTTAAAGGGAAACTTGTCTATACTTTCTTCAAAGCCAGACTCCATTGACAAAAAACAGCAATTTTACCTCGCTGAACACAGGAGCTGCTGCTGTTTCAGTTTACGCTCAATTTCTTGTTTGAAAGGGCTCCTATTTGCTGAGTACTGAGCATACAACTGGATAAATGAGACTTGGATTGTACTGCATGAGTTGTGTGAGAGTTTGTAAACAGATGTTTGGATATAGTTTTGCTGTTGTTAAAAGTGGACTCCTATGACTTTGATTCATCAAGAATATTCTCAGTTTTTGGATTTTTCATTCACCATGGAGGCATTTGAGAAAAGCAAAGTTGTCTTTACAAATTCAACGTAAAACGGGATGAGTAACTGATATATTAAGGGTCATCTGCTGGGTGAAGTATTCCCTTTAACACGAAATATACTTTATATACACTGATTTTTCACTGCTTTCTTCCAAAGATTTTTTTTTTTTCTTGCCACTTGCAGCTTTGTGGCACTCCCCTGAACCACATCGTTTACCAAAAGACAAACCCAACATTTCATTATTATTGAGTAAATGTTCCCTGCGTGGCAGGAACTTCCTGTTGTAAACCGTCCAGAGGATCTGGAGCTCACTGAACACACGGCACTGTTATTTGATTTCAAGCAAAGAGGAAGTGTTGATGAGGATGTGGGGAAATAAACTGTTTGCAAAACCATAAAGTCACCTGCAGTTCAGTGTGACAAGCAGTCAAACAATGGATGGTTCTTTCTTTATTCAGAGAGCAACACTGCGTACGAAAAGCTTGCGTGAAGTCAGACGTTATCAGATATCGGAGATAGTAATGAGACATGTAGAGGTTTTAAAGGGTATCCATGTTCATTATGAAGGTTTGTATATGGCCTGAATCCACTGATGACTCCCAGCTTGTTAAATATAACAGTGGTGACGCTGTGTCGTCACTCATCTGCTGCAGCCTCGGGCTCCTGCGCTCTTACTGGGTCCTGCTGGTGACAGTGCATTATATATAATGGTGACCCAGTTATTTTTCTGATTATATTTGTCATATAATCAGTGTCACTCCATCCTGTTACACATTGAACACCCTGTGCACAGGGACCTGTCTCTCCTGAGAGGCTGCTGCTGCTGCTGCTGCTGCTTTCAAAAATAACTTTATACTTGCTGAAACTGTCGGTGTATCCACACAGCAGAACCTGAGCCAGATGATCTGTGGGAAAACAAAAATCACATTTTATCGCACTTGAGTGAAAACAATCAGAGCCGAGGAGTCTCTGAAGCCTCTTCCCCACTGGACAAAAACCCATGAACATCCACTAACATCTGGCGTTTGTATTTAGTGGGAGAGATTTCAATCAACAATCTGACTCTGCAGCAGCCACGGGTATTTATCGGCTCTATCTCTGATTAGCTGCGATTGGCAGTGATGGAAATACAACACCCAGTGGATGCGATAATCTTAGCCCCTTCACAGATGCGATTCAGTGACGCACTTCTACAAAATAACATCCGTTTCATCCAACCAGTGCTCGAACATTGTTCAAAACTTAGTCACTACTGACTTTGAGAGAGACTTAATCGGTAAGAATGCTCACCCAACTTTTGGCACATTTCATTCTCCATAAAAATCCACTTTAAACGTTTTTGCACTTTTTTAAAAATCCATATCGTCCTCAGTTTGTCTCCCGTCAGGCCTCAGAGAGGCTGGTGTCTGCTTCAGCTCTCTGTTACGAGGCAGCCGCACCACAGCCAGCCACAGTTACAGCAGATGATTTAAAAACACGCCTGGCCTTTAGCTTTAACGTGCGTCTGTGGAAGTACTGCTGTCAAACACAGCATAGTTTAGACTACGCTGAGTTTGGTCTGAGGTCAGTGCATCGGAGCGCCGTGCCGACACTGAGCTGACAGACAGCAGGAAAGGCGTGTGTTTACACTGCCTACAAACTTAAGACTATGTTCAAATATACAAACATGTCTCAACTTTGTCCCACAGTGTAAATACACAAGTGTTGATGCAGGCTGTTATTACATAAAGATTAGCCGCACCATGGCTAAAGAGACCCATGATGCTTTTCCTCATTTTCTGTCATACACATGGTTTTATAATGTCAGATGTTCATATTGAAGGTGGCCAAAGTTTCAGATAATAAGATACTGGGTGTCTTATTTTCCTCAGGATTAGTAAAGTGTCTACCAACCAACCACATGACATAAGTTTGTGACAATGGGGAGAATTTAAGGTTCAAAAATTTTGCTTCCTGCACTCTGATGACTTTTGAAGGATAGTAAAAGGGGCGTGAGGGACGGTGGGAGGTCAGCCACCCACAGCCAGGTGTCCTCCCTGACCCACACACCCCTGGGTCCAGACGCCTCAGTGAGACGTAACGAGAGACTCAAAGTCTGGAACACAGTCTGGGTACCTGTGACCCGTCAGACTTGCAGACGCACGCGTGACGCAGTCAGCATGGAGGCGAGGTGTCCACCGGCAGCCGCGCCAGACTCATGAGGGCCTGGAGGGTCAGAGGGAGGTCGAGAGGGGGGAAGTGTCAACAGGTAGAAAACAGTAATGTTTCACTTTGCTGTATGGTGTCAAAAAACAGGTTGTGATAACGCAGCGGGCTAAAAAGGTCTGAAATTGTGTCATACATCGGGAGAAATTTTTAACATATGAAAAATTCATACTGTGAAACCTGCAATATTTTGACTTGTTGACATATTGACGTCATACTGTTACCCACGGCAATAGCATGCATGGCTGAAAGTGAAATTATTACCGACTCCGCGTGGTTCTAAAAAGAGGAGCAGCTTCAGTAGTGTAGAATAAACTGTGGCGTCCTGAATGTTTTATGAACAGCCCCGGACTTCTCAGACTCTTTTAGTGACTTACCGCTCAGAGGGAACTCAGTCAGCGGCTCCTCTGGCAGCAGCTCAGCGTCTCTCCCTCTCCTCTCTCATCGTGTGCACACGGGAGTCGGTGTCATCAAGTGATTTTGTCATAAACCTTCGGTAATGTAAACCTACGTGATGCTTGCAGCTTCACAAAAAATTACATTTTCAGAAGATGTAACGAGATAAACACACCTGACAGCAATTGGACTAAAAAATGAAATTAGATTATTTTCCGAAATGGTTGAAGCCTTGATATGCGTGCATGTGTGGAGGTGGATTGCTCACTTCAGAGGTGGTGTTTGACTGCTGCTGGAGGCGGGACCTCGATTAGGTTTGAGTGACCGCTCAGTTAGTGTAAAGCTGCTGCAGTGCACTCCTCCTCCACAGCTTTGTATTGATCTGTTACTGCTCTCACATCTCTCTCTGGTCCATCTGTGGCTCTCTGGCTCCTCTCTATCCCTCTCTGCTGCTTCACCCTCCATCTTTCTCTCTGAGTGGCCTTCAACTCTTTCTCTCTTCATCCGGCTCTCACTCCCATGTTCACTCGTTCTCTCGCTTCCCTCCCACATCTGTCACCCCTCGCCGTCATTACTCATGTGTAGCGGCTGGTAGCCTTGTAAGCGGCGGCAGGGCATAAATCAGACGGCTCTGTTAAAGGTTTCAGTTCAGGGCTGACACCTCGGCTGGTCTTTATCCACACTTAAAGGGTAATTCCTGTTTATAAAACACGGATGTTATTTTGGTGGCTTTGGCCATCATTTCATAAAAACTAACATTGTACTTATCATGAGTCTAACAGGGCAAGAAATGCGACCGGTTTCCACCAAACACTTTCAGTATTGAACCTTTGGAACCAAAAGTAACCCTTCAGACATGGTACCTAGACCCTAGTGTTTCCACTGCAAACCGTACCCTTAAATGTGGGCGGGGTTGTTGCCACTCACTGCTCCGTCCAGCACTCACTATATTTCCTTACCACTGGTGGGACACAGAAAGAAGGTTGCACCTTGTTTATCGTCCACAGAACGAGGCTGCACGCCAACATTTTCAGAACAAAATAAAACAGGCTGCAGTGAGAGTCTCTCTCCATGGGATATTTAAAAATAGCGGGTTTGTGCATTTAGTCCTTCTCAGGCAAGCTCAGTGGTTTAGTGTTGCTGGAGCCCACAGGAACAACACTCCACTCTGAGTGAGGATTAGAATATATGCAGCTCACATAACCTGGCTAAAATTAATATATATAAACACTTAAAGATCCACTTATTCCTAAAAGTGTATGTCATATAAAACAGACTCCAGTGTTCACAGCTCCACCTTTTAAGTACCAGATCTGCACAGTTGCCCCAAGTGGTTACGTTGCAGCCTGTGTCGAGGCTGCCGGCTGCAGCCTTCTCACTCAGCACTGGACCAATTTCAAAAGCTGTTGTTCCCGTTAGTCACTTAGACACAAAATGTGGGGAAAGTAGGGTCCAGGTTGAAAAAACTGAAGTCACCCTTTAAATTCCCCTCTATAAACACAAAAGAGTCACTTTTATCTCGTAAAATTGTTATTTTCATTAAGTTTTATCGGCCCAAGGAGAAAAAACTCTCCAGTATTACAAAAGAAAATGGCAAAGATGAGAAATGTAATGAAAAATAGAGCAGTTTTATTACATCCTGTCTGACTTTATTGCAGGAATGTTCCCACATTTCAGTAATTAATCTGCAGAGTACAACAGTAGTGTCAGAAACGATGGTTGAAAACTACAAAAATGGGACCCAACATGTAGGAAAGTTGTTATAAAATGGTCCTTTGAGGCAGCGTTTTGTAGTTCAGATCAGAGCCACACAGCTCTGTAGTTGTTGCATCCGAATCATAGCAGCAAAAGCAGATGGGCGATGAGTCAGATGCAGGAAGGGGGCACAGCCCATCTTTTCCTGCCGGCGTGACGCCCTGTATGTGATCCCAGAAGCTGGTGGGAAGACAGCGTGCCCACGCACACAGCCCGTCCTCTAATAACCACCAGCGCCACCCTCCCTATTACTGTCACCACTTTGCTTGTATTTATCTGTGCGAGCCACTAACAAGCCGGCACCACCTGACCACGTCTGATTCATGCCAGTGGACCCATCGCCCACCAACACGCGCTCCCTCCTCCTGTCGCGCACACACACCTCGCGAGCACCGCCCACGCGGAGCCAGAGGAGCACTCTATCTTGCAGTGTCTCTTTAAACTGACCCTCAGTTTTTCTTACTGTCGCCTCGGGCAGAAAATGGACTCGGTATATTGCTGTTCCACTCTGGAGCTGACACAGATCCACTGCTGGATGCAGAAGGTTTACACACTGATGCAGAGAAACGGGATGTGTTGGTGTGTGTTTATCCGCAGGAGGTTAGAGCTGCAACATTCAGGATTAAACCAGAACCGACATTTATGTTTCTCTCAATTCTTTTAGGAAAACATTTTAGAATGATTGTGCTTCTGTAATCAGAGTTATTGTCAGGACAAGAGTTGGATAAATGTGCCTCATCTTCCTCGCTTCCTCAAAGAATTTTCCGAGTCGACCGATAGTCGTCATGTAGGGCCATTAGTCGACTAATCACCTGCATGTTTACAATATTAATTTAATTATTAAATGATATATTTTGGTGGTTTGAGTTGAAGGTGTGAGAAAGAATAGTATCAGTAACATTGTTAACACTGTGCTACATTACAGAGAAATACAAAACCGTCCTAATGAACCTTCATTAATATAGGCCTATATTTTATCTGCAAGTGCACGTCACACACTGAGCGAGCCGCCTGTTAATGACGCTGTGGGCTAATGGGCATGTAGCTACTTCCATGTTTCAGATGATACGTCATGTTTGTAGTCGACCAATGAAGATGAGTTTACATATCACCTTGGGTTCGTCCTTCACCTTCTCAAAATGATCCCACACTTTGGATTTCCTGCCCGACATGTTATTAACTAGCCTGTGGAATAACCGCAAGTACCAGCCCTGGAAATTAGGGGCCATACACATGCTGTACAATTTTTTTTTTTTCTGCAACTAAGTAACCAATGAAATCTTGCCGACTAATGACCTCGGTCGACTATCACGGGGCAGCCCTGTGACTTTCTTTGCTCTTTTTCTTGTCTCTTTCCCGAACATCTTTGATTTGTTTCCTCCTCCGTCTGAGTATGCACACTTCATCACACGATTTAATGCGGTCTTGTCATTTATTGAAGCATTTTATGGAGAAATTAGAAACGCTTGGTTTGATGCACCACATCTCCCCACTAATGCGGTAGAATTGTCACGTCAGTTACTTGGATAGGTCAAAACTGGCTTTAAAGCCAGCAACATAAAGCAGCTTCCGTCCTTCAGGAGAAACAGCATCAGATTTCTCTGCTAAAAGTTTGAAGGTGTGAGCTGAAATCCATTAATTGTGCAGCCGTGCATGTACTCGCACGCGTCGAGTGTTAGCTGAAGTGCTCGTGGCTGGATGAGTGGCAGTGCGAGCTGAAAGCTGCGTTGAGTGAAAATAATGATGAGACTAACACATTTATGAGGAGAGCAGATGTTTTCCCCCCTCTGGTTCTGTCTCGTCCTCTCTCCCTCCTGTTCTTTTTTTCGTGTCTCACCATCCTGTCGTGTCGTTCTGCTCCGGCTTATAATCATGTTCTGCAGATTTCCACGAGTCTGCAAATTCTCATTTGTATGGAAAACGCTCAGCAGTCAGCAAACACCAACGTTCTCGCATGCAAACGCTCAGACACAGATACTATTAGCAGCCTGGCAAACGCACACACACACCCTCAAAGCCTTTTCCCTGACACACACGTTTAATCTCAAGCGCACACAAACCTTTCGCTCTCACACCCGTTCCTCCCACACACTATTTGACGTTGTGTATCTCTGTTCCCTCCGGCAGACACGCCCTGCAGCTGAATGTGATCGCCACGCAGCAGCTCCTCAGCCTGGCCCAGCAGATGCACCACCTCGAGGCCTTCGTTCACATCTCCACCGCCTATGCAAACTGCAACCGCAAGCACATCGACGAGGTCATCTACCCGCCGCCCGTGGAGCCCAAGAAGCTCATCGAGTCTCTGGAGTGAGTGGATGAAGGGCTGGTTTTTGTGCCTGGAGGACATGGAATCAATTCCCGTTCAGTGTGATTCATATCATGCAGGATGATGAACAAGCACACTGTTTATGAAAGCTAATCATAACTTTAAAGAGTTCATGAGACGAGTTCGCAGCCACACCTGCAAAGCAAAGTTGTGTCCACCTTTTTCAAAACTGATACTAAAACAATATTTGTTTCTTGGCCCTGGGAATATAAACATGTTCTCTCAACAAACCATTTTTCATTTACTAAAAGATGTCAGCAGTGTTTTCCTGATTCCCCAAAAAGGTCAGGAAATATTTTGTTGTTGTTGTTTTTCAAGCTAAACAAGACCAAAGAAAAATCTGAACAACTTTTTGATTCTCAACACTTCTAAGAACTGATATCCAGTCTTAGCCTGGTTTCAAATCACTAATTAATACCCTCATTGAATTATTCACTGAATTCAATACAAAGAAGTACATTGAAATGGAAATTCAGTCTCATTATCAGGCTGACCCAGTCCTGAAATTCACTGGCAATAATGAAGCATAAATGGGCTACAGAAAACTGAACATTGCTTTTATGTGTAGCAGACAGGAAGCTGAATGTCCAGGTGTTTGTGTTGAACAGTTACAGAAGCCCTGAGAGACACGAGTGAAAGAATTTTTGGTGATTCATTTTCTAAGTTTGGTCTCAATTGATTTCTCTACTATGTTTAGGATTTAAGAAGAGGTGGAAGGGGGAGAGTTGGCACAGGCCCTCAGTCATGGTGATGGGGACTTTTACCCCCTTATGCCTGGGATATTTTACTAATAAAGTTTTTAAAAAAGCTAGATTAGTGCTGATTAAAATATATCTCTAGCCAAAAGAAAGACATGACAGAGTGCATGAAGAAATTAAAAAACTCACTTGAAAGAAAACATGAATGATTTTAGTCCCATTTAAAACATGGGGAATTGGTGCACTCCAGCCTCATGTGGCTGAAATGAGTATTACAACAACAAACTCTTAAGAAATTTAAAAAACAAATTGCCTACCAAACCTTTTTTCACAAGTAACCTAGAAAGTTGATCCTTGCAGAACTTTTTTTTCCAGTGGTTTCACAGATGAAAGTAAAAACACGGAACTTGGAAAGATAATCCTGGCAACAAACTTTATCCCACCTATTCTCAAGTCATACACACGAGAGAAAACAATTTAGATCAGACTTAGAAAATGTATCTCCAGATTGTTTTTCAATTTCTCACTTGACTCTCAGGGCTCCTGTAAATACCAGTAGTGCCAGTTTAATTAAAAACGTGGAATGGAGATGTGGGGAGAGTTTAAAAACAGCTCTTCACTACTTTCAGATTTTCCAAACAGCACTTCTCTCTGAGACTTTAACACCAGTGACTTGTCTTAACATTTATTTATCATTTGTTAGAATAAAGCTGTGGAACATTTTGGATTTTTAAGAGATGAATCACCAAGTTGTGTCTGTACTTGATGGGATCAGTGCGGACGGTCTGACGCAACAGAAGATAAGAAACAGAAACTGCTGTTTCACTTGTAACTCACACCGCTCTGTATGTAATGGTTTCGTCGAAGAACATTGTTTCTCTGACCGAGCACTTCCTGTCTGTCCTCAGATGGATGGATGACGGCATCGTGCGCGACATCACGCCGCGGCTCATCGGCGACAGGCCCAACACGTACACCTACACCAAAGCCCTGGCCGAGTACGTGGTGCAGCAGGAACAAGACAAGCTCAACATCGCCATCATCAGACCCTCCATAGTGGGCGCCAGCTGGCAGGAGCCGTTCCCTGTGAGTCCGCTGAGTGTTTTACTCTCCCAGAGCTAGAGAGATATACGTCTGGCTGTGTGGTAAATGATAACCAGCACGTTTGAGTGACTCGGGTCACGTTGTCTTGACCCCCTGCTCATTTTATGTCCTGTCACAGTAAAACGAATGGAAATAAGGTACTGATTGACATGATCCTTTGCAGGTCAGCGTCGCGCCAGTGTAGGGTTTATCTGAAGCGATCAAGCATTAAAGCACACGGGTTAAAGGTGGAGTCAGGGATTCTGGAGAAAAACTGACAATAGTAGTAGATATAGTATTTTATTTCAGTCCTTAATAACAGTAAATAACAACAAGGCTTTAAAAGTTAAAAAAAAAAAGAAGAGAGAACCCAAAAATATAGACTGAAATGACGTAGGGCTGAAGGTCAAGCTGATTATACCTACCCCTTTTTACTTAGCATATTCTCAGAAATAACTCATCCACCACTAGGTTTAGGTTATACAAAAAAAGTTAAAGGAAATGAGCTCAGCACCCAAACAAATACATCCTCCTGTTAGCACCCCCAAATTTATTAGTAACTGGGCTAGTGCAACATGGTGGATTCCAAAATATAATAAATAAAACAAACCATCACAAAATGTTTCTCCTCCAGAGCTCAGTGACTAAAAAGTTAATCTTAAATTATGTAACAAGTTAGTTTTTGTCTCACTCCCTCTTGACTTTAGCGGTTTGTTTACTTTCCTCACTTTCATTTCTCATCTTGTGCGCTGAGCTGAATTGCCAATCAGAGTGATTTCATTCACCGACAGGCTCCGCTGTCTCTGACGACGGGGAAAAAACAAAAATAACGGTGCAGGACACATTGCAGGGACTAGGGCAAAAGATGCTCACCAATGGCCAACTGGCATCTATTTTTTGTTCTCAGTTTTTATTAGTTTCAGTATCAGATTTAGTTTATCAGGGACAAAATATAAGAAGTTCAGAATATGTGTTACAATACAAACACACTTTGTGAAGGCAGTCGACATCCCAGTCTCAGTAAACCAAATTGACAAAGACTACAACTGCAGACATTACCTGTATATTTTTTAGTTTAGTTTTGTAGCTACATAGTATCATTTCAGCTAGTTTCCATTTTTAATTCTTCAGTCTAGTTTTTAATTCAGTTAGCTTAAATGTTTTTTTCACACTCAGTTGAAGTTTTTAGTTTAGTTTTAGCTGACTGTTTTAATCTTTGGCTGCAGACTTGTGTGATTCAACCAAGTCGCCTGCAGTCGACTCGAACAGCTGCTGGGGTTGGAGAGCTGAGGGCAGAGAGGAGGGCTGAAACGGGACACTGAGGGCGGAGAATCCCTGACGTGCTGAATGTGACATTGACTGTGTGAAGTTGAGGAGTGCAGAGAAGTTCATGTAAAGGCCAGAAGACTTAAAGTGTGAAAGTTGAACTTTGCATCACTTCCAAGATTTAAGCTGCTTTCAGCCAAGCTGCGTGTGCTGCAGGCGCCCCGACAACTTCAACATTTGCATTTCACATAGCTGAGGATTTGAATTACTTTGCACTTCCTGCAGGAAGCAAATATGAAATATCAGCCGCTGTTTCAGCTGTGATCTTTACATAACGAAGCATTTTTGTGATCGGCAATTGAGAGGAACAGTTAGTCCAAAACGTCATTTTTCAACCCTGTTATATTCAACAAGTGTGACCCTGGTTTTTGTTTCCTTCAGTGAACTGTACATCTACAGAAATAGACATAACAGGTGAAAAGAAGGACACCAGGCTGAACCATGTACAAATACGTACAATAGAAGACTAAAGGTGGAGAATGTGAGGAGTACGATCTTCCTACTCTCTGGATTTAGTGTGATTTATGCTGACTACACAGCAAGACCTTGAAAAGAATTTTTAAGACTAAATTCTGACCCTGTCACATTTTAGTTTTTAGTCACGCACAATAAGATTTTGCAAAGACTGGGGATCTTCAGAGATTATTTCCCATCCTGCCCCTGGTGGAAAATAATAGTTCAACAGTCTTGTAAGAACTATGACATATTAATAATTCCTTAAGTTTCTGCAAGAACACGAGATAAAAGGCGTCACGTTCGCAGTATTCTTGTCAATTTTGTATCAATAGAATCCATACAAATAAACTGCCTTTTCAGAAATTTAGATTTCTCACTAAAATAACTGCTGATTGGTGGATCAGATATACACCGAATTAAATACTGTTCACTCCACAACTCCACCAGTTTTTCCTCCTTTTCCACAGCACAAGGGAACCAACACTTGTTCTTCACTCTTTGCATGTCCCAAGATTAGAAACTTACGATAATATTACTTTACTGGTCCATCTACGTCCCAACCCTCACCAATGTCATGAGCTCTGGGTAGTGACTGAAAGAATGAAGAACACACTGGAGGGATTACATATCTCATCTGGCCTGGGGACACCTTGGGGTCTCCCAGGAGGAGCTGGAAAGTGTTGCTGGGTAGAGGGACGTCTGGGGTGCTACAACGTCAAGGCGAGAAAACGACTGACGTAAGACAACTCGAGCCAAATGATTAATGCACCAATTGAGATAAATCTACTGATTTTACTCTGATACTGGACATTTGTCTGCGACAGTGAAATCGCTTGAAAAGGCCGGCATTACACTTTCTGAAGATGCTTTTATCTACGATGCCCATCGTTAATAAATGCCCATAAATCCACTTAGAGATCGTAGAAAAAAATACTCCTTCGAGCTCTCTTGAGATTGTGAGAGGTTTTTGAATCATGGTCATGAGTGTCATTATTTTACGCTGTGTGCATTCAGATGAGAGCGACTCTTTAGATACTGAAGGTCGTTCAGAACCTTACGACGAAACGTATTCTCGTGGAGATTCAGAGATGATGCTGCATAAATGAAATAGCAGAAAAACCCAGGGAAGTCCTTGTTTATCTGGCGTCAGAGAAATGTAGGCCTCGTGTGCACGCTGGGACTCTGACAGCAGTCCCTGGCTCTGTGCTCAGCCTTCAGTTGTAAGCCCGGCCTGGCAGCGACTCTTCAAAAGGCCTCGCTCACGCTTGGCCATGCAATCGCCTTGGCAGCTCGTGCCAGTAGGCGCTGTGAGGCAAGAGGGGGGGAGGGGGATGGTACTGCCTATTTATATGTTTGTGTTCATGTGTGGTGCATTTATAACCACAATATGCATCTAGCTCTGTCAGTTTGTGACTCCATGTCTCAGGAAATCGACCGTTTAACCAACATATATGAGGCAGAATATGAATTCAAAGATGTGTGTGCCACTTCGGCCGGGCATGGAGCCATTAACAGATTGTAGTGCTGCTAAAACCACCTCTCATGCGCTTCATCTGTGCCAGAGCGTATTATTAGACTCAGGACAAGCCTCGGCCTCGACCACATAATGGCTCTCCAGTCCACATGTTGGAAACTGCGGCAGTCTATAACCAGTGGTTTCATCCATATTTAATGTGCTCTAATTGAAGTTGACAATTACTGCTTCCCAGCGTCCCCTGGTCTCCCACCACAGGAAGTAACAGAACCTTCAACAGATGATTCAGCACACAAGAACGTGTACACAACTACATACAGTGTGTGCTGCAGTCAGGATCTGTGACTTCATCTGACTCAAGAGAAGCTCTGAGGATTTACACGTTCTCTGTTCTCATCCTCAGGGTTGGATCGACAACTTCAACGGGCCAAGTGGAGTCTTTATAGCCGTAAGTAACAAATGATGCTCTTAATGGACAGTTTACCCAAAAATCCAAAATACATACGTGTCCTCTTTCTTTCACTTGCGTTTTTATTGAGTTTTCACAGAAGTACTGACTCAGGGTAAATCCCCCAAAACAGGAACATTGGCTAGAAATTTTAGTGATGGAAAAGTTGACATATGTTTTGAGAGTTAAGGAGAATACATTTAAAAAGAACTGGGAAAAATGGGATATTATACATGAGAGAAAGCAGACTCGACTGTGCTCCTTGGATTTTCTGGTGAACTGTCCTCTTAAACCTGAAAGCTTTTTAACACAAAGAAGTTCGGACATTCCTTAAGACTTGTATGTTCCTCTGTTATCAGGCTGGAAAGGGGATCTTGCGCACCATGAGAGCCAACAACGACGCGGTGGCTGACCTGATCCCCGTGGACGTGGTCATCAACCTCACCCTGGCTGCTGGCTGGTACACCGCTGTGCACAGGTCAGTGCCAGGCCCAGTGCTGAAATCTGTGAACCTGGGTCTCTCGCCTCAAAGTCCAGATGAAAAGCCATTTCAAGAGTTTCTAGCTTCAGAGTTGCTGCGTATTTCTGAGTGAGAAAGGAGATGTAGGCCGTGTGTACTGGGAGGCATTTGATTTGATAGCTGAAGAGTGAGCGGTCAAAATAGCAAGGTGTAATGCCAACGGAGTAGTACTGTAGTATCTGTCAGGGAATTTCTTCAAATTTGGCACAAACATTCACTTGGACTTGAGGACAAACTGCTTAGATTTTGATGGTTAAGGGTCAAAGGTCAAGGTCGGTGTGACCTTGCATCTGTCTCATTCTTGTGAACATGGTATCTCAAGAACACCTTTAGGGAATTTCTTTAAATTTGACACAGACATTCACTTTGAACTGTGGACCTTTGACCTGCTGTGGTCAAAGGTCAAGGTCAATGTGACCTCACAACATATGTTTTTGGCCATAACTCAAGAATTCATATGCTGATTATGACAAAATTTCACACAAATGTCTCAGAGGATAAAATACTCAAGTGATGACATTTTATATCCAAAAGATCAAAGGTCAACTTCACTGTGACATCATAATGTTCTGCATAAAACACTTTTCTAGCCATTATTCAACATCATATCTCAGGAACGGAAAGGGAAGCATTTGATCAGATACTAAATTGGTGACACTAATCTTGAGTGCACATCTTGAAACTGTGCTGGTTGATAGATCTTACGTGACATGGATGTAAACTTGACTGGTGTGCCGAGGCATACCTGGCGTCAGTCTAATGTGCATTCTGTTGGACAGAGATTTAAGTTCCAGCATAACATAACATCCATATTGCTTTGTCTGAAGTAATAAAAAGGTTTTACAAGAAAGGGAACTCATGATGAGAGTCCAAGAGTCCAAACTGTGTTAAATCTCAGACTCGCTGTTTGTGCCTTTGGTAAAGTTTAACCACAGGTTTCAAGAGAGGAGCTGGAGAGGAACTCTGTCTACTACTACTAATACTACTACTAATAGCATAAAACAAACAACTCTATTCAAAAGCCAAAAAAATGGGTATTTAAAAGGTTTTGATGGAGGACAATGAGGTGGCTTGTCAGATTCCCAATGGAAAGTTGCTCTACAGTTGTGGAGCCTTTACGGCGAATGCCCTACTGCCCCGTCTAAAGTCTTGCCCGAGGGACTCGTCTTGGGACTGCTAAAAATTAATTTAGCCAGCTGAACGGAAACAATAAAAAAAAAAATGAGTCAGAAAGTCAAATCAGTGCAAAGGAATGGACTATTTGTGGGTCATGACAAGAGTTTTCCTTGGAAATGTCTCACTCACTAATTCGCCAGAACGGGCTGGAGTCAGTTTTCATGCTGGAGAGAATATGGAGGGAAAAGCTGAGCAGACTCCTGTTTGATACGAAATTATAATGGATACAATAAACCTAAAAACTCTGGGTTTGAAACTTGTGACTCCACTCCTCTGAATTCAAGAGGCTAACGTATTATCCCTTAGTTTCTCAGCCCATATTTACACTCACTGGCCACTTTATTAAGTACACCTTGCTAGTGCCAGGTGGGACCCCTTTTGCCTTCAGACCTGCCTTAATTCTTGGTGTCATAGATTCAACACGGTGCTGGAAACATTCCTCAGATAGTTTGGTTCCATATTGACAGGATAGCATCACACAGCTTTTGGGACCATCCTCTGTAAACCCTAGAGATGGTTGTGCGTGAAAATCCCAGTAGATCAGCAGTTTCTGACAGACTAGCCCGTCTGGCACCAACAAACCATGCCACGTTCAAAGTCACTTAAATCACCTTTCTTCCTCATTCTGATGCTCGGTTTGAACCTCAGCAGGTCATCTTGACCATGTCTATATGTCTAAATGCATTGAGTTGCTGCCATTGTTGTTGCGGCCATTTGCGTTAACGAGCAGTTGAACAGGTGTACCTAATAAAGTGGCCAGTGAGTGTATATTGAAGGTCTGCATGTGTCGTCTCGGAGTAATATCACCTCCAGAATGACCTGCATTTTAAAGCTCTTCTAGTCTCACAGCTTCCTCCTCGCACAGTCCAGGAAATATTGACTAATATGTATTTTTATTGTCATTATTATGACCTCCTTCTCCCACTCCTTGCAGACCTAAAGCAGCTCTGGTGTACAACTGCACGACCGGCGGCATCAACCCGTTCCACTGGGGAGAGATTGGTACGTACATTGTTTGTTGTCTTGCTAAAAGGTAATACAAACCTGTCACTGCAGGCGGATATTTATAGAGCTGTTTTGTCTGCGCCTGCTTGGCATCCCGCAATATTGCTGTCCCGTTCATCATCACAAATCAATACTCCTGTGTTGTGACATAACCTCTCTGTGATGTGGTTAAGTTGAGCTGCTTGTGGTCGGGGCTCTTGTGGAGAGCGTCTGCCACCTGCTGGAAACAGACAGAAGATGGGTATCACATGTGGAGGGTGTTAGTGGGATACTCAACACCTTTTCCTTTCATTTATAGGCAGCCTCAGGTGTATTATCTTATTCTTCAGAGCAAGGACAAAACAGGTTTTCAGTTTGAAATCATAACCGCAATTATTTTCAGGTTTTGGCCATTGGACATCCTCCCAGTTAAAATGTTTTTTAGTTTTGTGCTCTGCCCCTCAGCCATCTTTTCTTTTTCTACTCTTAAAATTAATCATTGCATTTGCATTTTTATGCAACATTTAACCTTTTCCTTTTAGGTTTAAAGAGGCAAGGTGACATTAATTTGCATTAAAAATAACTTGCATTGAGAAAAGCAAAAAGTGCCATGAAGTTTGGTGCAGATTAAATGTGAGAATGAATCCTACCAACTTTGGTGACACATTAAAGGTAAAGTTTGTTGTTTTTCAACCTAAAGATAGACAATAAAATCCTTTTTGTTTAACCAGAAACAGCCCTGAAATCACCATCGCCAAACCCACCAGACTCCATTTAAATAAACAGTAATTTTAGCGTGTATCGTGCCAACATCTTTTTACGTCAAACTGGGTGAGTTAAGGGTTTATTTCAACCAAACCAGAGTTGGTGATTGTTGGAACAGTGGAAGATGAATCAAAATGGCTTTTATGAGTTTTATTTTGTTTCCGTCGTCTTTGGGTGAAGTGTGTTTTAGGGTTATAAAAATGACTGTTTTTTTAAATGGAGTCTGGTGGGTTTGATGGCAGCAATTTTTGGGCTGTTTCTGGTTAAACAAAATGTATGTTACTCTTTAATAAAAAGGTCTATCTCTGTGGGGATCCTTTCCATAAACTGTCAGACAATTAATATCACAATCTGAGCCTGTCATTGGCAAAAACAGGCACTTTTAAATTGGCGGTGCGAACATGCTGCGAGTGGTTACATTTCAGTCTGTTTCGCAGCCGCCAGCGGCAGCAGTCTCACTTAATAGTGAACCAGTTTCAAGAATCATTGTATCTATTAGTCACTTAAACTAAAAAAAAAAAATGAGAAAATGGAGTCCAGGTTGAAAAATTACGAAGCAACCCTTCAACTTTTGTCATTGGTTGACATCTAACGAAACATTGCAACAACTTGTTGCAGATATTAGTCACCTGCAGCTCAACATGTTGAATCGCCGGCGGCTGGTTTTAGAACGTAAAGCACGTCACCTGATTCAACAGCCAATCGGCTTGTAGTGAAGTTCGCTGGTCAAGTCAAAGTGACTGCCAACGCGTTAGCTTGCTGCAGCCCTCTGTTTCCGTCCTCGCGTATGCAGGTGTCAGACGGTGGGTCGCTGATGCTGCTCGCTGCACACACACATTCTCATTAACTGGTTAATTGGTGCTGCTTACTTACATTATCGAGGCGTATTTTTTATGAATACAGTCAATCTGATGCTTGTTTTTTTGCCGTTTCGTCACTACTACAAACACAGCTGTAGCCAGTATCTCACTATCACTATCCTCACTCATATTTTAAGAAGCTACAAATTATATTCAGCCACAAAATAAACCTGAAAAGCTGCAAATCAGAACAGAAGTACAGAGAGTTGTTGCATAGAGATGATACACCATCTCATCTAGTTGCATTGGTGTGAACCGGCAAGTTTTTAGAACGTTGCAGAAAGGCACATTGGAGGTAGGTGCATGTTTCAACTCGTCTCGTTGCAGATGTTTGAGCTGGGCTTTAATCGTTAATTCAGCAGGCAGTATGTCCGTATGTGATTCAGAACACAGCCTTGTTAATGTTGTAATGCAAAAAAATAAGAACATTCTCAACCAAAGAGAGGCCTGATTTCTGACTGATTACGATCGCATGCACATTTTAAAGACAATTTAAAAATGTAATTTCCATGCAGATGTGTTTAGGTGCAGTCAGTATGAACTGATGCTCGTGCTCAGAGCCGTCATGTTGTGTGACAACCGAGGTCACGACAGCAGCGATTAAATTACACATGCAGAGTAGAAGCTCCCGTTGTTTCTGTCCCAGAGGTCGTCAGATACAGTGGGATTAGAGGGCTGTGGATGTCAGGCAGGCGGGATGACACAAGGGACCCTCTCTCTCCCCACTTCCTCTCAGATTAGCAAACATGCACCCTTCACCGAGGAAATTGCTACCAGATGGCTCATGGCGGGATTAGGTCTCATCACAGCAACTCGCTGTTATGAAAGAGGAAGCGTGTGCTCTAATCTCGCCGGCCCGAATGAGAGCAGGAATGAAGCTAATCTAAAAACGCAGTGATGAGAGCAAACAAAACAACGATATAAGATTTTTTTTTTCCCTGGTTATGAAATTCAAAAGGATCCAGCTGCTTGTTGCTGGCAAAGAATTGTGGGTACTGTTGGCTGAATTCTTTCATCACCACGCAGCCAGACCTCAGAGGGCAGCTCAAGGTTAGCGGCAATACTCCGGGCTGCAGGGGGGGCCCGGCCACAGCTGGCTGTCACCTCGGATCTGGTCATCTCGGGCCCCCGTGCAACCGCCACACATCTGTTGCCATGGAAACGCAAGGTGCAAAGGCCTAGTTTGCGTGCTGTGTGTGATGTAATGTCTGTAGTCACATGGCTGCTCTCTGTGTCTATGGATGGCTGCGGCTGGATTCAAGGGAAGAGGAGGAGGAGGAGGAGGAGGAGGATGAGTGGGGGCGGCGGTGCTGCCCAGTGGGGGAAGTCATTGTGTAGCTGCTTTCCGCCTCATATTCCCCCGAGAAGCAGAGCTGGAAAATCATGTTATGATTCAGGCAGGCCGTGGTTCCTGGAAGACGTGATCCTTGTATAGAAGCTGCAGTTTGTTTCGACTAATATGTATTTTTTTATCCTCCTCACTGCACCGTGAGATTTCCACTTCCCCCGCTGACTTTCAGAGCAATGCTGCCCCTAATCTGCGCGTCTCATATATTGGCAACACATTGAAGTCACGGAGCGAAGCGCCTGATTTTCCAAAAAGAAATACTTGGTAATCTTAAACTGTCACAGCTCTGAAGGTGTTTCCAAAATCCTCAAAGTCTCTCGTAACCATCTGGATTAAAAAATGTTGTATCCACTGCACAGTGAATTTAAATTTAACCTAAACCCGCATCCCTACGAGCTAACATAACATGGTACCAGTGGCACTAGATTCATTTGAAAAGCAACAGGAAAAGACTTTTTAACTCCCCCCACAAAGATTTTTAATTGTTCCAAACTACAATGGATTTAAACCTACTTGATACTGTCCAGTGTTGCAAGACTGCTATTTGGACTAGATGTTAATTATCTCTGAGATAAAAACTGTGTCCTGCGCTCACCTTTTTGCAGAGCACCACGTGATGTCATCCTTCAAGAGGAACCCACTGGAGCAGGCTTTCCGCAGGCCCAACGCCAACATCACCTCCAACTACCTGATCAACCAGTACTGGATCCTGGTCAGCCACAAGTTCCCCGCCCTCATCTACGACCTCATCCTGCGCCTCTCTGGGCAGAAGCCGCAGTAAGACTCACAGCTGTCTGTCAAATTTAAGATCTAAAGGAAAGTTTAGCTGTGTAGTAACCTCTGACCAACCGTCTCCCGCTCCAGGATGATGCGCATCTTCAATCGTCTGCACAAGGCCATCAGCCTGCTGGAGTACTTCAGCAGCCAGGACTGGGAGTGGAACTCTGAGAACCTGAACATGCTGATGAGCCAGCTGACACCTGAGGACAGGAAGGTATCCACGTACACGCAAATATTCCACCTCCTAATCAGATTGTTTGATCCAGTTTACTTGAATGAGAGATCTAAAAACCTTACCCCACCACTGAAGACATTATTGCTTCTTCCATTTCTCTAATATAGAGGAAAGAGCGACCACTTTAGGAAATGTTCCCTCTACTCTCTCTCTGTTTTAGTAGTATGAAGGGGTCTGTTGCTCCATCTAGTGGGGCAGAGTGGAATTTCACTTTCAGTAGCTTTGCTTTTGTCTCAGCGCTCTTCTTACCATCTTGTCTATCTTACAGACATTTAACTTTGATGTGCGCCAGCTGAACTGGCCCGAGTACATCGAGAACTACTGCATCGGCACCAAGAAGTACGTCCTGAATGAAGACATGTCCGACATTCCTGCTGCCAGGCAGCATCTGAGGAAGTAAGTCAATGAGAGAATGCAACGTAGATGATTATGACATTTTCTTAAATAGGAATTAAATAGGATTTTCAGGACTTTGGTGATTTGACAACACCATCATACGTCAAAGTAATTTAAGTTACTTCCCAGGGCTGGTTATCACCACTGATTTCCTGAATCGATTCAAGATTGTCCAGATTGGATTCGATTTTTGATTCGATTCCAATCCGAATCAATATTGATTCAATATTATTTATTATTATTTCAGTTACAATACCAATTTCTGCTAGTATGTGAAAGAGATTTTCAGAGAACTAATACTGTCAATTTTATAAGGAATTATTAAAAAAAAATCAGAACAGGATTAAAACTGAATATTAACAGTAATATTAAAACAGCAAAGTCACTATATAAACTCAATAATAAATCATATTCCTGATGTCACAATACTGATCGAAGTTTAGAAAGAATGAAGAGCACATCTATGTGGGAAAAAGCATATATTAAAAGATCAATCTCGGATTTTGTGAATCGATATCAGGTCATTCAAGTGAAGATCAATCTGAATCAAAAGAATCGATTATTTTAACCCAGCCCTATTATTTGCATAAATTTGGTTCAATGGTTAATTTACTGTCTCTGCATTTGCGATGTATGTCTATAAAATGAGTAACACTGGCTTTCTTGTCATTTGAATGCAGCATTGAACATTTTCCTTTAAGGTTTGGGATAATTCTCCTTTATATTTACCCTTTTAAGAGGCAAGACAGATACTAGTTTGCACAAAAGTCAACTTTAAAACATGAAAAAAAAAAAATTAAACAGCAGACAAATTAGTGTTTTTTCTTAATCCCATAACTAACGTATGAAGGCACTGACGATTTTGATGAAACCAGAGAAATTACATCTTAAATCACTCTAAACTACTCACTATTAAACATTAGGGGTCATCCCGATATTCACAGTCAAATCTAATAGAGCTGAAACACCCAATTATACAGTTTGTCCTCTTGACCTCTATAAGAGCTTATTTTATAATAGTAAGTGGTCCATCCAGCGCTGTTTGTTTTGTGTCAGGAGTGTGTGTGTGGGTGCAGCAGTGGTGCTATCCACAGTACAGAAAGGGTGCAGAAGAGATCGATGCTCAGATAAACAGACAGAACACGTCACTGAGTTCAGTTCCTGTTTTGCTTCTGTGGTTGTAAATAGAAAGATGTAAGCTCCAAGCCATAAACGGCTGTTTCTACACGCCTCCCTCCACTGATTTCAACAGAGACCTTTTTTTAAGTACCAAAATAGGATATATGTCACGACTACTCTATGTAAAATTGATTCAGCTGGGAGATTGGCAGTCAAATCAGAGTGCTGCGATCAAATCGAATAATGGACTAATCTGGGTCACCTCTTTTAAACATACCTAACAATAAGAGGAAAGTGTATTCAAAATCATTTCTGAAGAAAATGCAGATATCTTGTTGTGTCTAATAGCGTGCACATCTTCATCATCATTATCTCTGTTTTTAAATCCCTACTTTATGTCCTGTCTGTCCTCTTCCCCAGACTGAGGAACATCCGCTACACCTTCAACACCCTGCTGGTGGTTTTCATCTGGAGGGTGTTTATCGCCCGCTCCCAGATGGCCAGAAACATCTGGTACTTTGTGGTCAGCCTCTGTTTCAAGTTCCTCTCCTACTTCCGCGCATCCAGCACCATAACCAACTGAGTCTTCCTCGCCGCCTCAAACCAGAGACAGCAGCCCTCGCCTTTTAGCTGTCAGCAGGACGTAACATCTGAGACTCTGACCATCCACAAAGGACACTCTAAACCCTCCTCTCGGTGTGGATTAGCTGGGGGCTCTCTACAGGTGGGAGGCTGCAGTTGTGTGAAGCACTCAGAGGGAAGAAAAGAGGTCTACTAGCCATGAATTATTTGTTTAGTTTGGGAAATCTGTCATCAGTACCTGCACTGTCCAGTCACCAGACCCCAGACCCCGTCCAAACAAAAACAAAACAAAGTGTTGTCATTCATTTTGTACCTTCCATTTTCTTCTCAAAGTGGCCAATTATATATGCAACAATAAGCCTTCTGTGTGACCTCCATTTTCTTTTTCCACGCCATCGTTTCCATTCTCTTGAATCTACATTGCCTTGCCTTGTGATGATTTTTTTTCATACTTGAAATACGGCAGTGCTTCACTAGAGGACGATTTCTATAAGATTATTTTGGTTCTCTGTTTTTTACCGTGGGGGTATCCACTTCCTCTCTTTAATACGCAGGTGATTCGGATATCTGTCTGTCTTGCATTACGTGTTATCTACTGCCTTTTTAAGATTACACCCAAAAACTAACTGCTGGTTATCTGTCTCAAGGCCAATCCTCACACTGAGACTCGTAAAAAGCTAAATTCTGACCACTCAAGACAACAGTATCACTACATATTTACCGAAATGTATGGATCTGCCACCTTTCCTGCCGTCGAGGTTATCACTTACTCACTATCACGAACGATAGTGTCAGTATGTCTTTGAACATGAACCTTGTTTGTTTGAATGCTCATCCACTTTTTGCCTGTTTGTACAGCAGTTTGTACTGAAACTAAGTTTACTACTTTTACATCTTTATACTTGCGTCAAAGGCTAGTCTGATATACGTGGTAGACCTTGGCAGTGTATTATATATATATATAAATAAGAGTACATCAGAGTCAAGTTTATTTGTATAGCCCAGTATCACATACTGTACAATGTCTCCAAACAGTTCCCAGTCACCTTTTTATAAGAAGACAAACTCCCCCAGAAACTCCAAAAGGCACTTCAAAAAGGGACCACCCCCTCTCCAGGGGGATGGAAAAGGAGCCATAGGTCAAAATATTCCAAATGAATATTAAGTTAAAATAGTTGGACACACCAGAAACACAAGCCTGTCTACTAGAAATTACATTTGTATGTTATTAACTGCTTTCTTGACAAAGTTGTGGCAACGTAATCACTGCCTACGTTATATTCAGAGACGACGCTTCTTTGAGGTAACGTAGATTTCGCAATGTTGAGGAGGATGGCGGGCAGGAGTGCAGGACCGTGACGCCTGAACTACGGGTTTGTGTCCAGACTTCTATCTTAGGCTTAGGCAACAAAAGCACTCTGGCTAAGGTCAGGAAAAGATGGTGATTGCAGTTTAATGTTAATAAAAATTGAATGCTGCAGTTACTACAATTGAGAGAACACCTTGTCGGTGAACCCTTTGCTGATACGTTCAGTAACATTTTTGCGACTTGCCAGGTACATTAACTCGCAACATTTGCTTATGCTAATAGAAAAAGACATTTTCTCAGCATTATATTTCCCTTTAAAAGGTGCTTTATTTAAATTTGTTATATATAAATGTAACTTCTAGGAGATGGGGATGAAATGAAACGATTGGATTCTAAACGGTCTGATGCTAATATAGTAAATCCAAATAAAAATCCCTAGGAATGGGTCCAGTCAGTTGTTCAAATGTCCAAGATTGTAGGTGTGTGAGGTTGGGGGACCAAGCTTGTGGCGTAGTAGAAGTAGTTTGGTAGACCAGGGGGTGGGGTCACTTGAAAGATGGAGGAGACCAAGCCCCAGTCTGTGCCTGTTACATTTGAGTCATGGTGGTAACCCAGGAGATTGTTTAACCTTTCTTTGAAGGTATTTCTAGAAACCTCAAAGACTCAAACCATCTGGATGAACAAATATTCCAACTGCTGCAAATTAGAAAAGATGAAATAATGTTTCCCAATGCAAACAAAGATAGCAGCCCGCCGGTCACCTGGATAAGAAACGACTTACGACTCCAGGAAATGGGTCTAAAATCTGTTTCATTGTGCAACAGACAGGGCTTTTCATTCATATGGTTAGAGAAGTTCTTGAGGTTTCCAGAAACGCCTTCGGAACAGCAGTTAGTAAGATGGAAATTGATTAGATTTCATTGATACCAATTCCATTATCGATTCTGCCTTTTGGTCCGATGATCGATTTCCTTACTGACTTGTAATGGACGTGCTGCAGTGGCACTTGAGCATCGAGTGACACGATGCATTCCTGGAATTTAAGCCCACGTTATGTAGAGGGATGTCTCAGCATATTGCTGCTGCTTCCTTACTTAAAATTAGTACAAGTACAAACAGCACTGTGGTGATCTTGTTCTAAAAATGAAGCCACGCTTTGACTGTTTCTTTTTCTTCATCATGACTCTTTCTTGTTGCAAGTTTCCAGCAGTTTAGACGTTTGAGTTTAACGTAAAAAAAAAAAAAAAAAACATGCTGGTATTGATAAAAGGAATTGATAAGCTCAGAGGTTGATGAATCGGATAATTTGGAACTGGTTCTCAATTCCCATCCCTAAAAAGTTTAGTAAAATGTGGGTTTTTAAAACATCACAGAGTCTGTTTCATTGAGAAACGGATGGCTACTCCTGCTACTCAAATGTAATTCTAATACATGAGGCACAAACTGGGGCTAGAAGGTGCCATCAGAGCACCCTGCAGATAACAGCAGGCGGTGCTTAAGGATACAACCAAACTTGAGGTGTTTGCCATGTAGGGTTGCAACGGTATGAGATTTTCACGGTACCATAACCGTCTCAGAAAATATCACAGTATTATAGAATTAATATTATTTGTAAGAATGCCCCTAAAGGAATAAAATTGGAAGGATTATTTTTGGTTGAACAAACATTTATTACTATAATTGAAACCATTTTGATAATGTGAAAGTATGTGTAAAAAGTCTCCCCTTTTTAAATAACTAAAATAAAGGGGAACTTCTCCGTCCAGTTGCTTATTTTCCCCCAGTATTGTAGATAACTGTCATTTCTAATATCATTGTATACCTTGAAACTGGTATAGCGCTGCAACCCTAATGCCATGTTAAGGTGAAGGCAGTATTGACTTAAGGTTTCTTTTAGTTCTTGAGGCAGGCCTCAGGATACTGAAGAGGTCATGAGGTCTGTTAAATATGTCTAAGAAAGATTATCTATTGAGGAAGACCATAAAAATGGGCCCCAGAGAAGTCAAAGCTACTGTGGAGATTTCTATACTCTTTCCAATTACACTTGAAAAAGACAACTTAAGTGTCAACTATATGTAAAGAAAAGGCTTTTTCAAACAGCTAGTAAACAGGAAAGAGCTTGGAGCAGTCATTACACTTCATTGCAATATAGAGTTGAGTGTCATCTGCATAAGGGCGAAGATTCATGCTGTCTAACAGAAGAATATTGTGAAAAGTAGTGGACCAAGTATGGAGCCTTGAGGTTCACCATACCTTACCTGACAAAGAGATGGACTACTATTTTTAAGCAAGACAAACTGTGACCTACTTTATGTTAGTCTGGACCTAACTCACAAAAGTGCTGGGTTATAAACAAGGGATTTAAGTCCCTCCCTGTATCACATCCTCGACCCCAGTTTGGAAGATCTGTAAATAGTTAAACTACATATTATTCTTATAGACTACCAAAAACTGTATTTGACTGTTGATTTTTGCTTGGTGAGCATCTTCACAGGATTCCACCACAGAGCTTCCCACTGAGTCTACCAAAAGTGTTAAAGGTGTGACAGACAAGTCTGATTTTTACTAAACAAATGAGAAAACTGTGTACAGTATTGTATGTGTTGCGAGGCTTGACTCTTTGACAGAATACAAATACATAACAGTTATGAATCTATATGGGAGAAAAAGGGACACAACTAAATAAATGTTTATGCAAAGCCCATGTCTGTGTGTAATCATGGTAACTGTCCTCCTGATTTCAGAGGGGGATGATGAACCAAATGTCTGCAGTGGCATAGGCCTGTATGTCGAAATGGTGTCATCAGAATTGTTCTTGCAGAGTTATTGTAATGATGTCGTTACAGAGTTTTGCTCTTCTGTATGTGTGTTTCACGACAAAGTGCTGTCTTTGCTGTTGGGAAAACCAAATGCAGAGCTCTGTTGGTACAGGAAGCCGCAGGTTGGAGCTACTGTTACTGTATGTACGAACAACAGCAACACGTAACCAATGACTTCATCTTACTACTTTCTGGTGTCATTTACAACATGTTTGACCACCTTTATTCCCTGCTCTGACAACACTTCATTCAAAGTCTGCTTGGCAAAACTGAAATAAACTAGAAGAGAAAAACCTGAAGTGTGCTGCAGTCCATTAAACCTTCACCATGTAGCTTCTTTATGAAACCTCAGTTACCAGCCACATTTTCGCTGCAGGGTGGAACTTTTGTCTCCCCCCTCTGGCAATTTCATAAACACTGTCATGATGTATATCTGCAGGTGAGCTTGCTGCATTTTCCCTGTCCCCCAGGTGTTCTCCCTTCAAGTCTTCTCGTGCAAATAAGTGCACGCAGTAATGTGACATCCATGTCTGTGTCTCCGACAAGGAAAAGCTACACAGCTGCTTCAATAATCCTTCCCTTAAATTTCCTTAAGTTCTATTTCTTATGTGCTCCGCCTACTAACGGGCTTCGCTATTGGTTTATTACAATAGCGAGTTACATCCAGGTAACTACTATTTCCTTTTTTTATTTGGAGCCAACAAGCCAGACACTTTTCTTGAATGCGTCTTAGGATAGTATGCCATAGCTTCTGCCATAGACGTCCCTCTCCCCAGCAACGCTTTCCAGCTCCTCCTGGGGGACCCCAAGAAGTTCCCAGGCCAGATAACACATGTAATCCCTCCAACGTGTTCTGGGTCTGCCCCAGGGCCTCCTACCAGTGGGACGTGCCTGAAGCATTTCTAACAGGAGGCGCCCAGGAAGCATCCTGATCAGATGCCTGAACCACCTCAACTGACCCCTTTTAACATGAAGGAGCAGCGGCTCTACTCCGAGCAGCCTCCGGATGTCAGAGCTCTCACCCTATTGCTATTCAAGAAGACTTTGATGACTCTGCAAATTCAGACATTGATAACTCGCCCAATATGCTCCCCTTGCTTGATTGTGGGCTTCTGATAGCCTGAGCTACCTATTGTCGCATCTAAGTATCCTCTCACAAAGAAAAAAAATGTCCAAAGATAGGACGAAAAACTGGTTGGAGGAAGAAAACAAATCATACTTCAAGAGGAATTCAATAAAAGAAAGAACAAACTGAAGATTTAAGTGTTGCCTACACATTAATGCTTTGAAACAAACCTCGCTGGTACATTTCAATTTGTGGATATTTAAATTTTAATGGAGTCAGACAACAACCAATCAGTAGTACAGCAAAACGAAACAGAAATCCAACGACATTTCAGAAGAAATCACAGAAAGGAAATAATGTTTAACACCTTTTCCTAAAGTGCAACAATTTGATGTGAACTTTATTTCAAGTCAAAAGCACAGTGTTTAACAGACAGCTTTGCCTTTTTTTAGGGAAAAAAAACATGACATATTGAAGATGTTTGATGATAGCCAAAAGCCTGGTTGCTTTAAAGCAGCTACTCCTGAGGGACGTCTTCAGCCAACAAAGGAGTCTGGTGATTGTTTAGATTGTTCATCTGGTTGTGAAGCTGCACGTCCTAGAATAGATTGAGCACAGGTAAGTTTATTATATCTGCCTCATGGTGAAGTTTAGACCGAGAAACAATTCCTTTTGATACTACAGCAATGGAGACGTCTGTTTATTAGACAAGGAAACGTATGCTGAATGTGGTAAAGACTCACCTCTCTGGGCCTGTAGACTCCCAGTTTAAGGCGACAGCAGATGACGTCAAAAAAGAAGCCAACAAGCCCATGGAGCATCCCTTTAAAGACAGATGGCACTGAATAGATTAAAGGAATACTTCACCCCCACATGACCATTTCTATGTTTGGTTACTCACCCTGTGTTACATTGAATTTGTGAAGAAAACCTTTTCTTTCTCTAGCATTCCTATGCAGTGAACGAAGAATCCAAAAACAGAAAAGCTGTGATGAACTAAAGTCATAGGGGTCCATGTTTAATAATAGCACAACTATATCAAAACACCAATTTTAGTGCAGTATAATCCAAGTGCCATTTATCCAGTTGTATGCTCAGTACTTCCCAAACAGACAGACCTTTCTAATAGGTGAACTTATCTATGCTCTATCTATGATGCAATCATTTTCTCTGTCTTTGGATTCCAGGGTTCCCACACATTTTCAAGAACAAAATTTCCATACTTTTCCATGACTTTTCAAGGACCCGTGAAAAGTTAAGAAAAAGTTAAGTTTTCGTGTCCTTAATTCAAATACTTTTCAAACATAATTTCAGCTAGCTGGCGTACAGAAAGAGAGAGATAAACCTTGAGAGAAAAAGACAAAACGTAAGCGATGGTAAACAAAACTTTGTCAGACATTGACGCATATTAGAGCTACGTCATGTCGACAGCGACAGAAGTTTATTGAGCCTTTATGTTACATAACATGGAGGGTCATCTACAGGAGATTACTGTAACAATTCCATTATACACAACAAAATTCAAGACTTTTCTAAAACTTTCAATGATTTTTACTAATTTCATGACTTTTCCAGTTTTTGCATGACCGCAGGAACCTTGGGATTCTTCACCTTCATTCATTCTTCATGAAGTTACTTCCTTTACAAAGTATTTAGTTGTTATACTTTAAATTTAAAATCCCAGAACCCAGGGCTTGAAATTAGGTTCAGCTAGACACCACGTTTGTGTTACTTAGTTGCATTTCTTCCTTCTATGTGACAGTGTTTATCTGTAAAATCCCTGTAAAAAAATAAATACATGTGTTTGTAGGTGAAACCAAGACTTACCTGTCGTGGAGAAGATACCCCCAATAATGCCGCACAGTCGCACCAGGAACTGCCACAGTGGCATATGCTGCTCGCTGACTGTCACCATCAGAGAGCTGGTGTCGTACTTGACGAAGATGCCGGACACACCGTGACTGCCTGCTGCGTGGTTGATCACTCGCTCCTAGGAGACAAAAACTATTGCGGTTAGTGTTGCTCCAGGTTTCTCTTAAACTCCTCTCTGTCGGTGTTTCGGTCTTGGGCATTAATCACTGACCCGCTCAGTCACAGAGAACTGGTGTGTGTCTGCAGATATCTTGTACGTGTTCAGTCTGGTTGGAACCACTGTGATAAAGTACTGGAACATCTGGTTATCTGTCGCAAAACACACCAAGGAACAATGTGTGAAACATTGCAATATATTAGGTTTTTACATCAATTTCAAGAAGGAGTAATATGTGTAAGTGCAGCTGGAGACACTCACAATGAAAACTCCATTAGGGCGCTATCTGTAAAAGAAACCTTTCTCCAATAATACCTACTTAGCAGTGATTGTCCAAGGTGAGCTGAGGACAGTCTGAGTCAACTCATGATTCAAGAACGCGTCATTAACTCTGCAGAAACGTCCATCATATGTTTTATCCGCTCCTTTTCCTGGAAACATAGCAGTAACTCACTGTTATAGGTGATTTTCTCGGTGCCGTCCAGAGGATTGATGATGCCTGGTATCTCCTCCCCAAAAGATAAATGGTCTATTCGATGGGAAAAGTTGTACGCTGTAATATAAAAATGAGAGAAAGCTCCGGTTCAATCAAGGCCGCGGAGAATCACTGAGTGAGCTCTGAGTGAACCTGAGAAAAATTAACTCTGCACTTGTACGCCTGTGAATGGCTGGTGTTTAGAGCTGGAGTAGGCAGAAAAAAAACCCTCTGTCCTAAGCCCCTCCCACCAGATGACCACAGGTATACGCACAGGCCCCATATAGTAACCCAGTGTTTCCCACGCATTGATTTATTTAATCTTATGTCCTTGTAGAGTCTTTGCCCCTCAAGAATTAGCTGCTAACCACCCCACAGTCTCTCCGCCTCACTCCCCACCACTGTGGGCTGCAGCTCCAGAGACAGGCTTTCCTTTGGCAGTTCGAATTTAGCCATCACAAACCCCATAGCATTGTAATTTAATGGTACTATTTCATGCAATCAAAGGCGTAAGGATGCGTAAGTGACGTCAACACGGGAAAAGATGGGCACAGGGCCTGGCCGCTGTTGTTCTGTATTATGAGTCGTGTTAATATATTCGACAGAAGACAGTTGCCACCACCTGATTATATTTCTATGTATCACCACAAGCACTGGGTGTCACGGCAGCAGCAGGTCTAAACGGTGTTAAGGCAGCAACAGAAAGTTTGCAGATCCAGCAAGGAGTTGGGGTCACAGCTGGGGTTTGCGCCAGCTGGATTCAAGTTACTGCAGCTGCTGACTGGTGGTCTGTCTCTGGAGTTGCGGCCTGCTCTCCTCCGGTGAGGTGGTCTGTAGTGGCGGAGAGTGAGGCAGAGGAATCACCCTCAAATCACACTGTGATTCGAGGGTCCAGCTAACATTAGCTACATAAATGTGAACCTGAAGCCTTTGGCTCCGGTTAACAGAAAGCTTAACTATTAGCAACATTCTCTATCCATCTCTGAAACACTTTGCCAATACTGTTTATTGTCAGAGACTCTCTTATAGACTCTGTTTTTGTAGTCCGTCGTCCTTTTTTGGGTTGCTTTGCAGTGTTGGCAGTTGTTGCTAATGCAGTGGTTCCCAACTGGTGGGTCGTGGTCTAAAAGTGGATTGCGGGTCCACTCTGAATGGAACGCAAATGACTCTGAAATGTGTCAAGTTTGTGAAAGCACACTTTATTTTGAAGTACAGTGAACTTCCGGCACAGAGTTTTTATTTTGAAGTGCCACTTCCTGCTGTAGAGCGAGTGACTAACCGACAGCTACTTAACAGAGACAGCAAACTAGCTCAACGACAAACGCATGTATGATGCCACTATGGAACCACTGCTCTAAACGATTCTCAGTCACTGAATCAGGATTTCACTGATGGGACGTGAACTCGCATCTGCATCTGTACAACAGCCAATAGGAACACTCTCGCTCTGAAATGACCTGTAAATGGCCAAAGTCTCCCATCACAGCGTAGATTTTCTAAAGCCTAAAACAGAACCAAGAGAAGGTGCAGAAGTCTAGTGTTCTCTCAGTTCACTTATGCACAAAGTTTGTAATAGGATTTTTGCCCAGCGACACCAAAATAAAACTGCCTACCCCAGCTTTAAAGCTCCTCTACAGATCAGTCATAAAATAAAATATGAATGAGGAAGAAAACTGAGTGTGATTACTAATAACATGTCTAAAAATGCAGCATTTAATAATATCAATGATGTAAAAACCGGCTTTCATACTCAGTAAATTGCCCCAGAGGAAGAACAAACATCTGTCGTCTCTCCCTTTTTTTTTCTTCCAAATTTAGCAGTCATAATTTTGTTTGCACCCTGAGCAGATTACTATTTAAAAAAAAAAAAAAAATCAAAGACAACAGCTGCAAGCATAATTAGGAAAACAGTTACATACTCTCGTGGCTCACAAAAGCTGCGATATGGGCATGACCCTGGGGATGGTGAATGGGCCTGAGGAAGACAAAAGAGGCATTAGAGGAGGCTCTCTGTAATTATGTTCATTTTTAAATTACACAAATTCTACAGCTGGATCGTGGTCGGGAATTATTGAACGACCTCTGGTTACATCTGCCAGCACCTTTTTCACCTTTCCTCTATGTTCTTACTTTCCCACAGTGATGTGTAGATTTCCTGCCACCTTGTTGACGTAGACGTGCCCGTGTATCCTGCAAGCGTCAATCGGCTCCACAGAGCCATCCTCCCTACACACACACACACACACACATGCAATTATTGAGCATGTATTTATGACATTTCCATCATAAACGGATGCAGAGAAGACACAAATTGGTGCATAAAACATGACCAGAATGCAGGAAATTAAATGTTTGATGCTTAAAATTTGCTGGGCAAACACCACGTTCCATGTGTCTCACCCCAGTGTTGATATAAACCTACGCTTTCGGTGTAGAGAACCAAACTTTCTTTGCATTTTGTAATATTAATGAAGAAATACACGAGATAGTTTAGAGAACAGCATGTTTGCATGTATGTAACTGTATCTGACCGTGGGGGCAGGGCAGTGGGACCTCCTTTGAGGAGAGTTTTGTAAAGGACTTCCTGGAGAGCATGTTCCTCTCTCAGCCTGTTCTGTATGAGCAGCAGCGTCCTGAGGGCAAAAGACAGGTTGGTGACATGTGAGACAAACTACATCTGGAATGTAACGATGCAAGTTTGACTGCTGACACCTGAGCGCGTCAGAAACAACTACTAACACAGTCTTTCACAGGACAAGGAAATTTGAGGGTCAAAATCTCCAAGTATTCCCACATAGTTTTTAGAACTTAAGTTTCAACTTTCAATGGTCACAAAAAAATCTTCAGTGTACGTGCAAGTTTTATCACCTTTTTGTCCCTTTTTTAAAGGTTTTTTAAAAGTTGATGCACAGGATGATCATTTGTTACGTCGAATTTCTTTCCTTTGCTTTTCTTGCATGCCTCCACGGTGAACGAAGAATCCAAAAACAGAGAAAATTCTTGATGAATTCGAGTAAAGTTTGACAGCAGCAAAACTACATAAAATCATCCCTTTCCTCTCACACAGCTTGCGCAGTATAATCCAATTCCCATTCACCCACTAGTATGCTCAGTACCTCACAACCTTTTATGACTAACGGTGAGACTTATCTAAGCTCTCTTCAAAGCCAGACTCCATTGACAAAAACAGTGATTTTACCTCACTGAACACAGGAGCTGCTGGTCTACTGCTGCCTCGATCAGTTAGTTTGTTTGTGTTATTGTTCGACTTTGGTATTTTAAAGGACCAAAGTCACACAATTTCACAAACCAACAGTCAAACAAAGCAGTGGTAGGCGAGCAGCTTCTGTGTTTAGTGAGGTAAAATTACTGTTTTTGTCAATGGAGTCTGGTTTTGAAGAGAGCTTAGATAAGTTTCACTTTCCACTCAGTTCCCCGTTGATAATGTCTGTCTGTTTGTGAAGTACTGAGCACACGACTGGATAAACGGATGTCTTTACATAGCTGAGCTGTTATTAAACACGGACCCCAATGACTTCAATTCATCAAGGATTTTCTCAGTTTTTGGATTCTTCGTTCATCTTGGAGGCAATGTGACAAAAACAAAGTATTCCTCACAAATTCAACGTAACATGCAAATAATCAATTTGTGGGTTGAGTATTCTGTATTACGGTCTTAAAATGACAATCAGAATTGAAAAATAAACTAATTAAATCTAATATAGTTTCGCATCCTACAAGAAAACAGTGCAACATTTAACCAGGGGTCGGCAACCTTTACTATCAAAAGAGCCATTTTTGACCAAAAACATTTTTTAAGGATCTGTCAGGAGCCACAAAACATGTATGAACCTTATGGTAATAATGCCGATTAAGTCCAAATTAGCCTATCAACAGTAAAAACAATATGTTTACAAGATGGCTCCTCTCCTCTGATTTGTTGGTACTTAAACTTTGCAGCATTGGCAGTGAACAAATCTGTACTTTCCTCTGAGACTTTTACTTTTATGGATTTGGAATCCATTGCTAGCCTGGCTAGGGAGGCTAAAGATTAGCCACAGCTGTTGAGGTTTGGCCAGATTTAGAGGAAAAAGGCACCAGGCCGCAGACATATGACACACATTTTAGCTGACGAAATGTTGTTTTTGCTTTTGTTTTTTTTTGTTGTCAAAGCCACAGGGAGCCAATGGAGAGAGGCTAAAAAGCCGCAGGTTGCTTCCCCCTAAATTTCAACTTGAAAACATGAAACACTTGACTACGCAGAAGCCTTTGAATTAAATTAGATACTTTCAGACATTACGAGACATTTTTAGTTCTTGTCTTTTGTCACAGTGTCTCGCTGCATAATCTCATGAGACCTTACCTTTGCCACAGTCTCTGCTGTGGAGTCAGTTCAAAAATAACCTGGAACAAACAAAGACGAGAGATGCATCTCTGAAAGCAGCTGGAAGCAAAATTCAATTTGACCCTTAATGAATTAAACCTGAGAGCTAACGTTTGGAGACATGCTTCACTCACAGGCTCGTACTGGAGGCCGTTAGACGTGATCATGGTCTCAGCCAGGTCCAGAATATCTGCGCCAACATCTGCAGCCACAGACACAAAATGCAACTGACATATGTGCACAGACATTTATCGACATGCATGACAAAGAAGTGGGGATACTCACGCTGGCATTTCATGGCGACTGTGATGTCGATGTTTATTCTCAGTTTACTGTAAATGAAAAGAATCATATCAGCTTTGCAGTTGTTTCCTGTCATATACTGTAAATATAAGTGTGTTTGTGAAAGCAAGCTCACCTGGAGAAATCCTTGTCAACCTCATATTCATACTTCATCCACGTGTCTCTATAAACAAAGAACTCCAAGATGGCCAGAAGAGCCATGGCCCCAAACGCTATCAGCGACACTGTGGGTGAGACGCACAGGGTGGTTACTGTTACTCATGTATTTCCTGTCTTGTTGTGTATGTTTTCAGAGGAGCGTTCACCCACCTGTTCCTCCTGACGCCGACGTCTCCACGTAGCTCTCTGACACTTTGGGGAAGGCGTCCAGCTCCCTCACCAAGCTCAGGGCCTTCCTCCGTGACAGACGCCTCATCTTCAGGTTCAGGGTTCAGCTCTCCACCTCCTCCATCACCAATAAAATACAGAGCATCCATCAGTGTTGCATTCAGGACCCCAGTCTGAAGTCTGTTACAGATTCTATTGTACTGAAGCTGCTGGTTGAAAATATTTTGCACAGTGTTTAATATCTGTAAGTACAGTCAGACAACTATATTCTGGTCGGGGTGAAAAGCCTGAAGCAGCTAGTGGCCGTTTAACTTGCTCCTAAAATCTTGCACCTCTTCGCCTCGTCATCTAGTGGGCCAGATCAGACCCGTTGGCTGTATGTTTGATACCTCTTGATCTAAAGAATAAAGCAAAACATTTGAATTGTTGAATCTGGACTAGCTGACTAGTCTGACTGAAACTTAACAGAGGGCCACGGGCTAAAAGCAAACACCTGCAGCACTGTATTATATTGCTTGGATGAAAAGTGATATCAGGATCCAAAGTTCACTTCACTGACTTGCCATTTGTCCGTGTGCCACCGTCTCTGCCTCTTCATTTTTTTTATTACCTCACTCAAACTGACCTCCTGTAGAAAGGGTCTGCCCACCGAGCTCAGATTATGATGAAAAAATTAATAATAATTAGGGTTCCTACAAATTTAAAGAATGGTTTTACCTTACAAAAATAAAACAACATGAAGAGGGATTTATGTTAGAATTTTTAAATTAGTTAAAAAAAAAATCATTAGAAAGATCTGGACCATAATAACGATAATAACAATAATTATTATTATAATTATAATTATAAGAATAAGAATAATTATTATTATTATCATTATTATTATATAATATATTAATGATTATATTATTATTATAAATATTTTAAATTTGTAAAAATAATAATAATATAATCATTAATATATTATAATATTTAGTAAAATAATAATATATCAATATAATTATTATTCTACTAATTATGGTAATATATTAATGGTTTATGTTATTATAAATATTTTAAATTTGTAAAAAAAATTAATAATATATAATAATAATATAATAATAATAATATAATAAATAATAATAATATATCAATTATCGTATTATTATTATAAATATTTTAAATTTGTTACAATAATAATAATAAATATTCTTCTCTGTTTTCATTATAATTTATTTTTAAAATACATTTATTTTATGTCCATCAAAAATGTGATAATCACACATATTAGGTTTAAAGTCGCACCCATATATCATACTAATGATTTTAACACTGATTCCTTTAGATTTGAGCAATATTGTGTATCATCAGACATGTTGAATATAGCATGCAAAACATAACCGCTGTAAATACCCTTATATAACATATTAATACACTTAACATGTCTGCACAAGCTCTGCTTACTGTTACTACACAGTCGATATAGAGATTATGCTGCAAAGTCCATCACAGTAGCCTCTGAAACAGATAAACATGTTAATGGAGCGACTGTCAGCTTCATCGCTGCACACTAACCTCACCTGCTGTCATGTACTCAGATGTCAGATGTCAGGTGTCGGTGCAGGCTGCAGCACTGCTCAGTTAATGATGTCCGAATACCAGCGCACCATAACACGTCCATGGTGCTGCTGACACACACACACACACACACACACACACACACACACACACACACAGGGGGCGGGCACGCGTCTGTCTTGTTTGGGTAACGCGTGACGTGAGCGAGTGCGCAGCGTGCGCGCACCGCAAGCCGTGAACGCGCAGGGGACAATGTCGGTATTCAGCCAGGAGGTGGCGCTTTAACTTAATATTAAAAGTGTATCGCCTTCATGTAGACTCATGTAGTTAGAGATTATAGTATGGTATAATAAAAAACAAAAAATGTAAAACCAAACTTCATTCCATATACAAAGAAATGCTGTCAACACTCTAATAAAACGTATTTAATTGCAATCTAAAAGATTAATATGTAAAAAATAAATAAATGCAAACTTCTATACTGTCATAGAATAGACTTTTAAATGCCGGTGCATCAATGTATATTCATTAATACATATTAGTTAATATTGGAATATTTTGTGTGAAGGTTTTGAGTCAAATTAAGATAACATTTTGGGAGGGTCGTCGTGTTGGTGATGGTTAAATGCAGTGGCACATCTTCCTACAGCTCAAGAGGCTGTAAAGATAAAATAAAAAAAATTAAATTAAATTAAATTAAACAAAAATACAATAAAATGAAATAAAATAAAACAAAAATAAAATAGAATGCAATGAAATAAAACAAAAATAAAATAAAATGCAATGAAATTAAAAAAAATAAATAAATGAAATGAAAAATGAAATAACATAAAATAAGATGAAATGAACTGAAAGGAAAGGAGAAAAATTGTGGTGCACCCTGTCCACTTTTGTGACGAGATTGGCTGCAGACTGACATGGTAGACCCTTGGATTCGGGTATCGTCATTTTTACAAAATTGGAATCGGTAATAAAAGTTCAGAGGAATCAAAACAACAAAAATGGCCAGGTTTTACATCTTTGTTGTTCATTGTTGCCTCTGCTTTCCAGTGTATAAAGATATAGGCCTATTTTGTTTGTTGAAGACAAGAAGAAGATATTGAATTTGTTTACAGTTTGTGCTGCTGAACCACAGATAAGCTTTTTGGATATTTAAATTAAAAAACAAATCTTATGGGACAACTTGGATGCATTCTTTTTTTTTTCTTAATGCTTTGCAAAGTATCGGATCGGACTCAGTATCGAACTCGGTTTCAAAATAAAGGACTTGGTTTCAAAATAAAGGACTCAGTTTCGGACTCAGTTTCAAAATAAAGGACTCAGTATCTGATCGGATGCTAAAAAAAGTGTGATCAGGACATCCCTAAAAGAAATGCTTTCATATCACTAGTAATATTTGTTACCGTTTTAATTTTATTTCGCTCTGAGGCATCCTGATCAGATGCCCGAACCACCTCAACTGACCCCTTTTGACGTGAAGGAACCGCGGCTCTACTCTGAGCTGCCTCCGGATGTCCGAGCTCCTCACCCTATCTCTAAGGCTGAGCCCAGACAACCAACGAAGGGATCTCATTTTGGCCGCTTGTATCCACAATCTCGTTCTTTCGGTCACTACCCAGAGCTCATGACCATAGGCTCAGTGCCCACATCACTGCAGAAGCCGCACCAAACCACCGATCCTCCTTACGCTACATACCCTCTCTCATGAACAAGACCCTGAGATACCTGAACTCCCTTGCTTGAGGCAGTAACTCTCCCCTTACCTGACCCCTGACTTTTGTCATACAGGGACCGTATGGATCATAGCAGCGACACTGGTACCCTGTAATCCTGCAGGTGTTGTGTCGGCATGCTGGGAGCTGTAACTCTCTGATGTGCCGTCTGTCTGAGCAGGATCAAATAAATGATTCATATGTGAAGCCTAATTTTTATACAACTAATATTCACACTGGTTTGAATCAACCAGATGCATGGCTGTTCATCAGCAGTGACACTGACACATCTAAAGAAGCACTGACCTCCACTTATGAGGGATAATTAACTTCCAGGTGTTTAAAGGCATGTGGTAGATCTGCACACCAGACATGAAGTTGCACTGCTCCCATTGACAAGAGAGAAAACCTCATGTGAAGATATGATAATCATCGACTACAACCAACTGGCGCACGCTGCTATTAACACCCTGAGCACAAAGGAGATGTTTACACTCAGCTGCAGGCTGTGAATGCACCAAAGAGAAACCCCAGTTCAGGTCTGCAGATGAACAGGGTGAATCACATGTGTCTTGTGTGCAGTGTGTGCTCGTGAGTCTCTGCATGCACCCAGCCTGCTTGCCTATGCAGAGCAGCACAGATGGGCGTGTGGGGGGATGGGTGCTGTCAGCTCACAGATCAAGCTGTGGGTCGGTGGTCCCATTGCTATTCTCCACACAAGCACGTAGGGCATGTCAGACACGTTCCACGGAGACATACCAGGGCTGGATATTGCCTTTTGGTTATGCTGTGCGGCAGTGTCTGCCATGGGTTAACAATATTATCAGAGGAACTTGGACTCTGCTGAGGAGATGAGTGAGAACATAAGGGAGATAAACTCTGCAACTGTGCAAATATTCTGCTGATAGAGCAGCTCTGGATTATGTGACACAATTATGTTTTTTTTTTTGTCTTTATATCACATCAGCTGCACTTTTAGGTGACTGATAAGTCAGTGCTGATGTTGCACATTTGGAAAGTAGGTGCTTGACGGTCAGACAGTCAGCTAAAACACTTTTTACACATGGCTTAACAACCTATGATGTGTTTTTGCTCATTTTTATCTCCTCAGTTGAACAGTGTATGTTGAGTTAAATGAGAATTTTTAAAGCATTGTTTATTATGGCCTCATTATAACGTAAGACTGAGACTTTTAAATGCCTGTTCATCAGCATTAATTATACTGAAATATTTCGCATAAAGAAGATTTTGAGTCTTGAATTACAATTTAAGATAAAAATAAAATAAAATGAATTAAAAAAAAGTAAAGCAAAATAAAATAAAATAAAGACGTAAAACAAAATAAAATAGAATAAAATGAAAGGAAAAGAAAAGAAAAAGGTAAAACAAAAAATAAATTAAAAAAGCAGAACAAAACTAAATAAAATATGAATAAATAAAAAAGATAAAAAAATAATAAAAAATATTGATAAACATAAAAAATGGTGGAGTGGTGTATGTGGAATTAGAGTGAAACGCACATTAGTTAATGTTATTAGTTATTAGTTATATTGGAATATTTTGTGTGAAGATTTTGAGTGTTAATATAAAAAATAAAATAAAATAATATAAAATAAACAAAAAATAAATAAAGTAACATTAAAATATGAATAAATAAAAAAGATAAAAAAAAATAACAAAAAATATCGATGAACATAAAAAATGGTGAAGTGGTGTATGTGGAGACCATTAGAGTGAAATGCACATTAGTTAATGTTATTAGTTATATTGGAATATTTTGTGTGAAGATTTTGAGTGTTAATATAAAAAAAATAAAATAAAATAATATAAAATAAACAAAAAATAAATAAAGTAACATTAAAATATGAATAAAATAAAAATATAAATACATTTTCAAAATAAACAACGAAAACAAGATTTGCATATAATATATCTTCTTATAATATATTTTTAATTGTTATTTTATTTTTATTTTTTTCATTGACTAAGTGGTAATAATAATGATAATTATAATAATAATGATGATTTGATTTAATTGAATTGAATTCTATTTTATTTTATTTTATTTTATTCTACTCTACTCTACTCTTTTTTATTTTATTTCTTTTCTTTTCTTTTCTTTTTCCAGAGGTGGTGTATGGTGCCAGGGGGGACTGAATGTACTCAGGTTGACACTGGTTAAATGAATGAAAAATTTACATTAAAAAAGTTGAAAGACAATATACACTTTATATTCACATAAAGTTGAGATAATGAATATTACATACAATTTACTCACTGAGGCCAACAAGGCTCAACCTTTTCAGAATCAACTTTATTGGCCTGGGATGCGTGCCCATATATTTTTGTCTCTTTAAATGTACAAACACAGAATACACAACAAAAAAAACACTGCTGTGAACAGAACATTTCCTTTATTTAGCCTCCAAATCATCAGATGTTTCTGATAATAAATCATCGGATTATAATAACACACACACAAAAATGCCCCAAACAATACCATTATGTAATTCCTTTGCTGGAAACAAAAAAAAGTTTGTTTCTATTGTTGGTATGTGCCTCCACAACCAGATGGAAATGAATAATTTGGAAACTGACGTCAGAGGTGGGATCGCCGAGAACGGAGCATCCTCGTGTGCGCTCGGCTCTCCCCTCGGCTGTTTCCGGACGGTGGGTTAAATCCCCGCCCCGCTTCATTCCTGCGTTGTTTGGGGACAGTAGGAAGATGGCGGCGGCCCCGCTGTACTGTGTCTGCCGGCAGCCCTACGATGTGAGCCGGTTTATGATCGAGTGCGACATCTGTAAAGATTGGTTTCACGGCAGGTACGTTGGCTACGATGTCTTGTACAGGTGTGGCTCGTCGGAAGCGACAAACACTGGTTGTTTATTGAAGAAAGGCGACGGCTCTGTGAGCGGTGTTGACTGGTAGCTAACTTAGCTTGCTAGCGCTAGCGCTGGGCGACGGGGGTTTTAAACCGTCTATTGACACGACTTTGCCAAAGAAAGTGGGGCTCCGCTCTCTGAAAATGGCTTTAATTCACCCCATTGTTCCGCCAGTCACGCTACAACACACCACCGTGCTCTTCTCTACCTTACTACGTTGATAACAAACGCTGTTGCCGCAAATATAGCTGATAGCAAATAGTTTTAAATGTGCGGATCTATCAGGGTTGCCGAGCTGTGTCAGTCAAGCTGAGAGATCAAAAGCTCGGCGGGGTCATCGCGACACAGAGACGCTGCACGTATGCAGCTCCTTGCACTCACTTCAGACATGAATCCACTGTTGGTTTTATTGGGATTTAACGAATTAAGATCCAGTTAAACCAGTCGTCGTTCACCACTGTGCGGCTCCGGGCTCGCTATGTGGCTCACTAAGTTAGGATACTCAAGGTAATGGCAACCGCAGCCAACATTTTAAACTTCTTCACACAAGCTACATATCATGCACAACTTCTGTGTGTCTGGACACAATATGTGGGTTATTGTTACACCTGATTTGTTAAGATTCGGTTTTAATACATGCTGATTTTAAGATGTGAACGCAGCTTACGCTTATTTGTATTTTGATGTGTGTATTTTTGTGGTTTACTTTATCAGAAAGCAAATGGGAGAGAACAAGGAGCTTGTTATGGTCGGCCTTTTGATTGACAGCTTGAGAAATTTAAATCCCCCTTTCAGGCAGAGGAGGCACATGGTAGAGGACTCCTAGTGGTGATCAGGGGGATTATTTAAAGGCACCAGGCATACATGAGTCCCATGAACGTGTTTTGTCCTATTTTCTCGTTTTTAATAATGCTGTGGTCTCACAACTGAGATTACAAGTGGGCCAGTGGGGTTGTAGATGCTTTTTGTGATTCATGCTGTGTGTGTGTGTGTGGGTGGCGGCTGTCAAAATCACAATGGGAAATTCACGGTTGTGTAATATAGAATGTTTTTTCTCTGTCTGAGCATGTATGGCAACGTAAAATGTCAGATTTCAGTCATGCATGCCTGAGTTCACACCCGATACTGTCATGAACATCCCACGCTTTGGTGTCAAGATCGTTCTGTACTGTTTTGGAGCGACAGAGTGACCTAGTTATTTGTACTTTTAATTGAATGATAAGGTTTAACCACTTTATCTGGCACTATAAAGCCAGCTGAGGTGGTTATAAGGAAGTCAGGAAGTCAGGCTCCGATTCAGAGAAAGAAATAAAACGTTTTTTCTTTAGGATCAAAAACATGTTTGATAAATATAAGTAGAGGTAACAAGAAAGACCTGATTTTGTCTGTCACTTTTTCCTTTTATCAATGTGGAAATCCATAGGCCGTCTCAGACAAAAGTTAGACATCCCGTTCCTCAGTCCCTTGAATCAGCCTGTGTGGGCGCATCTCCATGGCAACTGTTTATGAATACAATAATCTGTTTTTGCTCGTGTTGAAATGACGGAAGCCATTGCGTAACCACATTAAGAGCGCTGCCAAAAAACTTGGCGGCCAGAATTTGTGGCGTATCGGGAGCCAAAAGAGACTGGCTGGCTGTGTGTCATGTGCCGGCAAGAAAAGGAACAAATGTTGGAGCTTCCCCCATTGATGACTAATAAGCAGATACGCACACACACATAAAGAGGAAAGCTCCAAAACCAGCCACATTTCCTGCCTCTTTCCCACGAGGCTGGCCAGAAGGAAAGGGATATTCTCTGGCTGTGGATGATGGCACGCCGATGGAGTGGAAGGAGAGGAGCTCAACCTCCCGGTGCCTGTTTGTCAGTTCGTTAGCTGAGTTGTTTGTGTGGGGGACTTTGTCTCGCTGCCTGAGTTTCTGGAGAGTGTCCTGTTTTCCATCACCTGTATCTCAGTACACAGAACAGCCTTTAACCAGATGAGGACTTGGGCATGGTTGGCAGAACACTGTGTGGTTTATCTGTTGTGACCAGTGAGGTGAACTGGAAAGCATAAGGAACAATTTTGGTTTAGATAAGATCTTATCTTGCTTTTAAATGCTTGTATTGACACACACGACCCCCGAGTTTAGTGTTGTATCTCACTATATCCAGACACTACTCCCTGGACTATTAGACACCCACATATGAAAGATGGTTTTGTCATTGATGTAAAAGTGAAATGTAGTAAGGATGCACCAATCGTAAGTTTTTTCTTCTCAATATTGATACAGCTCAAGGCAGTATCAAGTAAAAGTAGATCTCTCTTTTTCCCACATATACAGTCTGAATACCTCACTCCATGTAACTTGTTATAATTTTTATGTAGGGTAGAAAATTTGAGTGTGAATTTGATGCAATTGATCAATGCATCACTCAAATGCAGTTGCATACAGAGCTCAATGGTGATGTTGCAGAAGTTAAGTTCCCATTCATATTCTGAATTGAGGTTTTGATTACAAGCCGTAATGTTGCAATCATCAAAGATAGACTCATCACAAGCTACGTGATTGTGAAATGATGGTATATGCTCCTGTAGAAGCCACAAGTCTGTATGATACCAACCTTGTTTTAAGATGTTTAATGTCATGAAGAAGAACTGTGCTACCCACGATGTAGTGCGACAGCGACATCTCTGATTAGTGAAGCTCACAGTTACAATGGAAATGTTTACCACAACCAAGAATGGCAAGTAATGCTACCACTGACACTCTACAGTCATTTACATTACTTTTACCACGGAGCAACCACTAGCTTATGTTAGCTAGCTAGTAGGGCTGGGTATTGGCACGTGATATGTTGTAAGATATCAACCAAAATAGCCCAGACCCAAGTTGTATCAGAATGTCCCCAGTGAAACTTTCTTGCACTGGGAGTGTGTACCCGGACCGTCCCGACTCCCAGAAAACTTTCTGTTGCTGCCATTTCTAGCATGAGCTAACACTGCAGCAGCAGCTAACATCCAGCACCGTGCTGTTAAATGGTCCCAACAAATTCACACTGATGCTGAAATGGCTCTACTTTGTCGTTCAACCCATTAATAACCGTTAGGTAACGTCAGCTGTGTGATGCTAATAGTTAGCCCTGTCACTGTGTATGCCTGACAGATTTTCACAACTATCCCCAGAGCGGGGCGCACACTCAAGCAGCAGCAGCTACGACCCATACAGTCTGTGGTGTGGTAAAGTTGAACATGGTGTAGTTTATGAAATTGGCAGCTCAGCATGCCGAGATGCCACCAAATTGTTCAAAGGTGTGGTGACACTACACACCACTCCATTCATATTATAGGTATTGAATGAAGTACTCTGTTGGTATCGGTATCTAGTGAAGGGATTTGGTACTAGTACTGGTTTTGTAATTTTTAAAACAAAACCCAGCCATACTAGCTAGCTGCTAATCCTATACAGCTGTTAACACATAATATTTGCATAACTTTACCAAGCTATTTTATTCAAACGGCATCACAAATTTATGTTTATTATAATCAAGTGTTATGGTTCTTCACCGTCACGCTCATGGGGAATTAATTCATTCCCAGTTGTTAATGGAACTAGTGGTTTCTATGTACGCAAGCTTGTACCTTTTCTGGTTTCCAATATTTTTTTTGCTCTGAATTAAATGTTTCATGGCAGTCTTCGTGCCAGGCTTAAGCTACAGCTTTTTATATATGTATTTTCTGAAACATCAGTGGAGTCAAGAAATGGGAAATATACTTCTAGGGTCAGAGCTGTTCAAGCTGTGGGCTTTCTTTGTTGAGCTCTACAGGGTTAAATGGTGGTAAATGTAAGCAGTCGCTAGATTAGTCATTGTCATGTGATTTATTGCTGTAGCAGTAGTAAAGTAAACTAAATTATGGCTTGTGTGGAGCTGCACATCAGATTTGATATGTCCATGAATTGTGATATATTGATCACCCAAAGACTGATTCCCCTACTTGAATAGTTTATCCAAAAATGTAAGGAAGGGATTACTATCCACAAGTTTACAAGATTAATGAATTAAGAAATCAAACATATACATAAGTTGAACTATATTTTGGATTTTCCTCTATCCTCTCAATCCACCCAAATTTATCTCTCAGGCCCTAGGTTGGCTACCATTGCCCTGAAGGACTCCTTAACCACCAAAACACACTACTAACTAGAGCCTGTAGTTTGGATTACAAATGTTAGTTTGAACCCTGTTATTTCCCATTTAGAGCCTCACCTAATTACAAGACCTGCTTCTGTAAATGGATTGTGTCCAAGATGCCAATTTACGTCAACGCTGTGCTGGAAATCCTCACTGGGTCACGTCAGATCACAGGGTTTACCCTGCGTAGGTGTCAGGCACTCCAGTCGGCCCGTTGTCTGCTTTAGGTATGGACGGTGGGGGTGTTGATAGACTAGCAGGGCTCAGTGGGACAGAGGGAGTGATTGATGGGCGCTCCGGCTAGCCAAGTTCAATGCACCATCCGTCAACGTCGCACAGATTGTGAGCACACTAAAGAGAGATGGATAGCCTCTACAGAGTGCCTTTTTAAGTATTTACGCTAAGTGGGTGGATGGACGAGAAGGAGAATTCTCCTTTTTTTTAACCGCTGTTGTCCTCAAAAAGCAACATTTTCGTGTCATCTGTTTAGATGTTTTATTAGTTAATTGGCCAAAGTAAAGAGCAGCCTCATAGCTCCTGTTAAAAGCTATGTTTACATTCATTAGCAGGGCTGTCTCTGGGGGCAGGGAAACTGCATTACATTCAGCTTGATCAATGTTGATTAGGGGTCAACAGCCTTGTGTATTGATTAGCAGTCAGATTGAATTATGATATTAAAAGATTAGCTGTTCTGCCATAAAGTAAACTCAGCCCAGAAATATCACTCTGTTTCACTTCATTTGGGAGTAGATTTGGATCTCTATGCGCCATATTGAATCAAAATCAATGGAAAACAGCAATGACTGGCTGAAATGCAATCTTGGACAACTTAATATTGCAGTTAATGTCTTAAGGCTGATTTAAAGTTGTGTGTAGGCTCTACGAAGAGTCTATGCAAGAGGCCAACGCTGTTGTGAGCATTTATAGGTTTGATTCATTCAACTAACACACTTTAAACACACATAAATATTGACTTAATAGCGACGATATTAAACAAAAATACTAAGTTCAACTCCGTTATAACTTGCAAGGTTCACAAACAAAACGCTTGTCCTTTTCACAAGATACGTTTTTCCTGCAAATACGACATACTAGCGTTATTTTTGCAATCCTATGACATTTTACGTTGCCTAAATTAGCATTTAGCTAAATTTTGTTTTACTCATATGAAGCTGGGAACAACAGTGACATTTAACAAAGATAATGTTGCAAAATTCAGCTCAATTATAACTCACAATGTTCACTGACAAAACAACATGCTAATGTTGTTAGCATAAGCCTATGACATTTCCTGTGGCATATATAAGGCCAGTCGACTTTCCTCTACTATGAAGCTAGGATAACTCATGCACAGAATTCAGTTGCTATTTTTTTGGTGTTTTTTTGTCTTATCTGGGAAATAAAGTATATAAAAACTTTGTTTGAGTGAGGGAAAATAATGATAGGAGGTCTGCGTCGCCATGACATGAAGTTATATTTCTGTGTAGATGCACCGTAGGCTACGGTATAGGGTAGGCATCTACACAGAGCCTATGTTGTAGGTCCCTTCTTGACTGATGCATATGTATAAACCCTGCTTTAGTCGTCCTATGTTCACAACAACAAAACCCATTGTAATTTATGATCTATTGAAGAAATGCTCATTGACAAGCGTAGAGGATTGCATCTAAGCCAGTCCATGTGTAGTTGAGTTCAGAACGAGATTGTTGTCTGATGTTTTTCAGCCGCAGACAGTAACAAGACTGAAGGCTTTGTAGCTTTTACAGCGGCACCGGGGGCCTTAAGACAACCATGTTGAAGACATGTGTGAAAGTAGAGCCCCGGTGCTTGGAGCCTCAGCTCAACCTGCACCAAAAACAATTAAGCCGTTAAAACTCCCCGGGGCTCCCTGACGCCCCATAAACAACAAAGTGATCCTCTTTTGTTGTTTACCGGCTGACTACAGAGAGGGCTCCTTCAAGCTCTAGCTGCTGCGGGGATGTTATGTCGCTTTTACGCACAGCTAGCTAAAATGATTTAACCAGCGAGGCCAAAATGACAGATCCCTATCCATCTGTCAGGGCTCAGCGGTTCTTACTGCCGTCCAAGTCCGGCTCTGTTTATGTAAGCTTTGGTTGAGTGCATTAGGAAAAGGGCCGTAGGAGTCAGGTGCTCCTCTGGGGTGGATAAAGATAGCCAGGTGTGTTTAACTGCCCTCATCTCCTCTCTATCTCCATCTCTCCCACCCATCCATTAGGGATCTGCCAGTTCCCTAATGTAGGCGTGTCGCCGCCCCATGTAGAGCGGTTATTTAGAGCTGAAAATAATGGTGATGCCCGCCTCCAGCTTTTGTGTTTCTGCACTGATCATGGAGGACAATGAACCCCTCACAGTGCATGCACTAATGAATAAGCCCTCTCAGTCACACAGGAAGGAGGCCCTTGATGAGAGGAAGTGTAGGGAGAGGGGCTGTTGATGGCAGGGGTTTTAGCCAAGTACACACATCTCCTCTCATTCAGGAAGTTTTGCTTGGTAATCTGCTGCAGTGCCGTCACAGAGTAACCCCAATGTCTCCAGTCTGGCTTTGTTTTTATCTCTGTGAGACATATTGACTGTACTCTGTGTCATCTCTCTCTATCACAATATGCTCTGTCGTAGTCCCGCAACATATGATAACACTGCTGCGTGAAGTTTTACGGTGACATCAGCTCAGTTGTCTCCAATCGTATCCTCGCTCTGATTGCTTTCCGACCAAATGTGGTTCGTGCAAGAACTGTTTGCACTCTTTGCAGTGATGCAATACATCACCAAGTCTGTGCAAGGCAGGAAATACTTGGCCCTCTTTCCCTTTCAGCTGATCCCCCCCCCCCTACCACCCACTCTTATTTTTTACATTCTCTATCTCCACACAGTTTCACCAGCCTCGGTGTCTTGTGGTGTATTAATCATTACAGGTGACACATCAGCTGAGTCAGGCCGGCGTATGTGGCACAGTGCCCTGATTTCCCGCTGTGGCATTACATATAAAGGAAAGTACCAAGTCAGATGAGGACAACAAGGTCACCTCAGCTGAGCTTGCACTGCTCTCACACAGCTCCACCGACCCAGCGGCAGAAAGCTGTGACTCATGCTTTCCCCCAGCGAACAGCCAAATGTGCACCAAGATTCCTGATACATGAGCTCGGCTTAATACAGTGTTATTGTTGGTCATCCGCTTGCTCACGTGCAGGAGCAGGAGCACTTCTTTTTTTGACATTTCCTATTTTTATAGTTCTATCTGTAGTTGTCGGAGGCAAAAAGTACTTTGTATAAAAGATAACCATAAACAAGCCTACTTCACTGCAAATCAAATATTCCATCAGTAACTATAGATATATTTGTTTATTAAGTTACTAAGGGTGATTGTTAGGGCTAAAGGCATGTCCTGATAAAAATCTTGACAGTGATATATGATTGTCTGCATTGCAAACGCTGCCAATAATAACAGGCTGCATGAGGTAAACTGGGGAGAGGCAGCTACTGTTGATATCCTGTTAGTGCACCGGGGTGATTGGGGCCAGCATTCACACAAGCTCACCACTTCCTGATGAGTTAATGGCCCTGGGCTTTATTTCCTTTACAGTTTCCTGCAATTTCTTGCAGATCAAAGCTGATAGCAGGCTGCGGTCAGCTCCCTAACTCCTGCAGTCCTTCACCTTTTCAAAACAGACGATTTGTCAGCCATAAATCCTTCAGTTACACCCTGTGTTGCTGTACTAGAGGGCAAAATTAAGCTTCATTGTCCTGATAATGGTTTGAAGATGGGATATTTGACGTTTAAACTCAGTTTGCATGCAGTTTTGTTGTGGTTGCATGGTCATATTTGTGCATGGACATGGACAAACCAAAGCAAAGACAAAGACAGATTGCTGCAAGAAAATTAGAAACAGTTATTTGCAGGTCAAGTGAGGACACACACTATGATCTCATTAGAAACAGACGTTTTCTTCAAATCTCAAAAAGCACTTTCAAAAGACAATGGGAGCCTGTTGAGCACAGATTTGTGTGTGACCTCTCCGTCACACCACTTAACTAAAAAAATGACCCGTGCACATGCTTGAGTCACACAAACATGCAGCTTGCAGTTTTTGTAACTCTAAATAGCCACTGGTGTCCGTTCACGCTGAATGACAACGTGGTTGCTGTTCATGCTGCTCTGGAATGGGGCTCTGGTATGTAACAGAGGAATGCATGTGTGTTGGTGCCTGCGGTTTGGCTGCTGCAGGACGGTCGGGGGTAGCGGTATGAATGACGCTTTTGCAGATCCAACAACAAACCTCACTATCTGCAGAAGCAGTTGATGCTCTGCCAAGGTTTTGACCTTATTTAGCATTTACGTAATGATGGCAGAAGGGGAAGAACAGGAAAAGCTGCTGTTACTCCAAGAGAGAGCTGCAGGGATGACGTTTCCTTGTAGGCCAACATGTCAACCCAGTTTCCTTGACAGAAAAACCCAGGACTATTGCAGAAAATGAGCTGTGTGTCAAATATAAGTTTAAGATACATGCTTGTTTTGCTCAGTGAGATAATCTTCACAAATTAACACCACTTTTAGGATTCTAGTCGATGCAATCATCAGAAGTAAAAAGCTAATGTTATGCTATAAACAAACAACACCACGGTTGCATTCAACATTGCCACCACCAAAAGGCATTAAAGCCGTGGTCGGTGTGATGATGCTGTGTCGTCTAATTTAGCGCCTTGTTAACAACTTTCTTTTTCAAGATACATTAAAGAGGGCATATAAACTTGTGCAGCAGACCCACCATAACCTACACCATTGTGAACATTTATACTTACGTGGTGGTGTGTCTTTGTCACTCTGCAGTTACACCTCCAAACACTGGTCGGTGGGGGGTTTCTGTGAAGTTCTGTAAAGTTTAGTTGATTCAAAACACACATTAAACACACATTAAACATGGCTTAATAGAGATAATTTCAAACACAAGTACACAAATCAGCTTCACTATAACTTGCAGCGTTCACAGACAAACACTTGTCCTTATCTGGACACATTTTCCCCACAAATACAACATGCTCATGTTATTAGCACAAGCCTATGGCATCTTACAGAAATAGACAGGAAGTCTGCGTGGCCGCAACGTGTAGTTACATTTCTGAAGAGGTGCACGTCAGGCTACGACGTAGGGTACAGCATAAGCTCTGCATCAACGCAAAATGTATAAATCCCGCATTTAAGGCTGACTGATAGAGACTGGGGTATTTACGGATGTGTTTCATGTTGTAGAACAAAACGTGAAAGTCTCTTACGATTGTGTTAACCACAGACCTTATTTCAGGCATCTACCAACAAAAAAACCCCAGTGACTCTAAGGCGAGGAAACCAGAAGTGCAGAAATGCTAACTCATTTTCATATTATAGGACTCATTCCTGCAGCACTCCACTAGCTAGTGTTCATGTTTTATTCCAAGATGGTTCAACACAGTGCTAGCCCCGTAGCTTCATAATTTAAATAGCCAAAATAAGATACTTCATAAGCAGTTTGCTTTGCTGAATTTTCTATTTTGTTTTTGTATTAGCTTTTACTTGGATGGAACTGCCAGCTACAGTGGCCAGATATCCTCAGCTAACTTCTTCTAGAGGCTAATGTGAACATTTTTTCTGACTTGGTTGGTCGCAAATGTGGTTTCAATGATATGATGTGAATGCGGCATCAATCAGGGCCCTCACCTTATTATCGTGCTGTTCTTTCTTAGTGTTCGTTTGTCCCGAACAAATAACCCCAGACATCTACTCTGGTAACACACACAGCATTTGACAGCTTGACATTAGTGATTGTGAGTGTAGCTGTTGCAACTTGTCCAGGTCAGACAAAGAACTCAATGTTGCTCACAAATTAAGTCAGCACTCCGAATTATCTTTTATGGGCAGGATTTTTGTTCAAGGTCTGACACTAATAAGATATGCTGCAGCTGATAACTACCTACTTTTGTAGCATCCCAATTTTGGGGGATTTATTCAGCAAGCCTAGAAATAATTAGACTAACTGGCAACCTATTTGATAATTGATTAAGCCTATAATTTAAGTCATTTTGGTTTAAAAAATTGACTTAAATTCAAGTTATGAAAGCAAAATCTTATAAAGCTTCCTCAAACCTGCTGTGTTTAAACATGCTGGAAGAAGTGTGAGCTTGTTCTGACTGCATCTCCTGTCCGTCTCCAGCTGTGTGCAGGTAGAAGAGCATCATGCTGTGGATATCGATGTTTACCACTGTCCCAACTGTGATGTCGTACACGGACCCTCCCTGAGTGAGTACTGCTGTTTCTCACCAGTGTTGTGTTTCCTTCCTGTCTCTGTCCCATCACGTATCTCATCCATCACACAGTCTCTGTCTCTGCCTTGCATTTACATGTCTAACCCGCTTGCCATTCAGTTTCCCCTCCCACCCCCATCTTCATATGTCTGACTGCTCACAGGGGAAAAGGAACACTCTCCGTGGTGTTAGTCAAGTCTGATGTTTTTTGGGAGGGGGGGATGGGTCAACCTCGGCGAGCCCAGAGGGCAGACATTAGCAGGCTAATTGAATGGTGTTGTAAGCCCTCCACTTTGATTGGACCAGCCCCTCCATCTCCATCTCCATCTCTGAGCTCAGGGGTTGAGTAGTGAATTAATGTCCTCACAAAAAGCGGTGTTGATGTGCGTAATTTACCACTTTGTTGGGAGAGCACGCTTTAAGAGGGCGACGGCATTTAAAACGAAACAACCCCGTGAACCTCTGATGTATTGTTTGTTGCAGTGAAAAAGCGCAACAACCGCCACAGGCATGACTACACAGAGCTGGACGATGGATCGAAGCCGGTGCAGGCCGGCACCCCAGTGTTTGTCAAGGAGCTCCAGAACAGGGCCTTCGCCAGGTGGGTATCAATTCAGATACACGCACATGTGTACCAACCCAACCACTGAAGGTCAAACTTTGTTCATGTATGTTTAATCAGATAAAGATTTCCTCATTGCTGCCTTTCCTCTGCATGGTATGGCACCACTCAACTCAACTGGACTCATTTTTTTTGGTTCTCCACTTGCAAAAGTTGTGGATAGTACCTGGTACTTTATTGGTGTCCCCCAAAAAAACTCTCTCTCTCTCTTGCACAAACCCACCATTTTTGAATAGCCACGCTGCCGTCAGTAGCTACATCATACAATTGACCAAGTACAGACATTGTTGCCATTGAAAGGGTTAAGCAAATGTTGCATTAAAGATCACATCGTGACAGTTTCCTGTGGTGTCACTCTGGCAATCAGCTGAGAACCCCACCTACACTGAGGGGGATTTTGCATTGGGGGAAAAAAAAGGAAGTGGTACTGAAAGTGTTGAGTCAAGCTGAACCATGCAGTGAAAATGAGGCAACAGATCACAGACCTTGCAGTCTTCGCACGATAACGTCATAGTCACTGTAATTGTGATGTGTAGTGCACATTTATAAGTAGGTGGTGTAGCCTATATATATTACAGGTATCTGTGTAGGCTCTGAAGCGATGCCACTACTGCTTATCAAATATAGTTTCTGTCATTTTAGGTTGTTCTCATCACGCTGATGTTTGTTCAAGTGTTTATTTTTGTGATAAGTTTTTTTGTACTTATAACAAGGGGGTTCAATGCAGAGACACAAGTATAGACAGTGCAGGCAGTGTGGTTGCACTGGGGCCTGTGGAGGCTTTTCTCTGATATTTTTGTCATATACAGGTATGCAGTGATGGTTGTTGGGTAGCACGTATGTTGATGTTACCTAGTGTCAAGTCTCTATTTGATCATGTGACAAGACGACATGATGCAGTAGCTAGTTCAGGCACAAACTCTGTCAAGGCTGAGCACATCTGTAAGCAGCAAGCAGTCATGCCTTTTATATATAAAGGTGACAGTAAGCGTTGTGAGTCTGTCTTAATAAAGTGTTCATAGATCAAATTTACTGAGCTCAATATGATCTTGTTTCAGTGGCGAGGAGATCATGATGCAGATGAAGGGCGAGCAGGTGACGACCAGGTACCTGGAGAGACACGGCTTCAGCTACCCCATCGCGGTCACAGAGATGGAGGGCCTGGGACTCAAACTACCAGCTCCTACTTTCTCCGTCAAAGACGTGGAGCAGTATGTGGGTAAGGACGCTTCTTAATGAACGAGCTTTCAAACGGGTGCCGTCGGCTGTATCAGATTTACAATAACACACCAGTGTTTATCCTGTGGGAAGGATGTGGGGATGCACAGTAGCCCCAGTCTCCTTAAAAGCTAATGAAAGCAGCCAACGCCGGCCGGCTAAGTGGCCATCACTGAGCAGGCGCCATCTGTGTGTCAATAAGGACAGGTTTCTAGGTTCATGGGGTTTTAACCCACTTATCAGGCATCAGGCGATGGCTGAATAAGTTCTAAATGAGTGACGGCTAAGCTTTCACTACCCTCTCTATGACCACTACGCTTCCTTATTGAGACGGCCTGCCACTTCCCAGCTCCTATTACAAGCCCATTACCGAGCCCACTGGTGTTTTTATCATTAAGTTCGGATTACAGACACCCCCCCTCCCCCCCCCCTTTCACTTTATCTCTCCCCCCATGCCCTATTGAGCATTAAGCCAAGGCACAGGTGTTGTGACCAGGGACTGAGCGTCGGGTTACGTTTCTTACAGTTAGAAGACAATGGGACAACAGGAGTGAACGCTGATGTGCTCTGTATGTCACGAGAGTCCAAACAGTTGTGTAGCCAACTTAGTGTGTGGCAAGTGATTGGGCCCTGGGGTGGGGCATCGAGGCTTGGTCAGTGGAAGTCTCATGAGTACTGTACTGAGGATTGGTATGATCAAGACACTGAACAAAATATAAATCTGTGACCGGCAGCCATGTTATAATGTATGTAGGACAATATATAGACACATTCTTTGGAGCATACAGCACACTGGGAACAATACTGACACTTGACTTGTATTGAGTTGACTTGACTCAGAATGATTGAGCAATTCCAGCGTTAAATACATGAGTTATTGTCATAAAAGCTGGTTATAGCGTGTACCATAGCACTGAATTCTTGGCCCCATGCATAAGCAGTCTCGACTGGCCCCCCGCCCTTCCTCTCTTGATCCATGTCTCTCTTGCACACATTTTGAAATATTGTTTTTACCAAGTCCGTTTCCTTCATTTATTTCCCTTTTTTGAACCTTGCTTTCATTTTCTAAGGGAAACACATCAGTGTACGTTGGTGCTGGTCAATAAGAGGTCACTCACTCAGCTTGAGCTGCATCTAAAGATGAATGCTAGTGCAGGGGTGGACTAAACCATTTTGCTCCTTAAAGGGTTGACGGGGCCTCAGAGAGCTTCCACTCTTTGTTGTACACAGTTCGGCCTCTCAACTGATATACTCAGTCAGTTTTAATTTAGTTTTGGCGCTAATTACTTACAATTACAACAAAACTGAACTTAACTTTCTAGACTTTTCACATGTGAAAATGTTACTTTATTATATGCATAACAGCAGGAAGTTGTATCTTTTAAGGTGTTTTCCTGATGTTACAGAAATCTACTCTTTGACCGGAAAGATCAAATGTTGCTCCAGGGCAAAACCAACTCCTAATTTCCACAGTCTGCACCAGCGTCTACCCTGATCTGTGCAGCTGACTTAATGTACGTTCAGTGAAAAAGCTCAGCCTGAACCTCTGTATAGAAATACTGGATTTAAGCGTTGGTCTGACCCCGGGCAGATGCTTCATCATTCCAGGCAGACAGTACACATCTGTGAGATCCTGAAACTACCTTTGAAGAAGCTGCTGGTTAACGCTTAAGAAATAATGTTTCGACTTTTCCCATAAGGTTTGTGTAGGAAACGCTATGTGGATGAATTACAGAGTAACGGACGGAGTGTTGAGGTCACAGATGGCTCTGTGATATATGACATGATAATGTAGATGGTACATGCGGTACCCATCCATATATTTAACACCACAGGCTCCCTGCGGATTCTTAAACAGTCCTAAAAGGCATTAATTCAGTTACCTCAAAATAAGGCCTCATGCTGGGTTCAGACTTCATGACATGTTCGTCCATTCGGGCAATCACGATGTCAGATTATGGAGTCAAAAAATCTTGGCTGACAGACTAAGTGTTGGTCCACGGCCAGTCACTGTGGGTTGTCTTTCACAATGTGTGTGATGTCATCACATTATTTGTGTCTTATGTTTATTTTTATTACTGTTATTATTATTTCAGTCCCTATAGGTGTTCATGTCCCAGCCAAACTGTTTTTGTAGCAACGTAAAAAGTTCCATCAGATGGCAAGTCACTGAATCCTTCACAAGAAGTTCCTGCAAATGTTTTACAATGAAGTTTTTAATTTCAAATAAAAATGGATAACAACAGAGGGAAGGAGAAATAAAGGCCTGTGTCTGATGTAGTAGTTTTAAAATGGATCTGGTACCCTCTGCAGTTATTGTGAGTGAAGGCCCAGCCACTATGGTATGTTTTCCTACCCAATCCTTCTGTAAGGTATTATGAAGAATTAACATTCTTTGCTGGCTTGATGCTAATGGCAGGACTCACCTGTGTGCCTCTGCAGTGCCTCTGCTATATCCCGCCAGCATTTTTCCTTTTTACTCTGTGGTGGTAACATCGCTAGAGGAAATATATACTTTTATATAGACTTTTGCTGTAGGAGCCCTGTAATAAGAATGGTGCACTGCCATATTGATGGTAAAGAGCTAATGAGTTAATGATTTTTGGCCACATGTGCATTGGTGATTCACAAGAAAAACACTGTAACTTAAACTGGTTTTAAATTGATTGTATGAGAAACAAGTTCCTGGTCATATTTGCAAGAGTTACCTTAGTGAACGACCTCTTTAACATGGCTGTGTGTTGTAATATATTGCTGTGGGACATCAGGTAGCTCAAGTGTCTCTAGAGCTGGGTGTTTGATTTTGTTTTTTCTCTCGCTGTTGGCTTTGTGAAGCTGGTGTTAGAGCGTGGCGTTGTGTGGTTTCCAGGCAGCTTTGTCTCTCGCTGTGTGACTGACTGCCTTTACTCCAGCTGTTCTCTGTCATCAGACGCTGGCCAGCTGGGCCTTCAGAGGTGTCTGTGAGTGCAAGTGCATGTTTGTGTGTGTGTGTGTGTGTGTGTGTGTGTGTGTGTGTGTGTGTGTGTGTGTGTGTGTGTGTGTGTGTGTGTGTGTGTGTGAGGGGGAGAGAGGGAGAGCACGCAAAGGGGTAATAAAAAAGGTGAGTGGGAGGGGTGTGGGGAAAATACAACAACCAGCTGTCTTGCTGCACACACACACACACTGCACCCGGGTCTTACTTCCGGCCCCATGTGTCACCCGAGTGTGATTTGTAGCGTCCCAACTGTTAGCTGTGTTCGATGAGTTTCAGCTTCTTTTTTCTTTTCTCTTTCAAGCATCTGTTTTCTGTCTCATAGGCATAAACACACCACATGAAGCCTATGCACACACTCTTTCTCACATCTATACGCGGATTTCCTTCTACACTCGAGGTCTCCCACGCTCACATAAACGCACCGGCCGTCTCACCTCCGCCCACTTCTCCTCAGGGACTGCCGGTCCGGACAGATTGACAGATTGGCTCACTCGCCTCGTTGTACAACCCCTCCCCACGCTGCCATATTGGTGCCAGTTTCCCTCAGGGCTTGATCTCAAAAAGCACATGGAGATGCCAGCAGGCCGCTGACCCCAGTAAACCCTCACGCCCACTCAGCAGCCAATTAAAAAGTTGGAGATATTCTTCATTCAAGAGTCACTGACTTCTCCGTCTGATATCATGTGGACTAAACAGTAATTATCTCCCATCTAGGTGGCGACAAAGTCATCGACGTGATAGATGTGGCCCGGCAGGCAGACAGCAAGATGAAGCTCAGCGAGTTTATCAAGTATTTCACCAACCCGGATCGACCCAAGGTCCTCAACCTCATCAGCCTGGAGTTCTCTGACACCAAGTAAGCTGTGCTCCAGTCTGTTCACTCTGCTGGCCGAAGGAGGAGCCTCAGTGAGAGTCAAAGATTCCCAGTAAACACAAGCAGCACCAGTTAGTCAAGTCACACTTCAGAAAACAGTTATGTAAACTTTCTTTGGCAATTATATAACATAGTTAGTAGTCTCAAAGGTCAAAAATGAACTTACACACTAGGGGTGTAACGGTACAAATATTGGTCCTGAACCTTTCGGTACATGATGTTTGGTTCGGTATGAACACTTTTGGCAGCAGACCAGTTGCTGTCCATTAGCTGCAGGATGCTAGTCAGCTTAGCCTGGTTAGCCAGGTTCGTCAAGCTCAGTGTACACTGTTTGTGTCTAACTGTACGTTGACATTGTTCAACGTATCGCCTGAATGAGTCAGATTGGCGGAATAAGACCAAAACAGACGAGTCCTTCTCCCCACAGTGTTCAGGCAGCCTCCCACTGCAGATACAGACTGTGCCAAAGTATTAACAAATACCATTGAGTGTTTATCACTGCGTATATGAGAGCAAACTTGCACACACTGTAACTTACATCGTAGAGAATAGCAAATTAAAAGCATATGGTCAAAGTGCTTGAGTTCTGCAACAATGTGCCTTCATGTGTGCGTATTAATCAATCCATTGTGCCTGATCTGTGAGGGAGCGCAAGCTGCAGTTTGGGAATTACAAACAGAGTCAAAGTGTGTTTATTTATTTTTAATATGCCAGTATTTTAGTGCCTTAAATCTTCCTAAATTCCAGCTACTTCCAGTCAGTAAAACATAATTTCCTATCTCTGCATTTCAGATCAATACTGGATTTTTTTAGGCTGATGCCCGATATTGATATTTGGGAATTTCAGAAAATCTACCAAGGATATATTGACCAATAATACATTTAACGTAACAATATAATAATAAAACCTACCTCTTCATGTGACTTAACACTTAACTGCAATGCTTGAAGAAGAAAAAGATAATTTGTCCATATAATCTGTCTTAAATTTGTTTTAAACATAATCTTAAAAAGGTCTTAAAAAGCATTACATTTAAGTGTCTGATACAGGCAGACACTCTGATTAGGACAGACCTGCTATCAGTAACAGCAGCTTTGTCAAAGTCTAAGCTTTCTTCTCTTCTGCCTCGCTCCAACCACCCACTCAGGATGTCAGAGCTGGTGGAGGTTCCTGACGTGGCTCAGAAGATGTCCTGGGTAGAGAACTACTGGCCGGACGACTCCTTCTTCCCCAAGCCCTTTGTCCAGAAGTACTGCCTTATGGGGGTCAAGGACAGCTACACAGATTTCCACATAGACTTCGGAGGCACCTCTGTCTGGTACCATGTTCTCTGGGTGAGTGCAAATGTAACACGCACCCAGTCACATTAACTCTTTGTTTGTTGTTTAATTTAAAACCATGCAGCCCTTTCATTTGTCAAGCTCAAGTGGTTTTCAGTGTGTTTGTATATACTGAGGTATCTGGGGCAGGCAGCCACGGCTGATTGGCTAACACTTGCTGAAAGGTCACCCCACTTCTCACATCACATCTCTTCATCAAGCAGCTCCGGGGGCAGCGCTGCTGTGCCTGTGCTGATGATCTCACCCTCCCTCTTCCATAAACCAAAGCTGACATTAATATCAAGGTGTCCGTGGGTGGATGTTTGTGGGTGTTTCTAACAGCAGCATCACCATCAGCAGCTGCCACACTCCAACACTCATCCAAGTGTCATTACAGTGCGGTGACTGTTAAACTCCTCTTCATCCGCTCCGCAGGGTGAGAAGATCTTCTACTTGATCAAGCCCACTCCCGCCAACCTTGCACTATATGAGGCATGGAGCTCCTCGCCCAATCAGAGTGAAGTGTTCTTTGGGGACAAAGTGGATAAGTGCTACAAGTGTGTCGTGCCCCAAGGAACCACCCTGCTCATCCCTACAGGTCTGTGGTCATGTTAATGTGTGCATGTGACATGTTGTATGTGGCGCTGTTTATCATCACGACCAAAGCAGCTCTCGTTCTGCTGTTAAGGTGCTTTCACGCCTGTAGTTTGGTTTGTTTGGTGACTGACAGTAGCTCATACACCACTTAACCTCTTCTTAAATCTATATTTGCATTGTCTGGTGTAACGAACATCCCAAGAAAAAACACCTGGTTATGAGTAGTGTTAGTAAAATTGACCATATGTTGTGAATACTGATGAAAAGGTAGAGGTGACTTGTACTGCATCTTTTAACAACAAGCCATTTCAAAGTGCTTTACAAGGCAGTATAAAAAGACAGGTATAAATAGATTTTAAAGGGTAAAATAAGGACACAGCAGAGTCCTTATCATTGAGACTGAATTCATGCCAGTTTAGCACAGTGCCAGGAAGTCCATCGCAGTTTCCACTGAGATCTACTGAGACACTGTTTATGTTTAAGTGGATGTCGTTCCAGACCTTAAAGGGACACTTTGCCAATTTTCAACCAGCTTTGTATCATAATAATGTCGGTGGTTTATATAAATGAGCTATGGAAACTTTCCCTCCATCTTACCAGCGTCCTGATCTCCCTGCTCATCTCTCGCATCTTCCGGCAGACTCCCGCTGGCTGTAGGGCTGCTTGCACTATAAGCCCCTTTTACACTGCCAGATTTTTGGTGAATGTTGGGCCGTTTTACCGGCAAACTGCAAGCGTTTCTACACACAGAGGCGGATTGGCGAGTTAATCCGAGGCACCAAATTTTCCGCCTGTAGGGCAGACATATTGGTGGAACCCTTTAGTATAAACAGACCAAGGCAGCCTTCCACAACAGGAGGGGCTGTTGAAGACTTGCGGGAGGAGCTGTTAATAGGCCCGTTTCCACCGCAGGAACTTCGGGGTAGATTTACGGGGCCGGGGCCGTTGGTGCGTGTCTCCACCGCAGGAACCACCCCCGAAGGACAGAGTTCCGGAACTTTTACAGGGGCTAAAGAAGTCCCTGCTTCGGGGTAGGTACTCAGAACGGCCCCGAAAGACTCCTGGCTGGGGCTTGGGGTTTACTTGGTGCTGATTGGATATACTAAAGACGGGATGTGACGACAACAGAAAGCAACAAAATAGCTGGCATTATTAAAATTCAGCAGACGAAGATTAGCATGTTCATATAGCTTTCGCCGCCATGTAAAAAAAAACTCACTAAATGGCCCGTGAAAAAAATATTCTTTCCAGCGGATATCTTAGTTAAAACATGATTGAGCTAGCAAAGCAGTTTTGTGTTGCTATGTGTGGTATTTATTCAGTTTTGGGAAATCACGATGTCTAGAAAGCATCAGCTGACAGGGACGGCAAACAGCAGCAGCAAGCTAACATCAGGACGTCATCTGTTAAAAGCCTCCCGTTGTCGGATACGACATGAAACTACTCCAGTTAGCTCAATCATGTTGTAACTAAGACATATTTTTTTCACGGCCCATTTAGTGAATTATTACAGACACCGCTATCTAACCTACGTCGCCCCGGTCAAAATAGTCGAGCAACGCTTACGTCACATCCAGAGCCCGTAACTTTACAGGAACCTTCCTCGTACTTCGCTCTCTCAGTGGAGACACGGCGGTTGAGAGGGCCGAATGAGAGGACGTTCCTGTAGTAGTTCCTGTCCCCCAAATAGTACCAGGAACTTCTTCAGTGGAAACGGGCCTAATGACACCACACATGCGAGGAAACAGCTCATAGCAGGAATTAGCGAGCAGCTAGTAGCAAGAGGGAAACACAAACCTGACAGACACTGTAAAGATGAGCAACTGGGGAGACAAGGAATTGCGCGCCCTCCTTGCCCTCGCAAACGAAGAGGCCATTAACCGTCAGATGATGGGGAAGGTGAAGAACGGGGCAACTTACGAGAGAATCACAGAAGGACTGACCAGACGCAGCTTCCCTCCCACGTCACTGGTTACGTCACACGCTGAGCTACACATTTTGTTACTTGCTCACGCCCCCCATTGCCCCGAAAAAGGTGCATTCTGTATAAACAAAAGTAGGTAGGCGGCATTTTGCTGCACTCCCTGATTTTGTTTTTATACTGCCAGTGCTGAAAGAAGACTGATTGGGCTTTCCTGCAAATTTTCAATCTAAAAAGGGCTAAGGATTGTACTTCTGCATGTTTGTATGCCCACCACCATGACACAAATTCTCTCCCTCAAGCTCAACTCAAACTGTAAAACCAGGCAGTCTGAATTTCTCCATCGTCATTAGTTCAAGGTTTAGACAGTTTAATACATTCAGCATCATACTTGTCTTTGGCCATGTCATTGAGCTAGTTTGCTGTCTCTGTCAAGTAACTGTCTGTTATTCAGTCATTCTACAGCAGGAAACGGCACTTCAAAATAAAAACTCTGTGCTGCAAATTCACTGTATTTAAACATACAAACTTGACATGTTTGTGAGCCACTTGCTGTCTCCGACCCACCAGTTGGGAACCACTGCTTTAGTGCACTGTTTGGCTGTAATATGAGAGTTCATGAACAGGGCAGCATACTGTTCCCTGTAAAAAATGGAGCTCAAATGGTAAAACTAAGCAGTTCTGATTAAATATGAACCAATATTCTGTTACTGAGTTTTGGCCTCAGAAACATATTTTAGCTCCGTGTTTCACTATAATTCATGATCCTTTGTTACCAGCTGGCCGCCACATTTTTTCCTGTGTCAGAATACCCAAGCATGCATCACGTCTCCCACCAGTGGGAGCGTTTATAGAGCGCCCCAGAGATGACGTTCGTCTGTAGGCTGACACAGACGTCAGCATTGCCCTGGTTAACTCAGCCAGTGGGACATATCCACTTTTATGGTTTTGAAGCCTCAATGCAACCACCAGAAGTAAAAAGCTAACGTCAGTCTATAAACAAACTACACCACAGTCGCATGACTTAGCATCCTGACCACAACGAGGCTGCAAGGCCGTGTCGGCATGATGACGTTACATAGTCTCATTTAGCCACTTGTTAGCAGCTTAGCTTTTTTAAAACACATCAAAGCTTGAAAATTCATGAGTCATATTGTGTAAACCACAGAGCTTATTTCAGGCGTCTAACCAAAACCCATTTAAAAAAAACAATTGACATTGAGACAAGTGAACCAAAATGCGAGCTCATTCGCAGGTTTTCGGACTCATTCTTGGAGGACTCTGTTAGTCCGGTGCATTCTAGTAGTTGTAGACTTTCTGCCTCGCGAGGAAAAGCAAATGCCACAGCTGTTCTTCTCTTGTTTCTTCGGTCTTGTTGCACCACTTTCAAAGGTATTTGTTCTGTGGACAGTCTAGTTTTATTAAACGAATGTTTCCAACAGTGAAATACTTCTTCAACAAGAGCAGTCTCTGTGCTCGTGTGACTGGAAAACATCAAAACAGTTGTTTAGTGCCAAGAACGTGTTCAGTTGTTGGGGAAAAAAAAGGCTTTTCTATGACTTTGTTTAAAGGGACCGTTCACCCCAAAATCAAAAATACACATTATTCCTCTTACCTGTAGTGCTGTTTATCAATCTAAATCATTTTGGTGATAGCTGACGAGTGTCTTGACCTCGATATTGAAATGTGATTAATTGCTCACCCCTATCGGACAGCTCTAATGTTACGCCACTGTACTTGGTGCCTGACTCCTCTGCACCAACTCAGCTGACCTGTTGTCGGATTTGTTTGTCTTTTCGCATGCATCCAAAAGTAAAAATAATCACGCTTCCCATGGCTCCTGCCAGGAAAATACAGGCTTCTTCTTGAAGGTCCTCTATCATTGCCAAGGGAAAATAACAGAGAGCGAATGTCTTCCTGAGCAACAACCCAAACAGTTCTTAATGATCATAATTGCAATGGAAAAATGAAGGAGAACAGTGCTATTATGTAATAAGATGAAAGTAGAGTTGACTCTGCAGATCACAGCTTCTCCTCTGCACGTGACTCCGTACATTCCTTTAACTAGCGGCGCTGCTGTTGTTAATTAGAAGTAGCGTTCGGAGGGTAAAAAGATGTTTGTGTTTCAGGTCGCTAACTGAATATGACATGCCTTCATTCATCTGAGTGAAGCTAATGTCTCCAGTCGTACCATTATCCATCCATCAGTAGGCTCTCTATAGACTTTGTAAGCCGATAGAGTTTCTTTGCGCAGACAAAGCTCAGTTGAGCCCGTCAACTGCTGGACATCCTCAATCAGTCTCGCAGCCCATGCTTTCTCAGCAGGCTGAAGCAGTGTTGTAAAGGAGAGCTTTTGGCAGAGAGGGTGTGGAGAGGTGGGAATTAAGTGGGGGTCAGAGAGCACAGTAGGTCAGTCAACCAGTGCATTATCAGGCCTGTCTATCAGCCTTACACCACCAACCCCCCCTCCCAGACTCTGCTTTCTCTCACTTTGGGTTGTATAAAGAGAAGTGTTTATCTGAGGGGGAGCACAACGGTGGAATAGACAACCTTATCTTTTTAAAGTCTGACTGTGGGAGGATCAGAAGGTTGTTTTTGCCCCTGCACATGTGTGTCATTTAAGTGCTGTAAATACCCACATGCACGTCACTCTAAGCCACATGTTTAATCAACTGCATTGTACTGAAGTGTAGCTCTTCTCTCTTAAGTGTGGTATTGTTGCATGTCAGTCTGTGGGTAGGTTGTGTAAACTCTCTGTGCTGTGGCGCCCCCTGCAGGCTGGATCCATGCTGTTCTCACCTCTCAGGATTGCATGGCGTTTGGAGGGAACTTCCTTCACAACCTCAATATTGGCATGCAGCTCAGGTAAACAGCTCGTATAGTACAAAGAATCATCTTGATTGTGTTTATTTTAATACAATCTAGAAATAAATGTGCTCTTGTGCTTGTTAGTTTATCACTAAATTGTGTTTCATGTGTTGGTTTGTAGGTGTTATGAAATGGAGCGTCGTCTGAAAACCCCAGACCTCTTCAAGTTTCCATACTTCGAGGCCATCTGTTGGTATGTGGCCAAGAACCTCTTGGAAACGCTAAAAGGTGAGAGTCTAATGTTGATATATAAACACACACACGTGCAGATAAGAACCCACAATATCAGATGTAAAACAGAAAACAACAGGACAGATAACAAGCTGTAAATGTAAAGCAAATCTTTGCTGGGAGCATCTATTCAAATGTATGTAGTTTAATTGTTCAAGACACCATTCAGTCACTGTTCAGTCCCTATGATACCCACTACATGTACACTTCCAACTAAGAAACACAGCTTTGTGACACTGTATTTTTAGATTTTTAAAATGTGTGTCTTACCCTCAAGAAGTAGGGTCATTTTTCTCAATTCACAAAGAAAGATCTTTACAAAAAAATCAAACTAATGGTTTTTGTTTTGAGTTTTTTGGGTCATAAAGCAGTGATTGTTTTAATACAAGAGTTGACCAAATTCACATCACACATTTCAAATATTCGATTATTGTTTTCTTCTGGGTTTAATTAACATCCATTTCATACTTTTTGGCTTTACAGTTTGGGATTTTTCAAAAGTTTTTATTGTGAAGCAAAATTTTAAAAGATGATGAAAGATGATATTACTAGGCTTATATTACATGTAACAAACCTAATTTTAACTAAAAAAGAAACAAACAAATAAAACAATATTTATTCTGCAAATTAATTTAAAAAAGTACAACAATTAAGGAAAATAATAATAATAATAATTATAAAAAGAACAGTAATAAGGGGAAGAAAAATTGTATAACATCATCAGCCAATTGTTCCTCCCTACAAAATTCAAAATCACAAAACCGCCTGGTTGAAAAGAAAGGTGAGTGTCAGCCACAGTTATCTGCCAATGAAAAACATTTCACAGAGTCTAAAACTGTAAAGCCAAAAGAAGATAGACGTGTGTGGCAGTGTATTTTCTGCAGAGACTACCGACGTCTGCCTGTACTTTCTAATTATTTTCCTGTGTTCGGGGTGTTTTCATGTCATTTACAAAAAAGTAGTAACCAGGTGCCAGACCGTAAGCAGCAGGCAACCAAGAGAAAGCTATGAAAATTGTGAACACGGTGCTGCAAAACACCTTGCAAATATAACAAGGCAAAGCATCAAGTGGACAAAGCTCGTACCCAAACGAGTGAATGTGGAGTTGGCTTTTCGTTTTCTCTGGAGAACAAGTTTACAGACAGTAACAGACAATTTCAACATAGTGTACCTTTAAGCATTAGCTTGGGAAAAGTTACAGTGCAAAGCTATAAACATCTCCTCGGTTACTTTAATGATTTCACTTTTAAATTTTCTGTCTGTGATTTGTACAGGTTTAACTCTTATGTATGTTTTCTCCCCTCTCAGAGCTACGAGAGGACAACTGTCCGCCCCCGACCTACCTAGTGGAGGGAGTCAAGGCTTTAATCAGTGCACTGAGGACCTGGTTGAAAAGAGAGGTGAGCGTCGGCCACGGTGTTCTCACGGTCATCTCTGTATATCCGCACCTGCCTCGAATATCTCCAGTGCAGATGGTTATTGTTACACAGTCGTCACTGCAGTTGGTTCTTATCTCCTGGATGTGTGTCAGTGGTCGACAACAGACTCCTTTCTGTTCACCTCTCCTGTCTGAATGTGCTCTGCTGTGGCTTCGCAGGTGACTGAGCCCACCAGTGAGGTACCAGACCATATCAGGCCGAACCATCTCATTAAAGAGCTGACCAAGGAAATCCGCTACCTGGAGGTAAGAGAGGGGACGAGGAGGGAAGGATACAGGAGAGGGTCAGAGTTTTTAACGCAGGTGTTGATGTCTGCTCTGAGAAAAGCTCAAATCCTGAGCTGAGCATTGGTGCTGGTTTTGAATATTTACTGCAACATGTTACAAAAAGCTGTAGAATAATTTTGTAGAGATTATGTTTATTTAGCAGTGGCAGTTATCCACATGCGCATCTAGTCTTTTTTTTTTTACAGGTACTTGTTAACAAAAAGCTGCACAAACAAAACAAAGTACCCACACATTGCTATCTGTGAACAAATTCAAACATGGAAGCTCAGAAGGGCAAAAAAATTCAGATTCACTGTCACAAAAAAGGACGTACATTGAAAAAGCAATAAAATACAAAAGACAGAAGACAGGCTGATGACGCTTTAATTATGGGACAAAAGTAGGCTAAATTCCGCATGGACCACAGTTGACTTGCGAATGTGTCAAGTTTGTAAATAACACAATGTATATGAAGTACACTGAATTTCTGGCACTAGCTTTTATTTTGAAGTGCCTTTTCCTGCTGTCAAGTGAGTGAATAACGGACAGCTACTTGACAGAGACAGCAAACTACCTCAACGTCGTGGCCAAAGGCAAGTATGACGCTACTAAACTTTGTAGACCTTGACTTAATGACTAAGGGGGAATCTGGACCCCTTGGCAGGACCAGTTGGGAACCACTGTCTTAGAGACAGCATATGAAGGATGAATTTTACATTATTATTCAAAAACGTTACATTGAAATAATATGGCATGTTTTACATGAAACCTAAGTTGAAGTTGTTTTCTCATTTTGCCCATTGAATGTATTATTTTGAAAAGCACCGCATCCGTCAGTGGGCCATCACGATAAGAGCATGGGAGAGACTTGATGTTTTCTGCAGTTAGGTGAAAAAAATATGTGCATGTGTTGGCCAGAATGAGTTGAAAAATATTGGATACCTGCAAAAAATCCAATGTTGTGCATCTCTTGAAAATGATAAGAAGAATATACAATCAGGAGTTAGTTTGTGATGAGACTGGATGATTGATGAGAGTCAGTGTGTCAAAGCTTGTTTAGTTTCCAATACAAAATATAATCAAAAGCAAAATGAGCAGCAACTCCTGATGCAGTGGTCCTGTAGTCTGGTATACTGAATAATTTGAGAGGGTAAACCTTTTAGGCTGGAGCCTATCCCTGCTGGGGTTCACCCTGGACAGGTCACCAGACTATCACAGGCCTGACACATAGAGACAGACAACCATTCACACTCACATTCACACCTATGGACAATTTAGAGTCACCAATTAACCTGCATGTCTTTGGACTGTGGGAGGAAGCTGGAGCACCTGGAGGAAACCCACGCTGACACAGGGAGAACATGCAAAGTCTGCACAGAAAGGCTCCCCCACCCTGGGGTTCGAAAAAGGAACCCTCTTGCTGTGAGGCAACAAAGCAAACCACTGCATCACTGTGCCACCTGACTTTTATTTGGACAAAATTTGAGACATTGACAACATGAAATAATGCAAAAAAAGGCACAAAGTAGTGCCAAAAGTTACCAGAATGCAGGAAATTAAGTGTCTGAACCATTGTTTTTTGCATATATTCTGTTTATACGGAAGCTTTGTGCCTTCATTTGAATAAAAATACTTGCCCTGTTTTTCTGAATTAACAAGAATAATGTCTCAAAATTATGAGGAAAGTTTTAATGAAAATAAAAATTCTGAATTAATGAGATTATTATGTGAAAGACAGGGCAGTTGTTTTTTTTTCTTGAGTGAATGCACTGTGCTTCTGTACACTTATACCACTGTGATGTTTTCCTGTTTTGGTTGTTGACTTATGTTACTCAAAGTAAAATAAAATCTTGACTGACCAGACGAAGGATGCACGGCGACGTGTGGTAATGAGGCAGCTTAAAAAATAATAAAACATGAAACAATTCAAACTATTCAAAAATTTTGCATGACACTTGTAAACTTGTAAATTACCGACTCTGATAGAAACTTGACTCCAGTGTGTTTTACTCACGTCAACAGGAGGAGCCAGTCGGTGGTAGCAAGCCAGTGAAATCTCAGGGAAGTGGGTGTGGAGTAGCATCTGGAACGAACGGCTGCCCGGCCACTCGCGCCACACTGGAGAGGCTGTGCCAGGCCCGGCAGGCGAGGAGGGCTGCCAGGCGGCTGAGGGAGCAGCAGCGACAGGCGCCCAAACTGCCCTCCAACCTGGACATCTTGGAGCGGCACACCAGGGAAGTGCTGAAGAGGCTGGAGGTGGGACCGCTGGAGGAGGTGAGCAGTCAGTGTTTACTGACAGTAGTGTAGATGCTCCCTTGGCGTATACATGTGGATTAAAGACGTAATAGACTGAATATTTATTAACTGACGCGGGTCTGTTGTACTCAGGATGCGGCGTTCTGTGCCAAGGTTCGTGGGAAGCTCAACAAAGTGTCAACTGCATCAGCAGCTGCTGCAGAGTCTTTAGATGACAACCACCTACGGCTGATGCTGGTCAACGGCAGAATTATCAGGTGGGAGCTCACGTCTCTCTGGTTAACACAGCTATGTTTGTGCCTCTCATTAAGTGAGGCTCAGTCATCATTTGCACACAATCAGCACAAGAGTCCGAAAGGTACAACAATAAAATTCTTAAATAACATTACGTTTGCCTTTTAAGCAGAAAATATAACAACAGGGGAATTAAGTTGCACAGACAAACCCTAACTTTGATTCGTCACACCACAGTCAAGAGTTTTGATGATGTAAACCCTTTTATTCTACAGTCGAGATTCTCAGTATTTTATGTCAGAGTTACATTTGATTTCATCACTCAAACATGGATGTTTGTGTGTGCAGAGACATGAGGCGGCCAGGCAGCAGCCCGGTGAAGACGGAGGGTGAACGGTCATCTGTCGGCCCACCAAAGATTCGTGTGGACGTGAAGCTGGAGAGGACACAGGACAGTCGAGAGCAGCACAGAACAGTCGAAAAACCCATACACTTCAGTAAGTCACCAGTGACTGTTACTATGATAAATAAACCTTTATGTTAAGCTTTGTAGTGTGTTTACTGTGTAGATGTTTAACACTGACGGTGTGTTCCTGTGTGTTCTCAGGCGGTCTGGAGAGGGTGAAGACTGAACTCAGGGAAGAAGTCTCAGGACACTCCAGTGTGTCAGACGTGGATTCAGACAGTGACTCTCCCACAGGGGTAAATACTGAGCAGCAGCAACAAATGTCATAAACACCGAAGCACATGCGGCTCAAAGATATTGAGATGAATTTGGTTGTTTGGAGTCTTATTACAGCTCCATAGTTAATGTTTCCCTGGTAGTATCAGTGTCTCTTAAAACTGTGTTGTAGGCAAAATGTATTCATGGAAACGCTATAATGTTTATTATTGATTTAAATATGCAGAACAGACAGTAGACGGAGATACAAAGCTACAAATACAGTCCATACTCACAATATAGGCAAGGCCACAATTTAAGATGCAGGCACAGCAATTTAAACGCCAGCTGGTAAGTGATACATTAAATTGTGTGTCGTGCCGGAGTTGTAAATACATCTGCATCTTGTCAATGTAGCGTAAAGCATCGTCGTCGTCGTCGTCGTCGTCGTCTTCTGACGAGGATTCAGAGAGTTCCCAGGATGAAGAGGACGATGAAGAGAGGGGCTCATCTCAGCAGAGAGGCTCAGGGCACACCATAGAGCTGGACCAGTCTGGCCAGAAACTCAGGCACAAACACAAACCACTCAAACGGTGAGAAACACTGTCCCACCACGGCACCACTCAAAACTCAATTATATATTATTTTTATACACACACACACTGAGAGATCGTAAATAAGAAGCCGTGTCTTCTCCCTGCAGAGAACGTCCTACCTCACCCAGCACAGAAGAGGCCATTCAGGGGATGCTGTCCATGGCTGGTCTGCTGTGCTCCTCCAAGCCGGAGAAGGTGACCTCGTCCCGGGAGCCCTGGTGGTCCGGCTCCAGCCAGTGTTCGCCGCTCGAGCGGAGGGAGGAGGCGCAGCACCAGCTCCGACTGCAGGGGGGCAAGAGCCCGATGGACAGCCAGGGCAACAGCAGCGAGGCCTGGGACAATCAGGGGCTGCCCAGCCCAGAGACGGACTACCAGTACTGTGACCCCTCGATGTCTCCGCCGCTGCACCCTTCCAAGAGGCACGCCCCCAACCCCCCACCTGTCAGCAATCAGGCCACGAAAGGTTGGGAAATCACATTTTTATTTCTTGTCAGTAGAGAGCCAAAACAGTGTTGTTATTCAAGAGTTTGCGGATTTTGTTTTTTAAGTTTTATTAAATTTTATTTTATATCCAAGTTTGACAAATTATCATCAACATCAGTCTTCTTTCAAGTATATTTTTGCATCTTCTCTTGTTTAATTGCACCTTAACCTTTTTCATGCCTTAGTTCAGCGTTGCTTTTTGGCGTCTGTTGTTATGTAGCCTCTGAGGTATGTTGCTTTTGCTTTGCTGTCTTTGCCAAATTACTTTGTAAACTCCATTTTTAGAGGTGCTACATAAATAAAGTTATTATTATTATTATGTAATTTTAAAAATGTTAAAAACTTGGTACTTCAACTTTTTGTCAAACAATTATTCAAATCAGAGAAAAATGCATCTGGAGGGAACCTTTTTTAAATTAATAGATTAGGCAAAGAAAAATTAATTAAAAGATAACAGATGATGTGCAGAAGGGACTGAGAGCAGCATTAACGCAGAATTAATGTGATGTAAAAATGCTTCTGATAGCAATAAATGAATAAAATAAATTGACTGATAATGCGCGCCTATATGACCTTAAAAATATATAACAATTGAAAATAAAATTAAAAATGTAAAAAATAATTAAGTAAAAATAAAAAATAAAACTGAAAAAAATAATACATACAATTTACAATTTATATTTGCAACAATTCTGATTATCTCATTTATTTAAAAAAAAAAATTCACTGGCCTCTCTATTATACATTTTTGCTGATTTTCTTTGTCTTTTATGAAAGTAAATAGTAATAAATATGTCACCATTGAAATTGGGATGGGTATTTTTTTTGTTCTATTTTAGACAGACATAAAATATGACAACATTTCCACTAAACAGTTACCATAATCATCATTTACAGCACTAGTAGACATGCATTTTGATCATTCACTCATTTTTAGGCTCATTTCTAACACTGTCATTATTTTCTTTCTTGTTGTTTTCCTCTCAGGCAAGCGGCCCAAAAAAGGAATGGCCACAGCCAAGCAGAGACTGGGGAAGATCCTGAAACTCAACAGACACAATCGCGTCTTTGTGTAACTCTCCAAATCTTCAAAAGCAAAATGACACGTGGGGACGTATTCTTGAAAAAGAAGAAGAAGAAGAAAAAAGAAACATTGGTGTATTTGTTACCAGACACTTTTTTGTGCTATAGAAACGGAGAGAAGGAAAAAAAAAATGAACACACTGCCTGGAGACTGATGGAACCTTGACACGTAAAACACGCTCACTGTGCATGCTTAGGAGACAGGGTATTGGATTTGAAATAAGCAAGTGCACGGCTTCACCACAAGCACACTAAGAACAAAACAGAAAGAAGCTACGGGAAGCGGAGAGGGACAAGCATGTTATGAATATTTTCTGCTGCAGGGAAAGGTGGACTGAAGCTCCTGCGGGCATTCAGACGGACAAAGGAGACGTAGGAGGTCTACCAAACAAACAACAGAAACGCTCGCTTTGCCGGGGAGCAGCTTGCGATGCCAACATCATCTGCATCACATTTTAATATTTCCTCTCTCTGCTGAATGCACCCTCCCCTCCGCACAAGCTTCACTCGCTTCACAGCTATCTGCGACAGACTGAACGGGACGGAGGAGCAGATGAAACGGAGCTGTATATCTCTAGCAGGGTCTTTTGTGTTTTTCCTCTGGCTCTGAGGGGGGAAACGAGGTGCTAAGGAGGACGCGGTGAACTAACTGAGATTTCAAAATGGTGCTTATTGTATGTACTTCTCTCCACTCATGCTTGTCCCTTCCAGCCCCTCCTTTATCTCAATCACACCAGCAATAATGACTTTGTGGAGAGAGGAAAGATGAGACAGAGGCAGCACTTTGGTGCATCCTTCCCCCGATTCTTCAGTTTGTAAAAATCTATAAAGGTTTGGGGACGACAGAGTTGCATCTCTGCTCTTTGCAGATGATGTAATTATGTTTGCTTCTTCACAGTATGACCTCCAGCGTGCACTGGGGCGGGGTCAGGATGAGAGTCAGCACCTCAGAGTGTGAGGCCATAGTTTCCTGGGAGACAGTCACTGCCCCAAGCAAAGGAGTTCTAGTATCGCGTGGTCTTTTTCTTGAGTGAGGGTAAAACGGAGCATGAGATGGATTTACCAGTCCATCTATGTTTCAAATAGGGATGTCAGCTTTGGTTAAATTTGCTTTCAATAGCCTGCCGCACATTAATTGGTAACTAACCGGTTCATTTTTAAGAAAAAACGGAAAGTTGTGTGAAATACAAGAGGCCTTTGTTTTTGGGCCAACGTTCCATTGACTCATTGAGCTTTAGCGCAGCATTTCAAAGCGCTCTCCATTTCGAGGTGGTGAAATTTAAATGTTCTGTTATGTAAATATCTTGAATTTTAATTTTATTTTCTGGGATGTAAAAATGCGGAAACATAGTGCCCACTGCCCACCCTCTGGTCTCCACTGGTTAGCTAACGATAGCCTTGGTCCCTCTGCACTGAGCACAACCTGGGCCTGGTGGGAGCTAGTTAGCGACACCACTTATTTGGAGATTACTGCTGGTAACGCACTCCCAGTGGCAACTCAGCGTTGCTGCGGAAACATAGTAGACACCCTCAGGTTTCCCCCAAGGTTGCCCAAGTGAGTAAGCGGATTCAATTTGAGCTGCAAAACCCTGTTACAGTTGTTAATTATGCTGACACTGCTAACTGTGCTAGCAGAGCTAACAATGGTGCTAAAGTGGGTTTGCGGCTAACAGTTGAGCTGCTTACTCACCAGGGCGAAATGGGGCGAGACTGAAAGGCGGCTGTCATGTTTCTGCAGCAAAACTGTCGGGTCGGGACAGCACTGCTGGCAGGAATCACCGACTAAGTGGCGCTGCTAGCTAATTAACTCCCATAGCGGTATGAGATTTTCACTGCATGATAACCGAAACATAAAATATCGCTGTTTCATGGTATCGCAAAATTATTATTATGAGTCAGAATGACCCTTCAAGGAATTAAAACAGAAGGGTAATCTTTGGCTGACAAACCTTTTATTAATATAATTGAAATTTGAAACTCTTTTTTTAAATGGCAGTAAATTTGCCTTTTTAAAAAATGACAAAAATGTGGTCGAAATTCTCCTTCAAGCTCTTTTTTTATCGTAGACAAACAAATAGACAGTATGATGAACTTTAATTTTCATATCACGGGACACCTTAAAACCGATATACCGCAGCAACCGGAACTCCCAATGTGGTGCACAGTGCTGTAACCTGAAGAGAGGCAAAATTAACTAGTAGACAGACACATATTGTTGTCAGTTAACCGTTGACACCTCTAGCTCCGATACTCACCTTTGGTCATGAGCTTTGGGTAGTGACCAGAAGAATGAGATCGCGGATACAAGCGGCCAAAATGAGTTTCCTCTGTAGGGTGTCTGGGCTCAACCTTAGAGATAGGGTGAGGAGCTCGGACCTGGAGGGAGCTCGGAGTAGAGCCGCTGCTCCTTTGCATCGAAAGGTGGCAGTTGAGGTGGTTTGGGCGCCTCCTGTTAGAGGTGCTCCAGGCATGTCCAACTGATAGGAGGCCCCGGGGCAGACCCAGAACCCATCGTCTCCCAGGGAGGAGCTGGAAAGTGTTGCTCGGTAAAGAGGCGTCTGGAGCACCTTGCTGAGCCTGCCGCCCCGGGATGGATCTAAATAAATGACTTTGGTGCAAATTCAGCTCTCAGATGTGCACTATGTTTGATCGTCAGAGGGGAATCTGTGTGTCTGAGTGATTGCTGGCTGAAAGCGAGCTGCCCAAAGTGCTGCCTCTCTGAATTTGTTTAAATAGGAATTACGAGTCGTTTGCTCTGTCTCGAAAAATGACGACAAACGACTCGCATGCTTAATTTATTTCTTGTTTTATCTATGTTGTTGATTTTTTAATGTGTTATTTTTATGGATTCTGAATGATGTATTTATTAATTGAAAGAGATAATGATTTTATTATATTTTGACCCTAAAGCCTCGGATTACTCCGAGGGATGTTTTTCCTTTTAACGGGGTTGATTTTTCTCTTTTTTATCTTTAACGCATACTTTTTTTGTATAAATGTGAGTGTTTTAGAGTTCATGTGATCATCATCTGTTGAGTAGCAATTTACCTACAAATCTTTTATTACCTTCTATTCTGTCACAACTCCTTCTCCCACCCGTCCCCGTCCCCTCCCAGTTGAATAGATCCTGTGTTGATTCTTGTCTGTTGGGGTTTCCTCTTCTCCCTGTAGCCAGAGGTGTTGGGCTATGTGCGAATAGAGACTAGGTTAGGTTGAGAAACTTCCATATCTACACCTGAGCTTTTTCAACTAGTGCCAGTTATCATTTAGCAAAAAAACAAAAACACAGAAGTATTCTGAGCCACTGTGGTCGATGCATTCAGAAGAACGTTTGTGGGACTTCAATGGGATGAGTGAGGTTTTCCTTTGAAAAAAAAAAAAAAAAAAAAAAGAAATACCAGTGCTGATGTGAGATGTGTGTTTTGCTCGGGGTGCGCAGTTCTTCACTCTCAGGGAATGATGCCATGGACATAACCTTCGATTAACCACCAGCCACGTCATGGATGCAGACAGGATGTTCTCAGCGCTCGCTCAAGACTTTAAAAAGATTCACCTCCCGCTTTGGAGCTGCTGAGGTTTGTTTGTTTTTTCATTGCTCAAAAAAAAATTTCATGGTCGTGGTTTTTCAAGTTGTGATATGCTGTGCTTTAACCGGTTAAGTCGTTGTACCTTTAGGCTGACTGTTACAACCTCTGTTAACATGAATCTGGTATTGTCCCCCAACTGCTTCTTAAAGGAACACTCCAGTCTCAAAGTTACCTTTCGTATGTGAATCAGTCGTGATGTGTTACCTTGAATTCTGGGGGGAAAAAAAAAACATTTTTCTCACATGGAAACAGAAAATGAACAGTTTGTGCAGTCACAAAAAATGGGCTGCATGTGGACGTCCCTCAGGGGTCCATGCTGACATCAGTACATCCGAAAAACATCCATTAACACCAAAAAAGTCATTATTCAAGACTGAAAGCGGAACTTATTTAAGTTTTCTTAAATATTATTGTCTCCTGTGTGAGACGGATGATTTTCCCTCCTGAATTCAAGGCACAACGTCATGACTGATTTACAGATGGTGATTCTGTGGGTGAAGTATTTCTTTGACACGTGTTCAGCTCAGTGTTAAACACTCTTGTTAGGTTGACTTTAAACGACATTACACCCAGGCTAACTGTTGCCAAGTAGCTTTAAGACCACTCTTCGAACAGCGTGAGACTTTGAAAGCTTTGCTCAGGTTGACTTGTAGTGCACATGACCCGCGAGTGACTGTGTGATCAATCATCCAGCCCTGATGAGGTGTTTCACATAATCCTAACACAAAAGAAATGAGTGTTAATCACATTGCCAGACTGATTTCCTCCCTCCTTTTTTCCCTTACACTACACTTTGACCTTTTGAACTCTTTGCATGTCAAGTCATTGAAAATACGAGCTAGCCCGCAGGCAGGGTTTGTTATAAGCTGTAGTATTCATCGTACAGAAGCTGTCCCCCCTTTTTGCTTTTATACGCAGCTCTCTTTCGGCATTTGTGTTATGTGCGTTGGTTCTTGCAATGGTTTTTTCCAGATTTAAATGGCTTATGATTTAAAATATACAAACACTGGCTAACTGTGACACTGTTAATGCGTTGCATTTTGTTTCTGCATTTCAAAAATTGCGTGTAAATAAAACTAATGAAATAACAAGCTTGTCTTTTTGTCGAGCCCGGACGAACACACGAGCAGTTCAAGATGTTAAATTAAGAGAAGACGACAGTTTAACATATTTAAAGATAATTTTATTAGTCTATGTACAACAGTGACTTCACAATATCCTGATTTCACAAAGACATGCCCGGCAGCTTGAATCCCTCATGGCCATCTATGGAAAAAAACAACAAGATAATGTTAACATCAGCGGACAAAAGCAAATCTAACACTCAGCTGCCAGTTTATTAGGTACACCAAGCTAAAACTGATGCAGTCTAATACAACAGTCCTGCGGTAAATCCTCCTTTCATCAAGGTCACAATGTTTGGTTTTTGTTGAAACTGTTTTAAAGAGATGTTAATTCAACTTTATAATCATTTGGAGGCTGTAATTTGTAAAGTTAAACTGTCTTCACTGATAAAAGCAAAACAACAGGAACACCTGTCATGACGGGAGGATTTACTGCAGGGCTACTGTATTAGACTGCGTTAGTTTTACCTCGGTGTACCTAATTAACTGGCAGCTGATACATCCTGTGATCATAATGAAATCAGATTTTTTGTCACAGCAGGAAAACCACAGGTGTAAATAATAATTGAATCCAAGCTCTCACAGGTTACAGGGACAATTATTTTTAAGTGCACCATCAATGTTATTAATAACACCTCTGCTTTCCCACTGTGGCACATCAAATTCTCTACTGTGGGGAAAAAAGGCCTATTCTGCAACAACCTCTTCAATTAAATGGGTCGATGAAGCTGCTTTTATGTTTTTAGTGGGACTTGATTTACCACAGAGACAAATAATGGGGGCGGAAATGGCCCTTTTATGTCATGATATAATCAAGTAGTCGCAATGTGTCTCCTCCACAGACACATCACATACATTTTGCCAATATGTGAAGAATGACTAAACATTCGAGGACCTATTCTCATTTCTGAACGTAAAATAAAGTCATATATGCAACTGCAGGGTACAAATTTAGAACCATTCACTTGTTAAATGCTAGTAAAATATGCAAGTGGTTGGTAGATTTGCTTCACTTACATGCCCGAAAGAACAAAGGTACTCCATTTAGTGGCAGGTAAAATCTGAACATTCACAAGCCATATGGCTGGTGGACCAAACAGCTGAATTTGCACCCAGCAGTTGGATTAAAAGGTGTGTTTAGATATATTTAATGTATAATATGTAAACAAACATTTGACAACATCTGAATGATTTAGATTTACATCTTGTGTTTTGACATTTTGACAGTGGTCTTACATAATTGGGAAGTAAAACTGGTTGCCCAGATTGGTAAATGTCCCAGTATCCATTAGAAGGGTAACTTGTTTAAGCAGAAACAGTCCTGAAGTTGCCGTCACTAAACTAAGCAGACTCCATCTAAATAAAGAGTAATTTTAGTGTGTATAGATGCAGCATATTTTTACATCTAACAGAGTGAATTACAGGTTTATTTCAATCAAACCAGAGCTGCTGATTGCTGGAACAGTGGAAAGACAAAGCAAGATATTTTTGTGAGTTTTACTGTAATTCTGGTGATTTCAAATGAGGTGTGTTTTTTTACGATGATGAAATTGCTGTTAATTTAAATGTAGTCTGGTGGGTTTGCCAACAGCAGTTTCGGGGCTGTTACGCTTTTAAGCAAAAGAAACTGAAGAAGTTACCTTATTCCTCGTCATCTGCTGGAATTCCAAGCTCCTCGTCCGTCCACTCGGAGGCATCAGGCCAGGGGAAGTGACCCTGCAGAGCAGAGAGGTAACTTAAATTAACAGCATTTCTGTTTCACATCCCAAATTGTCAAGTTTGTATAATATGGTATACTGTAGATAAACAACCACGAACAGTGCACACATTACAAATAGAGACAACCTAATTTCTGTAGCAACCCCTTGACTGCATGTTTGTTGCTGTGAACCAAAAACACCAAGGCAAATTCTCTGTTTCTCAAAACAGACTTCACAATAAAGTGGCAAGTAACACAGGCAACATGTTTTTACAGCTCAGTAAAGTAATTCTGCTCTTCCAGGCATTCATTTTCACTCCAGAGCTTCTAACTTACCTGGGTGTAGTTTACCACTCTGAATGCATTTCAATTGAGACTGTATGATGTTGCAGCAGATAAAAGAGGGATTTCTTCTTTATCAATTACTATATATCTTGAGGGGTAGCTTTTGAAATTCAAGGAATCAATAGAGCCTTTTCTTTATCCATAATAATACATCATAATATGTTTACTGAATTTTATATTAGGAATCTGGGTAAATGTGTTAAATAAATGTAGTGGACAGTTTTGCCTCTGAATTTAAGTGGAATAGAAACATAAAAGTAGAAGATTTAAGTGCTTAAGTACAATGTTATGGTACTAGTGCTGTATTTAATTAGAGTATTAGCGTAAATGTACTTCGTTGCTTTGCACCGCCGCATTCGCCTGCACCTGAGCGTCATGCTCACTGAAAACAGGGATAGTTTGTAGAAATACATGTTAACTTACCAGGACAGCATCGGGGTCGTGCCAGCAGTGCCACAGGATCCAGAACCACATGGCTCCGCTGAGCAGCTCGGACTGGAAAACCTGATTCTTGGTTATCTGGGGATACTGCCTGTACTGCGGCTCGATGTGCGGCCCGCCGCTGGCCCTGAAACACACAGAAATCTCTTAATATCAATAGTCAGACATTATTACATGATGGGAAACGTCGGGTGACATTTAACACAGTGTTCCAGATGTAAACAACTCCGCTGTTTTTAATTTGCCGCTGTGTTTGCAAGTCGTTTCTGCAGCTAATGCTAGCAGCTAACATGCTAGCGGGCTTCACGGCACTTACTTTCTGGTTGTTATTCTTTGTGTTCCGCGTCTGAGCAGCTGGGTTCCGGTCCGCAGGACTCCCAGCGCCCGCCCGAAAGAAGACATGGCTGCTGTTGAGCGAACAACTGTCTTATTTTGGGTTTAATGTCAAGATATACGCGAGGTGAAGCCCAGCTCGTCGAGGAGTCACCTTCTCCCCTTGTCAATAAACGACCTCCTAACAACGACCGCTGTGATTGGACAGAACGTCACGACATCCGTTGGTCCTTTGTGCTAATTGGCCGGATGAAAGTAACGTACGTGAGGCACAGCGCCCCCGTGTGTTCTCCTGCAGGAAGTGCGTTTCCTTTGAGTCAGTTATTATGATGATTTTTATTTTTCGGGATAAACTGACCTCTTACAATAAATAAGAAACTTTTGGATTAGCTGGAAAATGCACTGTCACAAAGCTGAAAATGTTGACGCTACAAAAGTATGATTAACTTACATTATTGTAGCTTTAAAATATCTAATAGTATATAATAATAATAGTAGTTAAACTTAGTAGCGATGAACGATATTATATTTTTTGCAGATATCCAATATGCTGATATGTAACTACTAATTTCACCGATACCAATAACGATATAATAACTTTTGTCCCTGCCTAATCGTAGTGGAATTAATATCACAGTATGCATTCAAACTCTTATTCTGATGGCCAAACAGCAGATGCAGACATGAAATACAATACTTTGAAATATATGTATGTATTAATTTATTGTGCAAATCAAGTAAAAGGCATGTTCCCCAGTTCAGATAGTTCATTTTAAAGCTGATTTGGCCGATACTGATGACGCACCGATATTATCAGCATGTTGGCTGATTCAAGCTAATATCGGCCGATACTGATGATGCTGATATTATCGTGCATCCCTAAAAATTAGATTAAAACTTTTTTTTAAAAAAAAATTAAAAAAACTCTACAACTACAACTACATCAGATTTCACTTTGTTGACTTGTAGCAGACAGTGTGAAGAACAGCAGGCTGCACCTGGTGAGTGTGATGGTAAAGGTCCAAACAGAGCAGCAGATCATGATTGCTGACTGTATACACCTGTGTGAGAGGTGTGTGAGGAAGACAAAGCCAGTGTGGAGGAGATTGGCATGAGCAGGGGAGTTTTTCAGCCACGCAAAAGCATTTTCGGCACACGAGTCATTCTCTTTTTGACTGATCATTACGAGCTCCTTGAGGTGAATTCTCCCTTCTCAGAGGAGCTTGAGGAGTGACAGTGTGACCATGAAGGACTGCTGATTGTTGGATTGTGATTGTTGTTGTAGTGGAGCGGAGGATTCAGGAGCTGAGTTGTAATCCGTTGCAGAAAATCATCAAGAGCGGGTTTGGTTAATTTTTTTTTTTACCTTTTCTGCTCACCTGATGTCTCACCCCCCCTCAACCCCTCTGAGACTGACTGAAGCTGGAGCATATAAGGTCTAGGCTGCTCCCCTGAACCCCAATTGGCTGGCTCAACTGCTCGTCTGGTGCCCAACTATTTTAATTAATCATTGCAATAGTAAATTTTGTTCTTTTAGGCCTTATGTTACGCTACAGACTGATGGAAGTATAGATACTGCACAGTTAAACATTACTGATATTGCACCTGTGTCATTGATTGCAAGCAGGAAAATTAAAAGCAACGTAGTGGCAGAATTAACATTATTGCACCTATCAAATGCGATATTTCACAATTAGTAGACCTATATACAGATACGAATATTTTAGGGATTTAAGGATATCTGATTTTATTACCTAGAAAATCAAAACATACTGTCCGTAGTCTTTAAAAAAAATCGATTTCCGCCATATTTTTGGGAATAAAATGTCACATAAATCAGCCTAGGAATGATTTATTAACAAATCCCTATGTAAATATCGTCAGAATATAACTAGGTGTATAACTGGAAAGTTTGGTGTACAAAGGTGCTACAGAGGCTGAGATGTTCGACTCATTTTGAGAAAACGGCATTCAAAGATTTACACTGGGGAATTTAATACATTTCTACTGGAAACAATTGCTCAAACAGAATAAATGTTCAGACCCTTGGCAATAATAATACAGTATATTACTACAACTGTAGTAACCCAACTACTAAACATACAGGCCTACTGCACAATGCTAACTTTTTGGTAAATTCAGTTTTGGTAAAAATGTAATAAAATAAACGTCTAAATGTATAATTTAAATGTTTTATTTATCGCAGTTTGAAAGAGTACATATTCAAAACTGACCACTGCATGAAAAATCAGTTTTTGCCTGCCATGTCTCACCATAAGCTAATTTTCAACAACAATTAAGATATAACAATATTTCATAGTGTTAGATCCAGTGTTTGAGTTCATGATGGGTACACGATTGATTGATTTTAACCATGATTTCATCTTAAATCTTATCTCACTTGGTACTAGGTCCAATAGTTTGTGGCTCCTACAGAGATCACATCAAGGGTAAGAGCCATAAAAAAAAGTAAATAATAAAAACACAACTAACAGATTTACTCAACTCAGTGTTGTAATGTCTTCATTATAGCCTATACATGCCTCCGTCTTGCCTGGAAGGCCCACTAGATGGGGTCAAAAGCTAGAACAAAGATGGCGGGGGTGAACTCTACAGGATGATGTAGTTATCAGAATCACAATCAGCTCTGTGGGCCAAATATGTGCAGGATACACATGTAAGGAATGTAGGCTGCTTTATAGCTTTGCCCTCAATGTGGTGACACAGAAACAGCAGCTGGGAGCAAAGTTATCGTGTTGTATATGGGAGTTGATCCAAAGTGAGTGGAGGGGAATGAGGCGCTTATGTAACATGGCTCACACCAAATCACTGCAGAGCCGCTGTGGTGTCTCTGAGGACACATTTCCACGGCGAGCTGCGGCTCAGCCGAAGTGCCACAAACACACGAGAGAACATTTGCACTCAGGTGCAGCTGCGGCCGCGAGTTAGCAGCGCACGTCAACTTCTCAGGATATGAAAACAGGAAATAATAACACTGGTGGCGAGAGCGCGCACGGCGCCGCCGCCCATGAGTGCGCTGCAAGAAAGAACTCCCCGACGCCATCTTGTTCCCGACAACGATAACGAATTTCGCTCAACAACAGGAAGTCACACTTTATCGCCCGATTAAAATAGTCTGTTTGCTACTTTAATGGGCGAAACACGGCGGTGTCTGTTAGAGCGATCTGCATATAACGCACCGGGAAGCCTCTTTGCGGAAATGAGCCACACACACAGCACGTTGTTACCTAATGGCGCCTGGTCGTCGCTGCTCTCCAGTTGCGCCCCTCTCCCCTCACAGCTCAGAGCCCGCCCACAAAATACTGGCTGCATGATGTCATCAGTAACCAACCATTTCTCAAAAATAACCAATTTTCATCAGCTTCTTTTTCGACAGCCATTAACCTCCCACCGACTGTGCGTCACTATCTTTACATAAAAGATCATCTTCGCAGCGAAGCGCGATGGGCTCATGGGCACATGTCATCCTCTCCGGAAAAACAAAAATCAAGTGACCCTTTCATCGCTGCGTCCTCCACAGCCGCTTAGCGACATTTCCGTTCAGCAGCGGGCGACAGAGGCTCCATCAGCCCAACTTTTACCTCCGTCCTCCCCCAAGTTTATTTCTAACAGCCCGTCTGACCGTGCACAGGCACTTGCAGCGGCGCCGCGCCAGTGCGCATGCGCGGGGGGATGCGGTTTAGGGTGGGGGAGGGTCAATAAATGGAAACGATGAGAACATCCTCTGTGAACATGTGATGTCAAAGGGATTTCTACACACATTTCTGGAGGTTTGACAGTAAACGATTCACCACAACAATAAAGCAGTCGGAAAAAAAAAGGCTAGAGTTATTTTATTTCAGTGTCGAACACGTCTCAGCTTCCATTCAGCCGGTTAATAAATCAGACGGGCTGTAAACTGCAACTAGGAGGTGATGTTATGGGGTGTAAACACAGGCTGTAATTGTTATGAGTGTGTGTACACTGTAAGTTTAAATGTTTGCAAACCTTCAAAAATGTGAGCGAAGTGAGCAGAGTTAGATTAGACTTTTATTAGTCCCACACCAGGGAAGTTCACAGGTCAGAAGCAAGAAAACAAAGAGAGAAAGGTGATTTAAAGGATTACAAAAATTACAAAAAATATAGATTAGAAAAATACAAAAAGGAAAAAATTCCACACCAGGGAAGTGATTAAAAATTATTACTTTTCTTTTCTTTAAAAAATATAAATTTGATTAGAAAAATACAAAGAAAATTAGATAAAATAATACAATATTAAATCTATATACAGGTACTATATGTCCATGATAAGATTTTTATTAGTCCCACGCAGGGAAAATTCACAGGTCAGAAGCAAGAACAAAAGGGAAAAAAGTGATTGAAAAAGTGTAAAAATATTACAAAATACAAATTAGATGCAGCGTCGGTAGGATAGTGGATAGTGCTGGCGCCCCATGTACAGAAGCAATGCCTCGCTGCGTTCGACTCCAGCTTGCAACCATTTGCTGCATATCAACCCCCTCTCTCTCTCTCTCTCTCATCCCATTTCACTCTGTCCTGTACATTAAAGGCAAAAGCCCAAAAAATAATCTTTAAAAAAAACAAAAAACAAATTAGATGATACAATATAAAATCTATATACACCTATAACATATACAGATACTATATGTCCATGATGAGACTTTATTCGTCCCACATGGGGGAAGTTCACAGGTCAGAAGCAAGAAAACAAAAGGAGAAAAAAAAGTGAGAGTGTTTAAAAAGGATAAAAAATATTACATAAAATTAAATAATTGGATTTATTACTCTGACACCGGGGAGAAAATTGATCGAGTGCCTGAAAGGGATAAATAAAATGTAAAAATTAAAATGAGATAAAAATACAATATAAAATCTATATACACCTTTCACTTACACAGATACTGTATGTCCATGATGGGACTTTTTTAGTCCTACACTGAGGGAATTCATAGGTGAAAAGCAAGAAAACAAAAAGTGATTAAAAAGGATAGAAATAATACAAAAAATACAATAAGATAATACAGCTATACACACCTTTCACAGGACAGATGCAAGAAAACAAAAGGATAAAATAAGTGACCGAGTGCTTAAAAAGGATAAAATATTAAAAAATAAATAAAAAGAAATGACAAAAAATAAAAAAAATAGGTAAAAACTACCATACAAAATCTTTATGAACGTTCATTTATACAGATACTGTATGGCCATGATTGACAGTTGCAGAGGATAAACTGAAATACACACATGGTGTGTAGTATATTTACTGTAAATATGTAGAGCCTGTAAATATTATTGCATAGTAAGCAGAAAGTAGAAAGTTGCACATACGTTACACTGTATAATCACACAGAATGTAGATACGTACACATATGTGGGTTGGAGTAGAAGTAATGCATATAAGCTGTTGTATTGTAAGTGGATGGATTACATGAGCTAATCAGATATAAAGTTATTAATTTTTTCTCTTTAATGCCCCGTTCAAGGCTCGATCCAATCAGATTTCAGATTCAGATCAGAATACGTCTGAACAGCTGGGCCCAGAGATGACCTAAGACAGGCATGACCGTAGTCTGACCCGGGGGCCAATCAGGGCTGGCAAAATTATTTTAAACCGCCCGTGGCTTGTTGCTCAAAATATACTATGTGTGGCCCACCGATAGATAGATAGATAGATAGATAGATAGATAGATATTTAACTTGCAACTAGATCATTTAAGTCAAGATAAAAAGAAATATATGCCAACAATGAGTCCCTATTATATACAATATTTATAAATAGTAGCTTAAATTAAGAGTGTGACAACTTAAAACAAAGAGATTGTTTATCCCTGGCCTCCATCCTGATATGTGCACTTGAGATTTTGTCTTAAAGCCCAGTGTGATCTGTGCAAACTCTCAGGCTTTAGTGTGCACGCGTGTGATTTATGACACGTCCAACAATGTCGTGGCCCTGTATGGTGTGTGTTCTTTGTCCACGATTCAGTCTTATTGGTCAGTGTTTCATAGGCTACCCCTTCCTAACATCAGTTCAATATACAAAACGCTGCTCTTGTGTAAGGGGGTTACATAACAGCTTAGTTGCCTCCTACTGCGCTGGGTAGCGGATTTAGGTGCTCCTTTTCAGCCATGCCAGTGGTAAAATCAAGAATTTTGGTCCAAAATAGCCACATCTTGGTTTTGGAAAATGTAGATGTGTGTTACAGGCATGCTGGTGGTGATGTTAATGAGCGATGTGGGCTGGCCTAGAAGCTGTCCTTTATGTTTATCTAATATAAAAAACAAGACATTACAATAAAGCAAAAGCATTGTAGGGGTTGAGTGAAATATAAAGTAGCTTTGTGGCTTCGTGCTGAGGCAAAATACCCTTATTCACCCGGAGAGGAAGAGGAGGAAATGGGAGGGGAAACAACAGTTAGTAGAAACAAAACCTCCTGATAAAAACATTCCCACAGCTGACTTCACTTTGAGATAATCAGAGAGATTGCACGGCCATTACTGTACCCAGCACACCACACTGCTGCAGAGCATGCCGCACAGATATGTCTGATGGGCTATTTATAAAACTCTGATTAAACCACCGACAGCACCACAGTATTAGGCCGCGACTGCAGCCAGTTTAATTACCACGCAGCCTTTAAGTGATTCCCTAAGATCCAGTTTGTGTAATTGTTTGTTTGACGGCCATTGTCTCAGCTAAAGGTAAATCCAAGAGCGCTGCCGACAGAAATAGCAGAGTCTTGAGGAATCACGGGCGTGAACGCGCGCGGGGCACGGTCACGGTGCCCCTGTGAAAGCGGGCGTGTAGCCCCGCAGTGTGTGGAGGCGGGGCCCGGGTTTAGTGATGGGGAGGGAGGGGGGGCTCGTGGGGGAGGCGGAGTCTCGGCAGTCCTGGCAGGGCCGCCATTTTTGCAAAGGGAAAAGAGACTGGTTTGAGGGGATCTAATTTCTAAAAGTCGCCGATGACTAGGGCACAGTTTTAACGGTTTCGAGTTGATTTCTAGTCATAATTCGGGTCACGGCGTAGAACAAGAAGCGAGGGATTTTTCACGGGCGAGGACTCTGTAGAGGACACCTCTGAATACAAACATTTTAAAGCTTTGCTAGGGATCCGCAGTGTGTGGACAGAAGTATTGTTTTGGTTGTGGAAGCTGTGTGGAAAGCGACGGGGGTCTTACCCAGGTCCCCTTATTCGCTATTCAGATCATCCAGAGTGGACATAAAACGGTAAGCAAACTGCATTTAGTGGTACTTGTAGTGTGAGCACAAATCTGACCTGGAAGGCTATTGTTGGCTTTAGTTAGCTGGCTAGGCACATCATGCTGATGCTGGCTAACGTAGTTGTAGTATCAGCTGAGTTTAGCTTGCTAGCTAGCTTATCAACACCGTTAGTTCAGGGCATGTGGATATTCTGTCCCTTTTCTTTACATTTACCTTGGTAGGAGTTTGAAAACCGCTTACTAGGTGACGCAAGTTTCCAATGTTAAGTGTCAAGTTGGCCAGCCAGGAGAGCACTTGCTAACTAGCGCATGCTACTAGCTCAAATTAGCTTGACACAGACCGAGCAGGGCTCTGACTCCTCTTTGATAGTGTGGCGATACACGAGACGTCATACAAAGTTATCGGGTAAATATTATTTACACGTCGTGGTGATGGATGTAATTGTTTGCCACACAGTTAAAGCAGCCTTTACGCTAAAACACACATTCCCGTTATGAGTAACGTAAGACGAAAATTAGATTAATGGCTGTCCTAACATGTAACGTCTTTGCTACAACAACAGTTAACATTGCCAGCAGTGAACTTGTCCTTAAAAATACGACATATTAGCATCCGCGCGTTGACTTAACTACAGAAGGGGACTCGGTTGATGTTGAGCTTGACACAGAGAGACTGCGGGCCATATTGCGCACGGTTTCATCCCTTTTAGTGTAAATAACGTGACCTCCTAATGTAAAGCTACCCGCTTTATTTCCCAACCACTTAATTCACTTTACATTACCGAGGTCCTTGCAGCTGTCAGCAAACGCGCCCGATCTCTTTTTTTTTACCCCCACATCCCCATATACTCGATAACAGTGTTTGCAACACTGTCACCCAGCATGAAAACAGTACATTTAACATCAGCTACAAAGTTGAATTTGTCGTGGTGGCTCCCACCCTGCTTACCCGAGCACGGGACATTATTTCCGTTCAGCGCAAATTTCATACAATGCCACTGTTCAAAGCCGGAGAACAATGAGCGTTTACATGCATGTAAACAGTTATATGAAGATGTTTCGACTGTTGTGTCCTAGTCGACTCGGAGCAAGAGCAGCTGTTAAAATAGCTTAAATGCCTAGCTACATTGCGCAGTAATCTCACAGGCGACTGAGCTTTTATGGAGTCGTGGTTATGACAATCGAGAATAGACCCGATGTCAATCGAGAGAACTATTTTGTTATAATCGGAGTTAAAAGTACATGTAGCGATCACTTAATTTAGATTCAGGGGTGTATTGGGTTCAAATGCTGCAAGCGTGGGGGAGGGGGTGTTTCATTTGGGCATCTCGCCCCAGTCATACAATTTGTAACTCCATCTCGATTGGCAACCCCGGCCATGCTGAGCTACACTGTCGCAATTGCTTTAACCCGACCTGGAATAAATAAATGTGCAATAGGCTGTGGTTTGCAGCCCGAGCTCGTCTCTCTCGTGTCGCTCTTTCCTGTTCTGTGGCGAGCCAAGTATTAATCCACTTCTTTCGTGTCGCTGCTAGCTTACTTTGCTAACTTTAACCCTCTACGCATTATGCCGTTAGCTCCCGCTAGCTTTGTACGCTACGGTCATTTTTTGGCCTTTATTTACGGTCCAAAACGAACATATACCCCAAGTATCATTGTTTTAAAAGCTGCTTCTGTCGCCTTCTGTTATAAAAAGTCACATTCAAGGCGCTTCGTGCCTCCTGTTTTTCCGCTACTCCGAGTGCCATTACATTTAGCCTGCTACATTTCCAGAGGCCATTGCTGGCCGTAATTGCTAGCCGATTAGCTTACTGGCTCTGCTGTCGACGAATTCACAAAAAAGCCCTAATGATAACAACACAGAGACTGTACCGACAGAGTGATACTTAAGGTAGAGTGTATGAAAGAGGCGATTGAATGCATTCTTGGGGATTTTCCTCCCATGGCGAGGCTCCCCTGGCCACACGATTGTCTCGCCGTCCTGAGAAAAGCGCTATGAAAATGGCGACAGCACCAGGGTGTTGTGGTAACATAATAGCAACGTTGTACCCTCCACACCCCTATCGGCAGGACTGACTGCAGCGCCGACATACTCACTGGGAAGCAACTACACAACACATGATTCTTTTAAAAAGAAATCTAGATGGAGTAAAGGCATAGCAATAACGTCAGGCAGCCTGGATCATGCCTCGGTAATACTGCGCCTTTTGGCTTGTCATAGTTACAATCACTGACGCTGGTGTGTCTATTCCCAACACGAATAACATAGTATCCCTGTAACATGCGTCACGGCTTATGCTATTGCTCGTGTTTCGTGTTGTAATGTTGGATGTTGGGACATGAGGTGTCTTATGAGAAAACATGAGACACAAATGCTGCAAAATAAAGTGAAAAGCACATTGATGCACTTCAAGTGTCATTAAGGCACAAAAACACAACACGGAATATAAATACATTGCAGGTTTGCTTCTTGACCACACATCACCTCCCTGAAACCACCTTTACAAAGTTCACATAATATAGCTTGTCTCCTACACCCATGGTTTGCATTTCCTCTTACTTTACACATTAGGAATTCACTCAATATTTCATTGAAACATATCAGGATGTGAGCTGGTTAGTTATGATGGTTAATGATTAGCATCTTGAATTTTAATCCCTGTGATGAAGGACAGTTTAATGCATGTAGAGACTGTGAAGATCAAGTTCAAAGGCAGAGATCAGTTGAATATTTAATCTGCTGTAGCTCAAGACTCAACCTAAACAAACACGGCAGATTTATTAGACATTATAAATTGTGAGGAATGTCCCACTAAATGTTTAACGAGGTAATATAATATTCCACAGTTGCAAGGTACATGCTTCAAGTTCACAATAATATAAACAATTGTCTTGATCACATCTACTCTTGCATATTCCCTCAGCACACTCCCATATAATAGGATAGGTTTAAAACTGGATGTTTATTAATGCTGTAGGCCACGAAATTGCATTTTATCACGTTCCATCTAACATCAGCATATTAAAAATGAAAATATGCAGCAAATCAAAGCTAGTTCCCAGGATTGTGTTTTCAAGCCTGTGGGCTCTCGCAAAGCCCTGTGATGGTGTGGCACAGCTGTCCTTTCCTCTACGTCACCCTGTGGGACAAACTTTGGCACTTTATTCAGCTGAAATGCTGGTTCGTGACTATTGCCAAGTAGTGTTTTTTCTCTCTTTCCCTCCTGATAATTTCAGTGTTAGCCGAGTGAAGAAAGGGAACATTTAAAAGTTGCAGAGCATGTGAAACCTCTGTCATTACAGTTCAAACAATTGGCAACATAAATGTGGTTTACATGACTGTAAACAGTTGTGTAGCTGTCGGGTGAGGAAGTTGTATTGCTGTCAACCACAGTGCAGACTGTCAGTGTTACACCAAGAGATGTTTTAAATACAGAGGTGCTTGTTTGACTAAAGCACCTGTCTGTAGCATGAGTAATGCACAATACAGGTGTCCAAACCTCTTCAAACTAAACCATATGAAAAAGGCAGACAGACGAGGGCCAGTTTCAAGTCACTTTATCATTATTTAAACCACAAATGCCACTAAGCACTTGAATGGACTGTATAGCTTTTATCCACTGAGGGTCAGCTGTAATGAAGTTCAGCTGCCTGTGGATATGGTTCACATAAGGGTCTTCTCTTTTGTGGAGGGTTTATTATTACTAGATGAGTGAGAGGGCCCTGCAGTGCTTAATCACTCTCTGCTACATAATACACAAAATCCCCAGCTGTCTTCTCTTTGTAAAGGAGCCCAGGCCTCTGTCCTTGATGCTCACGTCTTCTTTCTCCTCTCTCTACATGATATCAGAGCTGAAAGTGTTAAATACCTGACTGGTTGCATGTGTGCCTGGTTGCCTTGTGCAGCAAAGTGTGTGTTTGCTCGCTTTGTTGACAGAGATGGTGACGGGAGGCGAGCTGCCACTCCCCCTCTGCCATAGGGACGGGGCACTCTGGCAGGCGGCAGGGAGTCACAGCAGTCTCAGATGACACACCTTTCCTCTCACCCTAACCCCTAGACACACTGTTAGACACACACACGATCAAGTAGCCAGCGCAGAATGATTTCATTTTTCACTGTGCACAGCAGAGAGACAGTAAGGAAGCTAAGCAGGTGCAGAGGATGTCTATTGGTGTATTGATATATTGATAGGGCAGATGAAGGCCACATACGCTTTCTCTTCCTGTACTTGGAGGAGCCTCACTTGTTATTGTCCTCTTCCCTGTCTCCAGATAATAAACACATCCCTGAAACAGTAGCACCAGTGTGTAGGTGATATGTTTGTCTCTGTAAATGCACACCTCACCATTTGGGGTTAAGCTGTGTGGCTGTGGCCCGGTCTCCAGTGATCTCACTTGTGCAGTGCCAAGACCCTCAGAGACCCAGAAACAAAGCGCCTGGCTCTGGGGCCCAACACAGTCACATGGTATCCCAGCTGGGAGGAGAAGCCGGGGCTCAGGTGACCTGTTTTTGTGCTGCTAGCTGGGCCGTAACAGATCCCTCTTTAAACTAGCAAGCTGCCTCCCCGACAGGTGGCTTTAGGGCTGCTGAGCTGCAGCCCTGCTACACCTCCCTAACCTCCTTCCTGTTGCCGTGCCCGCGTTACAATAGAATTTATGGGTGGTAGCACAAGTCAGGATGGGCCGAATAAGGAGGGGATGTGCCGTCAATGTTGGTGATGTAACGGCGCTGCGGTCCAGGCATGAAATTGATCCTCGAACACTGCTGTAATGGGACCTGAGTGGCTCTTATTGTTCTTTTGCCCTGTAGATGCTGAGTTATCTCTCCAAATTTCCTCTGGCCGAACATGCACACGCATAGCTCACATTTTTAGCTAGCTGCACATTGCATTCTCCAAATGCTGTAATTAGCTTCCAGCTGCGTATGTGCCCGCTCTGACATCCAGGATAGCTCTCCAGGATCAAGACACAAAGTCATAACGGCCTTCACACGCTCAGCTGCACAGATAAGGACGCAGCTCTATGTGAATTGCTTCGTTTGATGTAACGCACACCTGTCTAATTTGCACAAGGAACTCACCTTTGGCCACACAGTGCCAGGCTGTGATACTCTGTAAGCGGGAGCGAGATGCAGAGATCGTGCCCTGGGGGGGTTCTCCTGAACAGACATTACTCAGACTACAGGAGGGCTGCCCCAGCTTTGCTGCCAGATCCTGTTTCTACTGCCTTTAACTCACTCACTCCCTGGCTGTGTGAATTGAGCACAGAGGATATTGTTTTGCTTTTTGTCCTTGGGATGCTGTAGCAGGATTATACGTCTCACGTCTTATCGCATATAAATAGTATCCATGTAGATAAAACATCAAAGCATGCTGTGATGCTTTTTTAGGTTTCAGCTCCATCCCCACTGTGAAATAAGCATGTAACGTAGCTTTGAAAACCTCCTAAATGTTCTTACTGCTGCCCTTCTCCTTAATTGTTTACGAGTTGCGAGTTTGGGACATGAACGCTGCAACACAGCTGCCTTCCCATCATCTGACTCCTAAGTGGACTGATCTTTAGCCGAGGTATTGGCTTGCACCCACAACAACAAGAGTTCCTATTGTGACCACGGAAATTGCTTGTGTGGACACTCGCATCCATATCCCCTGCTGTATTGATGTATACTTCACCTTCAGTGCTCGAGTGCAGAGGGAGCGCTGGCAGCCGCGGGTCGGGCACACTGATTTATGAAGGACAGGGCAGATGCGACGTGTCCCACTGTGGGCACCGTGAAAAAGAGGCCCAGGCCTACATTCCATCTGGGTCATGCTTCCTGTGTACACCGCCGTATTTGTATGGGTTTGTTTTATCCGTTTGTTTATGAGCTGAGTCATTGCAGCCAGCTACGAGGATGGTGTGAAGTCACATCAGCTTGGCAGGGGGGCTGTGGGATTCAGTTGGAATCCCTCATTTTCTGTTGCTCCTCCTACTTATCGGAAAACATAATCTGCCGAGACTTGGCTGCGAAAACGAGAATGAAAACACTCGCACACAGAGCAGCGGTAATAAGCCGAGGAGAGAGGAAAGCTGTTGTCTGTAGCGGCGTGGTTTTTGAGCGTGGCGGTGTGGGTTTTCCCTCACTGACTTCAGTGCGGTTCTGTCTTAAAAGGATAGTTATTCCCTACACAATGACGTGACTGTGTCCCCTCGCTGAGGGAGGGGAAGGAGGAGAAAGCAGAGACTGGGTTACGCTATGTGCTCCACTCTGCCACCCAGAGTCCACCCAGGTCTCGGCTGTGTAGCGTCACTGTCAGACAGACCCCATGTACACCTCCCCCACCCCGCTGCCCTCTGAAATGGAGGGGCTGTGGATGATTTCTAAAGCTCCCTACAGCGAAAGGAAATCTGTACAGGGACAGTTTTATAGAAAGGAACTGCAAACCACTTCCATCCCGTGGTTTGTTTTACTATCGTCCACTCTCGCTACATGTCTTTCTACGTCCCTCTGCTACTCACCCTCCCCTGTGCATGTTCCCCATTTTCCCCACCCCTCGTTCCTCTCATGTGTTTCCATAACAGCGGTGGATTTGGCCAAAGGTGGCTTTAAATGGTCTCTCCCGGGCTCCTTGTAATTAGGAACTGCGTCTGCGACACTCCCCTTCCCCTTCGCTCTGCGTTACTGTCTCAGGTTTATTTAGGAAATGCACAGAGGAGGGAGAGAAATCCGGCTGGGCGGGGTGACTGGGCACAAGAAGAGGAGGGGGGGTTGGTATATATTTTTCTTTTTTCTTCTCCTTTCTTTGGCTGCGTTTCTCCGGCGTGATGGACAGCTCTTCTAGAGGAAGTAGGAGGAGCAGGCAGAGGCAGTCACAGCACAGCTCAGATTTAGTCAGGAATGCTGCTGTACTGTACTTGTTTTTCTTTTTTCCACCCGCCTTTTGTCGGTCTTGACTCTGTGTCTGGCTGCAGTGCGGTGTGTGTACGTTTGCCCCCCGCTCTTCCTTATGGATAGGAATGTTTGAAAGGACAGGGCGAGGGGTTATCTGGTTGTTTGTGTGTGTGTGTGCGTGGAAGGGGGGTGAACATGAGCTCGTGTGTGCATTCCTTAGCTGTGACAGCAGGATTCCCTGGATGAACTGGAGGCAATCGGTGTGGACGAGGGAACAAACAGCTGCTTCTGAGGAAAGCTTTTTAACCAGTGTTGATACTGGGCCTCTCTGATCATACAAAGGAGGGGGGAGTCTGTCATTTCAGTGTTTTTGGCAAACCGGCCTCTCCTGGTTGAAAGAAAGTGTTGTGGTTACATCAGCTTCCATCACGAAATGCTCCTGCCAGTGTAAAGCCCTACTGTTGTTTAACCCAGTCACTGCACACAGGATCAAGGGAGAATTTGGAGGGTGATCCCATCAGTGGCCTTGGCTGCCACACAGACACACAGGGGTCTTCTTCCTGCTATTAATTAGGCCTGGGGCTGACAGCTGTCATGTCTCTGAGCCTCTCACCAGTCATGTTGGCTTAAGTAGTGCATTTGGGTGAATTAGTACCTGAAATTACTCTCATGGCTGTTTTCCCTATTTAAAGTAAGTATATCACTGCTGGAAAGATCATCTTTTCATGTCTGTGCAGTTTAAACACAAATTCTTGTGACAGTGGTGCTTTATGATAAAAGAAAACAGAATAAAAATAGGGAACTTACAACTACCAGGATGCATTGCGCCGAACTAGAACAATATGCTCCCACTTGTGAGCTTATCCACATTTCCACAGGAAACAATATGGCGACCGGCTGGTAACAATCTCAAAAACATTTGAGGCAAGGAACAGGTTACGCAGAACACAATCGTGTGCTGCATTCAAATTTGTTCGCTCATGTTTCCGACATCTGGAGTCGTAAACACGAACTCGGTTGCGAGTACCACAACAGCGGTGCAATCATATGGGCTCTTTATGTGAGCACGGTAAATACGACACCATTTGAATGCAGCATTTGTTAATATTTGATTAGAACTGCTTAGTTTTATTGTTGGATTATGATATTTTCAGCCCCAATTCTTACAATGCAGGAAAAACTACTGGGACCACTTCCTGGACACAAATTCTTGTATTACAGCCAAACAGTGCACTAAAATAGGCTTCTGAAAACATTTTAGGCAAGAAAATTGGAGTGCAGCCACAGAATCTTGTTTACATTTTATTAGCACTGTCTTATTTTACAGTTGGATCTGCATTTGAGAAAGCAGCGGCGGCGTCCCTCTCTAAATCCGCCTCTACACCCTTTGTGTCCGTAGTGGCAGAATCAAGTGCAGTCTTCTGTTGTGTGTTTCTCCCATTTGAGCTACGAGTTTGCTTGACAGAGGCCGTGCTCTCAGGGTTGACACCAACCAACCTGGTGATGAAATACAAGTTTCCTGGAAGGAGACCTACGTGTCGTCTTGACATGCATTTGTGCGAGCGCTTCAGAGGGCACGGTTAGGCCACAACAGGCAGATACCTCACAGGCGTGCAGAGACATGTTTCAGTGCGACTGTGTGTCATTGCTAAGTGTGTGAAATGTGTCCCTACTCGATACATGACACATCCCTGCTTTGTAACCCCTCTCCCATCTACACCCCGAGCCTTGATCTGAGCCTTTTGTTTGGCCTCAGTGTGCATGAGCAGGCGGAGGTGTGACCTCCAGCCTATTTTGTCTCGGCATCTGTCCCTCCCATTAATCCCGCTTATCAACAGAGCCCTGTGTATCAGGGGCAGCCATACTGACACATATGCTCCCGTCTGGATTCACATCAGACGTAAATACGCGGCTTAATATTCCCATCAATACCACTATTGTATAATTTATTAGTCCAAGCAGCCGCCTGCTTGGGCACCGAAGGGACACTACCATTCATCGCCTGACACCTAATGTAGTCAATTATTGATGCCTCAATCTTACAGTAGCAACAAAAACATAACACTTCCTGTCAATAAAATGTGTAAAGATTTTGTGTGTGTCTTTTATTGGGACGGCTGTGTGTGAGTGCCTAGAATAGAGCAGTCCTCCTCAGTCGAAGGGGGAAAAATGGCCTCTGTGTGTTGTTGCGTTTTTTTCCTCCCTCCTTTCATGGCGGCTGGCTGCTCTGTGTTCTCTTGCTCCCCTTTGTGGGAGCTTTCTTACAGTGCAGCCTTCTGCATTCCTGCCAGATAGTGTGTGTGTAGAGGTCGCTTTAGCGCAGCTCTCAGCCCAGGCTTCACCTCACAATATCGTGTCCTCTCGCTTTTCATCAGTCAATAACCTCAGCCTGGTTGCTCTGTCAGAGGGGAAATTCCTCCCACACAGTTCCCTGAAAAACTCTTGCCCTGAAAGTATGAATCATGTGTTAACATGTGCTGGAAATACCCCTTTGTCACTATGATTTGTAATTTCGAGTTTGCTAGACACTGCAGCCTTGCAGTTGCTTTTGATGTTGGTGTGAAAGAAATTACACGCTGTTGAACTGATCATCAATGTATGCTTCCATAAACTGATTTTCTTTTGCTCTCTTTTGCTTCCTCTCCACGTTCAGGCCTTGTGGATGCACTTAGATGTCTGCAATGACTGCTGTGGCTGGCATGCCTCAGTGTTTTGGACTCCCATTCTCTGGACTCAGTAGGACAAGAACTGATCAGCAGAGAACGTCATGAGCATAGTCATCCCAGTAGGGGTGGACACAGCAGACACCTCATACCTGGACATGGCTGCGGGCTCAGAGTGAGTAACACTGACAAACACACCGAGCCTTCTCTGTTCGCACCTTTTCATGCCCCCTCACTTCCTCATTTCCTTCTGTCATTCATTCTTACATACCATCTTTGGTCTTTGCCAAAAGTTCATTCTCAGTTTCGCTGTCACTGCTCTCATCTCTCACCCTTCTATGGTATTGCCACACACACGCATTTGACACTCTAATCTGATATAATATGATTTCCTCTGCCCCCCCCCCCTCTCTCTCTCTTCTGTATACGCCCAACATGCCCTCTGTCATCTTTTTTTTTTTTAACTCTATGGCTTGATTCAGTCCTCTTTCCACATAGATCTCCTCTCCCACATTTTTAATGTGAAACGAGGTTGCAGTTCATTGATGCAGGGCCCCTCTAGTGTCTGCCCTAATGGAAAGTTCAGTCTTGCCATTGATTATGCCTGCACTCAACCATCGCTCATCGCACAGACCTTGCCAGTGTTCAGCTATTAACTACATCTGCCCATGTGAAACTGGCAGCACGCCTAGAATGTAGATGCCTGTGTTTATAACACCCTCCGTGTGAAGCGTACACAACATAATTTTCCTTGATCCTTTACTAATGCTGTAGCTTGATGTTTGCACATGTGTACACCGCATCGAGTGAGTAAAACAGAAATGGTGCATGGAGCCATGGCAACAAGCCTCCCGTCGCCCCTCCTCTCCGTTTCCTATAGTTTTGTCAAGGACATTGCCGTGGCTTTTTCTGGTCAAATAAATGAAGCAAGAGGTTCTCGTATGACTAAAGAATAACACACGTCATCAACTTATGGAGGGGCTCCTGTCCCTTTAAAAAGAGAGCGAGAGGGAGAGCCCTCCCCTCGGCCTTCATCGGAGCTGTTGCCGTGACAGCTTGTGTTGCCATGGTATCTGTCCCTCGCCCCCCTCGCTCCCCTCTGCACTGCGCAGGGCCTGTTGCCATGGTCACTGGCCTGAGTGACAGGTGGCCCTCACATAGACATGGCGTCTTAAACAGTCCCACGGCGTCCCCCCCTCCTCCTCCCTCCTCGGCTCCACGGAGCTCTGCCGCCACCGGGGGCAGGAGTAAACCCCATCGCCTTGACTCCCTCACTCACTCTTTGTCCGTCCGAGCTCTGCGTCCGATCGCCTGCTGCAGCTTTATTCAAAAGCAGATAACAAGCTTGAAAGGGGCTTCCACCTGCTGCTGCGCAGGTCCCATCCAGACCAGAGGGACACACACACACACACACACACACACACACACACACACACACACACACACACACACACACAGCTCTTTGGAGTATTGTGAGCGCGCCAGCCGAGGTCTGGGACAGCGGGGCTGGTTACTCACCAGCAAAAACAGCGTCACGTCCCCTTCCACATCCCCCTGAAGTCTGCAGCAGCGTGACCAGCTGTTGGCTAATGCAGTGTGTGTGTGTCCACGGTGACACACAGAGCCTGGCGTGCGCGCACACGCCGCCAGAATACGTAGTGTTGCCATGGCAGCAAGTGGGAGCTCTTTAGGAGTGAAGGCGTTGCCTCTGGCTGTTCAGTGCTGCTCTTTTTCTCTCCTGCTGTTGATCTCTCCATTCTCAGCGCTCGTCCACTCTGCCTCTTCACCCTCTCCCGGCAGGTGCTCGCATTTTAAACGACATCTGTTCTCAGTTAAATACTCTTGACATTTGAGCTATAAATAGCGCGTACCTAGCTGCACACCTATTTTGAACCTGAAGTCCCAAAAATCCTCATTCCCGTCTCACTTATTATCTTTTCATGATGCAAGGCCGCAGCTGTTCATGTTCAAGTCTGATCATGACTGCCTGCAACCCTCCTACTTATGTGTACTCCAACTCTCTAGGCCCTACTTTTCCACTTCCCCGGAGTGGAGGCATGAATGATACAAACCCTCCAGCTATGCACACGTACATTTAAATGTGCTTCTTTCCTTCCCACTGAACAGGCTGGCTCACTGGTTTGCCTTTTGTATGTCTCTCTGTCTCCGCCTCTCTCACAGATTCACTTGTAGGTCAAACTGAAAGAGCGCTAAAGCTCAGTTCCTTTTATAAATAATTTCCTCCTTTAACCATTAAATGATACACGCCCCGAGCAGATCTTAAATCCATGTATTATAAAGTGTAGACTTTGATCTGGTTAATCATTAATGGGAGAGAGAGTTAAGAGAGCCTGCTCAAGTTTTTAAATTCCCCTGCCTATCTCTCACACCAGTGTGGCCGTTAAACTGTTGTGTACACAGTCACAAAAACATGGGATGGATACACTCACTCACACCTTACCCGTGGGCCCGCCTCCAGACCTCATGCATGCACTTACGTTTTCACTTTGACAGTGAATACTTGAGCTGCAACGCACACAGGAAGTGTTGCACATTGCTCTTAAGGCATGCAACACGAGCGTTAGGGCTGAGAAGGGCTCACGCAGGTACCGTATCACCACTTTACTTTCGGACTCTTATTTAAATTTCACTTCAGAGCTACATGATAATTATCTCTAACTCCAAATGGGGACTGGCTCTCTTTTTTACTGTACTTGTTTTCTGTATGAGAGCTTTAAAATATGGCGGTTATGGAGTGACGGTGTGAGCAGAGCTGAACAGTTTACATAGGCAGAATTGCTGCATGGCCTGTTAACAGTCCCCATAGTCTTTTAGCCTTTTGTACCCGTCTTGCTCTGTGTACCTGAGAGGCTGTCCAGTGTGCTTAGTGAGCTTTTTTCCTTGTTTCTGCCTCGTTCGTGGAAAGTTGTCAGCCCTCATGGAGTTAGTAGGTGTAAGGTTAACTTTTGGGAAAGAGAAAGGGAGGGAAACTCAGCAGCTGTCACGTATACCTCCACTCCTTGACGGTTTTTTATAAGCCTCTGACCTTGGAGCAGTTTTCTAGAGCAGACTATGTGAAAAGAGGAACATCAAGTGATCTGCTCGCATGAATGACCCATTAACACGTGGATCTCTGCTACCGCACTTCACCTCAAACTCTCTCCTTGTGTCGCAAGTCCTGCTCGTCCCGTAGTGTTTCTCTCCCTGTTAACTCCTCATGCCTATCTTGTCTCATGCCGTCGATTTTTGCCAGTTCCACTTCCTTAAGAGCCACCCCCTCAGCAACTGAAGAACATATTAATCATGTCATGATAAGGGTGGGTTGGTCTCAAACGGCCAAACAGGCTCTCTGCTCAGCTGCATTGTGAACTGGGGAAAGTGAACCTACTGGTTTGGTGTGAATACATGGCTACGTGTTTATTGTTTTGTGTGAGTGCAAGGCGGCATGTTTCAAATAATTGTCTGCGCTGTGGGTGGGGATTCTGGAGTGCTTTCGTCATTTATTTAGACAGATATCATTATTATTATTATTATTATTATTATTATTATTATTATTATCTGTCTGGCTCTCAGGCCTGTGCTGACATGACAGCATTCACAGTTAGTGGTGGAAGAAGCACTCAGTTCATTTTTATAAATAAGAGTATATCAGTAAAATGTATTCAGTGTCAAAATAGGGTGTCTGCATGTCCTTAAAGTCTGGTTTCTATAAATATTACCCCCTAAAAGTTATTGAATAATAGGTTAAATAACTGCTGTAATCAACTAATTTCATTTATCTATCTTTAAATTTCTTTTGGTCAAATTGAGTCAAGCTCTTCTGTGTGAAAGTCCACATTTATGATGTTCAATAATTAAACCTACCACTTAACCTAATACTTTCTTTAACTTTATACTTACACTGGGCAGTGTATTGATATTATCCAAAAAACAGCAATTCCCAAAATGTTGGGATGCTGTTTATACGTAAAATCAGAAAAAAATCAGAAGGCAGTGATTTGCAAATTATTACAGTGGGGGAAGTAAGTATTAAACATGTCAAATTTTCCTCCATCAAACATGTTACCATTGTAGCTATTCACATGGAGTTTAGGCGGGAAATTGGTATTAATTAAATAAAACTACACAGATAACGATATTGTATATTGCATACATGCTAACTGAAATTGAGAAGCCTTTGTTTACAATGCCAGCATCAGAATGAGTGTAAATTTACATATCAACGTATTTGGTCAAAAAATGTTGTGATACTTGATTTTTACGCCCAGCTGTAGCTCACTGTAATTACCATATTCCTATAGAAAAACCTATCTCTGCACGGGACCATAGATTCGAACCTTTACTCACCTGCAGTGCTTGAATAGGAAAAAGATGATTTGTTGAAAAATCAGTTTTTATTTTAGTTGAAGTATCCTGAAAAGATTCCATACCCTGCAAAAGTACTCATTCTGCAGGAAAACTGCCCATGTAACAGATATATTGTAATATAATATATGACATTTGTACTTTGTATTTGAAGAAAATCCTTTAGTAAACAAATTTGTGTGCATTTGAATAAATTAAGCTGCGAAATAACAGACCTCTTAACCATGTGAGAAAAAGTACACACCACAGTTTTATAATGAAAGTTTAATTTGTGAAAAGTGATATTTGCAAGCCTGTTATGTTTATTTGTGTGAAATATTGAAAAGCATTCAGTAACTATAACTGTCAGATAAATGCAAAGATAGGAAATAGTGATTCTCAAACTTTTTAAATAATGTACGGCGCCCGAAATGTGTTTTTCAGCTGATCAGCGCCAAACATTTTTGCTGAAAGTTAAAGTTATGTGAATGTGATTGTGTTTCAGCGGTTGACAATTTAGAGCACTTAACAGTTGCACTGAAAATACAAATTATTGAACTAGTGTATAATTATTTTACGTATTTTGCATGACTTGATATGTTTTTTAGATTAACATGAAAAATCCCATGTACCCCCTGCAGTACTTAGGGTACCCGTGCCCTCATTTGGGAAACACTGATGAAAAGTAAAGTACAGTATTTACCCCTGAAATGGAGTGCAGAAGTATAAAGTAGCAAATGTAAATTCTTCCCACCGCTGGGTGTGCAGTGACCTACTGCCCCAGGCCCCCTGACAGCATTACAGCCTTTAGCATGCATCCATATTCTTACCACTCTTCTTCTGTGTCACCATCAGTAGCTGCCCTGCCTTTCTGCTCCGCACACTGACGCACACACACACTTCCTCACACTGTTTATGGGAAACAATTACTCTGTGTAACCTTGTTATCAGAGTTTTTCAGTGTACAATAATGTGTGCTCTTTGTTTGTGTTGCTGCTCAGCAGACCAGAATCGGTGGAGGCCAGCCCTGTGGTGGTGGAAAAGTCCAGCTACCCACACCAGATCTACAGCAGCAGCTCTCACCATTCCCACAGTTACATTGGCCTGCCTTACGCTGTGAGTACACACTCTGTTCTTCCTCTCACGCTGTTACACATCACCTACACACCTTGAGCTCTCCCTCTTTGTTCAGCAGGGAATGCAACATGACCAGCTCCTGTTTAGGCTGACATAGAACACTGAGCTGTAATGTACGAGCCTCCTTAGTCTTATTGTTGTAAAGGAAATTAGAGCTTGATCGTCAGAAAATGAATCTGGTTGTATATTAATCTTTCAGGTCATTGTTAAAGCAAACGCATTCATGTGCTCCTCGAGTGTTGTTTTGTTGCTCAGAGCGTTTAAACGACATGATGACGGCCGTCTCCGGTTTTTAACCACTGAAAATATTGCTCACCTGATTGTTATCAGGGTTGATGCTAATAATTAACTTTCTACCTGATCTAGGTCACTCTGCGTGGACGCAAAGTGACGATTACAACCTTATACTAAATGTTATGTGAGCAAAAAGTTGACATGCAATATATGATTTAAAGAAGAAGTTACTTTCATCCTCTGTTTCTGAATGTATTGCAGTTTTACACAGAGATCCAATGTTTGGCACATCATGTAACAGACTTTCTGAGTTGTTATTCCCAGTCAAGAGCTCACTTTAACAATTAATCCGACACCACATGAGCAAAACGAGACATTTGATGACGTGAACTTGGGCTTAAGGAAATTTGAAGGGGTGTTGTCACTGTTCTCTGGTGTTGTATTGCACAAATGATCGATTAATTGAACAAAAGTCCTGGAAGATTAACCGACAATGAAAGTAATCTGTAATTGCAGCTCTGTGGCAAATGGATGTTCTTTCCCAAATGCCTGGAAGTCACCGGTCCAGGTCCTTGCCCTCAGAAATGGGCTCCTACTACGCATCTTGCTTTGTCAATAACATGACCCCCCTATCTTCCATCTTTCCACCAGGACCATAACTATGGGGCGCGGCCCCCACCCACACCACCGGCCTCCCCTCCCCCCTCCATGTTGATCCGACAAGGAGAGGGGGGGTTGTTTGTTCCAGGGGGCCAGGACGAAGCATCCAGGGGCACCACGCTCAGCACCTCAGAGGATGGCAGCTATGGGGCTGACATCACCCGCTGCATCTGTGGCTTCACCCACGATGACGGCTACATGATCTGCTGTGACAAGTGCAGGTAGGACCCCGGGGCGGCGTGTCATTGTTCGCCAGATCTTTGTCATGATTAGTGGATGACTCAGAAGTGTGTGTTTCTCCTGTGGCCCAAAGTTGTCGTCAACATTGGAACAGCTGATTTTAAAAGGGTATTAAAATCTTCTGCTTGTTTTTCTTGCAGTGCCTGGCAGCACATAGACTGCATGGGCATCGACAGGCAGAACATTCCTGAGACCTACCTGTGTGAACGCTGCCAACCACGACACCTGGATCGAGAGAGGGCCATCCTACTGCAGACCAGGAAACGAGAATGTTTGTCTGGTACGCAAGACTACACAGATAATTGCCTGGTCTTTATGTTGTAGTTTCACAAGTTTTATAAAGAACAGAGAGCATGGTGTTATTTTGTGAGCTGCACCCACCGCAAATTCTGAGGTGTTAGACATTGTCTATGCCACCTCCTTTTAGTTCTGCTTTTAGTGGCTGCCTATTTGCAGTAAATGGCCAGATTGTTAGTGAACCAAGCAGGTTGTAGGCTGTGTCAGGGTGCAGCCTCCTCCCCCTGCAGGTCAGTCAGATTCCACTCAGCCTGATCCTGGGACACACTGACACCTGCTGGGCAAGACACAAAACTCCTCCTCTACTCTTTGCTTTAACATACCTCATCTTGTGTTATTATAGTGTGGCTATTTTTTTTTTTAATCTTTTTTTACCCTGCAGCTGTTTTAGCTTTTTACAGCTTTGTTCAGCACTTTGTGCTAATTACTAATGAAGACATGTTTGCTTATTCAGATGGGGACACCAGTGCTACAGAGAGCGGAGATGAGGTGCCACTAGAGCTGTACTCCACCTTCCAACACACGCCTACCACCATCACCCTCACTACAGGGCGCCTTGGCAATAAGCAGACTGATAAAAAACGCAAAAAGAGTGGTGATAAAGAGCCTCCAGCATCTTCTGCCCGAGCTAAGAAGGTCAGGTTTGACTAATTAATTTGTAATGAAGCAGTCAAAGCACATTACGTGTTATGTTTCAATTAACATTAACGTTTTGATTTCTTTTCTCCTCTGGCAGGCCTTCCGAGAAGGGTCCAGAAAATCCTCCAGAGTAAAGGTAAACTTGCAGAACACAACTCTCAGACACTCTGATCAGAGTTCTATAGTTGTCTCCTGTCAAAGCTTCATGTACCAACAACTGCTGTTTTTTTCCCCCCCTCTCTCAGGGTGCAGCTCCGGAGCAGGAGCCGACAGAGCATCCGTCTCTGTGGGAGAACAAGATCAAGACGTGGATGGAGCGTTACGAGGAGGCCAGCAGCAATCAGTACAGTGAGGACGTCCAGGTCCTGTTGCGTGTTAAAGAGCAAGGCGACGGGAAGAGCCTGGCATACAACACGCACCCCGCTTCTTTCAAACCGCCTGTGGAGGTAGAAACCTGTCTCACACCCTTAAAGGGGACCTGTATGCTCATTTAGGGTCATGCTTGTTTTTTGGGTTTCTACTCGAACATGTTTACATGCTGTAACAATCAAAAAGACTTTATTGTCCTCACACTGTCTGAGCTGGAACACCTGTATTCACAGTCTGTCTCAAATACTTTGTTTTAACGCCTGTCTCTTTAAGCCTCCCTCCTGAAAAAGCCCGATCTGCTTTGATTGGTCCGGGTCTTCCATATCGTGGCACCTTTATTTTAGCCAGGGAGCAACTGTAACAGTGAAAAGCGACACTTTCCCAATGAAAAATCACTATTAAAAGCTTCTTAACACAACCAGACATGCGTCAGCAGGAATATGATCCGAAATTGGTGAGAAAACATCTGCAACCAGGGAAACATATTCCCTGTATAGCAGCACTTTCCCCCTTCAGAAATCATCAGTAAGAACACAACCGGACATGTTGCACCAGGAATACGATCCGAATTCAGGGAGAAATTAACGTCATTTGCAACCAAGATTAAGTGTCCCTAAAGTTAGCATGTAGCTACATGTAGCAGTGTAGGTCAGTGGTTTTCAAACTTCTTGAAATCTCAAGGCACTCCTGTATTTATATCTGTGCACATGAGCCTCTATAATGTTTGCTATCACTCTTATCACAACCTTAGTTTTGGGTTTTGTTTACTATATCAAGTAACAATTGACAGCCAACTATTACTCATGACATATTTATGATTCAAGAATTCATTTTAAACTTTTTAAAATGACATCAAAGCACTAATAACACATCCATTCAGACAGGAAATGATGAGATAATGTGATGTGTCACACACTTATAATTCCCTCATGCGAACTGTGACAAATAGGTTCCCAGTGAAGACTTATTAAATGAAATGAAATTGCTTTTATTAAGGTAGAGTTTGCCTCTTTATTAGGAAATGGGTGCGCACAACATACTGATACAGTCAATTAAAAATTCATTCATTAACTTTCTGTACAGGCTCAGTTGAATATTGCAATAATGTGAGGTTATCACAAAATCCCACGGCACACCATTTAAGAACCGCTGGTGCATTAGCGTGTCGTACGATGACCATATAATGAAATGCGTCAGGGGTTGACGTCAGCTTCTTTTCAAAGTAAAGACACTTTGTTCTGAGTATTCACATCCAACCATGTAACATTATATATGACAGATGATAAGGAACGTCGTGGTAGGTCCCCTTTAAAATCTTAGTGTAATTTAATGTGTACCTTCTCCTGGATCTACACTCACGCCTGACTGTCTCTCTCTTCCAGAGTCAAGTTCAGAAGAACAAGAAGATCCTCAAGGCGGTGCGAGACTTGGCCCCAGACTCCCTCATCATTGAGTACAGGGGAAAGTTCATGCTTCGACAGCAGTTTGAGGCCAACGGATACTTCTTCAAGAGGTCAGGGTGCCCGTCACTTATCAAAAGGGTTTCTCCTCGGAGTTCTGTCTTGTGAATGTAAATTGAATATTGTTATGGAGGTCAAACAAATTATGAAGAGCTCTGGGGGTTCATTACATCGTGGTGTTTTTATGTGAATTATTAACACTCATGCTCTTCCCTCTTCAGGCCATACCCATTTGTGTTATTTTATTCTAAATTTGACGGACTGGAGATGTGCGTGGACGCTCGCAGCTTTGGCAACGAGGCACGCTTCATCCGTCGCTCCTGTACTCCCAACTCTGAAGTAAGTAAACATTAACTGAATGTTGTATGAACTATCATACAGTGTATAGACATGACCTAGATAACATTCGTTGTGTTGACATTAGAAATTCACCAACATTTTCACCAACATGATGCCAGAATCAACAGCAGGGTATCCCTGAACATTATAAGACTTGGATGCAGCAGCCCCCCCATCTCCTCCTTCCACTACTTGTGTACATCCAAAGACAGACATAACACCTCAAAACAACACTGAGTAGCTTACTGGTGGCCTTCAGCTACACAATTGATGTCGAAAAGCCCCTGTCTTAATAGTCGTTACCTTGCCAACCTCTAACAACACGCCATAAAGTCTGTCTTTTGTAGTTTTACCCTCCAACAACTTCATCCCCCTCTCTGTAAATCCACTAACAAACTGCTCGGCTCCCAGGCCGTCCGTCTCTGGGAGCCGACTGCAACACACTGACTGGATTATGGAGGCAACTGCGGTGTTCCCGGAGCTCAGCTAAACATGTCTATTACTAGCAGAAGGCATCACTTGGTTTTACTGTCGTTGGCCAAATTTTGTAGCAAGAGTAATTTTGGGCTACTACTATAAAGATACAATATTGTTGTATGTGTACTTTCTTGTTTATACAAAGAGGTTTTGATTACTTTAAAACATATATGTTAAATGTTTTTGTTCATATTCCAATTTCAGTGTTTAAATTTTCTTAATTAAAAGTTAATTGCCCTCAAATGAGACGATTAATAAAGTCCCAACATCTTCAAATGAGACCTTCCTAATTAACAGCGTCTTATCTTGTTACTGTTGCTAAAATTTGTCAGTTTTGTTGCCATGTCAAACTGAAACATTATTAATCATAGTAAACAAGTCTCAATCATAAAATGTGATCAGGTTTTGAACCTGCAGACTGACTTGGCAGAGATCGCTGCCATCTTGTTTTTACATGGATTAGTGTATTGTGCTCTTACTACCACTACATGGCACAAAAAGTGTCCATGAACGAGGACAACAGGTCTAAGTTAAGAGGAATGAAGTGTAAGGTGCACAAAACCCAAAATGTGATGTCCTTCATGAGGATGCAGAGTCTCAGGAGGATATTATCATTATATCAGTGGCATAAACGTCTCAAAATGACAATAACATTGTTTATTGCAATCAGTTCTCGTGACAGGCCTACTCTGTGTTCATGTGATGCCTCTTTACTAATCTTTTGCTTTCCCTCCCTCAGGTGCGGCACGTCATCGAGGATGGCATGCTGCATTTATACATCTACTCACTGAGGCCTATCAACAAAGGCACAGAAATCACCATTGGTTTTGATTATGACTATGGCAGCTGGTGAGTTAGCTTGGCAAGTAGCATGCAGAGCTACAGTTGCAAGGAAAGATCCTCTCACCATATAACCTTGTCTTTCTTCCTCTCTTAATATTCGTAGTAAATACAAGGTGGACTGTGCCTGTGTGAAGGGGAACCAGGAGTGCCCGGTGCTCAAGCACAATCTAGAACCCACAGAGAACCTGGTCGCCGGAGGCCGGCGCCGAGGGAGTCGCAAGGACAAGGAGACAGTGCGGGACGACCAGGGCCAGAACCAGAACATGGGTTTGGACGGCGAGGGCAAGAGCAAGACTGTAGGCGACGGCAAACAGAGGAAACTCTCTCCTCTGCGCCTCTCCATCTCCAACAACCAGGCAAGATCACACTCATGAACATTAACGCTCTTCTTCACACTTTGCTGCTCACATGTTGAGACTTGTCCACTATGGCATATTTTTTGTTAATACACATTTACCCTCATGTTCCATGCATGAAATTTTGTTTGATCTCTGTGAAATTTTCTGTGCATGTGTTTTCCATTGTTAGTCACTATTCATCCTCTTTAGTTCCCTCTATTTTCCCATTTTCCCTTTATGCATCCACCTCAACCCCCCAACTAATAATTTTGACGACATAGTTCAGATTTGTCGTTGCACAAAACGCTTTTGTGCTACTTGTCTGGCAGAGATGTGTTGCAGCGTGTTATGCTTTTGTGCAACACACTCAGAGCACGGTGTTTCTCTTGGATGTGTTAACAGCAACAGAGTTTCTCGTCTGTCGTCTGTCCCAGAAAAGCAGTTTTTACTTTGAACGACCAAGTGAAATTGTTACAAATTAGGCTCATTCAGCAGTTTAAAATGTGAGAAATGTTCTTACTGTCAAAGTGGATTTGAAAGTGTTGTGCTTGATCATTTAGAAGTTAGTCCTGTGTGTCACATAGCTTAAGCTGTATGAGATGAGAGTGGTTTTCAACGTCTCAGAATGTAAAAGCATTTTGCAGAGTTGTGTCAGAGCTGAAAGGAGGAAAGGTGAGATGAGGTGTCCCAACAGAAAGATAAGAGGTCTATAAGTCATTGCTATTATAACCATACGCTCCTCCTGAAGGCAGGGCAGTATGTCAGCTGTTAAATGCTTCTGCTATAAGTATGTGCTGGTGCAGCATGAGGGTGTGCTCAGAGTGAAACAGTGACTACACTCACATTACAAGCAAATACCTCTTTTCTATCTGATTTTTTTTTTTTTTTTTTTCAGAGTAGTGTGGACACACAAATCCAATTTTTCCAGTCAGACCTGGGCCACTTTCATATGGGATCCTAATTCTAATACATAACCAATTACTGGTCTCGTGACGGCTGTGAGAAAAGTCATACTGGAATTCATGTGTGGGTTTTCCTCCCCACATCCTCTTCACGTCATACTTTACCATGCAGGCGCAGATCTCTCACCACACAGTGTCGGAGCTGTCCGTTGACTACAGACGAAGAACAAAAATTGTTTTGCCAGTGTAATAATTTTTAGACCAGTTTGATATTAAGCCAAACACAGGGCTGGACATAATGACTCTGTGTGCTAACAAACAATGCAAACATCAGCTGTGCACCTGAAATCAGACACTACCACGTAAAAGATGGGTGAGTAGCCAACTTGTCATCTTCTACTTTTGTTGATATTTACTGAAAGTGACATACAATACAGCAAACTGTCTAGCTTGTCATTAGAGATGGCCATTTAGCTTACCAGCTCCCTCGTGATCTCCTTCCGAAGGTGACGTGTGGATAAATCCTTTTTTTAGCTCAATGAATCGGCCATCCCTTTAAAAATAAAAAAACACTTCTTTTGCAGCTTTAAATCCTAAATATGACCATATTCGTGCTGTTTTTGTTTTCCCCAGAGAATGCTGTGTCTCATCTGGTCACCCCAAAAAACACAGACTTTTAGTAAACAAACACGACGTGCACCCACCTCAACTGAAATTTAGTTACTTAATTACGCAAAGCCTGTCAGACACTTGTAGTTTCAGCTTTAAACAAATAAAATATGTTTATCAAGTTGTCATATTGCTTATTTCTAAAGCGGTACAAGTTGGATTTAGAGTCGTAACACAGTCAGCACGGGTTATAGGCTACTTTTTAACTGGTTTAAGCTCGTACACCAGCAAAACTGGAAATCAGCCGAATTCTTCTTCTCACCGTTATCCTCAACATGTGACGAACTGTCATCAACCTCCGCAGGAATCACTCTGGAGATGAGTACTTGCACCACTGTGTCATTCATTTTTTCCCCCCAAATGCCCACCTTGCAAATGTGAAGGTTTTTGTTGCTGTTTCAACACATGTGATGTAGTTGGTTGTATGTGAGAGGTTTCAGGGCAGAGATTGGTTCACAGTGATGTGGGTCATGTGAACAGGCAGAGAGATCGGATCTAAGGAGCAAGCGGAAAAGTCCTGTGTCAGTGCAGCCTGTGAGGTGCTCATGCAGACTCATTAACCGTCGACCTGTGTAAGACCAAAGACACGTTTGGAGCACGTGTGTTTTGTGCACAGACTGACCCCTAAAAGCAAGCCGTCCCTTATATATTTCAGGTTACCCCCATCCCTCCCTCACCTCCCCTCTCCCCCACTCTTACCTGTCTCCCTCTAGTCTGTAGCCAGACTGACTGATCAGCCATGATAAAGCGCCATACCGCCCTCTCCCCTCCTCTTACAGGATCCTGAGTTATATGAGGATCTAGAAGACAGAACCTCCGTTAGCAATGAAGTAGAGATGGAGTCAGAGGAGCAGATTGCAGAGAGGAGGAGGAAGATGGTAAGTGTGCCAAGCTAGGGGCTCTTTTTTTTTTTTTTTAACTTGCCATGCAGCCACCCGGCAGAAAGAGCAAAAATAAAAATAAGTCTGTCCCCTGTTGCTCCGGGTGTGGACCTAACTATGTGTCTGCTACGGGGGCTGTGGCTTGGATAGGAGCAGCTGTCCTCTACCTCCCTTCCATCAAACCACCCTCCTCTTCATCACTCATCTATTGCTAGTGCTCCCGCCACTCTCAATGCCCCTTGTATCTGTTTTGCTCAGTACTTTATTTCCTCCTCCTGCAGCTTCCCTCTTCTTCACAGTACCGAGGCTTTGTGCTTGTCTATCATTATGCAGTCGCATTTATTTCCCTCATTTGTTGCACTTTTTTCTCCAGCATATAAGGACGTTAGTAGGCCTCTGGTGCCTGTTTACAACACCATGTCCTGTCGGTGGGAACAAACCAGTATGTTGTGTCGTCATGCGGGCTGAAACTGTGCCCCAGTGTGCGTTATACTCTGAGTACAGCTCTGCTCTCACCTTCATTGCGGCTGGAAGTTTGAAATGGCCAATTACTGGTTCAACCACTCTTTTTCCTGCCAAACAGCCGTGTGTCCCTGAGAGATGGGATCAAACACACATTCACACAGGCGGGCATGGTACACTACACACACACACACACACACACACACACACACACACACACACACACTCACACTCTGGAAATTACCCTGCAGTCAGCTTCATTTCACACGGCGGACCCAAGGTGCAAAGTGCTGACTCATCTTTGGCCAACATACAGTTCTGCTAATCGGCCAGAGAGGGATAGATGGTTGAAGAGAGGGGAGGAGGGGGTGGGGGCAGCAGAGAGAGGAGGGGCTGCGGAGGGTAGAGCCTTGTTGCCAGGGCCATATTGACTTTGGGAGATCCAATAGGCTGGTTTCTATGGAATGTGGCCCAGGAGAGAGCTGCTGCTGTCAGGCTCAAAGAAGCGTGCATTCACAAACTGACGATCACAAGCGTAGTAGATGCATGTGGGTGTTGTAAATCCATGCTGTGACAAAGGTGCGGGGGAGATAGCAGTGATGTGTACGGGCATTATATTATGCCTACTTAAACAAGAGCCTGTGTTGTTTGGAGAGGCGTCCTGGATCGTCCTGGGTCACCTGTGGAGACCGGAGTTTTGTTTATCAGTGACATTTTGTGTTTGGTAGTGCTTCAAGTCTGCGTTCTATTTGTACGCGAGGCACATCTACCCTTGAGGACAATTAAGTTGAGTTGTTTTAGGTCTCTCTATTATCTGTACACGCTGTAGCCGACCTCAGCTGACATTGGGTGAGAGGCGGGGTACAACCTGGACAGGTCGCCAGTCAGTCTCAGTGCTGACAAGTGAACCACTTGACACCTTGCATTAAAATGCATCTTGTATCTAGAGATGATTTAACCTGATTACATTTACATATAGTATTTTATGTGTTTCCAGCGTCCATTTAACGATCAGATCGTTCAGTCCAAACGGGCGCCACCCTCATCTAGTTTCCTACATAGGCTGCACATCATAATCTTATCTGTATTTTCAAAGACAATATTGGCATAAAAATAAAATAAGTATCAGTCAGGAAAAACAGTGAAGTTGAAGAGGATGAAACAGGCCCACCTGATTTAATGTCGGCACAATACATGACAAACACCCAGGTAGTGTTAGCATCAGATGAGAGAGCAACAATCGTGCGGCCCAACAGCTGCAGCGTCACATGAGGTCACGTTGTGTGCTTTGGTTCAATACTTATTTCCGCCCACATAGTTTATGCATGTGGATTGAAAACATATCTATTTACACTTGTGTTCAGTGTGGTCACATCCCTGACCACCTGGTTTGGACAATCAGATCACAATCTGTCCTTGATGCATTTTGGATCCATTTACATCAGCACTCTCATGTGGTCAAGCACAATCTGATGGCGATCACCCAAAACGCATTTTAATGCAAGGTGTAAAAGAGATGAACTTAATTTTCCTAGAGCAAACCCGCGTAGGTACAGGGAGAACTTGAGAAAGGCCCCAGGTTTGCCCCAGGTTCGGACTAGGGCTTCAGAAGTGTATCCGCTTCCTGGTATACAGTGGTATGAAAACTGACGATTATCCGTTTGCCTATCTACGTTACTGGAAAAAAAAATGCAACTATACAAAAAAATCTCACCTTTATTTTATTTATTTTCAACAGTGAGACTTTTGTTTACTCAAAATTCCATTGAAAAAATGGTTTTAAATTTGAGTAGTGTTTATTTAACCAAAAAAAACCAAAACCCTTGTTTTCATTCCTTCAAGGGTTACTGACACTGACAATGATAATAATGATTGTGTTGTAGCGTATACGTGAAACCAGGCAACTGTGATGCCTGAGACTGATAATGTAGCATCAGAATCTCATACTGCTGCATCCTTAGCTCGAACCCAGTGTGAGGCTACTGCGAGGCGATGGTGCTTTCTTGGCAGCAAAGCATAAAACAAATTGGCAGTAGTCCCATGTGCATGTGTGTGCTGCTATTGTGTCCTGAACTGTATTAAAAATGGTGCTTAGAAAATGTTGAGCCGGCCAGTGTGTTGTCCTGATTGGTTGGTGGGTTGTAGAAGCAAATGTATGGACACGTGTTTGGGCTGAAGCTCCAAATTGGACGTGGTGGATGTGTCCCGCAGTTTGATTTAACGCCAAAGTTTTGGATTGAAGAGATTTGACCATATTTCTCTTACAACTGCTTTCATCACCGACAGCTCAAAACCATTAAAAGAGGCCTCAACAAGAATGTATTATGATATAAGAGGTTTTTATAAGGATGGAAATATTTAGCACATTTGTGGTGTCAGTAGTTTATTCCCGAAGTCGTCCCATAATTACAAATATTCTCTATAGCAGGATATTACAAAGTCCAAGCTGTCAGACACCTACAGTACCTGACACAGGCATATTTAGCTCCACCAGAAGATCAGAGAGTCCAGGTCTAGCTCTGTCCAGTGTTTGTGAGGCCTTGTTTAGGGGGACATGTCTCTACTAAACTGGGCTGTCTCTTTATTGAACACTCAGGCCAGCCCAGAGGAGCAGTCCCATCTCCCTGTCTGGGCGGCTTCCAGCTGGAAGAGACTGAAACACAAGGAGGTACACTTGACCCATTCATAGCCAACCCTACTCCACCCATCTACCAGCCTTCCCCTACTCCTCAAATCTCCCAGAGGTGATTGAGTTACAAGCGTACTAACTGTCCGTCTTTACAGCCTGAGCTCTCAGCAGTTTGTTTCAGAGTGTTTGTGGTTTTCAGAGGGGGTGTTTTGACAAAGGGTGGAGCTGTTTGTTTGGGTTTTGTGGTGGAGGTAGAGCTGGGGAAATATGTGGCACAAACATACACATAGGAACACATTAGACGAGCTATTAAGCCTCCTGGTTTGTCGGGGTTTAATTGTAAAGTCGTAAAGCGAAGTAGAAACTCATTTACATTTACGTCTTCAACATTTTTCCTGTTGCTCCTGCCTGACCTCCTCTCCTCTATGTTTCTCTCATAATGAAGGTAAGGGGTCACTTTCCTTTGACTCTGCACAGCTAGATCGCCTTTTGCCGCGTAGCACACATTAACCCATTTTAACGCAACCTCTGGGGCTCAATGGGGGAGTGGTGTCCAACAGACTAATGTCTCTGCATCCTTTTCCCCTCCATCACCCCTCCTCTGAACCCCACGCCTGTCTCTCTGCAGACACGAGAAGAGAGGAAGATGGAGGCCATCCTGCAAGCCTTTGCCCGAATGGAGAAGAGGGAGAAACGTAGAGAGCAGGCCCTGGAAAGAATCGGGAGCGTCAAGACGGAGGTCGGGGGCCGCAGTGACATCAAGGAGGAGCCTCCAGCCACGCCGGAGACGGCAGATTCTCCTGCTGTCATGCAGGTGAGAGCACAGAGACACAAAGAACCTCCTGTTCTTTTGAATTGTTATTAAATTTTCTAGAAACACTTTTACTATATATATATTTTTTTTTTTGGATTTTACTAGATATAAATGCTCTACTGTGTTTTTCTTGTAGCCACTTCTGGAGGTGAAAGAGGAGCCAGGTTTAAAGCCAGCCAAGGTCAAAAGCTCAAGGAACAGGAAAAGTTTCTCAAGGAACCGCACGCACATCGGCCAACAGCGCCGGCGAGCTCGCACCATCAGCACCTGTTCCGACTTGGCCCCTGGCTCCCCGACTGAGTCGGTGGAGCCTCTGACCAATGAGGCCCCCGAAGGAGAGACGCCCACCGCACCAGAGCCCGAGGCCATTCCCGCCCAAGCACCGGACACCAGCCCCCCACACAGCAGCTCACCCGCACCTGACAGAAACCGCACGGGGAGCAAGAACTTCAAAACTAAAAAGGTATGCTCACCTGCACCCACAACAGGTCACCAGACTGTCACAGGGCTGACACATAGAGACAGACAACCATTCACACTCACATTCACACCTACGGACAATTTAGAGTCACCAATTAACCTGCATGTCTTTGGACTTTGGGAGGAAGCCGGAGTACCTGGAGAAAACCCCCCTTTAATAGTTTATTGGCAAATATTTCCATCATATCAGACACATTTAATGTTTGAAAACTCTACAGATTGTCACATAATAATAATAACTCTACTCCACAGCACTTTGTGAGTGAGTGGGTGGGAGAGAAGCAGCAGGACCGCGGTGCAGTACGGACCCCAGAGCCGGCCCCCGAGAGGCCGCTCAGAATAAGCAGTGACCCCGAAGTACTCGCCACACAGCTCAACGCCCTCCCAGGCATGGCCTGCTCTCCGCAGGTCTACAGCACGCCCAAACACTACGTCCGCTTCTCGTCCCCGTTCCTGGTTAATCGCAGCCCCACCACTCCTGGAGTCCCCACAGGAAGACGGCGCTCCAGAGAACTGCCTGAAACGCCGCCAACCACTGGCTCCTGCAAGAAGGTAAAAAGTCCTGCTTTAGATATATCCCCATTTGGCTTTAGAAAAATGTACATTCAGCCAGTTTTGGAAAGTCACATGGATCTGTCCTTAGATTAGAGATGATGAAGCTCTCCCATGTCGACTCTACCTTTCTATCCATCATTAGTTTTATCTCTCTGACTTAATTTGATTGGCTGTAAAGTTTTCTGCAATGATGAAGGAATTTCACTTCTATCAGGAGAGAAAGTCTCATCCATCACTGAGTTACCAAACCTCTATTCTGTCTTACAGCGATGGTTGAAGCAGGCTCTAGAGGAGGAGGGCTCCACCAGCCCAGCCAGACGACCGAGTCTCCTCATGCCCAGTGAGGGTCCCCTCAGCCCCTCCATCAACGGAGACTCTGACAGCCCTCTACCCTACAACGGCACCTGCTCACTACCAGGTAGGTAACCAGCACTGGCGTAAATTTCAGAGTAAGACAAACATTTCTTAAACATTTAAGACTGCAATACATTACGAAAGAGCTAATGCTAGTATATATATGTCTAATGTAGGAAAATAATCCTCAGTTTAAGCCCACACCATATTTCATCCCACAGAGTTGCCCACACCTTTGAAAAAGCGCCGGTTGAGTCCGTTAGACGCCTGCATGTCCGAGAGCTCGACACCGTACGGCTCCCCTTGTGCCACGCCCACCAGGGCAGACCAATCGGAGACACCCGCAACCCCCGTCTTACTGGCTACCCCACCGCGTCCCCGAACCGAGGAGCCAAGCACAGAGCCCCCACCCAGCACCCCAACGCAGACACTTAACGCCCTTCAGGAGGTAAGGCTGTCGAAACAGAAGTTGCACATTCTGTTACATGAGGGAAAAAAAGAACCAGAGTGACTGAGTCTGTTGTTGTTACGCAGAGTGAATCTTCAGTAGAAAACTCTCCAGAGGTCAGCCGGAAACCCAGCGTGCAAGAGGTGAGTGGAGGACACAGCAGATTATTGGATTTAATTGTCGAACAGGTCAACAACTTTATTAGTAGTTGCAGGTTTTGATAAATTTTATTCTTTTCTTAAATGGCTTGACTGTAAAGAGGACAGGGCGATCCTACTTCTGGTATTGTGGAGATTACAAGCTTTTTTAATGTACTTATGACCTTCCCGACCCCTCCCTCTTTTCCTAGGCCGACCGTCCTCCTTCGTTGGTCTCCTCTCCCTGCGTCAGAGCTCCCAGTTCAGACGCACTCCCGACAGAAGCCAAGGTGTCAGTTCCTGAGAGTCCACAGCCTCCAGCTGCTGAGTCCGTGGACTGCGGAGAGGACCGAGCGGACGGCGTCGTCGTGGAGGGCGGTAGCGAGGCTTCCTCGTCCGCAGAAACGTGTGCTTCCTCTTTTTCTGGCTGGATCAAAAGCCCAGACAGAGGCCCGACTGGACCAGCTGGCCTGAACTTCTCTCCAGTCAACTCAAACTTAAGGGACCTCACCCCCTCACACACCCTGGAGCCTCTGGTGGCTCCCTTCAGGCCCGAGGCTGCGGCTGGGGCTGCGGCAGGGTCCGCAGCGGGGACGGGGTCGTTGGTCGGCTCTCAGGCCCCCTTCAGTGAAGGCCAGGGGCAGCTCTTTTACCCCTGCTCCGAGGAGGGAAGCTCACTCGGCTTCTCACGCTCGCTGAACGGGGACAGCGCTGGCGAAGGAGGAGGGTCGGCACAGAATCCTCCACAGAAGAAAAAGGTGAGTGAGGAGTGCTGATAACTAGTGAGATGATTAATAAAATCTTGAATAACCTGGGTCAAATTGCAGTATAAGATGATGTTATGGTTTAATGCTCTCAAGAGGCGCACTGACTCATTCTGCTCTGTCAGTAGCTGTCTAAATGCTGCCCTCTACTGGTTCAATATGAGACATGCTCTTTGTCCATAAATGACATTGAGGTTCCTTATTCTGCCTCTTCCCAGGTTTCCCTGCTAGAATACAGGAAACGTCAGCGTGAAGCTCGTCGCAGCGGCTCCAAGACCGAGTGCAGCTCTCCCGTTTCCACCGTGCCCCCTCTGAGCGTGGAAGCCTTCCCCGTTGTCGTGCTGGAGACCGCCAGCGAACCTCCTCTTCCCCCTGCTCCCGCTCCTCTCTGCAACACCAACAGCGTCGCCGTGAAAGAGCCGCAGACAAGTGAGGAGGCAGAGGCGCCTGGAGAGAAAGGAGAGAAGGAAGGAGGAGAGGGACAGTGGTACGTGCTGTCACAGCTACCTGTACTTAAAACATGAAGAACCTGTTGTCAGTATCAGTTGTCAAATGTACGTTAGCATATGTGGATGTATCGATGTGATGATGTGTTTCTTTTCAGGACGTCGTCCACTTCTGTCGAGCAGGCCCGAGAGCGCAGCTACCACAGAGCTCTGCTGCTCAGCAAAGACAAAGACACAGGTGAGGATAGTAACTGTTGACCAAGTGCACCAAAACAATTTGTTTTGTTGCAGAGAGTTAGATGAGAATTGATAGAGAATCTATCTGTAGGAGACACATATCAAATGATTTCTTCAAAGAGGTATTTTTACATCTTCGCTTTTTTTATTATCCCTCTTTTCAGATGGTGAGACAGACGGTGGCGATACACCTGCACTGAGAGACTGTCCGTCTCCAAGTCTTCAAAAGACCCCAACCCACACAGTAAGTCATGAAGCAGCTCTGACTCCTCTCAGCTGGTTATCAACAGCTGTTTGACTTCTTCTTCTCTCCTCCCTCTCAGCCGTGCTCTCCTGGTCCCCTCGCCCAGCCTCCCAGCCGACCAGCGAAGGAGGAAGACGCCGACAGTCAGCCTCGGACGCCAAATCCGACCAGCCAGCCGCCGAGCAAGCCTGCAGGACCTAAGCCGGCTCCTCTGACGCCCACCAAGCTGCATCCCACCCCGTTACCCTCCTCGCCCGTGCACTACCCCGGATCCTCCCTCCTCCACTCGCCCAAGCCTCAGCCGCAGGGCTCTCCCTACCGCAGCCAGAGGGCGCTGTTCTCCGCACAGCCTCAGAACCAACCCCAGCCCCAGGCGCAGACTGGCCCCGCTCCTTTCACCCAGTATAACACACAGAGTGCTCCACCGCCACCTCCCCCTCCTCCCCCAGCACCATCAGTGTCCTCAGCGTACTTCCCCAGTCAGAGCCCGTCACCGGCCGGACCTTTCCCTGGGTTCAAACCTGCCGTCACGCCCCCGTACCCTCCTGGTTCTCAGCCCCTGATGCAGACTATTCCCCACAGCGTGCACTATCAGAGCTCCGCCGCTCCACCACCTCCTCCTCCTCCACCCCCACACCCGATGCCCGGCCCCACCCTGCTGCACGTCAACCTGCAACCTCCTCCCATCCAGCAGCACCAGCTCATGCTGAACACCGCCCCTCCTCCGCCTCCTCCCCCACAGGGCCAGACCTCCCAGCAGCAGCAGCAGCAGCAGCCGCCTCCTGCTGGCAGCACCCTGCTGTCGCTCACCCCTCCTCCGCCTCCTCCTCCGCCTCCCCCCGCCCCCTCGACCAACGCCCCGATGCAGCCCCACCACTTTCAGAACTTAGGGGCTTTTCAGCCGGCGTTGCTGCACCCAGGCGCCGCCGCCAACCCTTCAGTGCCCATCGACGTATCCCCCGCCCCTTCAGCAGACCGGACTGCCTCCACCTCCCCCTCCTCCTCCCCAGACTCAACAAGGCCAGGCCCAGGCCGCCGCCTCCCAGATGCCTTCTGGGACTCGTGGAGCTCCTGCGTCCTCGACCCCCTTCCACAGCTCGGGGTACCTGAGCACAGGGTGGCACTGACCGCCCTCTCCGCTGTCGGGCCCCTCCCTCCGGCAGCCCCCTGAGAACTCGGCCTGAGAGGGGTGTGTATCATAAGCTGTAGATATGTTTTCTATGTACCTGAACACATGGCCAGTGGAAAAACAGCTGATTGTGGGATGAAAGGATGCTTTTTAAAAAAAAATACAAAAAAAAAACAAGGACAGAAAATTTTAGAAAAAAGGACAGTGAAACGATCTTCAAGATAAACTGTATAAAAATGAAGATGGACGATCCCCCCGGTGCTCATAACCCTCTCTCTCTGGCCTCCGTTTGTTTTTATATATCCTTCCTGTGATGGAGAGGAAAGCTCTCTGTTCTGTGTCTTGTTTGGACTCCCGTTGTAAGGCCCCGCACTTTGTTTATCAATGGACATTCCAGCCTATAACCCCCCCTCCTCCCTCCTTCCCTCCCTCCCTTCCTCCTCTTCCTCCTTTGTCAGTTATTCCTTTTACTTCCTCTTCTCTCTTGTCTGTCGTCGGCTCTCTACACCATTTATTTGTTTTAATCTAGTGGCTCATTATAGCAAAGAGAAAGCTTTTTGTATAGAGAAAAAAACACAATTATTTTTTTTATTCCTCTGTCTAACAACAAATATCTGTTCACCGCTGCAGATTCAGAAAAGACCCATTTCTGGGAGCCTGCCTCACCGCCCCTGGGAGGCCGCACTCGTGTGTATGTGTGTGTATGTGTCTGTGTGTGTCAGCCTGTGTGCGTGCGTGCGTGTGTGAAAGAGCGTGGTTGGTTGATGAAAGAAAAGTGTGAGATTTTGTGTAACGAGTGCTTGTAGTCTTCTGAGGTAGGCAGGGTGGTGTCGCCCACAGGTAGGACGTTAGCGGTTTATTTTTGAATATCAATGGTTATTTGTAGAAAGTGTAATTTAATGTATAGGTGGTTACTCCAGCTTTCACCAGGAACAGGTTGTAAATATTTGCTTCTTTTCTTTTCTATGCTTGTACAATTCGCTCCCATCCCATTTTGAAATATGGTTGTAAATATGAACGCTCTTCTTGGCAAAGCTGAATGTTTCTGTGACTGTAGCATTATTTTTATTTTTATTTTTTTTCCCTCTCTGGACTCTTCAACTTTGTCTTTTTTTTTTATTATTTGTGTGTGTGAGTGTATGTTTGTGTGGAGGAGAGAGACTCACAGACACTGCACTGGTTGGCTATTTTCATGGTTCATTATATTAAATCACTGTAATGACAGTTTTATACAACTTGTCGAGTCATGTGTCTCTGGGAACATTTTGGTTCGGGGAACATTCGAGGATTGTAATAATTGATATTCAAACTACTGTCGTTAATTTGTGGGCATTTGCAGTTCGTAGGCAGTCCTCCAGAGGGACACGTACAGCTGTAAAATAATGTGCTCAAAGGAGAAAAAATACACTTCAATCATATTTAACATGACACAAAAACAACATTTCCTGTTAATATGTCTGACTGAATTTAAATAACTGGGAACAAGGTAACAGTGTGTACATTGCAGACATAAGGGCCTGATGGCAAGATTATAACAAAGTAAAGGGAATATAAATTAGAAGAGAGAAGAGCAGGACGGCGAATTTAAACAGATGGCTGCCACTTAATGTTGAAAAACCTTGCGTAAGAAAAACGTGAAGTACATTGACGCTTAACAAACAATTGTCCGCTTGGTGTTTAAGTATTACAGTTGATAAATTGATCAAGAGACCGTTAAGGCCCTTAAAAATGATTTAAAAAGTCTTGAATGCCATTTTCCGAGGTATTTCATTTTGTAGCTTGTTCAATATCTATATTTTATTAAGTCAATTTAATTGGCATGTAGGCACCAGTTGAGACTCTTGTGGAATCCCACTTATTTCTTCTGTTTTACAAATCTTGTCACTGTCATCTTCAACATTTTTTCATGACTTGTGGCGTGCTTTACTATGACATTTTTTATAACATAGTTACTTTTTATGACATTTTCATTACATATTACACTGTTTATTTGCGTTTTAACTTTTTTGACTTACAGGAGCATTTTTTAATACACACCATGCTACAACTGTTTAATGAAACAATGAAGCATAACGTGCTATACTAAGTTTTTTATGATGTTTTGTAGACATGCTATACCATTACCTTTTTTATAACAACTTTATTTAATGACATCTTTATGACCTTTTTTTTTACATACTGTAATATGTTTTACTAACTATTTTAAAACATTTTTTTAACATAATGTGATATAACATTTTTTGAAACGTATCATGCTATGGGTTTTTTGATCATTTTTATGGCGTCCTATCAGTTTTTCTATGACTTTATTATAACCATGATTTCTCCATGATTTATTTTAAGCATACTATACTATTTTTATGACATAGCATACCATAATTTTTTAACGGCATACGATATTTTTTTGTCGTAACATTTTTTAAGACATGCTTTCCTATGACTTTTTTGTGATTTATTTTTTCTACAATACTGTGACGTTTATAGGACATTTCTTCCGACTACTGTGTTGTTGTTTTTTATTACTTTTTTTGACATATTAGACTATGTTGTTTTTATGGCTTTTAAACTTACTATACTATAAATATTTTCGACGTAATGAAATGTCGTTTCTATCACTATTTTTGACATACTGTACTGACTTTTTATCAGTTTTTCAACATGACACATGATGTTTTTATGACCTTTACAGCATACTATCCTATGACTATTTTTTGACATACTATACTGTCATTTTTATCATTTTTTCCTGACATTGTACTAAGACGTTTCGACATACAAATGTGATAAAAATGTGACAAACACTCACAGTATATTATGTGGAAAAAGTTATAAAATCGTCATAGTATAGTATAGTGAAAAAAGCTATGAAAACATAGTTTAGTATATTGAAAAAAGTAATAAAAATAACAGTGTGTCGAAAAAAGTGACCAAAGGGTCATGGTATAGTATATTGAAATAAGCGATAGAAATGTCATAGTATAGTATGTCGAAAAAAGTGATAAAAACGTCATAGTATAGTATGTCCAAAAAAAAAAGTGATTAAAAACGGCATAGTATAGTCTGTCGAAAAAATGAGAAAAACGTCATAGTATAGTATTTCCAAAAGAGTGATGAAAATGTGATAGCAAACTATGTCGAAAAAAGATATTAAAACATCATAGAAAATTATGTCCAAAACAGTTCTAAAACACTCATGGTATACTATTTCCAAAAAATTGACAAAAATGTCATAGTATAGTATGTCGAAAAGAAATGAAAAAAAAAAGTCATGTATGTTGAAAAAGTCATAGAACCCACATAGTATACTATGTCTAAAAAAAGCGATAAATGTCAAAATAAGTGACAAAAACGTCATAGTATAGTATGTTGAAAAATGAAAAAAAAAAGACAGTATAGTATGTCAAAAAAAAGTGAAAAAAAAAAACGTTATAGTATGGTATGTCGAAAAAAGCGATAAAAACGTCATAGTATAGTATGTCAAAATAAGTCATAAATACGTCATAGTATAGTATGTTGAAAAAAGGTATAAAAACGTCATAGTATAGCATGTCGCAAAAAGTGATAAAAACGTCATAGTATAGTATGTTGAAAAAAAGTGACAAAAACGTCATAGTATAGTATGTTGAAAAAAGTGATAAAAACATCATAGTATAGTATGTTGAAAAAAAAAGTGACAAAAACGTCATATTATAGTATGTTGAAATAAGTGATAAAAACGTCACAGTATAGTATGTCTAAAACAGTGATAAAAATGTCATAGCATAGTATGTCGAAAAAAGTGATGAAAATGTCATAGTATAGTATGTTGAAAAAAAGGATAAAACCGTCATAGTATAGTATGTTGAAAAAAGTCATAAAAACGTCATAGTATAGCATGTTGAAAAAAAGCACAGAAAACGTCATAGTATAGTATGTCGAAAAAAGTGATGAAAACGTCATAGTATAGTATGTCGAAAACAGTGATAAAAATGTCATAGTATAGTATGTTGAAAAAAGTGATAGACGTCATAGTATAGTATGTCGAAAACAGTGATAAAAACGTCATAGTATAGTATGTTGAAAAAAGCTAAAAAAAAAACGTTATAGTATAGAATGTGTAAAAAAGCTATAAAACCATCATAGTATAGTATGTTGAAAAAAGTCATAAAACCGTCATAGTATAGTATATTGAAAAAAGTGACAAAAACGTCATAGTACAGTATGTCGAAAAAAGCAATAAAAAAGTCAGCATATAGTATGTTGAAAAAGTGATAAAAATGTGATAGTATGTCGAAAAAGTGATAAGAACGTCATAGTATAGTATTTTGAAATAAATGACAAAAACTACATGGAGTAGTATGTCGAGAAAAGCTATAAAAAAGTCATCGTATAATGTTGAAAAACGTGACGAAAACGTCATAGTATAGTATGTTGAAAAAAGCCATGAAAACATTATAGTTTTATATGTTGAAAAACAGTGATAAAAACGTCATAGTATAGTATGTCGAAAAAGCGATAAACGTCATAGTATAGTATGTTGAAAAAAGTGATAAAAACGTCATAGTATAGTATGTTGAGAAAAGCTAAAAAAATCGTCCATAGTATAGAATGTGTAAAAAAGCTATAAAAACGTCATAGTATAGTATGTTGAAAAAGTCATAAACGTCATAGTATAGTATGTTGAAAAAGCTATAAAAACATCATAGAATAGTATGTTGAAAAAAGTGATGAAAACGTCATAGTATAGTATGTTGAAAAAAGCCAAAAAAAGGTCATAGTATAGTATGTTGAAAAAGCTATAAAAACATCATAGTATAGTATGTTGAAAAAAGTGATGAAAACGTCATAGTATAGTATGTTGAAAAAGTCATAAAAACGTCATAGTATAGTATGAAAAGCTATAAAAACTCATAGTATAGTATGTTGAAAAAAGTGATGAAAACGTCATAGTATAGTATGTTGAAAAAAGCCAAAAAAAGGTCATAGTATAGTATGTTGAACAAAGCGATGAAAACGTCATAGTATAGTATGTTGAAAAAAGTGAAAAAACCGTCATAGTATAGTATGTTGAAAAAAGTGATGAAAACGTCATAAAATAGTATGTCGAACAGTGATAAAAACGTCATAGTATAGTATGTTGAAAACAGTGATAAAAACGTCATAGTATAGTATGTTGAAAAACTGATAAAAACGTCATAGTATAGTATGTTGAAAACAGTGATAAAAACGTCATAGTATAGTATGTTGAAAAAAGTGATAAAAAACGTCATAGTATAGTATGTCGAAAAAAGCGATAAAAACGTCATAGTATAGTATGTTGAAAAAAGTGATAAAAACGTCATAGTATAGTATGTTGAGAAAAGCTAAAAAAAATCGTCATAGTATAGAATGTGTAAAAAAGCTATAAAAACGTCATAGTATAGTATGTTGAGAAAAGCTAAAAAAAATCGTCATAGTATAGAATGTGTAAAAAAGCTATAAAAACGTCATAGTATAGTATGTTGAAAAAAGTCATAAAAACGTCATAGTATAGTATGTTGAAAAAGCTATAAAAACGTCATAGTATAGTATGTTGAAAAAAATCACAAAAACGTCATAGTATAGTATGTTGAAAAAGCTATAAAAACATAGAATAGTATGTTGAAAAAAGTGATGAAAACGTCATAGTATAGTATGTTGAAAAAAGTGATGAAAACGTCATAGTATAGTATGTTGAAAAAAGCCAAAAAAACGTCATAGTATAGTATGTTGAACAAAGCGATGAAAACGTCATAGTATAGTATGTTGAAAAAAGTGATAAAACCGTCATAGTATAGTATGTTGAAAAAAGTGATGAAAACGTCATAAAATAGTATGTCGAAAACAGTGATAAAAACGTCATAGTATAGTATGTTGAAAACAGTGATAAAAACGTCATAGTATAGTATGTTGAAAAAACTGATAAAAACGTCATAGTATAGTATGTTGAAAACAGTGATAAAAACGTCATAGTATAGTATGTTGAAAAAAGTGATAAAACCGTCATAGTATAGTATGTTGAAAAAAGTGATGAAAACGTCATAAAATAGTATGTCGAAAACAGTGATAAAAACGTCATAGTATAGTATGTTGAAAACAGTGATAAAAACGTCATAGTATAGTATGTTGAAAAAGTGATAAAAACGTCATAGTATAGTATGTCGAAAAAAGCGATAAAAACGTCATAGTATAGTATGTTAAAAAAGTGATAAAAACGTCATAGTATAGTATGTTGAGAAAAGCTAAAAAAAATCGTCATAGTATAGAATGTGTAAAAAAAGCTATAAAAACGTCATAGTATAGTATGTTGAAAAAAGTCATAAAAACGTCATAGTATAGTATGTTGAAAAAGCTATAAAAACGTCATAGTATAGTATGTTGAAAAAAATCACAAAAACGTCATAGTATAGTATGTTGAAAAAGCTATAAAAACATAGAATAGTATGTTGAAAAAAGTGATGAAAACGTCATAGTATAGTATGTTGAAAAAAGTGATGAAAACGTCATAGTATAGTATGTTGAAAAAAGCCAAAAAAACGTCATAGTATAGTATGTTGAAAAAAAGGATAAAACCGTCATAGTATAGTATGTTGAAAAAAGTCATAAAAACGTCATAGTATAGCATGTTGAAAAAAAGCACAGAAAACGTCATAGTATAGTATGTCGAAAAAAGTGATGAAAACGTCATAGTATAGTATGTCGAAAACAGTGATAAAAATGTCATAGTATAGTATGTTGAAAAAAGTGATAGACGTCATAGTATAGTATGTCGAAAACAGTGATAAAAACGTCATAGTATAGTATGTTGAAAAAGCTAAAAAAAAAAAAAACGTTATAGTATAGAATGTGTAAAAAAGCTATAAAACCATCATAGTATAGTATGTTGAAAAAAGTCATAAAACCGTCATAGTATAGTATATTGAAAAAAGTGACAAAAACGTCATAGTACAGTATGTCGAAAAAAGCAATAAAAAAGTCAGCATATAGTATGTTGAAAAAAGTGATAAAAATGTGATAGTATGTCGAAAAAGTGATAAGAACGTCATAGTATAGTATTTTGAAATAAATGACAAAAACTACATGGAGTAGTATGTCGAGAAAAGCTATAAAAAAGTCATCGTATAATATGTTGAAAAACGTGACGAAAACGTCATAGTATAGTATGTTGAAAAAAGCCATGAAAACATTATAGTTTTATATGTTGAAAAACAGTGATAAAAACGTCATAGTATAGTATGTCGAAAAAAACTGATAAAAACGTCATAGTATAGTATGTCGAAAAAAGCGATAAAAACGTCATAGTATAGTATGTTGAAAAAAGTGATAAAAACGTCATAGTATAGTATGTTGAGAAAAGCTAAAAAAAATCGTCATAGTATAGAATGTGTAAAAAAGCTATAAAAACGTCATAGTATAGTATGTTGAAAAAAGTCATAAAAACGTCATAGTATAGTATGTTGAAAAAGCTATAAAAACGTCATAGTATAGTATGTTGAAAAAAATCACAAAAACGTCATAGTATAGTATGTTGAAAAAGCTATAAAAACATCATAGAATAGTATGTTGAAAAAAGTGATGAAAACGTCATAGTATAGTATGTTGAAAAAAGTGATGAAAACGTCATAGTATAGTATGTTGAAAAAAGCCAAAAAAAGGTCATAGTATAGTATGTTGAACAAAGCGATGAAAACGTCATAGTATAGTATGTTGAAAAAAGTGATAAAACCGTCATGGTATAGTATGTTGAAAAAAGTGATGAAAACGTCATAAAATAGTATGTCGAAAACAGTGATAAAAACGTCATAGTATAGTATGTTGAAAACAGTGATAAAAACGTCATAGTATAGTATGTTGAAAAAACTGATAAAAACGTCATAGTATAGTATGTTGAAAACAGTGATAAAAACGTCATAGTATAGTATGGTGATAAAAACGTCATAGTATAGTATGTTGAAAAAAGTGATAAAAACGTCATAGTATAGTATGTCGAAAAAAGTGATAAAAACGTCATAGTATAGTATGTTGAAAAAAGTGATAAAAACGTCATAGTATAGTATGTTGAAAAAGCTATAAAAACGTCATAGTATAGTATGTTGAAAAAAATCACAAAAACGTCATAGTATAGTATGTTGAAAAAGTGATGAAAACGTCATAGTATAGTATGTTGAAAAAAGTGATGAAAACGTCATAGTATAGTATGTTGAAAAAAGCCAAAAAAAGTCATAGTATAGTATGTTGAAAAAAAGGATAAAACCGTCATAGTATAGTATGTTGAAAAAAGTCATAAAAACGTCATAGTATAGCATGTTGAAAAAAAGCACAGAAAACGTCATAGTATAGTATGTCGAAAAAAGTGATGAAAACGTCATAGTATAGTATGTCGAAAACAGTGATAAAAATGTCATAGTATAGTATGTTGAAAAAAGTGATAGACGTCATAGTATAGTATGTCGAAAACAGTGATAAAAACGTCATAGTATAGTATGTCGAAAAAAGTGATAAAAACGTCATAGTATAGTATGTTGAAAAAAGTCATAAAACCGTCATAGTATAGTATATTGAAAAAAGTGACAAAAACGTCATAGTACAGTATGTCGAAAAAAGCAATAAAAAAGTCAGCATATAGTATGTTGAAAAAAGTGATAAAAATGTGATAGTGTCGAAAAAGTGATAAGAACGTCATAGTAGTATTTTGAAATAAAATGACAAAAACTACATGGAGTAGTATGTCGAGAAAAGCTATAAAAAAGTCATCGTATAATATGTTGAAAAACGTGACGAAAACGTCATAGTATAGTATGTTGAAAAAAGCCATGAAAACATTATAGTTTTATATGTTGAAAAACAGTGATAAAAACGTCATAGTATAGTATGTCGAAAAAAGCGATAAAAACGTCATAGTATAGTATGTTGAAAAAAGTGATAAAAACGTCATAGTATAGTATGTTGAGAAAAGCTAAAAAAAATCGTCATAGTATAGAATGTGTAAAAAAGCTATAAAAACGTCATAGTATAGTATGTTGAAAAAAGTCATAAAAACGTCATAGTATAGTATGTTGAAAAAGCTATAAAAAACGTCATAGTATAGTATGTTGAAAAAAATCACAAAAACGCATAGTATAGTATGTTGAAAAAGCTATAAAAACATCATAGAATAGTAGTTGAAAAAAGTGATGAAAACGTCATAGTATAGTATGTTGAAAAAAGTGATGAAAACGTCATAGTATAGTATGTTGAAAAAAGCCAAAAAAAGGTCATAGTATAGTATGTTGAACAAAGCGATGAAAACGTCATAGTATAGTATGTTGAAAAAAGTGATAAAAACCGTCATAGTATAGTATGTTGAAAAAAGTGATGAAAACGTCATAAAATAGTATGTCGAAAACAGTGATAAAAACGTCATAGTATAGTATGTTGAAAACAGTGATAAAAACGTCATAGTATAGTATGTTGAAAAAACTGATAAAAACGTCATAGTATAGTATGTTGAAAACAGTGATAAAAACGTCATAGTATAGTATGTTGAAAAAAGTGATAAAAACGTCATAGTATAGTATGTCGAAAAAAGCGATAAAAACGTCATAGTATAGTATGTTGAAAAAAGTGATAAAAACATCATAGTATAGTATCTTGAGAAAAGCTAAAAAAAATCGTCATAGTATAGAATGTGTAAAAAAGCTATAAAAACGTCATAGTATAGTATGTTGAGAAAAGCTAAAAAAAATCGTCATAGTATAGAATGTGTAAAAAAGCTATAAAAACGTCATAGTATAGTATGTTGAAAAAAGTCATAAAAACGTCATAGTATAGTATGTTGAAAAAGCTATAAAAACGTCATAGTATAGTATGTTGAAAAAATCACAAAAACGTCATAGTATAGTATGTTGAAAAAGCTATAAAAACATAGAATAGTATGTTGAAAAAAGTGATGAAAACGTCATAGTATAGTATGTTGAAAAAAGTGATGAAAACGTCATAGTATAGTATGTTGAAAACAGTGATAAAAACGTCATAGTATAGTATGTTGAACAAAGCGATGAAAACGTCATAGTATAGTATGTTGAAAAAAGTGATAAAACCGTCATAGTATAGTATGTTGAAAAAAGTGATGAAAACGTCATAAAATAGTATGTCGAAACAGTGATAAAAACGTCATATAGTATGTTGAAAACAGTGATAAAAACGTCATAGTATAGTATGTTGAAAAAACTGATAAAAACGTCATAGTATAGTATGTTGAAAACAGTGATAAAAACGTCATAGTATAGTATGTTGAAAAAAGTGATAAAAACGTCATAGTATAGTATGTCGAAAAAAGCGATAAAAACGTCATAGTATAGTATGTTGAAAAAAGTGATAAAAACGTCATAGTATATGTTGAGAAAAGCTAAAAAAAATCGTCATAGTATAGAATGTGTAAAAAAGCTATAAAAACGTCATAGTATAGTATGTTGAAAAAAGTCATAAAAACGTCATAGTATAGTATGTTGAAAAAGCTATAAAAACGTCATAGTATAGTATGTTGAAAAAAATCACAAAAACGTCATAGTATAGTATGTTGAAAAAGCTATAAAAACATCATAGAATAGTATGTTGAAAAAAGTGATGAAAACGTCGTAGTATAGTATGTTGAAAAAAGTGATGAAAACGTCATAGTATAGTATGTTGAAAAAAGCCAAAAAAAGGTCATAGTATAGTATGTTGAACAAAGCGATGAAAACGTCATAGTATAGTATGTTGAAAAAAGTGATAAAACCGTCATAGTATAGTATGTTGAAAAAAGTGATGAAAACGTCATAAAATAGTATGTCGAAAACAGTGATAAAAACGTCATAGTATAGTATGTTGAAAACAGTGATAAAAACGTCATAGTATAGTATGTTGAAAACAGTGATAAAAACGTCATAGTATAGTATGTTGAAAAAAGTGATAAAAACGTCATAGTATAGTATGTTGAGAAAAGCTAAAAAAAATCGTCATAGTATAGAATGTGTAAAAAAGCTATAAAAACGTCATAGTATAGTATGTTGAAAAAAGTCATAAAAACGTCATAGTATAGTATATTGAAAAAAATGATAAAAACGTCATAGTATAGTATGTTGAAAAAAGTGATAAAAACATCATAGTATAGTATGTTGGAAAAAAATGATAAAACGGTCATAGTATAGTATGTTGAAAAAAGTGACAAAAACATTATAGTACAGTATGTTGAAAAATCTGATAAAAAAGAAGTCACAGTATAGTCTGTTGAAAAAAGTGATTAAAAACGTGATAGTATTTCGAAAAACGTGATAAGAACGTCATAGTATTGTATTTTGAAATAAGTCATAAAAACGACCTGGAGTAGTATGTGTAAAAAAGCTATAAAAACGTCATAGTATAGTATGTCGAAAAAAGCAATAAAAAAGTCAGCGTATAGTATGTTGAAAAAAGTGATAAAAATGTGATAGTATGTCGAAAAAAGTGATAAGAACGTCATAGTATAGTATTTTGAAATAAATGACAAAAACGACATGGAGTAGTATGTCGAGAAAAGCTATAAAAAAGTCATTGTATAATATGTTGAAAAACGTGACGAAAACGTCATAGTATAGTATGTTGAAAAAAGTGACAAAAACTTTATAGTACAGTATGTTGAAAAATCTGATAAAAAAAAAAAAAGTCACAGTATAGTCTTTTGAAAAAAGTGATTAAAAACGTGATAGTATGTCGAAAAACGTGATAAGAATGTCATAGTATGGTATTTTGAAATAAATCATAAAAACGACCTGGAGTAGTATGTGTAAAAAAGCTATAAAAACGTCATCGTATAGTATGTTGAAAAAAGCTATAAAAAATGTCACAGTATAGTATGTCGAAAAAAGCCATGAAAACATCATAGTTTTATATGTTGAAAAAAGTCATACAAACGACATGGAGTAGTATGTGTAAAAAAGCTATAAAAACATCATAGTATAGTATGTTGAAAAAAGCTATAAAAACATCATAGTACAGTATGTCGAAAAAAGCAATAAAAAAGTCAGCGTATAGTATGTTGAAAAAAGTGATAAAAATGTGATAGTATGTCGAAAAAAGTGATAAGAACGTCATAGTATAGTATTTTGAAATAAATGACAAAAACGACATGGAGTAGTATGTCGAGAAAAGCTATAAAAAAGTCATCGTATAATATGTTGAAAAACGTGACGAAAACGTCATAGTATAGTATGTTGAAAAAAGCCATGAAAACATTATAGTTTTATATGTTGAAAAAAGTCATAAAAACGTCATAGTATAGTATGTCGAAAAAAGCCATGAAAACATTATAGTTTTATATGTTGAAAAAAGTCATAAAAACGTCATAGTATAGTATGTTGAAAAAAGCGATAAAAATGTCATAGTTTTGTATGTTGAAAAAAGTGATAAAAACAACATAGTTTACCTCTCCCAGGTACCTTTCCTATCGCCCGGTCTTAGCCACCTTATCACCCTATTGCACGATCTGAGCCAACTTACTGCCTTCCCAGCTACCTTTCCTAGTACCCAGTCACTTTACTGCTTACTCTTTCCTAGCTATCCTAGTACCCAGTCAAGTTACTGCCTACCTACCCTACCCATCCTATTACATCTTCCTAGTTATCTTTCCTATAACCTAGTCCTAGCCACCTTCTCTACCTTTCCTAATCCCCAGCCTATTGTAACTTGCCTTTTCCCCAGTTCTAGCTAAGTTCCTGCCTGCCTTTCCCATTCCTAACTACCTTTCCTATCACACAGTCCTAGCCTAACCTACATTTCCTGTTACCTCTTCCTAGCATCAGATGTGTACCCCACTCCCTCGTACTGATGCCAGTAACCTTAACACTGAGCTATCATGCAGCTACACGTAAAACCTTTTCTCTGGGCACATTTCACTTTTTCATTTGGGTGTTGTCCTTTAAAATTCACCTGCCCTGGATGAGGATCAAACCTTTGAAATCATGATTCCCAAGCAGCTCTTTAATAGACTGAGCTATTCCACCTCACACTTCCGCTGTGTTTCACAGAACCTTTCACTTTCTCCTCTGCACAGCAGCCTTTAAAATCCACCTGGACTGGGATTGAACATTCAACCTCACGACCTCCAACCAGTCCTCCGGCTCTGGCTCCCAGGCCAGAGACACCTTATCTGTGTTCCTTACAAGTTTTTACTTTTTCCTTCAGACATCAGCTTGCAAAACAGACTGAAAATTGAAGCCTGCTCTTCTAATAGCCCTTCATTCCTCTAACAGTGAGCTACTGAATTAGACAGCTATTCTATCTTTCATCCGAGTGTTTTAGCTCAAAACACATTAGACTGTTAGACTGAACACTGAGCAGTTTGTTATTTTCTTTCTAGCTACATCTGCCCAAACAGCAAATCCTCCAACAACTTTCTTATAAACAAGTACAAATGGAGTCTTTTTTAAATTCAGTGTTTGGACTTTAATGTGGAACTTAAGGAATTACAAAGATCTGTTCATCACACTGAGCTACTTTTCTGCTACACATCCTGTGATCAGTCTCATCCAGAAAAAATTTACCTTCATCAGTAATCTGGTGTGGACTATATTAACACATAAACAATAAAAAGACACATAAATATATATATATATATATATATATATATATATTATTGCCAAGTCAGGAGTTGATAGTTGACTTTGGGAAGAAGCAGGGACCTTAATGTCAACAGGTGCTAAATGTAGCGGGTGGATAGCTGAGAGTACCATGGTGTCCACGTCACTGGCGGCCTGACCTGGGTGTTGCATACTGTTCCACCTCAGACGCTCGAAGAAACTCCAGAGATATCCAGATATCCCCTCCACTACTGAGGAATATCTCGTCTTACACCATTGACATCAATCTGACCGGGATCCTCTGTATGGAAACAGGCCCCTAATCATACACATATTTATTGTTGCACTCTTTTTATAATGCACAAACTAGAGGAACTGAATTAACATTACACTTGAAAAAAATGATGAAAACCAAATAGTATAATATGTGAAAAATAGTCATAGTATAGTATGTTGAAAAACCTGATTAAAAACGAAATAGTATAGTATGTTGAAAAAAGTCATAGTATACTATATTGACCAGTTAAAAAAAAACGATAGTGTAGTATGTTGAAAAAATTATTAAAATGACATAGTATAGTATGTTAAAAATATTTATTGTATAGAATTTAAAAAAAAAAAAAAAAAAAGTCATAAAAACAACAGTATGGTATGTTGAAAAAAGTGATTAAAACGACATATAGTATGTCGAAAATAGTCATAAAATACATGGTACAGGCCTAATATGTGGAAAATTGTCAAAGTATAATATGTTGAAAAAAAAATATAAAAATGACATAGTATAGTATGTTGAAAAAAGTGATTAAAAACATCATTGTATAGTATGTTTTACAACAGTTAGTTCCGACCGAGTAATTTGATTGGATGAGAGGCATTCCATGAGTGGTGATATAGAGTATAACATCACTGGGACATGTTACAATAAAATCACTCCGCTCACAGGTGTTATAAATATAAATACAACCTTTAATTAACCAACTGTCACACTCGCTACATTGACGCAAACTGACATTATAGCGGTACGCCAAGAAGATGGATATTTTCCCCCAAATTACATTTGAATTAAAGTATGAGTGGTCGTCAGGAGAGGACCAACTTGCGTGACCCGGAAGCGCATTGCATTAACTGGATAAAAAAAATTAGACACCTTATCTCGTAATTAATTACACAATTAATAGCCTAATTAATTACATATGTGGAAATAGCCTGTGTCGTCCTTTGTTAACCATTTCACATACAGATACATATTCATTTCAATGCCGCAGCCACAGTGAGGGGGTGAAATAATTGATCCAGGAGTAGCTGCAGTGCGCAACAACAACCAGCAGGTTGCACACGTGAGCAGTAGAGATACAGCATCCAACTGAAACTGTTCGAGAATTAACAGTAGTTATATTTTCTGCCGGACCTGTACAGTATACTAACTCGTTACACAGTCTTAATTTCATAAAGGACATTTATACTATGATATTTCCACAACGGTCAGTGTTAGGTCCCCCATTATCCTAATGATCTCAGTGTCATGATGTAGAACTGCATTTGATTCATCTACACAGCATGAGTAAAGTCTTAGATTAATGATTTGCATTTTTAGTGCAATACAGTTCGCAATGTAGTTTAACCAACAATTACCAGCAATTACTGTGTGTGCAGAGTTGTTACTGTTAGCAGTGGTATTTAACTGGGTTTCCACCGTAATGCACTGTTGCCTGAGCGAAACCGAATGGAAGTAGGTTAAGCTGACTCTCCACCAGTAGATGGCAGTATGAGTACTTAAATGTATGCCTGGTTTGTCTCTTTCTGAACTGTTGGCTTATTTTCCAGGTTATTGATGCAGATGTATTTAATACTATTCATTTAATTTGATATTTGACGTTTATGGTTTATTTACAACCTAGTTATAGATAGCATGTATTTACTTTTTATTTAGAACCACACGTAGGCCTACCTGTATGGAAGAATGTGTTGATAGTGTGGCAGAAATGAAAATGAAAAATAAACGAAAAATGCAGACACATTTGGGTTGTTCTTATCGGACACGATTCAGTGGATCAGGCTTCAGTTACCAGCCAGTCACAGCACCACCTGCACATTATAGCTTCATCATTTACTCTCAGCTCAGAGTCAAACTTCTGTTCCAACTCTGCTGTTAGTGTCTTAGATCAGAAATTTCTTAATGTAGGCTGTTTGGTCTAAAGAATGATTTACTACTGTACTATATAGTGTGAACACTGCTTTAAGAGTTGTCTGTATCCAGCAGTATGCTCACATCTGGGCACTGCTGAGCAAATTCTCTCTCGGCAGCTTCTTGGTCCTGTGAACTCTGAAAATGGTTGCTGTCAAAGTCTGACACCCATGTCACTGATCCCAGCTCATACCAGTCTACAGCCACTGATGCATCTGGCAGCAGACCAGTAACAGCCAGCTGCGGAATGAGTTGACGGCCTCCCTGCAGGAGCTGAGAGGACAGGTCCAGGAGTTGCAGCAGGACAGACAGGCTGGCTATGAGGAGATAACTCAATGCTACGAGAAAGGAGCTGAGACAGCAAACCATCCTCAGCCTGAAGGAGCAGCAACAAACCTCCATCACCACCAACAGCTCCCTTCACCCTGAATCACAGCCCTCCACTTCCACCCTGATTGACAGCAGGCCATCACAATAATATGCCATAGTGGCCAACCCCACCCCACCTATCACTGACTCACACAGGGAGGCCACTATCAGCCGGCCTAGCAAGACATTTGGAGAGGAAAAGACAGCCAGTGATGCTGAGGTTGTGATTCTAATTGAATCAAATTAGAAATTAGTTAGTGAGAAACAGCTTTTCCCCGAACACAGTTTATAAAATCCAGTGCCCTAGGACTGTCAACATCCACCTTTGGTCAGCATAGCCAGCTATGACAGACACAGGTCGTAAAGACCCGAGACTACAGAAGGTAACAGAGTCTGTGAAGAAAGTAGCACAAAGAGCCAAACAGGCCTTCCCCTCCAGGATCATTGTCTCCATCCTTCCATCCTGACACTTCACCCATATTCACCAGGCTTCATCCTGCACCATATCCTGCTAATCCAGAACAATATCACGCCACGAGGAACTCTGCTGATGCGCTGATGACACCATCCAGCATTGACAACACTGCAGACCTGAGAGAGATCACCTGCTCAGGCTTATATGTACCAGATTTATGAGCTCTGATACTTGAATATGTTGCCAATCAATTCAATCAATCAAATTTATAAAGCCCAATATCACAAATCACAATTTGCCTCACAGGGCTTTACAGCATATGACATCCCTCTGTCCTTAGGACCCTTGCAGCAGATAAGGAAAACTTGTGAACACTATTCATATACTGTTTGACTAATCAGCCAAGTGCTAATCCCAAGCTCCATTTAGACCACCGTTTACAAAAAATCTTTATTTTCACTGTGTATAAAAGAAAACATCTTATCTGAACTTTAACCGCCCTCTTCCAATTAAGACGTTTGTGCCAAATTTGAATAAACTCCCTCAAAGTGTACTTGAGATATAGCATTCAAAATAATGATAATAACGGATGATGATTATTTTGCACACACAATTAATGACTGTAAATAAGAAAACCAGAAGTGGCATTAGACACCAACTTGATGAGGGGAAGCCCAAAGTGTTTGTTGAATAAAGCATTGTGTACCTGAGAAGAGTAGTGGAATGTGTTTTAATTGTGATGGACTTGAATTGAAGCTACACATGGTTTGCACCATGCTGTAAGTGAATTAATTAAAATTAATTCACTTACAGCATTAATTAATTAATTCAAAATTAACCATAAAAATGAACATGAACTGAGGCAGTACTCATATTAAAATTCAAATTTTATTGTATTTGGCTCTGAAACAGCTGGGAAAAAAAGAACAAATACAGTTGAAAAAGTCAACATTTTCTGACAATATTGTACTTTTTTATTCCACTCCAATTATTTCACACAAAACATGAATAATCGATTTGAGGTTTGGACTGTTGGTCAGACAAAACAGGTCTCACTTTGAGTTCTTCTTTGAGTTGCAGTCAAACTGTATATAAAATAGGTACTTTTGAGAATATTTGAGAACTTAAGTAAAGCATCTGAATATGTTGTCTACTACTGCACATAACATAACAATGAACAATTCAAACTAATCCTGCCACTCTTTATATGATTACCTCTCATCATTCATTCATCTTTTGCTACAGTTTCTGTGGAGGGTCAGTAAATTGTGCCTTTGTATTGGCTGTGTCCTATTTCTGCACTCCTGTAAAATCATTCTTTAGACCAAACAGCCTACATTAAGAATTTTCTGATGTAAGACACTAACAGCAGAATTGGAACAGAAGGACATACAGGTTTGACAGTAATTGCTGGTAATTGTTGGTTAAACTATATTGCGAATTGTATTGCACCAAAAAATGCAAATCATTAATCTAAGACTTTACTCATGCTGTGTAGATGAATCAAATGCACAATATTAATCTACATGTAATCAATCCCTGTTTCCATCGGTCCATTTTTTGGTGTATTTATTTACTTAATAATTTGTCTGATTGATTAATTTATATTAATGTATTTTTCCTCAGATGTTACCCTGGCATGTGCTCGCATAACGTTAATGTTATAGTATGGCTATTGTATTCTCTTGGCTTTTATTTTGAAAGGCCCATATTTACTTGGATTTCCGGGAAGCTCACCTGTCTTACTTTTCTTCCCGTTCTTTTCAAGATGAAAGATGAAAACAGGCATTGGAAGAAACCAAAATCGGACCTTTTCTGAATTTGGTTTTCTCTGTTTTTTTTGTTTGTTTGTTTTTTCGTTTTTTGATTCAGACAACAAGCCGTTAATATTAGTCCACACAGGCCAAATAGGATTGGAGTGCAAACGGAAGCGTACCTACTGAATGTATACACATGCTGCTTTTGCTTTTTAAAGATTATAACAATGAAAAAAGGCCGACCCTGCTGTACAGGAACCAGTGAAGGGAAGCAGGGAAAACTTTCCTCATATTCAACCAGCTGTGCGTCAACGCATTGTGCGCAGATGAACGTTGTTTGACTTCTTCCGCAGCCCCCTGACATTCCAGCTGTCAGTCTGGGTGCTGGGAGCGGCACGGGGGTGAAGCTAAACACTGTTCATCTGCGCAAACTGTGTTACCTTGATTTCGTTGCTGTGTCAGTCTGATATCCTGAATATATCCTTAAAATGCACATTGTAGAAATAGAGTATTTCTCCAGGGAGTGTAGATAGCGACAGTGGGAGCGCCATGCCAGTCTAGCTCCGAAACTTAGCAACAGTAACTAAGGGGCGGCCTTTGTGAAGGATGACTTCAATATTAATTATCATTAGGCTGCCGTTGCCATAATTAATATTATTACTCATTTCTTTTTGCGAATTTTGAATCAATAAAACATGCTTTAATCATTATTTTGTGTTACACTGAATGTTTTAATAGTAAGCCATGTTCTAAGCGGGATAATGTAGCTAGTGAGCCGGTGACAGCTGAAAAATAACTTCCGACAGGGGAATGGAACCCCGACGAGCAGTGGGAGTTATTTTTCAACTGTCACCGGCTCACTATACATTATCCCTTATATAATTTATTTCATCACCTTTTGTTAACATTTCCTTACTCAGCATTGCTGTTTAAGCTGTTGCTGAACTGTTGTATAAAAGCACTATCACACTCGAGGTGATGTTGTACTGTTGGATATCATCACCGCTGTAAATGTCTTCGGCACTTGGCCTGCGCCTCATGCCTACAGTAGGCTACAGCATTACTCCCTCTCATATGATATTGCTTAATTGAAAAAGGTGATAAAAACAACATAGTATAGTATGTGGAAAATAGTCATAGTATAATATATTGAATTTTTTTTTTATAAAAACGACATAGTATGGAAGCCCTAAATAAGATAATTTTCCTCAGTTTTCCGTGATAACAAGATAATTAATTTGAGAGATATTGAATGAAACGTGATAGGCCTGAGATTTCCATCACAGTGACATGTCATGCTGACTGACGTCTCCTTGAACACCAACTTTGAGCCTAGTTCTCTGCTTGTTTGTGTTTTGTTTTGTGTTTGGCAATGTGCATATCAGTCTGCTCCTCTCACTCAGGAGAAACTGGACACAAATAACCACCCCGTGTGTATCTATAGACCTAACATCAATTGCGCCACCAGGGGGTCCGACTACCCATAACTCCGACCTGCTAATCTGACCATGGAGGTCTACAGCGAGTTTTATCGTTTTAGTCCCATAAATGTGACCGCCCATTAATCCACCCATTTTAATGCCATTATTCCGACCATCAGATTTCATACCCAGAAGTCCAACCGTCCGTTAGTCCGACCGCAATACAAAGCAGTCTGTGCATTTCTCCCACACTGTGCCGGCACAGACTGTGAGCACAGTTGCGTTTATCTCATTGACGGAAATCACATCCATCTGCTATGTGACATACATGCCCTTATTTGGATAACACATCCTGGTATTCCCCACACATAAAGCCTATTGACAGTGTATTGCGCTCTGGCTGCAGATGTGAATCCATTCTTGCAGCACATCTACAGAAAGTATTTTGTTAGAGACAAACCATCCATCTAACGTTTTGCCTAGCCTTGACCAGCGAATTTATCAGCTTGTAACAATTCGCCAACAACAGAAACTGAGGCTTATATCACAACGCTACTTTTACAGGTCATGGGAGGCACAGGTTCACGGTGCCAAGCTGAAACCCCTGATCTGACCTGCATGGTCAGATTAGCAGGTCGGAATTATGGGTAGTCGGACCCCCTGGTGGTGCCATTGACGTTAGGTATAGATACACACGGGTTGGTTATTTGTGTCCAAACACAAAACAAAACACAAACAAGCAGAAAACTAGGCTTAACGTTGGTGTTCAAGGAGACGTCAGTCAGCATGACATGTCACGTGTGATGGAAATCTCAGGCCTATGACGTTTCATTCATTATCTCTCAAATTAATTATCTTATCACGGGAAAACGGAGGAAAATTCTCGTTATTTAGGGCTTCTGTACTATACTATGTCATTTTTATAAAAATTTTTCAACATATTATACTATGACTATTCTCCACATACTATACTGTTGTTTTTTAATCACATTTTTTAGTACTTTTCTATGAAAAATGACTCAAACCGATTAGTCGACTACTGAAATAGTCACCGATTATTTTAATAGTCGATTAGTGATTGATTAGTCGACTTATCGTGGTAGCCCTAGTATAGTATATTTTAAAAAAAAAACGATAAAAATGTCATAGTATAGTATGTTGATTATATTCATAGTGTAGTAAATTGAAAAAGCTGATAAAAATGAAAAAAATAAATAAATTGTATAGTATGTTGAAAAAAGTGTTTAAAAACAACATAGCACAATTATGTTGAAAAATGTCATAGTATGGTATATTGAGGTCCCAATAAACCAAATGTGGGACAAGGAGTAAGTTTGTGAGGCACAATGTGGGAGTTTAGTCATCAGAGACTTGTCAAGGTACCAAAATTGGGTACGATACCAGTGAAAGTATCACGGTTCTGAGTAGTATCTCAATACCACGGCAAAAGTGAGGCAGATGTGCCTTTTGTCATTTATAAAAAGATAAATCACTATTCTATAATACATCAATGATATTTCAATGAAATAAATTACTTATTGACTTATTCATACTTCAAAAACAGCATCAATAAGTGATTAACATAGGGGGGATTGAAATAAAATAAATAAATGAAATAAAAATCAACCAGCCACCCTCCTCTTCTGACAAGTAAAGAACAGTCCCTTCATAAGTAAAGAACAGTCCCTATGACATTTTTATCAGTTTCTTTGCTATGCCATACTATGACTTTTTTCAACACACTATACTATGTCATTTTTATCAGTTCAGGCTCCTGGGGCAAAAGCGTACATGGCCATCTGTTAACATGAATCTTAATGGCCCACAGGGGGTTGTGCATGTAGTTTTTTTCCAGTGGCCCCATGAGGCTGTAATTCTTACACACCAGACAACCTAACTGATGTATAATAAAAAATAAAAAAAAAAAGACAATGTTGCTATTCTTGAAAATGGCAAGTTTAGACTGAGGGTGGTACCAGAAAGGGCATGTTGTCACTGAACTCAAGAGACGCTACTCTCTGTACAGTGGCCTTTTCAGGGCATGTCAGACTCGGCTCAGTCATTATCATTTCAAGCTTTATAAATACTGTATTGAAATTTAATCATCCGGGGTCTATTTGTAAGCTTTCAATAGCTTACATTTAATAGCCATAGAAAAGTTAGTGATAAAAAAGTCCTAATCCATCCTATTATAGTGGGCTGTGTCATGAAAATGTCATACTATACTATGTCAGAAAAAAGTCACAGTAATGTCATGTTATACAGCATTTCATTGGAACATCATGAAAAAAAGTGATTTTACTGTATGTCATAAAAATAATACAGTTTGGTATGCCATAAACATGTCATTAAGAATGTCATAGTGTAGTATGTCTTCAAAACATCATATTGTATATGATTGTACAGTATGTCAAAAGACATTTGAAAAAAATATAGTATGGTATGCCATAGCAATGTCACAAAGAAAATCATAGTATAGGATGTCATTAAAATGTCAGGTTAGAATGATACGGAAAAAAGTGATAGCATATATGTCATACTATAATACAGTATAAAAAGTGTCATGAAAAATTTCATAGTATACAATAACATAAAAATCATAAAAACTGTCACAGTATAGTATGCAAGAAAAATGTCATAGTACAGTACAGCAATAAATACATTAAATAAATAAATGAAGTGATTAAAAGTTCATGATGTAGCTTGTTATGGACAAAGCGTACATAAAAAAGGCATGTATACAATATTCTTTAAATGTCATGGATCAAAGTCTTGACTACAAACCACGTAATAGGCCAACTTCCCAGGATTTGATTTTTTCTTGAGTACCATACATATGGTGTCAGAAGTAGGAAGAAATATCTGATGGAGCCAAGGTCTTATAGAGTTGACAAAAAATTATATATCTATCAATTTTTACAAAAGTTGTAGTGATAAGCCATTTTCTTTTTTTAAAGTTGCCAAATGTTCTCTTAGAGCGAACCAAAATACTCTAATTTTGTTTAGGAAGGGCTTCCGAGTTGACATATTACGTTTAAGACACACCTGATAGCAATATTATTTAATAAATCTATTGTAAAATACGAAGCTTACCAGTACTTTAGCAGCATTGCTGCCCTTTTGGAAACCAGGAAGTGAGACAGGAGTCCTCCAGATAGCTAGATATAGCTAACCTTTTTTTACTTGATTAAATTATGTTTTTGTAGAAATCTGACCGAGCTGACAAAAATATATTTGAAGACAAAGATGATTATGAGTATATTATGAGTATAATTTTACATCAATGTTATCAGTACATACTGCTTATACTGTCCTCCTTGAGGTGTAGCAGCCACAATCTGACAGCAAGCCAAACTCCAATTCAAAGAGACATCAGAGTCAAGATGTAGCATTCAAGCTCCTTTAATTATTGCAGACTCAATGTAGTGAACACGGAGTGAAACTGAAATAACAAAAATATATTGTAATTACTGAAAGGTCTACACAAAGTTAAGGCATCTGCACAGGCATGGTTAGCTTAGCATAATTAGCACGAAAATCGCTAGCATTAGCTTGGTTAACATGAACAGTGTTAACATTAGTATCTTTAGCATTATCACTGTTAGCATGGTGAAATATAGTTAAGACAATTTAGAGAATAAACCGAAAAAGGAAACTAAGAGATACCACAGGAGGATTATTTTCACAATACATATATTAAGTGGTTCACAGCATGAGGGCTAAATGCTTAACAGTGACAAATCAACATGGCTGAATTTAACACATGGTTACAAACAAATTCGAAATCCACTTCCTCCACCAATGAACTCAAAAAGGTCTCACAAATACTGGTTGCTGAGATGGTAACAAAGGGATTCAAGCTTACAGTCAGTGCTTTCCGAGGCAAAATACAGGATCGCAGCAGACAACCCCCTGATGGCTGGAATGGTATAATACTGAGGCCTGAGGCCTACCTAGGCTTTATAACTTCCTGTTGGTAGGACTTCCTGTTGGGAAGTCTGCGTAATTCAATAAACTCCCAAAGAGGGCGCCAAGAAGAAGGAAATGCCTGAATGGCAGAACACTGTTAGTCTTAGATTTTGAGGACTTTTAACTATATAAAATAGCAGGGTGTAAACTGCAGGCAGGAACAGCATACATGGGACGCCATAACCACGTGGCTGGGATAGTGTAGTACAGGATCATCTGCACTAATATGGACTTTAAGTCCCAAGGTCACAATAGACACCTCCTAAGGTGGTTCAGAATGACTGAGCTAAGAGCCTGTGGGACTTCCAGATCCAGACTGACAAACTTATATTTAAAAGACATACATGTATCTATTATTGAAAAATTTGCAAAATAAAACAAGTTATTGATTCCTAATGCCACCATTTTGGTACTTCTACGCAATGCCTTACCTGTGTGCCACAGTAATGTTGTTTTTTAGTTAAAGCCCCTACATGGAACTTTTATTTTGAGTTGATTTTGGCGACCCTGTGGACAAAAGGGATAGTGTTTTGCTGGAATGAAGCCTACATTTCCCATGAGCTCTAGTGCGTATTGTCGTAAAGACGCTTACCTGGCTCGCGCATGTGTTTGTTTTGGGGATGAATGAAATAGTGACCTCTCAAGGAAAACAAGCTCATGTCTCTGTCACCACATTCTTTATGATGCCCTTAAATTCACTGATGGGTGTAAGTGTCTCTAATTTTAGATCTTTTTGAAGACTGTTTAATGTCCAAGGTGCAGTGTAGGAGAATGCAGTTTTCCCCAGATCTGTTAAAACCTGGGGTTCATTAAAAAGTAACCACTTAGAGGAGAGTGGCTGGAAACTACCAGAGCTGACACACAGAAGGGTACAGAGGTAGGCTGGAAGTTTGCCCAATATTGCTTTATATATATATATATATTATATATATATATATTATATATATATATATATATATATATATATATATACCAGTGTCAATGACGTCCATCCCACCAGATCATAAAGAATGCAGTGATGAGTAGGTGACTTTGCATTTGTTATAAAACATAGAGGTGCATGGTATACTGAATCAAAGCTACATAAAATGGAGGAGGTTGCATGCATGTTAGGACATGATTTGTCCCAATTCTTAAGAATGGGTGAAATACGTTGGTGCCTATCTGCAAAATCTGTTTAGAATAGCAGGAGTTTTTCTCAAGGAAGGAAGACAACCCCAATAAACAGATATTATCACTATAAGACTTCTGTGGAACTGATACCTGACATATTTCCATCTCCCACTCCCTGAAAGATTTGGCAGGTAGGTAGTTAACAGAAAGGCCTTGTTCAGACCAGGAAGTTTTCATCAGAGACGTATAAAGTACCAGAGACCCGACTTGAGTAAAAGTACAGATACCCCACCAAAAAAATGACTCGAGTAGAAGTTGAAGTCTTCTTTAAGCACCACACTCAAGTAGAAGTATTAAAATATTCAATGTTTTTTGTACTTAGGTATTAAAGGTAGTCTACTTTAAAATGTACTCAAGTATTGAAAGTAAAAGTACGAGTTTGAAGTTTTAATATGTTATGTAGTTAATAAAGAAAGCAGTCCAAAGTTTGAATATCATATTGTTTATGCAGTATCTTTAAACGTTTAGCCTGAAGGACACTCAAACTTCCTTTGGCAGACAGAGGAGAATTTGCAGATAGGCACCAACGTATTTCACCCATTCTTAAAGGAGCAATAAGCGAAATTCATTATTTCTAGATTGAAGGAATTAAAAAATTGCTATGTGAAGAACTAGAGGTGTAGGGTAATTTCATCTGGAGTAGAGCATGACCTCACACACCCTCTCTCCGTGTTGATCTCCAGCCCATTGTTTACAAGCCTGTCCAGCTGCGTGTTCATGTACGTTCATGTGAACCCTCCCCCAACCCTTTTTAATAATAAGGGTTCTATGTTCCCCGCTTTTCCCCAAAAGGACCCGGGGAACATTTTTTTTTTTTTTTAAAGGGTCCTATGTTCCCCGATCCCATAGCCTACAAAGCTTTTGGGGTCTGTTATTTTTAAATTTTTATTTATAATATTTATTTATTTATCCATCCTGGAGAAGGGGAGAAACATGACCCACAGATAACTTCTTCACTTCTGTAAAGCTCGCCACCACCTTACAGGCAAAAAAGACCAGCCTGGTCGGCACACTGGGGAAAACGACGCGGGAGCTGCCACCGGGTGCAGCCACCCTCCGCTAAAGAGTCAGCACAAAAGTGCTGAAATCCGGTGACGTGACTCTTACCGTTTACCAGTGTAAGCCCAGCATGAATGTGTGCATTCTGAGCTCCGTGCACACAGGTGTGGGCGTCACCGATGGGAAGAAGGCAAAGCCCGAGTCTTGCTGGTAACGCGTTGTCTGTTTACACCATTCCGACATGCCAATGTCCCACCATTCCGACAAGGCTTTCCATGTAACGAAATTAGTCAACAGGTGACTCCTTTCTTTAAGACATGCTGATAGAGGAATAGGCTACCCACATTTGGTTGTGCGTAATTACGCAGCAGAGCTCAGACAGGGACTACATAATATTGCATTGTTAAAATATCCTAAGCAGCTGTGGGTGGAAGGTATTGAATAACTTCACAATCTAGTCAATAAATTAGCCTGTAACTAATGGCTGACTTTTTTTTCTTTCTTTTTTCGGGAATTCTGTGGGTCACAGGATTTCCGTGGGCTGGGAATAATTTGATCATGGCACTGTGACGAGACAGGAAAAGAACAAACGGGAGCGAGTGGGACCAGGAATAATAACAATAGGTCAATTTTATATGAATACGGTATGCAGTTAATAAGTTAATATGAATTGCAACACAACACAGGATGGGTATGAGACGGGACAAGATTATTATATTGAGAGTGGGATGTGACAGGAGATCAGGACTGTCCTGATCTCCTGACAGGACAGGACACGGAGTCTACGTTTCAACAAATGCGACTTCACATGTTCTAAAACATGTTTATTTGTGTGATTATGATAGGAGTACTGCATATCAACTTAATCTCCCGTATTTTGACGGCGCCAGTCTAGTCAAAAGCGCGTAGAAGGTCAAGCTCCTGTTCATGCATTTTTCATGTTTTAAGACATGTGTACAAATGTGATACAGTCAGTGAAAGCTTACTTAATAAACACAAAGTCTCGGCATCTGAAGGAGGAGATGCCTTGAACGGAAAGCAGACCGTGGTGGTTTTCAGTCACACACTCCGACGCCACTTGTTGCAACTTTAGGAAATTTAATCCAGGAAAAAAAGGCTTACAAACATGGACCAAAACGGCTCCATAATACGCACAAAAATCCAAAAGAAACGAAAGTTAACTAAAAAAGCAACTGAACAGCATGACGTGGTCAAAATCGGTGTTTTACGCAAGCCTCTGTGCGCCTGGCACACGCGTCTTGGGGCTCTCTCACTCTCAATATTAACGCCGATGATAGACTGGAAGTGTCTGAACTTCAAAATAAAAGCCCAGTGAATTGAATTATAGCCAATAAAATCTTTCTTTTTTTTACTCGTAAATGTTGTGTTTTGAGCATATGGATACATTTTCACAGCTGTTTGCCGCTGATGTGTGTGTGTTTTGTCCCCCCACTTTCAGGAGTTGTAGTGGTAAGTCTAATTGGCAGCTTTGACGAGGGGAATCACCTCCGCCGTGTGTAATAGTCGCACGTAATGACAGCTCCTCGCCGGTGAAACACAAGAAACTGCACGACTTCTTTCATGTTTGTCTCATGGTGGAGCCTACACAGAGGTATACAGACAGGTGGAGCAGGCGGCAAATTGATATGAATCTGGTTCAGGGCGTCTTCGTCCATTTGTGGATAAATATGGAGTGGAAAATAGTTCGTACATTAACTGAGAGTTATAAAACAGAATCAAGCGTCACACGGCTTTACAAATATGCCGAAAATAGTGTATACATATTTCTGGCTTTGTGTGTGCCTGACAGTTTTATCATATCAATAAATCTGGACAAAGTACCCATATCACAACAAAGAACAACTCAGTCACAAGTCAAAGTGCTGCATACCAAATCTGACTTGAGTAAAAGTATCTGGGTATTGTCAGCAGAATGTAGGCCTACTTAAAATTAAAAGTTCAAAGTACTCATGATGCAGAGTGACCCAATTTCAAGTGTTGTGATCATCATATACATGAATATGTATTGAGTATGAATATTGCCCATTAGACATCCCCCAAACGAATTACATTTCATATTTAACCACTACAGAGATATCAGCCACAAATTCTAAAGGACTACCGGAGAGAGGTCACACACAGACATCTGCAGAAACGAGAGACTTTTGCATATCCAGTTAAAAGTTCCTTGTAGTGGCTTTAAAATATCTTCATTTGGAAATTTCTTCATTTGGAGAGACCTGGCCAAGGAAGCAGCCAAAAACACATTTAAATGCATCAAACACAACATAAAATCAACAATAAAACAACTAGTCAAACATAGTGACCTCTCAAGGAAAACAAGCTCATGTCTCTGTCACCACATTCTTTATGATGCCCTTAAATTCATTGAGGGGTGTAAGTGTCTCTAATTTTAGACCTTTTTGAAGACTGTTTAATGTCCAAGGTGCAGTGTAGGAGAATGCAGTTTTCCCCAGATCTGTTAAAACCTGGGGTTCATTAAAAAGTAACCACTTAGAGGAGAGTGGCTGGAAACTACCAGAGCTGACACACAGAAGGGTACAGAGGTAGGCTGGAAGTTTGCCCAATATTGCTTTATAGATAAAAAAAATATATATATATATATATATATATACCAGTGGTCAATGACGTCCATCCCACCAGATCATAAAGAATGCAGTGATGAGTAGGTGACTTTGCATTTGTTATAAAACATAGAGGTGCATGGTATACTGAATCAAAGCTACATAAAATGGAGGAGGTTGCATGCATGTTAGGACATGATTTGTCCCAATTCTTAAGAATGGGTGAAATACGTTGGTGCCTATCTGCAAAATCTGTTTAGAATAGCAGGAGTTTTTCTCAAGGAAGGAAGACAACCCCAATAAACAGATATTATCACTATAAGACTTCTGTGGAACTGATACCTGACATATTTCCATCTTCCCACTCCCTGAAAGATTTGGCAGGTAGGTAGTTAACAGAAAGGCCTTTGTTCAGACCAGGAAGTTTTCATCAGAGACGTATAAAGTACCAGAGACCCGACTTGAGTAAAAGTACAGATACCCCACCAAAAAAATGACTCGAGTAGAAGTTGAAGTCTTCTTTAAGCACCACACTCAAGTAGAAGTATTAAAGTATTCAATGTTTTTTGTACTTAGGTATTAAAAGTAGTCTACTTTAAAATGTACTCAAGTATTGAAAGTAAAAGTACGAGTTTGAAGTTTTAATATGTTATGTAGTTAATAAAGAAAGCAGTCCAAAGTTTGAATATCATATTGTTTATGCAGTATCTTTAAACGTTTAGCCTGAAGGACACTCAAACTTCCTTTGGCAGACAGAGGAGAATTTGCAGATAGGCACCAACGTATTTCACCCATTCTTAAGAATTGGGACAAATCATGTCCTAACATGCATGCAACCTCCTCCATTTTATGTAGCTTTGATTCAGTATACCATGCACCTCTATGTTTTATAACAAATGCAAAGTCACCTACTCATCACCATTATAAATATATATATATATATATATATATATATATATATATATATTTTTTAAATTTATTTATTTTATTTTTTTTAATTTAACCAGGAAGTCCCATTGAGATTGAAAATCTCTTTTACCAGAGGGACCTGGCTGATGTATCAGCCAATCAAAACAAATTAAAATGCAACATATAATACAAAAACCCATAATAAAACAACAACTAGTCAAACACAGTGACCTCTCAAGGAAAACAAGCTCATGTCTCTGTCACCACATTCTTTATGATGCCCTTAAATTCACTGATGGGTGTAAGTGTCTCTTATTTTAGATCTTTTTGAAGACTGTTTAATGTCCAAGGTGCAGTGTAGGAGAATGCAGTTTTCCCCAGATCTGTTAAAACCTGGGGTTCATTAAAAAGTAACCACTTAGAGGAGAGTGGCTGGAAACTACCAGAGCTGACACACAGAAGGGTACAGAGGTAGGCTGGAAGTTTGCCCAATATTGCTTTATAGATAAAAAAAATATATATATATATACCAGTGGTCAACGACGTCCATCCCACCAGATCATAAAGAATGCAGTGATGAGTAGGTGACTTTGCATTTGTTATAAAACATAGAGGTGCATGGTATACTGAATCAAAGCTACATAAAATGGAGGAGGTTGCATGCATGTTAGGACATGATTTGTCCCAATTCTTAAGAATGGGTGAAATACGTTGGTGCCTATCTGCAAAATCTGTTTAGAATAGCAGGAGTTTTTCTCAAGGAAGGAAGACACCCCCAATAAACAGATATTATCATTATAAGACTTCTGTGGAACTGATACCTGACATATTTCCATCTTCCCACTCCCTGAAAGATTTGGCAGGTAGGTAGTTAACAGAAAGGCCTTTGTTCAGACCAGGAAGTTTTCATCAGAGACGTATAAAGTACCAGAGACCCGACTTGATTGATTAATTCTGTTATGCATTTGATCAGGGGTCAAAGCCATGGCACCCACCGAGCGCAAACCTTCGACATGCCAAGTTCATTGTGCAGAATGTTCTCTACTCTTTTACAGGAGATGCTTACAGCCTTAGCTATCTGATAAACAGTCAAACGTCTGTCCATCACCATGTGGTGAACACGATCAATATTTTCTTGGGTAGTGGCTGTGGCAGGACGTCTGGACCTTGGGTCATCTTCAAGGCTCTCCCTACCCCTCTTGAATTCAGCCGCCCACTTTTGCACAGTTGAGAAAGCTGGAGCATCATCCCCTAATGTAGCAATGTTAGCATAATGTCCCTGGGGGCTAACCCCTCTTTCTGCAGACATTTGATGACACCACAATGCTAAATTTTGTCCATGTTCATGAAATGTCTCTAGTACTAATATTCAATGTCCTCGATTAGCTGTCAAATGTGGGTTTAACCAGAAGGAAACAATGCAGTTAGTGTAAGGAAAGGTGGGATTTAATGCATGCCAAGTTTCATTGCTCTGGCATTACTCCTTCTTAGTCAGCCTATGAACTTTTCAGTCCACCCTCATAAATGAACTGATATTAGCAACTTCATAACTCTAACTGGCCGGAATCAATGTGTATTGCGTCATTTCTTGTGAATTTCTTGTGACGTTATTTTATGACACTTCATGCATGTCTTGAGGTGTGTAATGGGAGGGCTCAATAGAAGTGGCAGTATCTGACAGGATATAAATAATCTCGCAACGTGACAGATCATCAGACGGAAAGCTCCGGTTGGAAGTCAAGAAGACTCACATACAACTCAGCTGATCTACACAACTTCACCAGGTGAGGACAAATTAGGCACAGAAGGTATTTTTAGACCTTTACTTAAAGGGGAACACCATCTACATATGTTATTTCCATGACCTTGGAAAGTTCAATCAGTATTTGGGACATTATATGAAAACATGCCATTTCATTCTTAGTGTTTGATTTTTTAAAAGTACTGTTTTAAAACTATTTATGGCCCTTTTTGGATTAAATAGATCCTTACCTATCAGAAATAGTTGCTGTGCCATTTCAGGCTATCTTTTTTTTTTTCCACCCCCCACATTTAATCAACATGCATATGTGTGTTTTGTCAACCCTGTTACGGTACATCAATTAATGTTTGAAAATGTTTTAAATGCATATTTACAACAAATCTGATATAATATGAAAGATAAATCTCCCCTTGTTACACTGAGTGTGTTTGTACAGTGAGAATATTGAGGTGTTTATTTTTATCCATGGATGAATATGCTAATTTGCAATTGACACTTTCACAGCATCTTTCTTTTTAAGAACAGAATATGGAAACAAAACAATAATACCCTCATTTTGTTCTGTAGATTACTGGTTTCTTAACATATTAAATGAGTTGATTTGACATTTGTCTTGTCTATAATTTTTGAATTATACTAGAATATTATACAAGTAACAGGGCTGGCACCTCAGTAACAGGGTTGACAACAGTTACCATACTGCTAGTTTAAGTTGCAGCTTTCGGTGTAATGGAGATAATGCGACAGTTCACCAACAGACAGCTTTTTCCCTGTGTCCCTGTCCTTTCTCCATTTTGCCCTCTCTTTTTTTAAATATGCTTCTCGTCTTTCGAGATCAGCATCTCTGTGTTGTCTGTATAGGCACTGTTTTATATAATGTAAATATTATTGGTAAAGAAAGTATATTTTCATGTACTTGCAAAACCATACTTTTGTCAACCCTATTATGCTAGAACGGTAACAGGGTTGATGGTCACAGTGTTGACAAAAAATGTTCTTGGCAGCCATAACTAGCCATGTGGTGAAGGTCATGAGACCACATGGTGTGCATTCATTAGAGGCTTAAATCCTGTTATTTATGTACATTAAAAATTTCTAACAAATGTCTTTTTAACGTGTCCTTTTGTGGAAACAGGGCTGGCATAATAAGCTTGTCCTTCTCTGTCAAACATTATATAACTCTGGAAAAATCATGAAAAGAAGAGGACACTTATTTGTCTTTTCACTACGATGTTCACAAAAGGAAGCTGATTTCACTCCTAGGAAATGATGCAACTTTCAGAGCAGTCCATTATCTCAGAAGGGGTGTTTTCATTAAAAGTAACAGGGTTGACGACTACCTGGGGACCTGACTAAATTTATGTTTGTTTGTTTTTTACAACATTTTACATATATTAAGAATAAAACCCATTCATGAGTAATGAAAGGACACTTGAGGCTTATATTTAAGTTTATTTTTTTAATGATAGTTTGACTTTTTGGGCCTTAATAGCTAGTAAAAGTAGAACAATCATATTGAGGGACAGGCCATTTTTACAGCTTTTAAATGATGATTCATACAAAAAGGTGTTTAAAACTCTTTGAAAACAAAATAAATAAAATTTTACATTGTTTTAATGTTGCAAGAGAAATCATGGAAAATAAATTCTAAAATGATAGTGTATTTATTGTTTATCGACATTTACAGCACAGTTTTGTTTGAGGCACACAAAATGTCACGTTTTCGTGCCATTTGTGAACATGAGCCTCTCTCTTTCAAAGCCAGAAACCAGAGAAGTAAGTCTCTTGTTACTTGTGATGTTATGAAATTCGTAGGTGTGAACATAGCAATCGCACTCGAGTTGGGTGTGTACCAAAACAACAAACGAACTCCGGGGCGGTTCGTTTGTGGTGAGAATGCGTTCCGACCTGGATCTGAACCAACTGCAGTCACATGACACATTGTTTGGGTTAAACATGAGCATGAACAGTGCTGGAGGATTATTAATGTGCACCTCCTCCTGTACTGCCTTAATATGCACATTCAGCACATCCAATGCATCAAAACATTGTTTTCTAGTTGGAGCCGCGCCTCGTTTTCAAACTGTATGGTTTGACTAAAATGAACAATGACGGCAATATAGTCCATGATGAGCAGCGCTAACATCAACCTGCGTAGTTGTCCTTCCATTGTGACATTAGAAAGTGTCACATTTATCTTGCAAATGTACTCTTAATAATAATAATGATAATAATAATAATAATAATGATGATAATGATAATAATACATTAGATTTATGTAGCGTTTTTCAGGATACTCAAAGATGCTTTATAGAGAGCATCAGTTTTGTTTACTTCCTGGATTTTTCCTGCACGGTTATTCTGACCAATCAAGAGTAGCTTTCTCACACAAGGCATTTGATCTGGTCCGCTTGTAAATGCTGTCGTGAGAACACGAACCAACTCTAGGTAATTATATAACTTTGGTCCAAATCAGGAGCTAATTTAATGACAAATCAAGACAACTCTAGGTCTAAAAGCAACCTTATGCAAAGAAATAACATAGCGTAGCATAGCTCCTCTTTAACTGTGTAAAACTGTCAGTGTCTGCAGGGAAACAGTATTTCTAAGCGTAGAAGACTGTCAGTCTTTCTGTCTCTTATCTTTGTCGTCCTTTATGATTGTGTCAAGAAGCAGAGTTGACTCCCAGTGATATAAACTCTCAACACTTGGATAACTTAAGAATATAAATTAAGTGTTAAGGGCTGTGTGATAATTTTTCTCAACAGGTTGGAGAAATGGCCTCAGATCAAATCACAGTTGCAGCCCTGGGTCGACCTTTCACCCTAGGAATGCTCTATGATGCTCGGAAAGATGAACTGATCCCAGGTAAGTCTTGACTTAGACTACATTCTTATTAAATAATATTTCTAAATGTATCTGCCTACAGGAACTTTGAAATCATTTCATAAAGCAGTACCACTATTTCAACAAATACGATGGTCTGCCTGTGGGCTCTCATAAGGTATTGTGTGATGATAATGTTATGTAAAAAAAGAAACTGCTATATTTGCTGAGTTTAAGTGATTTACTCCTGCGACCTAACATCAGAAACTTACACTCCCTGAGGCGACAATGCAGACAATGTCAAGATACGACCATCAAGGCAGGTTTAATAAACACCGTCAGACAAAAAACAAACAAATAACTCACCTTGGAAGCATTATCATAATCCACAGATCCATATTATGGCAACAAGAACAGTCCTCATACAGTCTTCATACACTTTCAGTGGACTAGACGATCTAAATTCAGCAAAATATTTAGTCCAAACACATTATTACATCCATAGATATCCACAAACTGCTGTTGCATCATCTCAAACATTCATATTTCTCCACATTCGTTCATCCATTTTCTGTAACAGCTTATCTTGTTGAGGGTCGCAGGAGTGCTGGAGCCTATCCCAGCTGACATTGGGCGAGAGGCGGGGTACACCCTGGACAGATCGCCAGACTATCACAGGGCTGACACACAGAGACAGACAACCAGTGTACATGACCACCTGAAAGGTTGGCCAGGTGAAATGCGGTGGAACAATAATGAAAATAAGGCAGTCAAAGTCTGAGTAGGGTGGGCTGGAGGGGTGGTGGATGGGTCTAGCAACCACCTTCACTTGGGAAAGCGGCATTCACAGCCCGTAAGATTACAAAAGCCAAACTCTGTTCTTTTTTCCTAAACCTAACCATATGCTTTTGTTGTTGAAGGAAAAAATATGTCAATTCAAGGTGTTGTACTGTGCGTTTATTTTTAAAGAGACTGTACGTAAATGGTAAATTTCCTGTGAAAATGGAAGTGTATTTTTAAAGACAATGCATGTAACAGGCAGAACTTGACATGGCATCCCAGAATGTAAACAACCAACATACCCAGGGTACCTTGCACGTTGTATGTGGACATTGAAGGTCCACAACCAAATGTCACTATATTGTTGACGTTGTTATGAGGTTGTTGTGACAATGTGTTGCCCACTTCTACTTGTCTGTAGGGATGTAATGATATGGAAAATTTGATATCTCAATTATAGTGACCAAATTATCACGGTAAACAATAATATCGAGATATTTTTTTAAGCACTGTAAAATGTCCAAAAAATAGATATATTGAAATAACTTCACTAAATATTGTAACTTCCTTATCATACTAAAATGTTAACAGCCAAAATATTATATTAAAATGAAACTTTCACATTAAAGGGGCATGGGATTGGCACAGCAACAGAAAAAATGTATTTTAAATGAACAAAATATGTAAACAAATTACAGGAACAAAGCTTATTTGTCTGGTGTATTTTAACAGTCAGCAAAATATGTAAACAATTTATATACTATTTATTTATTAGCACGAGAGGATGCAAGAGTAGAACAAAAACAAACAATATATAGAACAGATATCACAAATGTGCAGGAGAAACCAAAAAACCCTAAGGGCAATGGTCATCATTACACAGAATAATTCACACATTAGAAGTGTGCATGTGAGTGAGAGCCTGTATGAGAAAAGGAGTGCATGTTCTCGTGTGTGTGTGTGTGTGTGTGTGTGTGTGTGTGTGTGTGTGTGTGTGTGTGTGTGTTAGGTCAAGACTGTGAGCAGTGAATTTAATTAACCTTATAAAACCGAGAGCCTTCATGGGGGCTCTCGGTTAAGGTTAACATGGCAGCATTTTATGTTGTTTCCTTGATCTTATGTTGAGAAAGCATAACTGGCCGTCTATATCGATTCTAGCTTGCCATACAATAACCATAATCATAGTGATTCCATCATAGTTGATCTCAATTAGCGTTACATTACGTTGATTTGTATTCTGTCGGCTCCGCTCAGTGTTTTCAGCTCCATTTCGTTTTGAAACACTTAACGCTGATCTATTCAGCTAGTATTAGCTCCTAAGTGTCTTAAACAAAAACGGAAAACCTAGTCGCCGTTTAGGAGGACAGATACGGCTCAAATGTTCCATATACGTCGAGAGTTACACATTATGATAATCTTAGTAAAACTGAAGTCCCTCACACAATAACTGACGTTTGCATAGCATAACTTGCATTGGCTGTAGTGATGTGTCGGTCGCGAACGAACGGCTCTTAGAGCCGGCTCTTTGATGTGAATGACGGGAACCGGCTCCTGATTGGGAGCTGCTTTGTTTGTTTTTTTGAGGGGGTGGGGGGGGGTCCTGTTCAAGCCGCACGTGATTGGTCAATATGTGTGGTGTCATCTGTGTGTCTGCGGTGAGCAGAAGGGAGGGGGTTACAGACACACATAGCACAGTGAGCACATGAAGAGGAAGAAAGGTGACAGAGAGAGAAAGAGAGCAGGCGCTAAAAAAGTCAATACAGCAGGAAAAGCGGTAGATTAAAATCTCATATCCAAACAACCTGCACAGGCACTTGAGAACTGTTCATCCATCAGTGCAATTGGAAGAAAAAAGACAAGCAAGCGAACCTGTTATTAATGAAGGTGCTAGTGTGTCTACTGCAACTCCTGCTTCTGTAAACTTCTCTATGTTGTTTCACTGTAAATAGTTACAAGTTTAGGATAGTTAAATGTTTAATACTAAAAAGCTAAAAGTTTAAAATAGTTAAAAGTTTTTGTACTTTATAATTTATTTTTTGTAGCACTCTGTAGAGTATATAAAGCCATATAAATAAACATTTGATGTAATGTATTTTTTTTACATTAGTAATTTATTTTACATTTTTGTTGATAATACATTAATTTAAGCAACAAAAATCTGAGGAGCCACTTGGGAACCGAAAGAGCTGGCTCTTTTTAGTGAGCCGAGCCAAAAGAACCCAGAATTCCCATCACTAATTGGCTGTAAAGCTGTGGATGATGGTCACAGAGATGAGCCAGCAGATTTGTAGTGTTGCTACCCTTCGCAGCAACTTTCTTTCTGCATGTTCTGCACACAGGATAGTTGTCCTCCACCAGCTGTCCCTCGTCATTCTTCAGAAACCCAAAGTACGTCCAGACCTCAGACTTTGTTCATTTAGTTGGGGGGGAAATGTCCTGAGTGCCACTATCACCGCCTTCCGCCATGTTCCCAGTCTTTGTGTTTACACCTGCTACGCATTCACGCAGCGCCTGCATCGCGAGACTTGAATGAGGCTGTTATTACATATCCTGATAATCCATCGCGATATTGCAATTAATTTAAACATAAACAGTAATTCTTACTGTGTAAAAATTAACCGAGATTTACCGTAATGTCGGTAATCATTACGTCCCTACTTGTCTGCGACATATTTTTTTCCAGACAAAAATCAGGCGAAAATAAAAGACACCTTTTTTTAAGTGTGTTGAAACTTACATAACACAATGACAGAAGCACTTAGAGTGATTCTTATTGTTGAGGAAGAACATCAGTTTTATCTTTGAAATGAGACCCTGCATGTACATGTTCTAAGAGTGGAACAACAATTACTTTCAAATTGCTTTGGGTATTCCTTGGATAGGTGTTTTAGGTTAATTTTATAGGACCAGTTAACAAAATATTAATCACTGGATGTGTTTGGTGTGAATCTTTAACAAAAAACATTTTCCTTCTAATCAGATGACTGATGTTTTCTAATCTCTATAGGTATGACACTGTGGGAGGAGAAAACTCTAGAAGAGCACACCATTGAAAATCTTCAGCACAGCAGTAATTTTGAGATTTCTGCATCTGACTCTATTGAATCCAAGTCCTCTCTGCTGGATATTGAAGCTTCTCTGAGTGCCAGTTTCCTGAGTGGACTGGTTCAAGTTGGAGGATCTGCCAAGTATCTGAATGATACGAAGAAATTCAAGAATCAGAGCAGAGTGGCAGGTCGGTTCAAAGCTACTACCAGCTTCAAGCAGCTGTCAGTCAATCACCTTGGAACCATGAAAACCCAAGACATGGATGTCATTAAGAGGAGCACGGCAACACATGTCGTCACAGGCATTCAATATGGGGCAAATGCTGTCTTTGTGTTTGACAGTGAGAAGTTAGAAGACAACAGCGTTCAGGACATCCAGGGCAGCATGGAAGCTGTGATAAATAAGATCCCGTCATTTGATGTTAAGGGAAGAGTTGACATCAAACTGACTGATGAGGAAAAAGCCCTGACCAACAAATTCTCCTGCAAATTCTATGGAGACTTCATTCTTGATAGTAACCCTGCAACATTCGAAGATGCAGTCAAGACCTACATACAACTCCCACAGCTACTGGGAGAAAACGGAAAGAACAGCGTTCCTGTGAAGGTCTGGCTGATGCCGTTTAAGAATTTTGATCCGGAAGCTGCTAATCTGATGTGTGATATCAGTGTTGGACTGGTGTGGAAGGCACAGGATGCTCTGGAAGATTTAAGGGAAATGAAAATGAGATGCAACGATTCTCTGGAAGACAAAATGGTAGAGAACTTCCCACAGATTCAAGAAGGGTTACGCACTTTCCAAAAATTGTGTGGCTATTATGAGTCTAACCTCCAGCAGACCATGGCAAAGAAACTCCCAGCCATCCGTGAAGGGAAAGAAGATGAGAGCTCTGTGGCGCAAATCTTTGAAGACAGAGACAAGTCACCATTCAGTCATGAAAAACTAAGCAAGTGGCTGCTTCATAAGGAGAGAGAGATCAACGTCATCAGATCCTCTGTGGATATCATGAAGGGAACAAAGATCGTCCCAAATCAGTCAGAGCTGGACAGAGAGGTTCTCGCACCAGGTGTAGATAATGCTTTGTGCTTCGTTTTCACCTCCCTGGGCAGCATCGATCCCTGCCTTGATGTGTTGACCAACTACCTGAACTCACCTGAATTGAGCATTACCAGTGAAGACCCGTGGTACTTCTCGGATGATGTTTTCATCAGAATGAGAGAAAAAGCCAAAGATTTCCATGATCTTGCCAAAGCACAAAAGAACAACAAACGATTCCGGTTCCTTGTAGCAGCCATTGCAAATGAGAAATACACAGGAGCAACCATCTATCATTACACTGACGGCATCCTGGCCACTGAAGACTTTTCAAAGCCCGAACTGCCTGATGTGGAGACCATCACAAACAGAGGAGATCTGATCTGGTGTAAGTCATTTTTTATGTGTTTTTGGTAAAACTAACAGTGTCAATGTTTAACCGATAACCATAAGAATATTTTTTACCAGTTTCATACACCATCCTGGAGGTTAATTTTGCTAGTCACCAGTTTTCTGCACTGCACACTAGAGGGCTGCAAATATCATGGGAGCGGGCGGTTTGAACTTTGCTGCGGGCAGGAATGGGTGGCTAAAAAAAACACAGCGGGATCGGGATGTAGCAGAAAGGCATGTTTGTAAAGCCTCTCAATTAATGTAGGAACTTGGTGCACATGCATGAGCGTTTCCACTCTATATTTATTCATAAATGGACAAATATGCCCTGAACCAGCTTTCATACCAATTTGCCGCTTGCTCCACCTGTCTGTCTGTCTGCTCCATCTGTCATGAGACAAACATGAAAGAAGACGTGCAGTTTATTGTGTTTCACCGGCGACGAGCTGTCATTACGCGTGACAATTACACACTGCTGCACGTTCTTTATAACTCACTGTGAACCTATGTTGCATAATAAAGATTTGCCCCCTCGTAATTTTTAACCGCCCCCACAGTAACTTCATCCTGGCGCCAGGCTTGCCTTAACCTCAATCACTGCGTGATTATATAAAGGTAGAAAAATAAATAAATACAGAGGAGGAATAGAATATGAAACATCCTTTATTTCATTAAAAACTAAATGAAAACAATGAAATAGGAGCGCTATTCCTGACCAGTGTGTCAAAAGACATGCAGGCCAGGGAAACGAAACAAACAACCCCATGAATCTCTTTATTAATAGCCTATAAAATGACGTGTTTTCTCCTGCGGGACGGGAGAAGACACAAAATCAGTGCATCTCTATTATTGTGCGGGCATAAATTCTCAGAGTTTTGCGGGAGCGGGCGGGAGTGTAACACACACATTGCGGTTGCAGGCGGTAATGCTCAGAAATTCAGCAGGAGCGGGCAGGAACAGGATGAAGAAAACAGTCCCGCACAGGGCTCTACTGCACACCACCAAAGTAAAGTAAAGTAAAATAAAAAAAAATCATGTACTTATTATTCTCCCCCCAAGAAACTGTTTGATCATCAGAATGACTTAAGACACATTTTGTTTTGGTCTCTCCATAGATGCCTGTGATCTCAACCTGGACCCAAACACTGCAAACAACTACCTCACTCTGTCTGAAGGAAACAAGAAGGCGACATGTGGAGAATGGCAGACATATCCCAGTCGCCAGGAGAGGTTTGATGCACTTACTCAGGTTTTGTGCTACGAGAGGTTAAACAGGCGCCATTACTGGGAGGTTGAGTTTAGTCAGTGTCCTAAGGAATCTAATTATGTAGCTGTGGCATACAAGGAGATTGAAAGAAAATCTGGCAGATCAGGGGCTGAGTTTGGCAATAATACCATATCATGGGCTTTTGGCCAGTATGCATCATCTCACAAACACATATTTACAGCATGGCACAATGGGGAGTTGTGGCAAACTACTTTTCCCTCTGATGGCTGCAGCAGAGTTGGGGTGTATCTGGACTGGCCTGCTGGCACTCTGTCCTTCTACAAGGTCTCTTCTAACACACTGAGCCACTTATACACCTTTCACACCACATTCACTGAGCCTGTTTACCCAGGCCTCTGGGTTTATTATACAAACAACTTCGGATACCTGTGTCCAGTAGAGTAAGAGCAACTATGGAGACTTGTTAGAGTCTAGGTCTGTTGATAGGAATATGGGTTTACATTTAAAGTTTAAAGAGCAACTTAACACCCCATTTTAGCTTTAATGTGCTTCACAAAGTAAAAAGAAAATGCATTAAAACCCAGACAGACCAGAATATAACCAATATCAATATGAAGCTGACCTTATTAAACAAAAAGAGAAGCACGTCAAAAGGCACAACAATGACAGTGAATGCAAGACCTTCAGAAAAGATCTTGCAGCATTCACAGACAAACACTTGTCTTTATCTGGACACATTTTCCCCACAAATACAACATGCTAACATTTTTAGCACAAGCCCATGGCATTTTACATTGTATAAATTAGCCTAGCAGCCAGTGAACCTTTCCTCTACTCATAAAACCAGGGACAACAGCAACATTTAACAAAGGTAACGTTACAAAATCACACTGTATTACAACTCACAAGGTTCACTGACAAAACAACTGTCTTATACTAAACACGCTTTTGAAACAAATATAACATGCTAACGTTATTAGCACAAGCCTATGGCATTTTACATTGTATAAATTAGCCTTGGGGAGATTTCCTCTGCTCATATGAAGCCAGGATAAATCACACACAAAACTTAAATGCTACTTGTTGGAGGCTTTATTGTCTTCACAATTTATTGTTGTTGTTTTTTTGTTTTGTTTATTTTTATCTGTGAAATTGTGAAAAAAGCTTTGTTTCCACTGAGGGAAATGGTTTCAGCTTACAAAAATAGACAGGAGGTCTGCGTCACCGCAATGTGTAGTTACATTTCTGGGAAGGTGCACATCAGGCCACTGCGTAGGTTACGGCATAGGCTCCATGACTACGGTGTTGATTCAATGCAGATGTATAAATTCTGCATCAGATACAATGATATTTTAAACAAATTACACATTTTTGAGAATTAGGACAAAACCTTATTTGTTGGAGTTTTTATTTTTTATTTTTACTCTTCAGTTAGACTGGGGAAAAAAATATTTTAAAAGATCAAAGTCTTGACTATCAAACCTTGTAATGAACCGACCTCCCAGTGGTTTAATTTTTCTTGAATAGCATACATAATGGGTGTCAGAGATAAAATCTGATTGAGCTAGCGTCATATGCAGTAAGCAAAAAGTTGATACAACTTGATAGTAATATAATTTAATGAATTAAAAAAAAGAAGCTAACCAGTGCTTGAGCAGCATTCCTGCCTTTTTGAAAACCAGTAAGTGAGACAGGAGCCTTCGGGATATAGCTAACATTTTTATACTTGGTTAAATTATGTTTTTGTAGAAATCCGACGAACTGGAACACATCTTTAAAGGGACAACATTTTCATGAAAATATATTTTTTAAAAAAATGATTATAGCAGTACATTTTTAGACAGATGTTATCAGTACATACTGTTATTTTTAGATTTTGAAGCCTTTTAATACATTTTTTAATTGTTTGAATTCTTGTCTAGGGCAAGGACGTATTCTGGCACATGGCAAGTTAAAAAAAATAAAAGCAGATCAAAGTATTTTAGAAATCAAATTTGTTTTTTACATAAAAAATGTTTGAACTTTGTATGGTGAAAAAATGGGTGAAAATACTCATTAAGGAGCTGGGCCATATTTTGGTGTCCAACAACCTGACAGACGGTAAATGACAAAGACACAAATACTTGTTCTTCTATCTTTGTGAGGACCTTCGTCAACATAATGCATTCCTGTGCCCCTTACTCTAACCTTAACCATCACAACTAAATGCCTAACCCTAGACCCCTAACCCTTATCTGACCTAAGGACCAGCTAAAATGTCCTCACTTTGTAAAAATGTCCTCACTCTGCACACACACACACACACACACACACACACACACACACACACACACACACTATATGATTAATATGAATCAATGTTAATGTTGTGTTAATGTTACTATAATTGTGTTCTGACAAATTTGATTTTGATGCTTTTGGCAACATTGTTATAGAAACTTTCATGCCAGTTAAGTCCTTTGTATTGATTGATAAAATCAAAAATATATTTGCACACCTTGTGTGTTTGTGCAAAAATACAATGTAATGGCATTCAAATCTATTTTAGGTGTTGGTATTTTAGGAATGTGCTTTATATCATGTTATACTTGCAATAGTGGGTTTATGTAATGGAAACTACTTCAGTTATTGTTAAACTGTTGATTGATTTGTTGAATTCATTATCTAATCATTCCGTATTATGTGCAGTTATTTCACGGCTGCATTTCTTTCTTTGCATTGATTTACAGACATATTAACTGACCAGTTTGGTATGTCTCTCCTCTGATGACTTCATGATTTCAGGATTTGTGCATTTTTAAAAAAAATATATTTAAAAACAAAGATGATTATAGCAGTACAATAGTAGTACATTTTTAGACAGATGTTATCAGTACATACTGTTATTTTTAGATTTTGAAGCCTTTTAATACATTTTTTAATTGTTTGAATTCTTGTCTAGGGCAAGGACGTATTCTGGCACATGGCAAGTTAAAAAAAAATAAAAGCAGAGCAAAGTATTTTAGAAATCAAATTTGTTTTTTTACAGAAAAAATGTTTGAACTTTGTATGGTGAAAAAATGGGTGAAAATACTCATTAAGGAGCTGGGCCATATTTTGCTGTCCAACAACCTGACAGACGGTAAATGACAAAGACACAAATACTTGTTCTATCTTTGTGAGGACCCTCGTCAACATAATGCATTCCTGTGCCCCTTACTCTAACCTTAACCATCACAACTAAATGCCTAACCCTAGACCCCTAACCCTTATCTGACCTAAGGACCAGCTAAAAAATGTCCTCACTTTGTAAAAATGTCCTCACTCTGTACACACACACACACACACACACACACACACACACACACACACACACACACACACACACTATATGATTAATATGAATCAATGTTAATGTTGTGTTAATGTTACTATAATTGTGTTCTGACAAATTTGATTTTGATGCTTTTGGCAACATTGTTATAGAAACTTTCATGCCAGTTAAGTCCTTTGTATTGATTGATAAAATCAAAAATATATTTGCACACCTTATGTGTTTGTGCAAAAATACAATGTAATGGCATTCAAATCTATTTTAGGTGTTGGTATTTTAGAAATGTGCTTTATATCATGTTATACTTGCAATAGTGGGTTTATGTAATGGAAACTACTTCAGTTATTGTTAAACTGTTGATTGATTTGTTGAATTCATTATCTAATCATTCCTTATAATGTGCAGTTATTTCACAGCTGCATTTCTTTCTTTGCATTGATTTACAGACATATTAACTGACCAGTTTGGTATGTCTCTCCTCTGATGACTTCGTGATTTCAGGCTTTGTGCATTTTGTTTCTTGTTAAAATGTTGGGTGTCACAAGCTTGTGTTTCTCCCCTCTGTTTCCATAAGAAATTAATGTGCCAAAGATAAGTATATCTGTCTTTAAATTGTATTTTAACATTTAATAAACACTAAAACATTATCTACAGAGCCTCAGAGGTTGCGTTTTTTTGTTTTTTTTTTGAGAGATGTAAGAATGATCAGTTTCATCCATTTCATGTTTTAAACATTCCTCTCATGAAAAGTAACACTAAATGTCAAAACCCACTTTAAAGAAGCAACAGACAGCATTTCTGTCTATATATATCATTATGAAAATAATGTGGGTTGCACAGGGTAGTATACACAGTAAAATCAGACTATTAGCGTTTACATAGGTTACTTAGTGACTTTGCAATCTTTGTAATAAGCTTCTGCCACCCGGAATGAATTTTCGCAGAAAAAATCTGCTTTACAGCAGGAAATGCGTCATGTATTGCCAAACTGGTCGGACAGCCAATCAGGGACTGGAGCTGGTCCTTATGGGGAACTGGCTGGGGCATGAGATAGTTGAGTCAGGAGCACAATGGCAGACGAACAAAGTTTGGAGAGAAGTTAAAAACGGCCTCCCAAAAGAAAACGAGCTCCTCTGTCTGAGGAGGTGAGGATGCACAAAAAGGAGAGTGATAAAAGAAGAGGAAAAACAAGAGTAAACCTCAGTCATGTGTTCAAGAGATGGAGGGAGCTCTGTGACCAAAGATAAATCTGATAATTGTTGTTCAGTCTGTTGACTCATTTATTTAGTATAATGTCCACACACTTTCTCATTCTACATTTACATAGAGGTATACCGGTGGCTTTACAGCCTACATTTTATTGATTATCTCTGATCCCCACGGTCAATTTGCTCTTTGCGACAGTGCGAGCAACACCGCTGACGCTAGGTGGTGCCAAGCTAAAAAAAAAACAAATCCTATCTGTTGCCTCTTTAAGGTGAACTTCACAGAGTGACAAGTTAAACTTTTGTGATCTAGCATCAACACAAGCTTTACACATTAAAATAAGCAGACTGTAGAAAATGAGCAAAACAGAACAGAAAGCAGATGGGCTCCTGCTGTGACCATGCACAGGCAAATAATGATAAATAAGGAGAAATTTCACTGGTCAAAAATAGTAAGGGAACACTTAATGGTCACAGTATAATACCAAGTCAGTTAAACTTAAGGGATATCAATCTGTCCATTTAGGAAGCACAAGTGATCATGAATCAGGTTCACCTGCTTTGGTGCAAATCAAAGTGACAACAGGTGCAATGGAAAGGGAAAAGCAAGACAACTCCCAAAAAGGGAAAGGTTTTACACATGGTGGCCACACATAGGAGGGTGGCCATAACACGAGGAGAGCTGGACAGGGCCGTAGAAGGGCATGAACCAAGCAGCAGAACCGGTATCTGCTCCTTGGTGTGAGGAGGAACAGGAGGAGCACTGTCAGAGCCCTCCAAAATGATCTCCAGCAGACTACAAGTGTGCATGTTTCTGACCCAACTGTCAGAAACAGACTCCATGAAGGTGGCATGAGGCCCGATGTCCTCTAGTACAGTGGTTCCCAACCATTTTCTTGAGGGACCCATATTTTTACCATTGTAGACTTTGGGGCCCCAAAGTCTACAACCCCTAAATGTTGACAAAGAACACATTAAATTTACAGCCCTTAAAATCAAGAGGGCTTCAGGACCCCCCGTGGCTCTTTGGCAGTCCCTGGATGACAAATGCTTTGAGGCCACTGACTGGCTCTCTCGCTCCCCTGACATAAATCCAATTGAGTAATTGGACATTATGTATCGGTACATCCGGCGCTGCCAAAAACCGCTACAAAATGTCCAGGAGTTCACTGAAGCCCCGATCCAGGTCTGGGAAGAGATCGCCCAGGACACCATAGCCGTTTCTCAATATGCGTTCTTGTGCGGACTTGTGTTCTCGTGGACTTGTGACACGTCATCAGTCACAGCCCAAGTACTGTTCCAATTCAAAGTTCACATCTGGCGAAGTTCAGTCCAAATTCCCGGATGTGTTCTCGCCACGCCCATTTCACCGGGGATGCATCGGAGCAGACTTGTGTGGACTTCTGACAGCCAGGTATCCCAGCATGCATTTCGCAACAGTCATCGGAAAATGACAAGTGAGGGAAACGTCAGACCCGTGGTCGATGTTTTAATATAGAGCTCAGTTGAATGTGACTGAGGTCCGCTAGATGACAGCGGTGTCAGCGCTCATAGATAATAAACGTGTGTATGAGCGCTCAGGCTGCCCCAGAGAGCAGCCTCTCTCAGGTAGGCCTTTTGAAATTCGTGGCTGATTATCTCTGTAGTGGTTAAATATGAAATGAAATTTGTTTGGGGTATGTCTAATGGGCAACATTCAGTCCCAGACAAGATATATCCTTATTATTAAATGTTGTAACATATTATTGTTCTTTGCATTCTTTGCTTATTTAGGCCTATGTGTTTTTACCATTCAATAATGATTTTAAGAATATATTGTAATTTATTTATTGTATTAAAGATTAATTGTCTTTATTGTATTTATTCAACAGCATTTTATATATTGATTATCTGATATGAATTGTTATCCTGATGTCTGAAGTGTGGCTGAATAAACTTTTCCTCTTCACATCTGACCTGTTTGATCCATTTATATTGGTGAGGACAGACTAAATGAGAAGCTGCTGTCAGTGCAATCCAGTACAGTTCAACAGCACCACAATCTACAACTCAACACTTCAGTAAAATGTCAGACTGAATACAATATTAAACTGCTGTTGTTTTTTCTAGGTGTACCAAGTAATCTGTCAAGTCTCCATTAAAAATAGACAGAAAGCATATTGGTGAGACAAATGCAGTGATGGACAGTAACTCAGTATATTACTCAAATAGCTACTTTACTTAAGTACAAATTTGATGTACTTTGGGTATTTCCATATACTTAGAGGGAAATACTGTACATTCTACTCAAGCTACATTTATTTGATAGCTATAGTTACTTTTCAGATAGTTTGTTTTATATGTTGTTTCATATTTACAAGTTGCTGTGTGTTGTTATAGATCAGACTAGTGCACCAGTGACAGGTGTTAAAATTAGTTCTACCATGACAACATTTAAATGCTGTTCACATTTAGCCTACGTTGATCAATTAATACTCAACACATATTCATGTATATGATGATCACAGCACTTGAAATTGGGTCACTCTGCATCATGAGTACTTTGAACTTTTAATTTTAAGTAGGCCTACATTCTGCTGACAATACCCAGATACTTTTACTCAAGTCAGAATTGGTATGCAGCACTTTTACTTGTGACTGAGTTTTTGTTCTTTGTTGTGATATTCCTGGTACTTTGTCCACAACTGGACAAACATATCGAACAGACATGCAAGCATCGCACGTCTCATCCTCATCCTCATTCTCCACTGTCTTTCTGGGATCTGCCTCCTCAGCTGGACAGCCTCCTCCTCAGCCTGCAGGTACAGCAGTCCAGCGGCAATAACTACGCCAAGACGCATTCTCCGATCCGTTATTGATTTTTGATTTCCATCTCGCCAATGCTCACGATCACAATAACCACCAACTCTCCACAAACTTTTCCCCCCGAACTTGACTTTTATTATAATCAGAAGCCAGCTGCAGGGATAAGGTTTTAAAAGACATTTTATGAAAATATTTTGGCTATTTATGTGTTTTTGTATGTCAGTTATATATATGTTGGAACGTTAAAAACATATACATATTAATTTCTTACAATATCAAAGACGCAGGGCTTGGCTGTGTTTATATTGTTTTATTCTAACTGCATGTATACAACACAGCACAACAGCCAAGGCCAGCGGAGGTGGTGACATCATCAAGTTCGCTGCTGTTCCAAAAGCAGAAATGACTGTACTCCCATCCTCCCATCCTCCCGTCCTCATGTTCTTGGGAAGTCCGGACTTTCGCGTGGACTTGCCAAGTCCACAAGTCCGAACTGCCGTACTTGAGTATTGAGAAACGGCTCATCTGTTGATTCTTCAGGAGCAGGGGTGGAAATTCCAGGGGTGACAGGGGGGACATGACTCCCCCTTTAGTAAAGCTGCCCCCCAATTATAATTTGAGACACAATTAATAATTTTTGAACAATGCAGTAGTATTTATTGAAAGCACAATGTAAGCAGAGCTCATTATAATCAATAATGCAATAATGTGCCATTTAAATCTTAAAAGATTTAGTCCCTACTTGGCAGCAGTACCAGCGTGTGGCTGGACCCGCTGTCCACATCACGCATTGCAGGGTAAGATGTACACTCACACAGACACAAGTTACAACACATCCCGTTTACTGTTACAACAAGCCCCATGCCCAGGCTGATAATATAAACTGTCTGCCACATTTCTCCTGCAGTGTTCAAAAGTCTACTCAATTACGAGTGCTGCTAAGCTAAAAGTTAATGATTAAGCTCAGAGTTTAGTGATAGTCAGAGAGGACAGGAGAGAGAGAGAGAAGAGGGAGAGGACAGGACAAGAACAGTCAGTGGCGGAGTGGCTCGTAGCTAATGGCTACCTGTCTGTAGGCTCTCCACCTGTCAGTGAGACAAACATGAAAGACGTGCAGTTTAACGGTCAAGGAGCGGTCATTACACCACATGACTATTACACACTTTTGTGAGGTGCGCAGCGGCAGATCTCACAGCACACTGTTTATAAACCAGTTCACCAGTTTAATTGCAGGAAATGTTTAGTTGTTAAGCCATTTTTCTTAAGTATAGACATTCACTCTGCCTGTTGGAGAAATAGAGAGAAGATTAAAGTGTGAAATTGCGGTAAAAGATGCTGTATAAAAGACAGGCAACAACTTTTTTTCCTCCAAGCAAAAAAAGTTGGAAAAAAAAGTATGTTGACATATGCCTGCTTTTAGACATCTGGTTACAAAATGTTTTTTTTCTTGGATCTCATTTTCAAAAAAAACTTCAAACTAAAGCAAGGGCACACACTGCTTAGTAAATTTGGTCATATTTTATTATATCTCACACTCTGATTCCATATTACAAGTTATTCATCTGAATAGACTCGTACAGAGAAGGGTTCAACATCTTGTCATAGTCTCAAAATGACTTGAGAGAAAGAAGTACAACCTCCACCTCCACCTCCACCTTACACCTCTGGGCCCAGGCATGTGACCTGATGACGGGGCAGGAGAGTGCAAGGAGTCCTTTTGGAGTAACAGTCTGTGTTTCAGTTTGGTAACAAACACTCTGCACCTGCAGCTCGACCTGGAAACACCTGAAGTAACAGCAAATAACAAAGGAGGCATGTTCACAAATAGCATATTGCCACATGACACTCAACACTGTCCTACTTTGTTTTAAAAAAAAAAGATGTTCAAGAAATTCAACACTTTGGGAAATTGGCTGGTTAGTTTTCTAGGGAAGAGTTGGCTAGTTTAAAAGATTGACACCACCCCATGTTTGTCCAATGGATGTATAAAGAGACCTGGATACAGTGTTGGAGGCAAGGCTCCATTCATTCCCACAAAAGTCACTCAGTGGTGCATGAAGCCAAAAAGGCTGAACTGCCGCTTGTAACCTGGATGATCGCCACTGCTTGGGCCAAATGAGCAAGTGCACTAGGGATTTCCAACATTCAAGCCAGCTACTTCAGTTTAGCGCTCTGCTAACTTGAATGGGAATACAATGACTTAATCTTGTGGCTTTTCTAGGCTTTCCAAATAACTAGTGTAACAAGTTATTTCGTTGGGGTTGTAACACGAAGATTCTCAGTCATCCAGGTCATGGTAATCTTTATTGCTTCTTCAGCTCCCTTGGATGAGGTGAATACGTCTTCAAGAAACTAGTCTGGCTGCCTACAACATAGCACTTAAGATCACTCAAAAAAAAGTATCCACTGATTTACAAGTGTTTCTTTTCCAATGTAAGTCTTTTGGGCCCAATGGCATCATGTGATGGACTCAGTTAGCTTAGCCTAATGTTTGTGCACCTCTAGGGCTTACCAATTAAAAAGTTACATCAAGCTTGCTTACTATGTACAAAAACTGAAGTGTAAGACCCCCAATTCAGTGTTTTAATTTAGCAACCTATAGGCCAGATTACTCAACGCATTCTCACTCCGACCTCGTCACAACATTTGGTCATGGACCTTCCATGTCCAAGTTCTGCCTGTTACATGCATTGTCTTCTTTCAAAATAAATACGCTACGTCAGTACAACAACGCAAATCGACTTTTATTCCCTCCAACATCTAACGCATGTGGTTGGGTTTGGGCAACAACAACCCGTGGTTAGGTTTAGACCACAGAAATAGTTGAGACCAGGCCCTCAGGAAAGCCGCTTAGCCTTGAGGCAAATCTTTCCTAGTGGCCACTCGCGGTATTGCAGCCAAAAAAATCCCCTGCAGCCCAAAAATTATTTTCCCCTTAGACCACAACTGTAAAAGACACACTGTTAGTATTTTACTGTTCTCTCATCTTCTAAAATGATATACAGATACACAGCATTAATCTCTCCCAGAAAGCGAATGAGCCTATTTCCCAAAATGTCTATTTTTTTGCTTTGTGTCGAACATTTTCAATGCAAGTCAGACTCACCACTCGTGTTTAACTACCTATTGTAGCTGGAGACTGAAGAATGACAGGCAACGAAAAGATACAAAGAGTCAAACTTACCCAGCTTCAGTTCATGTTCAGTTTAGCTTTTTTTTTACTCCCTGTTAGTACTCCACAATACTGTCAGATTACACAATACTGTATGGCACACACTAATAATGGACCAATAGCTTGACATTTCAAAGTGTACATTTCAAAGTCAAGACAAAGTACAGGGACCTAATCAACATAGAGCTATACACAGATTATAGACTTGTCACATTTGATGTTTTCTCCTGCTTAGTATCTTTTTTTTCACCTCTAATAACTACCTTTGAGTCTATCACATCAAACATTTATTTATAACAAAACAGCACTGTTTTTCTGTTGGTTTATCCAGTCAGTCATTTTTGTCAGTCTTCACTTTGCTCTCCTTTAAATCAAAGGTCAAAGAGTGTCAAAGCCAAATTCCTTCGCATGGAGTTTGTTGACTTGATAAGAAAGAAGATCTGACAGCTTTGACCTCGAGTCTGTTAAGTCCTTATTTGTGTCGGTCAAAGTCTGTATAATTTGTTTTGATTTAATTCGATTTGAGCAGCCGTCGCTCCGTGGTGTGTATCCCGGGGCTGAATTAGCACACTAAGAGTCTTTTGCGTGTGTTTTTTTTTTTTTTCTTCTTTTTTCAGCTGGACCGTCACAGCCCTCCTCACATCCACACGGACAAACATTTCAGTTTGAACAGCTTGGGTAAGATGATGCAGTGACATACCAACACAGGTTAACTTTGAGAACGTCTTTTTGACAATTCATCCTGCAAAAAAAAAGCAGTTTGAGATGAATGAGGCGGCTATTTTACAGGGGTGGAGCTTTCAGAGAGGACGAGCGGCATCCTGGTGTCCACCAAGGTTGTGTGGCCTCTTTCAGACCTCCTCCTCTTCCTCCTCCTCTTTGTTCTGTTCTTTCCCTTCACATCAGCTCTGCATCCCAGCCACAGGTCGGACCAGGAGAGGGAAGCTGGATCCTGAAGTAACATCACGTTTAGGCAGCAAAACCTGCAGGCAAGAGGAAAAATAATGTATAATCAGCAGCAATACATGTAATTTAGAACAGTGGATATAGATCAGTTGATCCCTCTGGTTTGCTCCGTATTTAATTGATACAGATGATTTTTCTTGTGCATTTGATTTAAGATTCTAGTAGGTGGGAGCTTCATACTGTAATATTCCCACTCACACATCATCCAATTATTGTGCAAATCAACTTACATGCTTTTAAAAAAGAAACACACCCTCGTGCTTTTAAACAGCAATTATTCACTTAAAATGCAAAAGCATCTCTAATTCAGATTCATGAGCACAGCAGCAGCTGGAAGGCACTTGTAAATAAAGAACAAATCAATTCTGATGTGCTGAATCTACCACTGTTTTAAGTGATTATGATTAGCGGATTATTATTATCTTTTAATTTCAGTATTTTACGCACTGATTTATGTTAAAAAAAAAAAATGCTATGAAAAAAATAAACAATTCATAACATGATGAGGACGTTTATCAGATGATGAATGTCATTATTGTGATTAGTGCCACTTCTGATAATTGTATTGATGTTGCTTGAGGAGCATTTAGTTGCCGTAAATAAGTTCTGCTGTTGCAACTAAGTTTTATTCAAACCCACAGAACTTTATTTAAAACTCTAGTGACGATCCAAAGGCACGATCAGGGTGAACACCTAACGCAAATAGCTAATCAGCCAATCATGTGGCAGCAACTCAATGCATTTAGGCATGTAGACATGGTCAAGACGACTTGCTGAAGTTAATACCGAGCACCAGAATGTAGGAGAAAGGTGGGGAGTGGGGCGGAGGACACACTGTGATTCAAAGCTCTCGTTTAACATTAGCTACATAAAAGTGAACTTGAAGCCGCAGCCTTGAGCCTTTGGCTCTGGTAAGCAGAAGGTTAAACTGTTACTATTTTCTTTCTATCTCTCAAACTTCGATACTGACACATGTTTTATTGTGTTTATTGTCAGACTGTCTTTCTGATAACTCCTTCTTTTTTGGATTCTTTTGCAGAGCTGACAGTTGTTGCCAATGCTGGAATAGCAACTTTCTCTGCAGGACTCTCAGGATCAGACTTTAACTACACAGACATACATCTGCATTTAAAGAACAGCCAATAGGGACACCCTCTCTTGTCACGTCAAAGCCTAGATTTTCTAAATCCTGAAAACAGAGCCAAGAGGAGGTGCAGTAGTCTGGTTTTCTCTCAGACCACTTGAATTACAATATGCTCTAACTTATTATGAAATTTTTGCTCAGTGACACCAAAATGAAACCACCTACTCCATCTTTAAACAGTAATATCTGCTAGTGTTTGCTAACATTAGCCACCATATGCTACATGTCTTATCAGACCAAGTAAAGCCTTTACCAGTGAAACCCCTGAGAGTCTTGAAATGAGGAGAGGGAGGTTTTATTGCTCATGAATCTAACATTTCGCTTGTAAGCGGAGTATCTCTTTTTTCAAAAGTTACATAGTCTCCTAAATGTATTTTCTCTATTAGCACATTGGAGTTTTTGAGTGTTGTGCTCTTAATAAATGATAACTGAGTGTGATTTTTGCTTATTTAGTCGTGAACATTTGGTGTTTTAGAAATGACATGTTTTCAAGGTGGTGAAAAGGAAATGGGGAATAAGGAAAACTGGACATTAAAGGGATAAAGTGGCTTGTAATGGGAGACATTTTAAGAAAACACATGATTATTGCTTGAGAGGCTCAGTGATAGTTTATCCTCCTGAGACCTGAACTTTTGTTTGGTATGCATTTTTCATTTCTCCTAGCTATTTGGGATCAGTAGGGCCCAGTATGTATAAACAACTAAACATTGTCAACAATAATAAAGACCAGTGTCCTCAAATGAATACTTCCTATCTAGCAGTGTCTTCTTACTGTTGCTAAAATTGGTCACATTTGTTGCCATGTCAAACTACAAAAGTTATTAATCATAAACAAGTTTCAAACATAAAATGTGATCAGGTTTTGAACCTTGTCCACTTTTGTGTCGGGATCAGCTGCAGACTGACTTGGCAGAGATGGCTGCCATCTTGCTTTTACACAGATTAGTGTATTGTGCTCTTACTATCATTAGATGGGACAAAAAGGGACGAGGACAACAGGTCCAAGTTAAGCAGAATGAAGTATGAGGTCTCAGGAGGATTTGATTGATGCTTCTGATTTCTAACTGCTGCTATAAAAAACATTACACTTAAATATAATCCTTACCTGTGTGTGTGTGCTTTACCATTATCAGATATTATATGGCGTTGTTGCCGCTCTCTGTGGGGACAAAAAGAGAGACACCAGTTCAGTATAAAGAGAATTGCTCTGACATGGTTTTAACCAGCAGGTGGCAGTGCTACATCATTTTTTCCTCCTCTACAGGACGCATGAATTAAAACACCTCTGGACAGGTGTCACTATCCATCCTCCTGACTGACAAGATAAGACAACATCCAATTTAAACTTCATCTGCTGGTTGATGAATCCCCAACTTTTCACTTTGATTCTCATATTTCATGTACATCTGCCTCTCTTCCTCTTCCTCAGCTCATTATCCTCTCTCAGTCTCGCCCTTCCCTCTCCGGTCTCTCGGTTGATAATGGCTTCTTCCTCCCAGTCTTTTTGCTTATATGAGCTAACAGGCGACTGTGTCCCGGCTGATAGGGTGGCTGTGATTCATTTAGACAGGCTGGCAGCAAGCTGTGTAAACAGCCATTAGTAATTCATGACTCTGTCCAGCATCCCCAGGCTTCAATTAACCCTTGCTATCGGTGCATTCTTCCTCTCAGTCACCCATCTTTCTCTCCGTGTGCGTCTCTCCTCTCATCTCCGGCCTTCTTCATCTGTATTCTCCTCCTCCTCCTGCCTCCTTCCTCGCTGTTTAAATCATTCTCGTTGGGTCCGAGTGCAGTTGTCAGCTCGCCCCAATCAGGACAGAAAAATCTCATTGGTAACAGAAGCAAGCAGGTGGTGTATAACATTCATCCAATGTATGAAAATGAATAAGTTGAGCATGGGAAATTATGCAAGGAGGAGTTTTTAATTTCAAGCTGCTGGTGGGATGTGGAATCAGATCTTTGATATGTGCCGTCTCATTAATGTACTGAGGTTTAATGGTGAAGCCAATTAAGCTCAAAAACGTAGCAGAGGTGTGGATACGAGTCACAGATCTAATGTATTCAGACTTGTAGCTCACTTTGACTTTTGCTTGGACTCGAGCCTCACGATGCTCCTCGAGCCAAAAGTGGAATAGAATTCAGACACAGAGCAGACATTCAGGCCAGCGTCCAAATGGATTTTTTAATAAGTTTAGTGGCACCTGCTTTGTTTTGTTTTGAAAATAGCCTGAATCTCATTTCAGGTGTAATTGCACTACAGCTTTTATTATGTTGTCGTGCACCGAACTGTCTCTGTTAAAGTGCTCCGTGAATTAACATGAAATGGGTTTTGAGATGTACAAAGTGTACTATTACTCTTCCGGGGTTTCCATTTCGAAATGGCGACAAATCTAGTGAAGAATGTGTTATGACTTTTAGAGGACTTGCCTGTTTTAACTTGGGACTTCAGTGCCAAGACTGCGGCTGAAGCAATTAGTTGAATCGTTTAGTCCTTTGGCTCGTGACCATTTAAGGCAAAGCAGTGTTTACTTGTGACCCCTTGTCACAGACTGCAGCTATCTACGAGTTACGAGCAGTTAAAACAAAGAGCAACGTTCCCATTTCAGACTTATTCAACTGAAAATTTTAGATAAGTGGGTCCAAATTGGTGGGTCGCGGTCCAAAAATGGATCATGGGTCCACTCCGAGTGGACTTGCAGACGTGTCAAGTTTGTGAAAAACACACTTTACTTTGAAGTTAAGTGAATATCTGGCACAGAACCTTTATTTTCAAGTGCTGTTTCCTGCTGTGGAGTGAGTGAGTCACGGACAGTTACTTGAAAGAGACCGTAAAGTAGCTCTACTGAATGGCCAAACACAATTATGACGCTGAATGTGTTAAACTGTGTGGACCTTGAACTAATGACGAAGGAGAAATCTGGACCCTGTGGCTGGAATAGTTGGGAGCCGCTGTTTTATCTCTGCCAGCTGTAAGCCTGGAGGGGATTGTGTGTAAATGAGTATCTGTCTGTCCACAGCTAATCTTGCAAACTACTGGACCAACCAGCCTCATATTTTGTAAGACTGTATGCTCAAGGACTTCTTGTGCTTGCGGTGATTCACAATTGTTGAAAAACCTGTTTTACTGACTCCTTTATATCGTCACTGACTGCTGACTCCTCTTCATTTTAAGCAGCCAGTAGGAGCCGTAAGTTTTCCGGAAATCCGCTCAGCTAAAAACATTTTGGGCTTCGTCGTGGCCCAAAAACTGACATCCATACAAAGGTTTCGTCTCATTTTGAACCAGAGCGCCTACAACTTCATTTTAAACCAATATGTTATGATCATTTCAAGTCAGGTACGATATGAGATGTTTAAGTCAATTGCTTTCATTATCTTTGGCACCATCAGTGCCACCTGGGGCAGCTATGCCAGGTTTTGGCTGCCACGGCTGTGATCCGGTTTTGTTTCATCTGACGCATGCTTGTCATTCCACACCACCAGAGTTTCAGAGGTGGAGGGTTTTGCCTGCCTGTTTTTGTAGACTTGCAGATTTTGTTGATTTGGTCTTGATATTCATGCTTCTATCCTCATTAGGCAGTAAATTGTGTCTTTATCTGTTATGTTTCAATCATATTTATTGCTGTTATTTACTTTGTTGTGCCGTGGCCTACAGGCAAAGTTAGTACTGTTAAAACTCCAGTTATGAGTGACATGGATTAAAGATTTGTGCCATGTTTTAGTTATTAAAAACACATTAATCCTCATAATGATATCGTATCTTTATTTTACATCCAGTGCCTGTTAACTGGAGAACTCGATCTGCTCCGCGAAACGCCCTGCAGCTCTGTCAAAAATAGACGAGGTGTGTATTTCATTAGCCTCTAGGATGCTTCTGAAACATGCATTGGCTGGAATTACAACAATTCTGTAGAGACGCAGCGACCGCTTTGCAGTCTGGTGGAGATCTGCACTCGACTGAGAGCGCTTCTCTAGTTTACCAATATACACAAATATTAGGTATGTTCTTCCTCAGTTTGTGCAAGACATGGACTTTTGCAATTTAAAATCTTGCACAGACTTCACTTATAAAATAAGCTCAGGAAAATATATTGGCAAAATATTTTCCAGTTGCTACCAGATAGGACCAGATAGTCTTGGATAGACCTGTGGATTCTGAGCGCACTCTTTGGTATTAAAGGTTCTGATCTTGTGTTAACCAGCTCCCAACATATATGTTAGTATTTGTAACCCTACTAGCACACATCATTTGGTGGAAGATGGTGGTGGAAGGTTAAATTCTCCTTAGTATGGTGTGAAAACAAATCCTTCCAGATCTGGCAACCCTTTATAGACCGCTTAAAGAAAGATGCGCTAAGTTCTTCCCCAAACTAGCCCAGTTTGAATGACACAAAACACTGCCAAATTTTATTTTTTTATTTAGAAATATTTGCCTATTTATTTTCTTTTTTATTGTAATGATATATACGATACATTTTATCTATAAATATTATATTTATTTATATATATTATAATATTATATTTATGACAAATCAACCTTTAAGAGTATTTTTGATTTTTGACTTGTGGAATATTTTATACATTTTAGTATCAGAAATTCTGTTTTTCCTTTCATACTATTTCCAGTGTTTGTTTAACTTTAAAAACCCCAATTAAAAGTATTGAAAACAAGCAAATATGAAGCAAAATGCATGTGACTTGTTTAGCAAAAATGTTTTTGGTTTTGTTTTTCCCCTATATCCAGTCATCGTAATTTAATCACGGCCCTTCAGACTCATCCAGTTATCCGCTGATGGGTCCTGACACCAAGGAAAGTTAGTAGTCAATTAAAAGAAAACGAAAACAGCAGCTATTTAAATAATAAATTGGTCATTTTAAGTAATTTATTAAGTAATTTGATAAGCATTTACCATTATTCTTGAAATCCTTGAAAAATTGTGAATTTGAGGGAAAAAAATCAAGGTCTTTAACTCATTCTTTCTGTCTATGAGATTCTGTAAATCCTGCTGGTTCTCACTATGTAACTTCTCATTGCTGTGACACTAATTAATCTTGAGCCCTGTCCCAAACTGTGCCATGCAGGGTCCTTGAATGTGAGGGAGCTTGGCCTGGAAAGTCCTGGAATTTGAATCATCGCAGCTTTTCTGGGTCTGTCTAATTTAAGGCTGTCAGAAGTATTAATACTTTTTCAATACATTTAAAACAACATGATCTCTATTAATTACACATTTAATAGTAGTGAATGTATCAAAGCCACAAAAAAAAGAACAGATCTACAATCAGATTTGCAGCCCAAGGCTGGGAAGATGAAACGACAGGAAGGAAAATCAACTGGTCCTCAACCTGTGGCTGTTACAGCCTTCTCTCCAGTAACAAAGCCGCCACGTGACTGGAGGCGAGCAGTAACTCTTTCTGTATCAGCGCTGTGTGCAGGTTGTTCATTAAAAATAAAATTTCCCATTCTGTGTCCCAAGGACTTTTTCGTCTTTTTGCCATGGTACTGAAAGAGGTATCATTTTTTAAATACAATTTTTTATTGAAGTTAAAATTCTGTATCGTGACGACCTTAATCTGAGTGCACTTGCAGGATGTTTCTGTGAGTCTGACCATGAAAACAGCCTCAGATCAGAGCACAAAGTATGTGCACTGTTGTTTCTCCTCTCCCTGACCAACTGCATTATTCCAGAACCTGCAGCCTAACACACACGGCCTGTGTCTGCCCACTGAGCTATGAAGGCATTATCCTCTTACTGTCTCCCAGCAGCTCCTCAGACATCAGACTGTCCTGACGGTTTCCCAGCACGAAGGCCAGGAAGGAGAGGATGAGGGCGTCCATGATGCCCATGATGGCCAGGATGTAGGCCCAGCGCACCGAGCAGGCTCCCAGCGTGTACTTGTCCGTCTGCTCGCCACACATCCGCTTCACCTCGTCGCTGTCCCAGCCGTCCGGGTAGATCATGCAGCCCAGAATCAGACATGTACCTGGATCAGGAGGAGAGAAAGACGGGTTGGTTGGCGAGAGGACTCATGTTGGATTTGGGATACTCTGTGAACCTAGAAAAATGCATAAGACATGAAGTACTCAATAAAATGTAAATTCATGGAGGAGATATTAGCAGAGGAACTAAATCTTGAGTTATGAGCAGGTGAACTCTGCAGAGGAACAGGATGAAATATATGTCATAAGGAAAAAAGAAATAAGGCAGTATGAGAAGAGGAGGTGACAGCAGTGCAGAAATGGGACAGGAAGGTGAGGAAGGAGGCAGAAACAGAGAGAATATGTTACAACATGTCACAGCACCATGTGGCGAGTCGCGCTGCCTTCATTAGCCGTCTGCTGCACGGCTGACAATGACAGACTGAGCTGTTAGAGAGCAGAGTCATCTAACAACACTTCTGCTGCCAGTAGGGAACTGTTGTCACATTCACACACTCACACACAGTCAGCTGAGGCAATCAGATGATTTACAGGTCTGAGAGGTCCGTATTTATTTATTTATTGACGACGCTGCCAAAAGCTAAGTCTGAATGTCAGAGGTTTTGTTTTAATTTACATCTCAGCAAGGGCCAATTTTAATTTTAGATAATGAGAGTGAGGACGTTTTTGGGAAGGCAGGAGAAGTTGGATGATTGAGGGTTCGGACTTCAGGATAATGTCCAGCACTGCCTGGCAGGAGAGATATTGTATCTTAATGGGACCTTTCTGGTGAAATAAAGGATAAACAAGAAGCTTAAGGGTTAGTGTTCGAGGGAGGTAAGAGGGGCTTTTATTGGGAGCTTTCCCTCTAAAGGCTCAGACACACAAAACCAACTTTCCCTGTCCCTTACCCTTCTCTCACTCACACTCAAAATGAGTTAAAGTAGAGGTTACAACTGCACTTTGTATACGATGTGATCTGAGGGGCTGCTGAGTTGTGATATATTGTGGGAGTCTGCCTTTTAAGATGTATCTTAGATCATGTAGCCACATACTGAAGGTAGGAACTCTTGTTTCTTTCCATGACATAAGTAGAAGGTTTTGATGTTGCCATGATACAGATAAGTTGTTGTGGTGTGGTAAGTTGTCCCAGTACTTCAGATATACCCAGAATGATTAATATAGGTTCTGGTTCTGGTGAAATATTAATAATGTCTGAGACGATGAAGATATCGTACAAAAAAAGATGCAATCTGAGGGGATAATACAAAGCTATGAAAAAGAGTTGCCTCTGAGGAATGAATCATCATAAGTGGGTGTTACGTTTGGATATATTTTGTGTATTTTTACCACAAATACCCTTGGGTGTGCGCTTACACACTGGGGGCATGGAGTATAAAAGAAGTTTCTTTACTTTTCTGGGGAAAACCTGGTCATATTAGGAGAGACGGCATTCATCCCACTTTGGACGGAGCTGCTCTCATTTCTAGGAACCTGGCAAATTTTATTAGTGATTCAAATTCCTGACAACCCAGAGTTGAGATCAGGACTCAGAGTCGCAGTCCTATATGCTTCTCTGAGCTTCTAGTGCAGTTACCCACTCAGAGTTTTCATAGTTTTATACAAACGGTGTCTGTCCCCCGACCACCTAAATTGCATCTCTCTCTCTCGCTCTCTGTCTATCTCACTCTCTCTTTCTGTCTCAATGTGTCTTATGGATTGCTGTTAATTTATCATGTTGATCTGTTCTGTACGACATCTATTACACGTCTGTCTGTCCTGTTGCTCTTCCTTAGGTTTCTACCATTTTTCCCCCATTAAAGGGTCTTTTGGGGGAGTTTTTCCTTATCCACTGTGAGGGTCCTAAGGACAGAGGGATGTTGTATGCTGTAAAGCCCTGTGAGGCAAATTGCGAATTGTGATATTGGGCTTTATAAATAAATAAATTAAATTAAAAACTTAGTCGAACAGCCATCAGAAACAGAAACAGAACAGAAATTCACAAAACTTTATTTCAATTCTAGTGAAGATCCCAAAGTTTTCAAAGATATCTGGAACATTTCCTCGAACATTTTGATGGAATCACACAGCCATAAAAAACATGAAGTCCTGGGTATAAATATTTCAACATCATAAAGCTTCAATGAGGAACTGGATAAAGAAGATACATGATAAAGTTAAACACTGTGGAATATGATTTTGTTTTTAAACTTTAAAACCGCGAATGAGGGAGTATAAAGTTTGATTTACAGATGTTTTTAAACTAAAAGTTGGGTGAAAAGAAAAAAAAAAACTCAAGTGAAGTTCAAGTACTGTAAATTTGTACTTAAAGGGTTACTTCAGTATTTTTCAGCCTGGACCATGTTTTTGCGTCTAAGTGAATAATTGGAACAATAATATTTGAAACTGGTCCTGTTTAAGATTTGTCAGCATTGGGTACTTTTACTTTAAATATTTAAGTACATAAGTAACATTTTCAATGCAGGACTTTTACTTGTAACAGAGTATTTTCACGCTGTGGCATTAGTGCTTCTACTTAAGTAAACGATTTGATTAATTCCTCCACCACTGCTTGCAAAATTATCTTTAAAACTGTCAAACATTATATGTGTACAATTCAAACTGGATCAAACAATTTATCTCTCACTGTTGACTACTGCACATATTTTTATCAGAAATAATGTCCTATAGGGGACATCAGAAGGAGAAGAGGGAGCATCACTGCATTCACGTGCCTCACAAGTACGGAAACTCAAGTGTGTGTGTGTTTATACTTGTGTATGCTACATAGTGAGGACCATATAACACAGTGAGGACATTTCTGCAAAGTGGGGACATTTTGTCCGGCCCTCAGTTTTTCAAAGGCCTGCCTGCAGGTTAAGACGTTTAGGTTGGGGCTAAAACGCAGCACTCTGAAAACAGCGCTCCGAGGGACACGGGCTCTTGATGAGTGGCAGTATGGGAATACTTAAAAATGTCCTTTTATGAGTCCCGATAGAGGTTGGAAGAGCCACATGAACATAAAATCTGAGTGTACCGAGCCACTGCACATGTGGGGCAATGGGAAATTTGTCATTTATTAACACTGCTCCCATCCCTGAGGATCTCTGAGGAAATTACCTGGTGACTGCCGATGAGATTTATGAGATGAATAAATAGATAAATAGATCCATGAATACATCAATAAAAAAATGAATCGATCATTAAGTAGGTTTACTTATAAATCAGCTGAACTAGGGCAAAAAGACCTGATAATAAGTGTCGAACTGAGTGAAAGAAACTGATATAATGATGCATGTGTGGAGTTAGAATAGGTTAAAAAAACAGAGGTCAAGTGTTTAAAAATATAAAACAGACAAACAGGTAAGTGCTTGTTAAAAAGAGAAGGTGCTTAAAAGGTGAAAAAACTTAATTTCAAACAATCCATATACACATAAGAGATATTAGAGTTGTGCATCAGTGTATTTATATCAGTTAGAGTATTGTAATTCAAGTCAGTAGTTATAGGATCGTTAGAGTAAGGGGTGAGGCAATGCATTATGTCAATGAAGGTCCTCACAAAATTAGAAGTACAAGAATGTGTGTGTGTCAGGTTAGCACACTAAGGTGAGCAGCCAGAAGATTAAGTAAACGGATAATCTCCGGAAATGTCAGGGACTCGTGTCCCTCCTTCCCTCCGCTTTCCCTCTTTCTTATCTCCCCCTCCCCCCCTTGCGCTCTCTTTGTGGCCGCCATAATGAGAAAAGATAGCGAGAGGAGCAGCGGTGAGACGGAGACCTTTATACACAGTCCATAACAGAGACGGAGGACGAGCAGAGACCACACAGGTGTCTGGGCCATGTCTGTTTTCCTGTTAGTCATGAGTTCAACACGACCAGCCGTCCCTCTCACAGTTGTACCAATAAAAGCAGCAACAAGCTACTGTAATAATAACCTGCATTGATGCGAAAGCACTCTAATCCATATCCGACGCCTACATTTCCCAGGAGGCTCTGAGTCTATTGACTTTCCTGCAGCCTTCCTGAGTTTGGAGATCAATGTTCTCAGAGCAAATCCAAAAGAAAAAAACTGTTTAAAGCAGCAGTGAGTTGCTTTATGTTATTTTTATTAGACACATCAGCTCCCTGTTTGGTGCATAACGGAAAGAAAGAGCTTATCAGATATGTAAGTTGTCATCTTGAACGTATCATAAATCAGATCCCAGTGATTAACTTTAATATTTTCCAGTTCCTTTTTAAACTCAGCCCGTAATCGCACAGCAACAACAACTGAGAGTCCAAATTTACGCTCCATGCCAAACACCTCACCACCACCAAAACAAAGCTTGAAAGAAAACAACCGAGAGAGTAATGTGTGAAATTCAACAAAGACGAGGATAATTTCTGAGATACTGGTGCGTCTCCAGGACTGATCAGTTTGTTTGTTATACAACAGTTATTCTTCCTGCCATCCACTTGAAAATATAGTCAGCGATAATACAAATCAAACACACAGCTCACAATCTTACACCAACGATGACAATAATATACAAAAGCATTACAACATTAGATACAACATGAGGAGACAGACAAAAGTGGTATAAGTGGAGCTGTCTTTCCTAGCATTGATATAGTCGGTGTGTCGTCATAGATGGGGGTATAGTGAGGGGGAAAACGGTCCTTTCCCTTGGCCTGCAAACGCCCTGAATAGGTGTATTTCAAACTCACTTTTTTTTTTTTATAAATATGATTAATGAAACTTTACCAGTGGCTAAACAATCTAACACTGTTTGGTTAAAGCGTTGGATCGTTTTTTGTTTATCTAGAAACAACACTAAAGTCGCTATCACCAAACCCACCAGCCTCCATTGAAATAAACAGTTATTTTAGTGTGTTGTTATCGCCTCACCCATTTTCCCTTTTAAGGGTGGTGGCCTTCGATGGCATGGGATTCGATTGTGGAAAAAAAAATTTTTTTTGGAACCATCTGCCCTTTTTTTTTGTTTTGTTTTGTTTTTATACTGCCAATGCTGAAAGAAGACTGATTGGGCTTTCCTGCAAATTTGCACTATTCCTGTTTAAAAGGGCTTCAGTCCAAGTCTAATGAGTCACTTTCACGATCAGTGTGGTCCACCAATGTGTTGGGTTTTTGTCAGTTGCTGAAAATAGTCAAATAAATCTATCATGCTCAGTTACTTGGGTTTGGACTGAAATTTGCGGCCTGAGCCACATCTGGCACACATACAGGCAGGTTTTGTTAAAAGCAAACAAGTGTTTCTCTGCATTTTCAGTATTAATTCTTTAACCAGCAGTTGTATGTTGAATGTTTAATAAAACATAGGACACAGAGTTGCAAGGATCATGTGCTACAGACTTCCACCTCACCATGTGTGTCGTCAATTTCCCATCTCCAAAATGTTTGGAAGCATGGGTCAAAGTTTCTCCTATCAAGTCTGTCTGTATAGATTACAACTTTTGCGTGGGAAGTGGCGTACGCCTCTTTCAGGCCATACAAAATATTTATAAATGAGACCCCTGGTCCATTCACGGTGAGGTGGATGAATGTGTTTTTAAAGGCTAAGTTCGGTTTTTTGATACCTGGGCCTTATTTTTAGGAATAAATACGCTCGTAGACTCACCCAGATGATTTTGGTGGAGCTCGGAGCCGTTTTCGAGCAATTTAGATCCATCCGACGGCGTCTTCTCTCATGCCATAGAAGCGGACGGGGCCAAACATCGAAGCCCCTAAATTAGACATTATCTGCTGCGAAACTCGCTCATTTCACCTACATTTTATAAATGAATGGCCAGTGTTATCACCATGTCAGCTCAACTTCCTTGTTATGGTCATCCGGGGCTTTACAACGATGGGTCACTTTTGGTGACGTCATAGACGTGCGCCGCAGGAGCGCAGTCCAGCCGGCGCTAGGCTAAGAGCTACACGGGTACAAACATGGTTTGTCATTGCGTTTTTCCACTTTGTCCAAACAAAATGACTAGTTGGACAAAGTTCACATTCCACAGGCTTCCTTTGAAAACCCGGAGTTACTAAAGCTCTGGCTTGTTGTCCTGAAAATGGACCCGAATATTCCTATGGAAGAACTGAGGAGGGTCAGTCACCGGTCTGCAGCGCTCACTTCGCTCCAGAAGACTTCATTACGAAGACGACAAAGATAAAAGGCCAGGAAGCTCAGCGTCAGTACCTCAGGAGGAATGCCATCCCGATTGTTCAGAGGGCAAAACAGACGCAGCGGAGGTAATGCATTTCTTTTGAAGATGTAATAATAATTGGTCGATAACCAGTGCACGTCGGCCAGCGTATAAAGCTCCTTGTATAAAATTAATAGCTATCTTCACGACCTATGTCTGAGCAGGAGTAGCCTTCTAAAAATACATTCCTGCAAAAGAATACTGCACTGTAACGCAATATAATTTACTCTAGTCCATGCTAGTTTTTGAAAAATTAACTCGCAATGCATATGATATGGTTATTCTCTGCAGGCAATAAATTGTGACTCGAGCTGCAATCACCACGGGTCTGCATTGTTAGCGCACACTTACAAGTAGTCATATGCTTTCTCCAAAATTAATTGTCAGTAGTTTCGACCGTTATTTTTTTTATAAAGCAAACACTCATAGAAAATACCCTTTTTGCATTTGTATGGGCTACTTACTCTATCGAAAGTTGTCCGTTCGGTCCTGCTGGCTTCGGCTGCGTCTGCCAGTTGACTCTCGGGACATAAAAAAAGTCTCTACCACAGCCCGGTTTGTCATGGGCAGAAAAATCTTCCAGTGTAGTGAGACACGTTTTGGGGGGCATCAATACGTGTTTCCTCTGGTCTCAAGTCCCACTCTGAGCAGCAAAGGCTCTCCTCTTCTGTTGTCTGTGGCGTGCAGTGTCCACAACAACAACACCAGTTAGCCCCCATTCATGGACGTGCAGTGGTCGCTTGTTCTCTGGCCAGCTGTAAGGCTCTTTCCCTCTGCATCCTCCTTTCAAATAGCTCCTTGTTGGTGTATTCTGGCTCAAAACGATACGGGCATCCATCATACTCAGAGTCGTCATCAGACACTTCTACATCGGATAAATATTCCGTCATGTTGCACAAGAATAGCTGTGTAGCTGTATAGCCTAGCCTAGCGCCGGCTGGACTGCGCTCCTGCGGCGCACGTCTATGACGTCACCAAAAGTGACCCATCGTTGTAAAGCCCCGGATGACCATAACAAGGAAGTTGAGCGGACATGGTGATAACACTGGCCATTCATTTTATAAAATGTAGGTGAAATGAGCGAGTTTCGCAGCAGATAATGTCTAATTTAGGGGCTTCGATGTCTGGCCCCGTCCGCTTCTATGGCATGAGAGAAGACGCCGTCGGATGGATCTAAATTGCTCGAAAACGGCTCCGAGCTCCACCAAAATCATCTGGGTGAGTCTACGAGCGTATTTATTCCTAAAAATAAGGCCCAGGTGTCAAAAACCGAACTTAGCCTTTAATATCCTTTTTGTCCCTTGCTTGCAAGCACTTTAAAGTGTATTGATTTGTTTGAAAGGCACTCTATAAATACATTTTGATGGATTGATTGATTGATTGATTACATGGTAAAATAAGATACGTGCTAAGTATAAGCAAATTAGGATATTAATGTTTAACTCAAAACAACATTAGCATCAGAGAGCTCTTAGACTCTTTTAGATTGATCATTAACGAAGCATTAACTAGTTTTATCATCATCAGATCCCAGTCACAATATGATCACGATAAGATTTAGAGCATAACTTTGCACACGCTGCTGAACACCATGGCACTGCAACAAAGCTCGAAACAAAGCACCTGAGGGTGTAATCTCTGAAATTCACAAGAGGACATTTGGTGTTTCTGTGCAGACAGTGAAAAACTGTCAACAAAGTATTTCGGTACGTTTACAGGACTGTTTGATACCACCACTATCGCATTTAGTGAAGCTCTAACAAACCTTTAAACCCACAGGTTTATGCATGCCCTTTAAAGTGTAAATGCGGCTGCTTAAAATGTGTCGCGTCTTTAATTTCTGACTCTACTGATCTTCAGGAAATGTTTTTTCATGTTCACAAAACGCTAAACTTTCACCATGTCTTCCATGGTGTATTAGTTTGGATTTCCTTTTATTCATATTAGAGGATTTGGTACAGTGCACACAGTTCTCTCCTGTGTAAACAACCTGCTCCTGCAGGCTTTGCAGCTGTAATATTAATAGAATGAGTTGAACTGCACGCTGTCTCAACGGCAAATCTTAAATCTCCCACGGAGCTCGAGTCGAAGAGAAATACAGACTATCAAAGAGACACCCGGTTTGTCTTTCTGACTCTCATCTGACTGTTTTAAAATGTCCATTTCTGTGCTGTGGTGGTTCAGCCTTAAGCTTCCTGTAGCTGCAGGTTTGATGCCACCAAAGCTGAAGTGCAGTCCTCACTCTTTGCATGCTGTTGCATAAAAGGACTAAAGGATTGTCATTCTTCTCACCGACTGATCTCATCATCATACATTTATCCTCAAAACCTAAACGCTTCCTGCAAAAAACACTTTTTTCCTGTTTTCCAAAATGTTCTGGATCTAATCTTTCAGCTTCACAGACATGTATTTTTTTTCTCCTGTTATCAGCAAAGCTCAAACAGAAATCGTCTCTATCCCCAAACTGCATCCAAATGTCTCCTAAGTGGGCCGAGGGCAATCTTTTATCTTTGGCAGCACTGTTTTTTCAGGCTTGTACAGAAACATTGTGTAGCCACAAACAATCCTCCAAATGGCATGCAGCTACAGTGTAACATGCAGTAACAACAGGGGCAAGCCAACGGGGTCAGGCTCTTCATCTCCTGATGAATAAATTCTCTTCATCTCAACATCCCTGTAGCCACAGCAGCCTGCACACAATCCTCACCATAAATAATGAAAGATATTATGAAAGCCTCCGACAAGGAATCATGTCAGCCGATTTCGACACTTTAAATGAGTGATGTTTTAGACCCGCACAACCTGCAAAGCTCAGGGTAACATTCGGACTCACAGGGAGAAAACAGATGAGCGATTTGGGTTCAACGCTCCAAATGATTTAGGTTGAGGAAAAAAAAACAACAAGCTCACAAGCTGTTCAGAAATGTTAAAAACAGGCTTCTTAACTGAAGGCTTCATTCAGCATGGTAGTACTCCAACTCCGCAGGAGGTGGGTAGTAATGAGCTGAAGTTCAGCCTTGGACGACTGGGAAAGGCTTTTCATCACAGAGGGAAGAGGAGGTCAATTACTAAGCAACGCTGCATCGCACTCTTTTATCTCTTTCTCGTTACTAGAGAGACTCCAGGCATGTTTTGCTCTTTGGTTAAGTCAGTGTTGAAGAGATGAAATGTTCTGGATTCCTCGAGAGTAATGAATTGGTTTGGTTTTAATGCAAATAGTGAAACGTTTGACTGTTTTCTTACTAAAATCTGCTGAAGTAAAGTTGGTTTAGAGAAAGAGAAAACTAGTGATGAAGGTTGATTGAAACCAATTCAAAAATGTATTATCATTGAAATAGTAAATTAAAGGGTAACTTAGGTATTTTTCAACCTGGACCCTATTCCCTGTGTTTTTATGTCTAAATTACTAATGGGAACAACATGACCCCGCCCCTTTGTGATGGTCCGACAAGCTGTCGCAGGATATATCCAGGATGTCAAACTGACTCAGCAGCAACAACAGGTTAAGAAAACAAAGATAGTTAGAAGCTAAAGCCGAACTATAGGCTACAGATCACAGTGTAAAAGTGAACCACCACATCACTGCTGATCACCACACAAGACAATGAATATAAAGGGAAGCTTCGCTGATATTGAACCAGAGGAGCTCTTATAACAGGTTGCCTGTGAATGCGTGGACATCCAACGCAGAAGAGTGGAGCTACAGTGTTACGGCACCATATTGGCCGGACAAGTTTTAAAAATCGTTGTTCCAACTGGTAACTTAGACACAGAAAGATGGGAAAACAGGGTCCAGTTTGAAAAATACCAAAGTTATCCTTTAATTTATCAGAAAGCAGCGTTCAACAGCACTTTGGATTAAAATCTGTCATGGTGTACTGGAGTACACTTCTACATCACTGCAGTCAGCAAGACCAAAATTTTTAGGGGTCTTAAACTGCTCTCTGTAATTTTTTGGCTAAAAATACCAAACATTTGCCTGTTGATCGCCGCAAAATAACCTTGAGTTGGACATTTTCAGTATTGTGTAACATTTTATGGACAAAAAAAACTACAACTAGAAAGAAATGATCTTTTCACGTGGAGGTCAGAAGTCGAGCAGAATGAGTTTGCCTTCAAAAAGTTTCTCAAACATCCCCTTAATGGTTTTGGATGCCCTTGATTTCTCTCTCTTAACACACACACACACGCTAAACACTCACTTCCTCTCTTCTTAAAGGCCTCCCAGCTGACAGCTGTTGGCAGTGACACCAGGGACAATCAGAGTAGGAGGAGGTGTCATAATCTAGACCTCTGTGTCCAATCGCCACATGCTATTACACACACACACACACACACACACACACACACACACACACGAAGCCACTCATTATGGTGCATTTCACAGGCCCAGCTGTAGCTGTCTACTCTGTGTGATTCATGTTCCTTTAAACATCATGGTTATTAAGACGTTGTGAGTGCATGTGCAGGAGTGTTTCTTTCTGTGCATGTGTGGTGGCGTGCCGGAGATACAGAGAGGGCTCATACTGTATGCACCGAGCATCGGCATCAAGGTGGACCGCGGCAAATTATATTAATGGGAGTTAATTGGGGCAGAAACTGGCAGATGCAAGAAGGTATGAGGACAAAATCTCTCTCTCCACCCCCCCTACCCTGATCCCTTCTGCTCCACAGAGGACTGTGTGTGTGTGTGTGTGTGTGTGTGTGTGTGTGTGTGTGTGTGTGTGTGTGTTGGGAGATAAGGCAGAGGAAAGGCAGCATGATTTGCAACACAAATCCATTGGTATACGCCCCATCCTCATTAACACCTCTTGTATTAGGCCAACTGATTCACAGGGTTCGTCTGTGCTATCGACCGCTGGCTCAGCAGATTAGTGGGCTGCTCTGATGTCACCGCACTTGTTTCAGAAACTCATATGTTGCATGATACACACACACACACACACACAAAGAGGAACTAGAAGGGCACCCAGAGAGCGCAGGCCTCTGCCGAAGCCAAATGCCCTAACTCACAATGTTAACGAAAGGCAAAACATCCAGGGTGTATCTGCCCCGTTACCTGCTCCAAAATTTAATGGGTTCTTCCTTCCAGAGAGACCCCTTCATCAAGTGTCATGAAAATCGGGCTGCTGACAGACACAAAAAACAACAAACAAACAAACCAAAGCTTGTGTTTTAAATAGTAAGGTTTTAGCGAAAATGCATGTGTTAAGTGTGGAGCTGCACCTTGTCAAAATAAATCAAAACCTACATGACTGGACCGTGCACTTGTAGATAAAATATAGGCCTATATTAACGAAGGTTCATTAGTGCGGTTTTGTTAACGATGTTACTGATACTATTCTTTCTCACACCTTCAACTCAAATCATTGTGTCGCCCCGCCCAAAATACAGTGACGTTGATGTAATATAGCAAACAAGCCATATTAGCCACCCAAGCTAATGCATGCTAACTGTGTTAACAATGGATCAGAAATGTGCCACATTTTTTGCCAACACTATATCAAACAAAAGCCAGACACTGTGTCATATTAAGTTACTCTGAGCTGTAAATTCACCACTTCTAAACAGAAGGTAGAGGATAACGTAATCTCAGAATACGACCGGGCAAAGCCGCTCTTCCTCCGGGCAGCTGTCTCCATCTCACTCAGACTGACCTTGGGTCTGGGTCTGCAGCTGCCTGCACCAGAGAGCAGCATGAAAGTGAGGAGCGCTCCCTCTGCAGCTAAATGGTACTCTGCAAACTGACAACACAACAAAATAAAAGTGACTATGTAACTTGAAGGAATCTCAGTTGCCTGAAAGGTCTCTGACTTATGATTCAAATAGACTTTTTGGGGGGCAGCCCTAGAAAAAACAGGTAAGACAGGGCGAGTAATTGGTATACAGATGGTCATTTCTTGCATGAAGTATTCCTTTAACGTACATTGTGCACCACAAAGCATGAGTTAGTTAGAGAGGCAAGATGAAAGTCAGAGTCTGAGTAACTGACTGCACACTCAGCCCATTAAAATCTATATGATCAGGGATCTTTTATGAACGCTGGCATGAGCAACATGCTTTGTTCAGCACTTCATTAGGCTCATGAAGAGACGCAACGAGCCAACTGTAATTTATAATGCTACCCATGTGTGTTCATAAAAAAATGTAGATAATAATTACAGGAAAAAACATTAAACTATCCCTGCACATTATGTAAAAAACACTCAGGAGCAAAACACAACTATCTATAACAAAGCTGACTATAAACAAAAGAAATCAAATTAAAGGTCCAGTGTGGGGGATATTTTGGCAGAAATGGAATATAATGTAATAAGTATGTTTTCTCTAGTGTGTAATCGCATGAAAATAAGAATCGCTGTGTTTTTATTACCTTAGAATGAGCCATATAGGCAGCGTGTTTTCGCGCTGGCCTTCATAGCTAACATACCTTCTGCAATGAGCCGAACTGTTCTAGAAAATAAGCTAATACACTCAATGGCCACTTCATTAGGTACACCTATCCCACTGCTCGTTAATGCACATAGCTAATCAGCCAATCACGTGGCAGCAACTCAATGCATTTAGGCATGTAGAAATGGTCAAGATGACCTGCTGAAGTTCAAACCGAGCATCAGAAATGAGCATCATCAAGAAATGTGATTTAAGTGACTTTGAATGTGGCATGGTTTGTTGGTGCCAGACAGGCTAGTCTGTCAGAAACTGCTGATCTGCTGGGATTTTCACACACAACCATCTCTAGGGTTTACAGAGGATGGTCCCAGAAAGAGAAAATATCCAGTGAGCAGCAGTTCTCTGGGTGAAAATGCCTTGTTGATGCCAGAGGTCAGAGGAGAATGGCCAGACTGGTTCAAGATGATAGAAAGGCAACAGTAACTCAAATAACCACTGGTTACAACCAAGGTCTGCAGAAGACCATCTCTGAACCAACAACACGTCCAGCCTTGAAGCAGATGGGCTACAGCAGCAGAAGACCACACCAGGTGCCACTGCTGTCAGCTAACAACAGGAAACTGAGGCTACAGTTCACACAGGCTCACCAAAACTAGACAATAGAAGATTGGAAAAACGTTGCCTGGTCTGATGAGTCTGGATTTCTGCTGCCACATTCAGATGGCAGGGTCAGAATTTGGCGTCATGGATCCATCCTGCCTTGTATCAACGGTTCAGGCTGCTGCTGCTGGTGTAATGATGTGGGGTAGATTTTCTTAGTACCAACTGAGCATGGTTTAAACACCACAGCCTACCTGAGTATTGTTGCTGACCGTGTCCATCCCTTTATGACCACAGTGTATCCATCTTCTGATGGCTACTTCCAGCAGGATAACGCACCATGTCACAAAGCTCAAATCATCTCAAACTCCTTTCTTGAACATGACAATGAGTTCACTGTACTCCAATGGCCTCCACAGTCACCAGATCTCAGTCCAATAGAGCACCTTTGGGATGTGGTGCAACGGGAGATTCCCATCATGGATGTGCAGCTGAAAAATCTGCAGCAACTGTGTGATGTCATGTCAATATGTAGCAAAATCTCTGAGGAATGTTTCCAGCACCTTGTTGAATCTATGCTATGAAGAATGCAAAAGGGGTCCCACCTGGTACTAGCAAGGTGTACCTAATAAAGTGGCCAGTGAGGGTATGTATTACTGAGAAAGATTCCTGAAAATAATGTAATTACGGGGACACTTGCTTCACTTTTCAGTCATGCAGAGGGTCTAAAAATACTGAAACAGTCCTCAGCTGTAGCTACAGCTCTTGTTCCCACACTGCATTTGCATAACACAAAACCCAATGAAAAAATACTATCAATATTTTATATATGCATGGCCCAATATTGAACATACCAATCTACCAACACTGGCTATCACTGCGAGCACTGCAAAGACACAAAACACAGAGGATAAGAATATCTAATTCAATTCAGAGTCTAGTTAAACTTCCCCGCTAACACTGTAATCCTCACAAGGAGCTGTCCGCGCACCGCAGTGCTGAAACAACACTTTTCAGCTGCTCCATTCTGCACTACACAGCCTCAACAATTCGCTGTGATTTAGACGCTGACTGGGGTCACTCTGGGCCGCTCTGTATGCACGCCAGCACTCAGGCTGAAACAAAAGACTTTCCCCTCTCCACCTCCTACAACAACCATGTTTCTGTTGTCACGGTGGATGATGACACAGAGGGAGAAGGGGAAGGAGAGGTGAGGATGATAAAGCACAGCCTGAAGATGAAGAGACAAGAAAGAGAAAGACAAGAATAAAGTCAGGAAATGAGGAAAAAATAGTAGAGGAGAGAGGCGCTTGATCGGTGCAGCTCAGGCTTAAAAATAACATGAGTGGCTGCATGGTGTTTGCTTGTAAGGAAGGTAGAGACAACAATGGCAAGATGAGGATGAGACTGGAATCATTAGGCGTCAGGACAGAATCTGATCGTTATTGATATCACGATACGCGTGTCATTTACGCGTCATTTTCAGGTGTGGATTTAAAATGAACGCTGTTCGGCAGGAACACGGGTTACTTGATTGGAATCCCAATGCACCTCATTTGAGACATGAAGGGAATGAAAGTGGCTGTTTAAAAATGCAGCGCCAGACAGACCACGCTCCTTCATCAGATCAGAGAACGGCACACAGACAGAGACCACACTTCAAAGACATAAAGCAGACTGGCTTTCAAGTCAAGAGTCGGAGTTAAAAAAAAAAAAAAAAAAAACCTGGCTAATCCACTCTTTATTTTACTCGCGAGGACGACCTCGGCCATTAGGCTGTCCTCATTCAATTTATTGGAAAGCAAAATAAAATTTAACTCTGTGTCAAAGACAAGCTAGTTTGGGGATGGTCCCTGGAGGGGGGGAGTGCCGTAAAATTGATTGAGGATCAAATTTACAATCTAATCATCTCTGAAGGGAGAGGGAAGCAGTGCGGATCTGTAGTGAGCGCAGGCCAAACAGAAGAGTTATTATATTATTACTGCTTTATCATTTATCAAAGGAAAAAACAGCCGACCTTGGTTCAAGGATATACACACCTTTATTTAAACCTAATGTAATAGAGGAAACGCAGCAGAGGCTAATTGACAGTCCTTAGTTACTGTTGCTACATCTCGCCTTGCTAAGGTTGCTACGCTTTCTGTTTTTGAGGTTTACGGTTGTAACTACAGTTATCACTCAAAAAACTTACATTCCGTGATTGGACACAGAACAGCGAAGCAGCATAACGGTTTGAATAACCCCCTTGGAGAGGCGATGTACAAGGGGCTAGAAAGAGTGACGGCGTGGAGACAGAGAGGGAAGACAGCTCAGCCCCTTCATGTAGCCGCAGTGCTGAACGCAAGACGCCGGCAGAGAGCGGTGACAGACAGAGACGTAACTCACAGGAGCAAATGTGTCTTTTCATTTTGTCTCAGAGTGCAAAGGCCTGAACTATAAATGAACCATCATGTAACAGTGATGGTTCATTTATAGTTCAGGCCTTTGCACTCTGAGGGGCGAATGGTGCGACTACTTCAAAGGAAAATAATGTAAGTTAATGTTGTGAAAATGGCTGAAAGCCTCTTAAGGTGATGATGTGAAAATGTGTTATCATATTAGGATGATTTTAAGACACCTCAGATGGCCCGTTTTAAAAACTTCTCTCTCACATGGCAGCGCCGCAGAAACAAAGCCTTCTTATTTTAGTGATAATCTGCATAATAGTTATTACGATAATCCTCCAGGGCTGAGGTATTGTTTTCCTCCTTTAGATGCCTCCTCTATTGCACGAGGCCCCCCTGCTGCCTCGCAGTACACAGGAGACAACTTCAGAAGTTGCATCCAAACACTGATGGCGCCTCAGATTCGGTGCCTGTCTCGTTTGAAGTCAGTCCTAGTTGGAACGGTCTCCCTCTAAGTTTTCAAACAAGCTTTTAATCAAAGCTTCCTCTGATTTTTCTTCTGAGCACAAAACATGTTCGGGAGTGGGAGGTCGCTCCCCACGCCGAGGATCCAATCGGCGGGTTGGATGAGGGAGATGCTGCATCGCCATGGCGACGGGCCGCCTGCTGTCCCCGCTCCGACTGATATGTGGATTTGTATGGATGAGTGTCAGGATTGCACCAACACCTCAGCGCTGTGGTGTGAATGTGACACAAAAGGCCCGTCTCGTTGTCTTCGTCCATCTGTTCTGATGAGTAAAGCCCCGCCGTATGTCCATATGAGCAACATATCCTCACGTATGACCATAATCTGAGGCGGCTTTTGTTCTGTGGAAGTACAGGAGGACTCCCAAAAACCTATCAGAGGGGGATCGAGAACAGGTGTCCCCATTAATTAACAGCTCCTACCGGTGAACCTGACGAGTAAATCTGCCAAACAGGATGCACGCTGCATCCAAGACTGAAGAACAACACACATTAAACCTTGCATGCTCACTGTCAGTAAAGCTAAAATCCCCCTACAGTGATAATGTCAGTGGAGCCCAGTATTGTCACGGCTCAGCGGGTGACAGGCGAGGACTAAACAAGAGTAAGACGTTTTATTTTCTCCGTTGGAGGGCGAGGAAAACGCCCACACGGTCAGGTTTTATTCACGACATTCGATCCGATGGATGTTGCGCTACACGTTTGATCAATCGCTTCATTTAAGTGCTCTCTCCTCTCTTTGCCGTCTCAGATGTTGGTGACAGCGTTCTTGAACGCAACTTTGGCAGTTCTGAATCTTTAACGGTTGTCCTTATTTTCTCTTCCAAAACCGGCTGCCTTTGAAGTGGAGCCGAGGGGATTGCTCCACTCCGTTTCAGTAACTTCTAATGTGTCTCTGATCTGTGGTGATGGCAGAGAGTACATGTTCTCCTCTTTTTATTTTCTTTCAAGCCTTCCCCCCCTTGCTCCTCTCTGTCTCACTCTCTTCCTGAAGCACTGTCTAATTGAGGAAAATCCACCTGGCACCAATAGAGAGATGCAAGCTGGTAAGAACAATGGAGGCATGGAGACCTCTTAAACCACGCTGTCTCAGTGGGGGGCCACTGGGAACGAGGCTGCGAGTTTGTGTCAACAAAAACTGTTCTGATTTGGAGCTGCTGACCTCATTACATGCTGACAATATTGAATTTTAGACATAGTAATTTTCCATTTTCCTGTGCTTTTCTTTTCATCCATGTTGGCTCTAAAGTTGAGACTGAAAATGCACACTTGAGTTTGGAAAAAGCAGTTGTGAAACTCACCACAAGCTGCATTCAGTAGCTGTTCTTGCTGTGTAACACCACACAACTACTTTAAATTCTTGTGGAGATCCGAAAGTTTTCAAAGATATAAAATATGTGTATGAAAAGATGCACGAGGCATCTGTAATATTTGCTTTTGGCAGAGTTCGCGTTGTGACCTCGCGTTTTTGCGCTCTAAGCACCATTTTACTAAAAGAAGGAAATCACTTGTTGATTTATCGATATAGATCCCAGGGGAATTTTTTTTGTATTTGGGAGCTGTTTAAATGTGTAATTTGTGGTAGATTTTATTTTATTTAACTATTAATATTGTATACAGAATCTGAATCTCAATCTGAGTTACTGTTGTTGTTCACAAACTAAAGAAATGAGAGATCAGTTGAATGTCTGAAGGCAAACTGTAAAAATATATCACTTATTTTGTTGTAATTCTGTGTCCTTATGTACTGTCGCTCTGACGTCAAACAATGGAGACAGGTAATAAAATACTGCGGTTATCCTATCTACACGCAACCGCTGGCACCGGAGTCTTCCAAAAACTTCACCCTGGACTTTCGGGGTCCAAAAGTGCGGTTACGTGTGGCTGAACAACCAAATCGCATAGAATAATACACAGTTTCAGAAGTACACAGGTTTGTGTGGACTAGGCCTTAGTCTAAAACCTAACCAAGTAGTCTGGTGCCCAACTATGTCGCCAGCACGTAATTTCAACACAATATGTGTCGATACCTGTGGTGGCGAAAAGGCCTAGAAAAATTCTTCACCCTTACGGTCAAGTTAGAAGCACAACATATTTACTAAAATTGAGCAACCCTGAATAGTCTCACTCTGGGGAGAAGTCTTAGAGCAGAGTGACCTGGCAAACATTGTGATGGGGAAACATTGCGATGGGGAAATAGATGTCGTTGGCAGAACAAAGTGTGGTGGAACACCAAGTATTAAGGTGACGTGTGTGGGGGTGTATTTATCTACAGATTCTCTGCCCTCTGCCTTTATTTTCTTATTTTCCACTTATGTTTGGGATGTTTAAGAGTGTGTAGCCACCAGTCAGTAACAGCACGCAGGTGAGGTTGTGATCTCTAGAAGTAATGCTAGAGATCAGGTAGTAGCAGCACGTATTCAAGAAGCAGCTACTGAATTGTGGACATGGCACAGAAGAAATACAAATACAGAGGTGAACAGACAAGTGGACAAAGCCTGAGAGTGAATCTAATAATGGTGGTGTAATCACACCAAATGTAACGTTAGTAGCTTCCAGTGTGGATACAAGCAGTGTAGGGAGGACGGGTCAGGTTTGAATGTTGTGTTTACAAACACTAAACAACAATTCATGCACAAGCTGCTTCAAATGATGTCACTCTTGCACTGATGTGAGAAGAAAAAAAAAAGCCTCATGTAGCCACTTGTCATGCAGCTGTGATGCTTCACTGCTCCGGGGACGCTCTCCTGACCTGCAGTTTGTGACCTGAAGCAAGCAGTCGGCTTTTACGGAGCCAAATCGGCTTGAACCTTGTTCTTGAATTCGTGTAGGTTGCCATGGAGACACCTTGAACCACAGCGGGGGTTCATCAGCTCCCACATCGCGTCCCCATCCTTTCGGCAGCTCCTGAAGGACCCCGCTGATCCTGAGCGGCTCACCTTGGCGATCTCTTGGCGAGTGAGAGTGATAGGATGCCGCCTGCAGCAGCAGCAGCAGCGGCGGCAGAAGCGGCAGCAGCAGCAGCAGCAGCACAGAGAGTGGTTTCCATGGAAACCGGCAAGCTCGGAGGGAGGGAGAGCATTAATGGGTGGCTGAGGTGTCTGCGAGCATCACTGAAACAACACACGTCCCCTCTCTCTTTGCACACACACTCGGAGTCCGTGTTCTCTGATCCGTGACCTTCGAAAAACGGCGACTGTAAACAAACACACTGCAGAGCAGAGGCAACTGTTAACCCACAAACACACACAAACACCTGAGGAAACACTTGAGAGAGCCTCCTCCGAGGGCAGCAAGGAGTATTGTTCCTCGGTGTAATCATAAGTAAGTCCACTGGGATGCAAACACTCCCACAGCTCACACTTCTTAACTCCCCCTGCTAAGTTTATCAAATAACAACCCTCTGCTGTGGCGCTACACGAGCTCGGGAAGTCTTTTGATGTCCTCTCAAGCTCAAACCTCATTTGTATTCCACTTCTGCCCCCAGTTTTCACTAAGCTTTCTTTGATTCAGTCCCCCCGCCAATATGTTTTCCAATGTTAACATTGTTAGTCATGTTTTCCACACAGCATGGTGCACCTCCTCATTTGCAGCTCAATACCACTGTTATAATCACCAATGGATGATCAGTGTAATTAGGCGTCTACCTCGGAGGGGAACCAGCGGGAGGAGACGGCTTGCGACTCTGATCCATGAACCGATTTCAGCTCAGTTCACGTCCATTCAGAGGTGATCTCAGCAGGTAGGCGTCAGGTGGACATTTATTACTCAATAACAGCCAGTCATGTTTCCCCTCAGTCGACCCAGTGCAGCACTTAAATCACCCGAGGCCGCAGAGGGTAATATATTCTGGATGTCACGTCTGTATGATTGCTAAAAGGCTGCAGTCATCAAACAGCTTCCTCATCCGATATGAGGGTATTGATTGATGAGAGGATGGGATGTTGGAAATGAAATGTCCTGCTGAGAAGTAGATCTAATGGATGTGAGTTTTGTTTTGGCTCTTTGGGGGAGGAAATGTGGCTGCACTTTAGACCTGCAGGGATGACCAGAGCAGGGGATTGTGGGTCATAAATGGGACATTTAGGAGGCGGAGAAAGCAGAGAGAGAGTATCGTATACAGAGATCAAATACTGGGCTGAATAAACTATGCAGGTAGTCAAAAAAATCCAAGTAAAGTGCAGAGCTTTATTGTCTTTAGTGTTGACAAACTGCAGACTTTTATATTTATTTATCATATTTCCTTTCAGCCCTCACTGACACCTTCTTATGTTTGTTTTCATATTTTTTTTCTATTTAAACTAAGTCAGTCATTCATTCCTTCAACTAGACAGTCTAAACGTCATCTTCCTTTATGTTCGTGACACCCTAAATAAACATTGGTAACTACGGAGCCCCTTAAAGGTCATTTCAGGAGATTTTTTTTTTTGGACTGACTTTTGCATAGCCTCGCAATAAATTTTGCGTTCTCTTTCAATACTTATGTGTACCCTCACGCAACACGTCGCAATGTATTGCGAGGGAACGCAAAAAGTATTGCAAGGGAACACAAAAGTCAGTCCAAAAATAATCTCCCGACTTGACCTTTAACGGGCTCCGTAGGTAACTTCCCAATTATAGATTACACTTTATCAAGCCCCTCAGCATCTCATAGTGACCCACAGGGCAACCTTTGGCGTCTCTATGTGAAGCACAGCTGAAACATGTTGTAACACGTGTTGTAGGTTTGAAACTTTTGCTGTTTAGGCAACAAAATCTACTCACGGACTTTTCTTTATTCATCAGAGGAGGAGGGTGGCTGGAGTGTGCCTTTTTTTTTTGTTTAGATTTTTTCCATCCCTGAAGCTACAAATATTTTTCTTTGAGCCTCCCGGAGTGACTGGCAAAAATGCATGACCTTCCCTCCACCATAAATTTGTTATTCGATTTTTAAAACGTACTCTCTGATGTTTGAAAAATAAAAGTTAGAAATTGAAGACAAAATCCTGAGTTGAAAAAAGCCTTGGTTTTACACTCTTGTCCTGTATGCTGGCTAGTTCGTGCAAACAGTTTAATTTTGGTCAATTTCTAAACGATGTGTAGAACAAAGTGACTTCAATAAAATATCACTATTTTAAGCGCAGATTTAGTTATGATTTTTTTCTCACACAGAAGCATTCATTTCATATTATGTGTCCAAGAACCATCAGAAATTTGAAAATCCATTAATAATTTCTGTTTTTACAGTTTCTGGATAAATGGTGTAATTTTGACTATTTCTAAAGAAAACATGCCTTTCACTCCAGCACAAGTTTGGAGGGCATGTTTTCTTTAAAGATCAGCAGAGAAATAAGCACAAAATTCAACCATTTAAATTTGTGCGCCCCTGTCTTAAACCAAAATAAAAAACACAAGTCCCTCGATGGTGCTTAGAAAAATTATTTGACATGCCTCTCCTATTTTGCACCAACCCCTCCCCTTAGGTTTAGAAAAAAGATCATGTTTTGGGTTTAAATAAGTGCATTTGCTACGTAATGTAAGCTGAGTGACATCAGTGCACGACGGCCGTATGTGTAATTGTGTAAAGTTATATTGAAACAACACCGATTGTCAGCTTGGGACAAGAACTGCAGTTTCCTGGATGAAAGTCTGTTCTTGTTTGACCTATCCACCTCCGCTCCCTCCCACCCTACGCTGATCTTCTAGCTCTTTGTACTTAGGTTAGTTGCTCTCTGCCTTAAGTACTGCCAAAGCTGGGTTTACATTGGAGTTAGTTGGAAGCCTGATGCTGAGGAAGAGTGCCGATAACCACGCTGAGGGGTGTGACAAAACCTTGGCATTTATAGACGTGGGAATAAGAATGGGCTGGTCTTTTTATTACTTATCATTTTTATTTCCTCTGCTTGCTTTGTACAAGCTTTTAGCTTCCTAACTCTCTTCTAAGCTTTTTTTAATTTTAAATTCATGTAAATCTGAGTATATGTGGGTAAAAGTGTGTATATATCATATCTTTCATAATTATTTTATCTTTCAATGTGCAGACAAATCAAAAGAAATACTGTTTCCTATCAGCAGAGGTATATGTTGGTAAAGACTCAACATAAGCTGCGTGGGCAGTGGTACAGTGATGGTACTGTACATGGCAGCGGAAGAGGAGTGATGTGCCATTTTTTTGCCATTAACCAGTCAAACAGCAGGAACCTATCATGAGTCAAAGTGGCCTAAAACATTGAAAGAAGAGTGGCACAACCACCGGTAGGCTGGTGGATGGTGAGATTGAGTCAGTGAGATGTGGTTTATGACAGAAGAAGATGAGGAACTTACTAGAAACCAACGGTGACATATCAGCCACTTTTCATTGACATCACTCGCAATATCTGCAAAAAAGTGGAAGCAGCTTTCTTAAAGTCACGTCCTCCTGCTTTCATTGGAAAAGAGAGTTCACGGCTGTTTTTCAGAGTTTAAAATTGGGCATTGTGGTGCAGCCTTCACAGAAGTGTCTCTTCTATAAATCAAGGAGCATCTGCACATCATTCACCCTGAAACAATGACAGCCAGGTGTCATAACAGAACCTGATTTATGACGAAGACCCGAGCCCGTGCGTCAGTCTCCTCGACACCAGCAGACACCGGCATCACTCATTAACTCAAAGTCTCGCACACGTTGAAATGAACATCACTCAAACGCGCATGCACGGACACACGCAGGCTTATCCGAGGCAGATAGTCTCAAATGGGTCACTGTGTCCTTGTCCTGCTGCCTAACTCAGGAGGAGGAGGATAAATCAAACGGCTGTCTTCTCCATCCCGGCCCAGTGATCAAGAAGATAAACTCCCGATGGGAAATCTATAAAGCCTGCCCCTCCTCTGGGGAAACATGTGAAAGCGAGCAGCAGAGGAAGAGACGTATTGACGACAGTTAGAGTTGCGCTGTAGAGGACACAGCTGCAAAGTCTAATGGATCAAACAGGAGCTTGATATAGCTGCTGTCCATAGCTGTTTCTTTACAGAAAGAAAATACAAGACTCAGCTGCCTGGTCATTTGCTTTTATCCTTAGTTTTATGGCCCTTATTGCTTATTCAATAATACTCTTAGGGAAAGTAAAGAGACAAGACAGCAAACAAAAACCAACCTGCCAATACACCAAGTTGTTTTTTGTTATAACTGGTAGCTTCTTCTTGTTGTTTTCCTCTCAGACATCACTTAGTATTCAACCAGTGTCCAAACTTTTTGTTTGGAGATGGTAACAGACTAAAAGCTTTCATCTTGGAAGATAATATTGGCACTGTACATTTCTACAAATCACAAATCTGTTACATTTGCACCTTTCATATGTATCATTTGAGAGTGATGTAGTATATAAGCTGACTTTCATCGGGAGGTGGAGGGGACTGGGAGGGGAATGGCGTGACACCTGGGTGAGACGCCTGCCAAGCTGCAGACCACTGTTCGAGAACAGTAAACAACAAATCAGGTTGTGATTCAGTGAGTCGATGCTGTGTTCTCAGCGGCTTTTAAGGTGCCAAATGTGGGTTTTTTGTAGTGACCCTTTGTGGATTTCTAGGCATGAAACGCAGTGGTTTTTAACAAGACACACTGCTTTTCTTGCTGGGATAGTGGCACACATAGCATTTGTTTTTTACCATGACATTGCTGCGTTTCCTGATGGGATAGTGGCAAAAAAAGTGGTTATCTTTTACCAAAACATCACTGCTTTTCCTGTGGGATTAGTGGCACAAAACGCAGTTGTTTTTTACCGGGATATTACTGTGTTTCCTGTCGAAATAGTGGCACAAAAAACGGTTGTTTATTCCTGCAACATCGCTGCGTTTCCTGTTGGGAAAGTGGCACAAAAAATGGTTGTTTATTCCTGCAACATTGCTGCGTTTCCTGTTGGGAAAGTGGCAGGAAAAGCAGTTGTTTTTTCCAAGACACTGTGTTTTTCCTGCTGGAACAGTGGCACGAAAAGTGTTTGTTTATTCTTGCGACATCGCTGCGTTTTCTGTCGGGATAGCGGCCCGAAAGTGGTTATTTGTATTTATTTATTAGTGGTTGTTTTTGCTGAAACATCACTTAATTTCCTGCTAGAACAGTGGCACAGAAAGCTGTTGTTTATTCCTGTGACATCGCTGCATTTTCTGTTGGGACAGTAGCACGAAAAGGGGTTGCAAGACACCCATGTTTGGTGGCACAGATAGCACTGGAAAAGCAGGGATGAGGTGGTGAAAAACACCTGAGATCTGTGGCTCAAATACAGCTGGGAAACACAGCAAAGCGTCAGTAAAAACACCCGAGAATGCTGGCTTAAATGCCACTGGAGAATGCCACTAAGGGTTGGTAAACTTTTGGGTTGTATTTTGGCAGGTTTTTTCTTTTCTTTTTGCAGTAACGGGCTGTCGGAGAAATTAACTTTCAGTCCAATGGGACATTTTCGGACACATGGGGCAGCAGACCTTTGGGCCATCGGAACAATGTCACGGCGCCGTGAATGTCACGCATCTGTGGTTTGCAGAAATGTACGATGCCAACATTTTTTCTGGCAATTGAGTCGTAGAGATAATAATAAATCAAAGCAAAATAAGAAAAAAAAAATCAAAGCGTCTCAGCTTTTACATTGTGAAACAGGGAGTTTTACAAATTTTCCCTGCCAACATGAAAATAGCTGCAGCCAGCCCAGTGAGCCCACAGACATGCTGGTGAATTAAAATGCTTAGATCATTAGTAGCATGGAAGCGCCTCACAATAGTGAGCTCTTGTAGTATAATTACTTAACACGGTGTATTGTCTTCCCCTGCACAGTAAACATGTTCCTACAAACATGATGTCTTGTTGTTAAGACACCATGTCTCCATTTTTTTTTTTTTTTTTTTTGCTAAAACACAGCACCCTCTCGTCACCCTCGGGGTGAGATTAATTGTGTGAAGTTATTTCTCCCTCTTTGCCCTCAGGCCCTAATTAGGTGGAATTCAACTTGCTTCATCTCGTAATTATGAAGCAGGGGAGGGAGAGGAGCGGCTTTGGACCCAGTGCATGTACAAACAGATTGAGGAGGAAGAGGAGGGAGAGCTGGAGAGGGTGGGCAGGAGGTTGTTAGTTGGATGTTTTTGCTGCAGCTTTGTGTTCATATTTTTACTGTATGTAATTCCAGGAAAGCTACACGTTCATTTGCATTCAGGAGACTTGGAGTAGTTAGCCTACAGCTGAGATCTGCAGATTGAATGAGGATATTTACTTTGTAAGACTCGAACGTGACTGAAATTTTGAGAAACTGCACCATAAGAGCGACTCGACACACTGCAAGGCTTTCATTCATGTCTGAAAGTGTAATGATTAATTCACAAACAAGCCGTTGTGTTTGCATTTATAATTCATATCAAAGTGACCCGCTGCAGAGAGACAATGAGAACAACAACAGCAGCACTTAATCCGCGAGGTCGCTGGAACTGGATGTGATGTTCAAAATATCTCGACTGTGAACTGTGAGCTCAGATTGAAAAGGCCCGAGGGATCAAGAAGCAACAAAGTCATTCGCCAGTCGATTTGGCATACTGTTGGTCCGGGGGTCTCGTTCCACGCATTCAGCCTGTCACATCTCATCACGGCGAGCGCAGCCTCAGAGCTCAGTCTTGTTTTTAGCTCTGATGTGAAACTTTGGCAGAAGTTTCCGAGTCGTCTGAGGTTATGATGAGTCGTCGGTCACCACCTCCTCAGCGACGTCTCCTCATAACTGTAGGTGTCTAAGCAGAGAGGTCAGAGCAGCGGGGCAGGGCTGTAATCAGCCTTTCCACTCAACCATCCTGGTTACACTAATTACATTACTCCTGGGGAGACGGGATAATCAAATCTTAATGAGGCGTGGAGGACTTGAGTGCTGTGCTTGACATGACAGTCTCTACTAACAGAGGTGCTGAACCTTTGTCGATTTGCAGGAGCTTCTGTAGAAAGTGCACAGAAAAGGCAGCTGAAGCCCATCTTACACCAGAACTGCTGTCCAGCTGAAAACTGTGCGTAACACAGTCCGTCCTGATGAAGAGATGTGAGTGTAAAAGCAGATTCACACTGAGCACAGGTTTTCTTCCGGATAATTTGTACAGAAATTTTAAAAAACTGATAATGTGGGAGCTTATGAATGCAGAACATTTGTGTGGGGAAAAATATATATTAGGAAGGACATTGAATTCAGACAATTATCAGCTGTGAAAATATATTTGACCAATGAAATCATTTGTTCCAACTGATGTCATACCTCCATGTCTTACCTCAGATGCCGTAAGTCAGAGCTGGGAATGACATTGCACCCGAGTTGGTGGCATTCTAGTACAAGTCAGAAAACCAAGATGTTGCCCTGCAATCAATTGCAAGTTGAAAGTCGATTCATACAACTCAGTATTCTCAACTTCTGATCTAAATGCATCCTAGTGCATCTGCTCGGGAAACTTGAACACCCACAGCAAACTGATATTGGTATGGCAAGTCTCCAACCTTTACCAGCATCCTATGGTGCATAATGTAAGTCAACTGTCTTGCTCATCTTTACCCATTCAAATAATGTACACCAGCTCAAAATTGTGTCAACAGGAGCCGAGTATAATGGTGTAAATCACCATGTTCTTGGAAAAGGCAGCTACAACAGCTTCCCAAAAACTAGGGATTCACCGATCCAACGTTAGTTATCAGTTTATCCTAAATTTAATGTGTCTACATCACTTTGTGAAACACATCTGGATCATTATTATGGAAGTTGTCAGTGAAGATTGTCAGTCATCCAGGTCATGGTAATCGTACAGAGTCGTTAAGGTCACCATGTGAGTCGTTAGGGTCAGGTGGGACCAGGGGTGGATGGGTCATTGTAGGTGGGTGACAAGTGGTGTCATAAGCCACAGAGGGGGCGGTTTATAGACTTCAGCCGTACATACTGTGACATCACGTGTTCAGTGTCCTCACATAAAGTCTGCGAGGGAGCAAGACTGCAAACCAAAAGCTTCTTACAGACAGGCCTCAAGTCCTCTTTACTCATTGCTGTGGAAACGTTTAAGTGACAGTGACAACTACATGGTGTACAGAGTGATCGCTGCTTTCATATTACCAATGTAAGCTGAACAGTGTTTGCCCCATCTGTCCTTACAGATACTGACATAATAATCCCACAGGCCTTTCTGTGAGTGAACAAAATTATATTCATACCTTTCTATACACACATTTAAATATAGAAATGTTTGGAACTAAGGACTGAACTATGGTAAAATAAAGTGTCTTTTACTTCCTGTCACTGAGAAGCAGAATTCACCAAGCAATGGATTGTTCACCCACTAACAGGGAAGGTGAGCCGGGTTTAGACTGTCCCAAGACAGGTTAGTTTTACCCTACTGAAGATGTTGATATATGATGAAAATGAGATTATCTCTGAATATTCCTGTATTATGAAGTGGTTTAATATTAGGAATGCACCGAATATTCGGTAACTGAATATATTCAGCCGAAAATTGCAAAAAAACACACATTCGGTAGTCGGTGGAATAAGTGAAAAGCAAGGACAAATAATAGCGGCGTGTTTTGATGACTCAATCAAACAGCTTGCGGTGACGGACGGAGTAAAATGTCGGCAGTGTGGCGATATTTTACTCCGTCCGTCACCACACAGAAGAAAAACAAGCCGTTCACATTTCTCTCTATGTGGCAGTAACGGCCCACAAACCTCACCACACTTTAGGGACTGTTCTTTACTTGTCAGGGGAGGAGGGCGGCTGGTTGATTTTTATTTCATTTATTTATTTTATTTTGATCCCCCCCTATGTTAATCACTTATTGATGCTGTTTTTGAAGTATGAATAAGTCAATAAGTAATTTATTCCATTGAAATATCATTGATGTATTATAGAAAAGTGATTTATCTTTTTATTAATGACAAAAGGCACATCTGCTTCATTTTTGCTGTGGTACTGTGATACTACCATGATATTTTCACTGGTATCGTACCGTGGGTCCCAATCGGTTAATCGGTATTCGGCCAAGCGTTTAATTTTATTCGGCTTCGACCACAAATTTTCATTTCGGTGCATCCCTATTTAATATTATTTCGGGCCTACAGGATTCAAGCAGAGTTGTAATAGTGTAATTGTTTTACATATTCATGATAAGTTTGTTTTGTTTTTTATCTGGCAGTTGGAAAAACTATGTCAAATCTGCAGTGAACTGCAGGGTAATTAAATCAATGAGGTCTGGTGAAATCTGCACCCCAGACGGACACGGTGGAAGTCTGCAGAATCTCTGTTTAAAGGCTCATTGTGGACTGAATGAATTGTGGATTTGTACAACCCTCAACACTCACAGACTTCTTCGCAAATGCGCCCGCAAAGCAGTGGCAGCCCTAGCACACTGGGTGCCCTAGGCAAGTCCACAATAATCAATTAAAAAAGAATTACAAATTAACTTGTTCAGAAGAATAAACAATAACATAACATATGACATTGTAAAGTCATGATAAAATGTACACATTAAGTTTATAATTGAACTAGGGATGCACTGATTTTGAAATTTTGGGTTGACACTTTATCAATGTCTAACAGCCAATGCCTATGTTAGTATTGGTGTTAAGTATTGGTGTTTCTTTTGTTTATTGTTTTTATTCTCTATTATTTAGTAGGCTTTGCTATGTAGTTATGTTGCTATGGCCTTATGTAATATTTCAAAATAATTTAGATTTTTTTTTTCCGTCCCCCATTTGTGACGCCCCCTATGGATGACAGCGCCCTTAGCGTTCGCCTCTACTACCTACGCCATGGCCAGCACTACCGCAAAGTCTGCAAATCTGCAAGTGCAGTAAAGTCCAGACATTTGGATTCCGCCTTGTATAATTCAACCAGGCATCAATCTACATTTTTGGTGCATTAAACCCCTATCTAAGCATGTTGCTTTCAATTTTCTTTGAGATGTTCTTGAAGACAACACACAGAACAGCATTAATTTACGATATTAGTAGCCAAAAAAGCAATATATCTAATGCACCACTGGGCCCTGAATAATGGAGGCTTTCCTGTTTAAGGTTCTGCAAACTGGTCTGACTGGAAAGATTTTAGCAATTACTTAATAGAAGGAATCAATCAGGACCAGCTGTGATTGACTGAGTGGAGTGAGTCCAAAACTGTCGGTGGTGGGATGGATGGATTTAATTTTAGCTGCTTAATCACAATAACATTTTTACAATGTCCTCATAATACAGATAAGGCGGGTGTATATCAATAAACGATGATTCAAATTCTGAGATTTTTATTTTATTTTACAAATGTGAATAAAATATGAATTGTTCTGCAACTGAGATGTTAAAATCCACCATCATGGTAGCCTTTGATATGCAGAGAAGACTGACACCCACAACTCTGACAAATAAGTTAGTTAGTGTTATTCCGGAGCTTCCCGTAAGACTTAAAAAGCAGCAGGAAAAACAGAGTATTTTGTTCTCCTCTGGGACAAGCTTATGCTCCTTGAGATTATCACTTTCCCCTGCTGGGGGATTTGTCACTGATCCCTCGTGCAGCGGGCAAGCTATTTAGTGACGCTCCCTCAGGGATACATAATACAATGGGATAATACAACAGCAGATTGGGAGCATTTTCTTTCGCAGAGAGAAAAAAAATAACACAACATCGACGGCTGCTGCTCGCATCAGTGATACTCCCACTCAGCCGGGCTGAAACACACTCGCTGAATAAATCTCTTGTCTTTCATACACACAGACACTCTGTTCAACAACAACACACCGGGGATGTCAAACTCAGAGCTGCCAATCACTCCTCGTCCTCTCCTCACACCATTCAGCGCGCTCATTTCCGTTCAAATCCCCTGCTGTTAGCTCTCCTGCTGCTCCATAACTAGCACCTGATTAGGAGCGTTATTAAGCCCTATAACTTCAGCACATCCACATCCTGCAGAGACTCCTGGAAAGACCTCGTTATCTCCCCATCAGCTTCACAATCGGCTCCCTCTGTCTGGCAACTGGACACTATCCCATCATCATCCCACCAATTTAAAGGGCACCACAGCTGTGGAAAATGCCAACGGACTTCCAAAGCTGCGCAGCTTCCTTCTCCAGCCTCAGCGAAACATGAGAGAAGCAGGCAGAGCTCATGAAACATGTATAAAGCCATACTTCTGGCAAACACTGCAGAAATCAGGGCTATGGGCCGCCTCTGAGAGACACATCGCTCCGTCATGCAAGCAAATTGAGGGTGTAATTAGAGGTTCAACTCTGACAGTTTTTAATAACGGCAATGCTGAGGAATTTCCCCCAGCAATCTCCTAACAACATGAACATTAAACCAGCCTCCTCGTAGATGGTTTAATGAAGAGGTAATGGAGCCTGTGTGGTCTCTGATGCTTGTCCCCATAAAGCAACTGTCCAGAACGCTGCAGTTAAAGTGCGATTTAATGTTAAACAAGGCATTCAAAACAAATAGAAAGCGATCAGAGAGCACATATGTCCACAGAAGCCACATTAGTGTCATGATGGAGGGGGTGCGAGTATTTAATCTGCTTCAAACACATGAAGTGTTGGGCGTATTCTGAAAATATAAGGGCATTGTACAAGAGTGAATTATGCCGAGTTTTACATGACAGCTCGGAGTAAATGTGTGCACAGGTTGCCTCAATTTGTCCAGGAGTTATGGCAGTTTATGTCAAATAATAGACTACTAGAATTTGGCAGCCAATTACGGGAAAACTGTATGGCATGTCAAAAAATGTAATAAATAACTTTTTCCCCAGGGTAATCGAAATATTTAAACTCCAACTTTGGTGAAGATTGAGTGACGGATGAGGTCAAAATGTTTCTAAAGTCTACATCTCACGGTTTAAAAGGAGCAGTGTGTGAGATTTAGGGGGATTTAGTTGCATTTAGCATTGAGGACTACAGATTGCAACCAGCTGAAACTTCTCCTGGTTAGAACTCCTTCAGTGTTCGCTGTTCAAGAGGTTGATACTGGGAGCAGAATTATGCCGTCAATATGCAAGAGCAAAACGTCATCAGCATTTCTATTTCTGCATTTCTATTGGTTGGTTAGTAGACGTAGGTCATAACAGCAATCACACAGTGAGATGGTAATCCCAGATTTCTGACACTGTCAAATTTTTATCCCTGGATGTCTTTAATCGCAAGACCGTGATGTTACCAGCTCATCCTTTTTCCCCTTTGTAACTAACTGTCTGTGTGCTGTTTAACACAGGGCAGGGAGCATGAAGTGGTTTTTATCTGAGGTTTTTTGGTTGAAAACACCTGCATGTAGAAAAGAGGTTGATGAGAGCCACGGGAGTGAATAAAAACAGCAAAGCTGGGGGTCGTAAAACCAAAACAATTAGCCGAAAGCTGCTAAAATGCTCCATAGAGCTGAGAGGAACTGCAGAATCGGGTGATAATTTGTTTCTATGAACCACACCTTTCACAATATTAAACATCTTAATTAAAAAATACTGATTAGTTCAGCTTTAATCATTCACTGAAATCTCCAAAAGCATCTTTTGAGGTAACACACAAAAAAGGTAATAAGGCGGCAATGATCTCTCCCTATCAGTCAAACAATAGCCTTGGTGCTATTATATTATGTTTTGTTTATGCATGTAAATTCACACCCATATCACTGTGTCTCATTTCATTGCAATTTAACCTGAACAGAGGAGTATCCATTTTGCAGAACATAATTACAGTTCCAGAGCATTTTGAAGAACGAGGGACTCTGGATGTCATTTTCATCTGTCAGCCCTGACAGGTTCTTCGTCTCCTCATCTCACATAATCTCCATCTCTCTGCTCATTCCACGTCGTAACTACTCTGCAATCAAAACTGTCAGTCACACTTAAGGCTCTAAATACCTTGCGATTCCCCAATCAGGCACACCACTCTCGTTTTACCTCGAACAGGCTCCAGACGCTCCTGCAGCCCCATCTGTCCATCACGCCTCGGCTAATAAAAGACAAACTCATCATCACCTCGAGATGACATGTTATTCATCAACAAGCTGCAGTAAATGGCTCAAAATAATGTGACCTTGACGATATCTGTGTAGTGTTTTTCTGTTTGTGCTTGTATTTATACTCATTATATACTATAAATGTATATTTATCACATATTTCATCCAATTGCGGTTGCTCTAAGGATGGATGACAATGTTGATCTACTTCTTTGTTTGAGACTGAAATATCTCAACAGCTATTGTATGAATTGCCATGAAATTTTATGCAGAAATGTAGAGGATAAAGCCTACAGAGCTTGGTGAACACTTAGCTTTTCATCGAGCACCATCAAGTTAAAATTTATCTGATTCTTTGGTTTACGACCATCAGCTTCAACTGTACTTGACATACACTACGAACTCTTGAGTGAGCTTCAGTTTTCCATCCTTTCTGGTTAATTCCACAACCCTCTGTTACATTTTGATCGAAGAATATCGAGGCCAACAACAACTATTTCGATGCCCTCTCTGGTGATTCTAAACCAAGATATGAAGGAAAGCTCACTCTTGAACTCACAAGCATAACATGGTTGGTACCAGCTGATCCCGTGGGTCGTCTAGTTTCACACGATACCGCTACTTCCGCGCTAGTTTACAAAATGACTAAAGTACGTATGAGGGAAGTAGTGAAAACTGGCCCTGCCTCGGCCTATAAATACCACCAAAATAAAAGACCAAACATGGGCTTGCTGTATCACTATCATACCATTATTATGAGATTTGTTTTTTATTCTGATGTCAAACAGACAGAGGGTCTTTGCTGCTGCTCTCCCTGCCTTAGGCTTTCAATGTAGGCGCATGGAAGGGCAGGGAGGTGTGCTCTCTCTGCCTCAGGCCTTCCTTGTATTCACCTGGAAGGGCAGAGAGGCCCCAGGACAGAGCCATACCACCAAATATAATACTGCAAATGGAAATAAAGTTTTCTTTGACTAAAGTGTTCCTGAAATTAGGTTAGGCAACAAATTCACAGTTTTGGGTTTCCTGCTAACTGACTTTTTGCTAAGTCCTGCCCATTGCATCGGGCAAAAATATGATAATATTTCTTCAGGGAACGCAGTTAGTCAAAGAGTGGGCTCCATGCTTGAGGGGTAAATTACCAAATGTTACCATGCTAACATGCTAATCTTATATGGTAAACATCACACCTGTTAAGTGCCAACATGTAAGCATGTTCTTTTTAAGTATGTTAGCTTGGTGATGTTTGCTCAAAGCAAAGCTGTGCCTAAGTGGCATGGCTGTAGACTTTATATTCTGGATAGCAATATATTTATCATGTATTTAATGCACTTTTGTTCACGTGTCTTTATCTGGTTTTCATATCTATAAAGCACTTTGACTTTTTATCGTTATTTATCCAGAACTTTCACAAAGAATATGTGATTATTTTCTCAAGGTCAGCATTACAATTGAACCATAAGAGACCCTGTAATCCTTGTTAGAGAAAGCTCAGTCCTGCAGCAGCTTGTAGCCCTGACCACTCTGTTACCTATGAAACTGTTAGCGCACATTAAAGTCAAAGTCCTCCCCTGGCTGCAGCAGATTTGTGAACAGCTGACGGGCAGATATTAGGACCTCAAGTCCGGCTGTGATTGCAGCATCTTGGACACCATGTTTCGACCTCACCTCTCCACCAGACCACACACCTCATAAAACACCTCACCCTCTGGGACACCTTTAAATTGCCTTGCCCACGCTTTTGTTTGATTTATTCTCTGTGGGTGACAGCTCCATTAAGTAGATCACTGATGGTCTGGGTGGAAGCCTGTAAAGGACACATTTCAAGCTTTTTTTTTTGTGTGTGTGTGTGTGTGTGTGTGTGTGTGTGTGTGTGTGTGTGGAAGGGGGGTTGCCCTCGTGATCTCATGAAGCTCTAGGCCTTTATTTTTTATGTCTATGGTCTATGTTTAAAGGGGCATCTTTTTTTCTGATCCCACTGCTCAGAGCATCCATCTGTGGCGGAGCTGACACCCTCAGAAAAGTAGCTTCACCAACATTTGCAGCTGTGATTGTGCCATTAAAACCAGGTACTTTGAACCAAAAACATGATCTTTTCCAAACCATAACTGAGTGTTTTTTGTGCCTAAACATAACCACACGAAAGCCACAGTGTTGTTACATCGTACAAAAAAAAAAGTATAGTTTAAACATATCTGCTACACAGTAATGTACAAACGTTACATATCCATGGTCTGCAGAAATGTACATTGCTGACACTTACTCTCCTGACTGGGTTAAACATGCATCTAACAAAACATTAAACTGTTTAATATGTTATGATGTAATGAAAGATAGACCTCCGAGCCTCTTGACTGGGAAATGCAGGTGGACCTGACTTGAAGCAGCACAATGATGCAGCAGCTTCATGATTATATTACTTTCCTCTGCATCGTTACTTAATGTTTCTGTTGTCAAAGGGATGTTGAGGCTATTAGAGTGTCAAACATAGATGCTGGCAGAGGTCACAGATCGGCCACTGTCCCTTTAAAAGCATCACCAGCTAAAGGAGGTGATCCACTTTCTTAATCCTTTCGAATTAGTCTGTAGTTTGAGATCTGTGAGCTTCAGCTGACTTGGCTGCCTTTTAATTTGGCTGATTCACTCTGCATGCGTCAACATCTCTCTTTTTGTTTATGCCTCTGTAGCTTTTTATTTTTTTTGTTGTTGTTTTTCTTTTTGACTCTGTGTAAAAATCCCCGTCCATCCACTGTGACCTTTCTGAGTTCAAAAAAAGAAATGTTTTCCTGTAAGGCAGCCAGAGGGAAGCAGCTGGGCACTTAACCGAGTGCAGAGAGGGAATAAAGGGAAAGAGGGGAGAGGGTTTCAACTAAAAACCTGCAGGTGAACACCGAATCTTTTTCCTTTTTTCCGCTAATAGCTTCTTCCTGCGTGTGTGTGTGTGTGTGTGTGTGTGTGTGTGTGTGTGTGTGTGTGTGTGTGTGTGTGTGTGTGTGTGTGCATGTCGGCATCTTAGTCTCAAGTGTGGTCATGTTACATCACTGTAAAGCCTCTCAGACTCTTCCGGCCTGTCATTATATGTGTGAGAGGATAAAGGCTGGGCTGATGTCATTAGCTTTCTGCTTTAAATCCAGACCATCTCAGCGACACTGCAAGTGTTCACAGAGCAGTTCACATTAATTGTTTTTTTTTTTTTTTTCAGATTAGCTTTGATCAACAGCCAGTTATAGCCAACAGACTTCGACTTTGATTTATTTATTCAATGTCAATTTTTATAGAGATGAGCGCTGAATTTACAGCATTTATCTAGATCAGTGATTTTAGCTATTTCCTTGGCCTGGGAAACAACAATGTTTGTATATTGTACATGTGGTTGGACATTAATCACCAGAATAAAATGCTGGCATTGTACATTTCTGCACACCATGGATATGTTACATTTGCAAAAGTTTCACATGTAACACGCAGTTCAAATTACATATATGAGCTGAGTTTCTCATCAGGAGGGGATGGTGGATAGCAAACACCTATGTGTGACAGCTGCCTGGCTGCAGACAGCAGCAGACCACTCATCAAAACCAGTAAAGCCGGTGTTTTTAACAGAAGGTCTGGGACATTTCCAGCTGTGTTTGTTGCAACAAAAGGTGGACATTTTTAATGACAGTTTAGCACATTGCCAGCTATGATTTTTAGCGACAAAAGCAGGTGTTTTTAATAATAGGTCGGGGACATTTCCAGCTGCGTTAGTAGTGACAAAACCAGGTATTTTTTAAAGACAATTTGGGACATTTCCAGCTATGATTTTTAACGACAAAAGTGGGTGTTTTTTCACAACAGTTCAGGACATTGCAAGCTATGATTTTTAACAACGAAAGCAGGTGTTTTTAACAATTGGTCGGGGACATTTCCAGCTGTGTTTGTAGCAACAAAAGTGGGCGTTTCTTAATGGCATTTTCAGCTAGTGTTGTAGCTGCAATAAAGCTTGTGTTTTTAATGTCAGTTCAAGACATCTCCTGCTGCGTTTGTAGCTGCAATATAGCTGATGTTTTTAATAATAGTTTGGGACATTTCCAGCTGTGTTTAGTGACAAAAGTGGGTCTTTTTAATGACAATTCAGGACATGTCCAGCCATGTTTTAAAGGGACAAAATCCAGTCTTTTTAACATCAATTTGGGACATGTCCAGCCACATTTTTAGCAACAAAAGCAGGTGTTTTGAACCACAATTTGGCACATTTCCAGCTGTGTGTCGTGACCAAATCGGGTATTTTAAGCCAAAACGTGATCTTTGCCTAACATCAACCAAGTGGTTTTGTGTCTAACCACATTTTCACCACAGCACTGTCACAGCATGAAATAGAAAATGAGATGTTAAAAAAGTAAAGTTTCAACATATCAAATGTAAGAAATTTAATATGGAAACTAAAATGTAATAAGGCTCAAACTCAAACAGTCTTGAACTTGAAAAACAGCAGTTGAGAAATTACTCACCTCAGGGTCCATTTCATATAGCTGCTAGAGCTTTTGACCATGACTGCATGATCTTTGTCAGCAGATAGCAGATTGGACTTTAAAGCTCACATTTGAGAAAACACGGATTCATTTTTTTGGTTTTGTTATATGCATTACAAGCTGGCATATAAGTAAGGCTCAGGCTAGATCCATAAAGAGAATAAATACCAGAATAAAAGTTAAAGTAAGAATGATAACGGACAAAAAGATGAAACGACTTTAAAAGTAATAAAATATTAAAGTGCACATTGGCCCAGTGTGATGAGCTGTGCAGTATAAATGTAAAAATGTACTTGTGTCACAGTTGTAAGGCAACTATAATGTGAAATTTTTTACACCCTCAAGTGCAAATATGCAAATGTATAGAGCGGTGCAAAGGATTCACGGAGGACAAGACGAGATGTCCTTGAAGTGCTTAGAGTAAAATGGAAATTTGAACAACTACAAATTCACAACATTCTCGGGCAAACTCCATCTGCCGGGGAAGATCATGCGACATGATCAAAAGCTTCACAGCAGCTGCTGAATGGACCTTATGGTGGGATTGTTTTCTCTGCCGAAACCTTTTCAATTATAGCAGCTTCAGAGTGCAACATTTCACGGGTGACGAGATGAATTCCACATTAGCTTTTCTCAAAAGGAAATTTTGGCAGTTTAGGTATTTTATTGAAAGAATCTCATTCGCTTTTTGGCAGTGAAGTTTATTTTTCATTTTGTTTTTCCTTCAAAATGTCTTTTTGTGTTTTATTCTTCTTTCATGCGCATTCTTTTAGGAAGATCATCAACAAGGACCAAACTAAATTAACACTACTGCTGCATTTTGTGCACATCAACACATTTATGGCAGGGTGGCAGATAAGTGATGAAAATAAATGGATGGATGGATGGAGGGCGGCTCAACAGGACGTTAACACCAACGGCTATATTTCCGAGAAGAATTGATTTTAGAAAATAAGTATGTCCTTGGGTAGCCTAGTTTCACAGTATTCTTTGGTTATGTCTTGATAAATAAATGACGGCTGTGACTGACACATTGATGCTTTTGATTCATGCTCAAATGATGCACTTATTCTTTGTATGATTGTCAGTATTATCTATCATTTGTCTTGCCTTCACTTGACTTTTTGTTCGAGTTATGATGGCACACTTGTAAAAGAGAGATCTACAATGTGTTCTTTCTCACTCTAAATATAAGTGGGACTAAAAGATGAAAGAATGAATAAATAAAAAAAGCAAAAAAATAAAGTTTGATTGCAGGAAATTGCCCTGTAATGCGCCCATCAGGAAGAAATATAGAACATAATGTGTAATTTGTACAATATATGTGTATTTCTAACCACGGAAAAGGAATTTTAAGGAGTAAACAAGTCTTCTCATTGGATTATTAAATGGACAGAAATAAGTCGAGCAGCATTTCAACATGAAGATTTCAGCTTTCAAACATTCCCTGGATCGTTTCTCATTATCTCCCCTGCTCCTCTGCAGACGAAGTGTGATAGTGTCTCTGCATATCTTTCCCTCTCCTTTCCAACACAATGTGACGGTGATAAGCAGAACGTCCCCGTTCCGCTTGACATCTCTCTGAGGAGGTAGAAAATTGAATACCGCACGACGCACCGAGCGTTCATATAATGTAATATCAGTCACTCAGATGTTTTTATCAAACTGTGTTATCATGCATCAAACATAAGGAGAGCAGAGCTTTTATGCTCTCTGTCACTCTCACAGCGTGATAATAACATAACTACAGAACGTGCAGCTGTCCCCTGTTGGAGCCTCTTCCTGATATTCTGGAAGTCAACATTTGGATCAATAAACTTCCAGCAACCAAATGGACATTTTAGTTTTGGCTCCAAATGCGAGACCACTTAGAGCACCGTGAGGAAAGCCACTTAACTGCAAAGGAAGGTGCTGGTGAGACAACCAGGAAACAGACAGATGTCTGATTCTATGGATTTCTATGAATTTATAGTTGCTGAAAAAGTGTAGCTACTTATGCCATTGAAATCTTCATGTGTGTGTTTGTGAGATGTGGACCCTGTGTCCCTGTGTTTTCACTATCGGTGGGAGTTTTTAGTGGCTTTTAAAAAGGGGATCATATGTTGTAACTAATGGATTTATTGGTGGCAAATAAATCACTTATTTATAGCTTTATATATAAATTATAAACCATTAATAACCTTGCAGGTCATGAGGTTGTGAAAAATCCATTTGCCGTCCTCCAGACTGCTGGTTTACAAGCTCCTCAAAAGGAATACTACTACACTCAAAATGATCATCTGTCAATTACTCACCCCGTTAGGTTTTATTCGTGAAGCCAACTTTGTTTTCTGCACACGCCTCCATTCAGGCTGTTGTCATGCACTGTTCCTACTTATACCTACAGGAAGTAATGCACCAGAATTTCTATGTAACTCACATAATCATGTGGCAGTAATTTGTGTATAACCTGCGTAATCTGGAAGGATGCGATCAGGTGACCAATTTGACAGCAGTAAAGAAGGAAGTGGTATTAAGAGCAAGAGGCAGTTGGAATGATGGATGGGTCAAACAAATACGTGACTTCACCCCAAGAGACCAGTGTTTGTGTCCCCTGTGAAACCAAGTGAGCTTCAAGTTTTTTTTTTTATAAAAAGGTGTGTCGTCACCATGCTTCTTTTCTTAAACCTAACCTATGTAACTTTATGTTAAGTACCTCAAATTATGTACATAACTTTATATTAAGAATGTAATTACTTAAGGCACGTAATGTGACGACAACCAACCATGTTTATTTTCCTAAAACCAACCAATGTAACTTTATGTTAAGTATGAAGTGACGATGCTCAATCATATTAATCTTCCAAAACTTAACTTACTTTAATTTGCTATACTTAACCTGCATAACTTTATGTTAAGAACGTAACATAATGACACCCAACTATATTTCCTTTCCTAAACCCAACCTATGTAACTTTATGTTGAATATGTAGTGACGATGCTCAGCCATGTTTTCCAAAACTTGAGCTAAGTAACTTTATTTACTATACTTAACCTGCATAACTTTACATTAAGAACGTAACATCACAACTATGTTTTTTTTCCTAAACCAAACCCACGTAACTTAATGTTAAGTACGTAATCACGTTAGGTACACAATGTGACGACACTCAACCATGTTTCTCTTCCAAAACCTAATCCACTAAACTTTACTTAACTAAACTTAACGTACATAACTTTACATTAAGTACACCCAACTATGTTTCTTTTCCTAAACCCAACAAATGTTAAGTACGTAACTTTATATAAAGTACATAAGGTGATGACGCCCATAGTGGGGCGCCAATTCCTTAGATAGCATACAAACTGTTGTTGCTCCGGTTGAACAAAGAATCTGAAAACAGAGAAAATTCTTGCTGGATTTAAGGGGGTCCGGGTCTAACAACAGCAAAACTATATCAAAACATCCATTTACAAACTCTCACACAAGTCGTGTAGTAAAATCCAAGGCTCATTTATCCGGTTGTACGCTCAGTACCTCTAAAACACAGTCATTTTCTCTAAAACCTCTGCTCATGCATTTCACTGAGAGTCCAAACACAGTTGTTGTTAAATGTGGCCCCCTTTTACTCCTATTTATCAAGAATGTTCTCACTTTTTGGATTCTTCGTTCATCATTCAGGCATGCTAGAAAAACAAAGCTTTAAGATAAGTTTTTCTGTAATTGTCAGAAAGAAATTCTGAAATTTGTCTCACGTCCTAGGACATCAACTGTTTCACATGAATATGAAAATATAATGTAACACATAAATACAATACAAAACATTCAACCAAACAACAAAACCTACACCTTCTACAAACGCTACAAATCATATCAGACAAAACAAAAAGGGATGCAGTGGAACAACTTATTCATATTTTACTCAAATTCAACGCAACACAAGGTGATGATTAACAGATGATCATTTTAAGTGTGAGGTAATCTTCAAATTCATAAAAAATGAAGATTATAAATAGAAAAGGAAACTAAAAAGGCAAAAATCAACATGAAACATCTTTGAGCAAACACAGGCTTCAAAAACAGTTTCAGTGCTCCTTGGCACAGATTCCACAACTCTCTGAGGGATGAAACACAAATTTTTCCAAGAGATATTCCCTCATTTGGCAACAACATCATTCTCACGCTGTGTTAAGCTGTTTAAGGTTGTAGATGATTCCACATTATCAGGTCTGATTTTAAACAATAATGAGGCAGCTTACAAGAATTAGGTTCCATCCCTGGTGGACTGATGTGCAGCCAACAACTACCAGTTCCAAAACAAAGGACGTAGCAGTGGAGGGACGTCCATACGAGACACAGTGTCCTTCTACTTTTAGTTATAAATAGGAACTGGAAAATTCAGCAGGTGGAGAGCTGGTGGTGCTCATGCAGAAAAGTAAAGGTAAGTAACAGAGGAGAGAGATATGAAAGTTGTAGGTTTGGGCGGGATGCCAGCTCCGTCTGATATACGTCTGCCAGCTACTGAGCAAAGCAAAAGATTTGTGCAAACCATAAAACAGACCATCAAACCCGACTGTGTTTTCACCCACATCTGCAAAGAAGCAAAGAAACGACTACATCATTACAGCCATCATCATTATTCTTCTCTAAAATCCTCTTTATCTAGCAGAAGGCAGAGCTCATCAAACATTCAGGACATCCCATCGTCGGAGAGGAGGCTGCCTCTGAGCTGTGCGCGCTGCCTTTGATAGCACATCACAGCAGCCTCATACCACCTGAAATGACATCTGACTGGGAGGATTTTTTTACAATCACCTCAGGATTTCAGACTGCTTAGAGAGAAAAAGCACCTCGATATTGGCTATTTAAGTCGCCGAGAAAACCTTTAAATGGCAGATTTCACGGCGGCCTCGACGAGAATGAGATACGATAAGACAGATGTAGAGATACGGAATGAGACTACACGTGAAAGAAGCCCTGCGATGATCAAGAAGGATTATTTCTACTTGAGTAAAAGTCCAGAAATATCAGCAGCAAAATGTACTTAAAGGGGACCTATTATTCTTTCCCTACTTCCTGTCATACATATATTCAAGTGTCTACATATATGTGCACAAAGTATTCTTATTTTTTGCGTTTATTCCAAAAAAGACAATATTCATACTAAGCTGTTTACATGACTAATAAATTATTAATCAACCAATGTTCTTGTTTACATGCAGCTGTGCACACAGTATGTTTTTTTTATATAAAATCTTTAAAAAATCCGTTTCCGTGGCTGGTTTTGAGGCTCATGTAACCATGTTCATACTGTGGAGAGTTTCATTAGTAATCTGTAACTATAAAATGAAAGGATGTTTTGCTGCCTCTCACAGCAGCTGGAGTCTGAGAAAAAGCAGTGAGTGACAACAACCCGCCCACATGAAAGAGTAATGTTGTGGTGGAAACGCTAGGGTCTAGGTACCATGTCTGAAGGGTTACTTCTGGTTCCAAAGGTACCATACAGAAAGTGTTTGGTGGAAACGGGGCTAAAATGTACCTCAAAAATTGTACTTCAGTGATGATTAGTCGGTCAACAGGAAATTAATAGGCAACTATTTTGCTAAAAAGCTTAACGTTAAATGCATAGGTGTAGATTTGAGATGTGTCCCACCCAAAAGTTGAAACAAAACACTGTTGCTTACATGCTAAACTGATGCTTTTCTTTGTCATACCGGATTTTCGGACTGCTGGTCTGACAAAATGTACCATTTATAGATGTATAGACAAACAATTGATCAAAAACAGTGTGGCAGATTAATCAACAATGAGAAAAATCGTTTGTTACAGCCCCGTACTTGAGTAAATGTACTTAGTTACTCCGCCACTGCGAATCACATTCACAGAAACCATCAGAGAAGAAAATCTGATTCATGTCTTCACCTGAATGTGTTGCACACTGTCACATCTGCTCCTCTGACATGGTGGGAAACCTGAAGAACATGTGACTCAGAGGAAAAAGAAGCAGCTTTGATCTGTGACGAGAAAAAAAAAAAAATCCTGCAAAGACTCAAACTGCCAGGATGTGACACTCATTACAACTCTGACAGAGCTCGTCGTAGTGCTTTTACATCCAACTCACAGCTGCTGGCGTCTGAGACACTGAAGATACTTTAGCGACAGGTTTTTTTTCCCGCTCACAGCTGGCCAATGGCTCCACTAACCTCTGTATCTAATCAACGGCTTGTGCAACGACGAATTAGACTGGAGTCTGTGGTTGATATTTATTGCCAAACTGGTGATCAGCGGACTTTTGGGACACATGTTCACCCTGAATCAGAGTGGATATTCAGCCGCTGCGTGCTTCTGTGGGCAAAGCAGACTCTATGAATGTGACTGTTATTGGGTATGACGTTTAATTCCCATTTGAGAACAAGCTGTGTTTTACAAGCAGGCATCCATGAAGATGCACAGCGTGACACTGCGGAGATTATTCATACACATAAATTAGATTTAGATGAGAATTATGAACCATACATTATGCTCAAAAAGTCATTATTTGCCATACGTTTCTCAGTGGGGGGGGGTGAATTAGAGAGATGCCAGTTATTTTTTCACAGAAACACAATCAAATCTCTTGTTTTCAGTTTAAATTACACCTCCCCTCATTTACACAGTTCTTATGTGTTCATTAACAATGGCTCTTTTTCACAGCGTGTTACAAAATCCACCGCTCTCACCAGTATAGCTGAGTCAAGGTCATTTTAATGACAGGCTGACAGATGACCACAGCTGGGGTCATTACTCAAAATGACTAATGTATAACACATGACTCGGTACTTTTAAAAAAAAGGATACATTACATGACTTAATTACTCCCTGTAGAAAGTAATTAATTCAGGTTGTTCTCACTGTGACACAACAATTGCGACTACAGGAGAGTCAAACATTCAGGCACACAAATATCAAAACACTTTAACACAACTTCACCTTTTCATCTCTGCCTGAGGCTAACGGTCTGGGACAACACTAGCAAGACACACCCGAATACAGATATGGACAGACTGCATTAAAGGAGTCAGCAGAAACAGGAGTTTAGTGAGAAGAATATGTTGGCATTGTAAGTTTCTGCAAATCACGGATATTATATCAACTTTTCTATAGAGAAGCAAGCTGACTTTGACATGGTCAAGGAGGTGGAAGGGCAACCTGGTGTCACTCCGAAATCATCGAAATCCGGGCAGTGACTTGCGGAGTCAGACATCGACAGAAAAAGCTGTTCTTCATGTCGGCATGATACAAAACCGGTTGCCATTAGTGTTTAACGGCGCCCAGTGGCATCAGTGGGAAACGTAGTGGGACAAGAACGAAAGTTAAGGTGACAAAAGTCCAAGTGGGTTGGGTGGGAGGGTTGGCTAATGGGTCCATCAAACATTGACTTTCACCCGGGAGAGGAGTGTTTGTGTCCTGTAAGGTTATAAAGCCAAAAAAACGTTGATTGGTGGTGTTGTACCGACACAGCGCGTTTATTTTCAAAGAGACTGTATGTAAATGTTAAATTTCCAGTAAAACAAAAGTGCATTTTGAAAGAAGACAATGCATGTAACAGGCAGAATTTGACACAGCATCCCAGAACGTCAACTTAACACATCCAGGGTACCTTCCACATTGTATCTGGATGTGGTAAATCCATGACCAAACGCCGATATGGGACGATGTTGGAGTGAGAATATGTTGGGAGGGGTTGATGCATGCAGAGCACTGTTTGAGACCCACAAACAACAACACCGGCTGCTTTTTAGTGAGTCACTGCTGCGTTTCCCGAAGCTTTTTAGGCAACGATGTGGGTGGGTTTTTTTAGCAACCCATCACTGTTCCTCCAGCGAGATGGAAAACTTGTTTTTATCAAAGACATCTCTGTGTTTTCAGCCGGTACTGTGCCACTACAACCCTGGATTTTAAACTAAAACATGATTTTTTTCTAACCATAACCAACTGTTTCTGGTGCCTAAACCTCACCACACAATAACCACAGTCATCAGTGGCTTTTTATAACCTGATTTTTTAGGACTATAATGGTGTCTAGTTGAGAAATTTTTTTTGTTGTCAAGGTCAACTCATGGCCCATGGGGTTAGTTTGGCAGCCATCTTGAATTGATGTCCAAGCTAATCGCTAAAAAAAATGCTGATTTTCATAACTCCACCAGACAACATACAAAAAACAAATGATCCCACAAACCCACTAATTTTGAAACTAGGAACTGAATGGAGAAGTCATTGGCATGCTACAACCACTTTTTATTAGTAAAAAACAACAACCAGCAAATAACTCATTTTAGGCTCATAACAATATTAAGTTCTGCTGGTTTGTTTAGCAGTTGTTTCCTGCAATAGCCAAATGTAGCTACTTTATTATCTCACATAGATCTCAAGGTTATTAAATGGTCTATGACAGCAAGATGAGTCTGTTTCAGGTCGGTGATGAGGACCTCAGATCAGACCAGGTGCCTGATGAGGTGTGAATAATGATGTGGAGTATTAAGTGTGGCTTAAGTTGAATAAGCTTCACAATCTACTTGTATATAACATGACAGCTTTGTTCAATACAATAATCTGGAGCAGTTCTGACCATCAAATGTGAAGAACAAATCTGCTACGTCCACACTGTACTTAAGGGAGAGCGCCAGGTCATTGGTCCTCACAGAGAAGAGGACATGACAGACAAGATTTCTTCTTTAAAGATTTCTTCTTTAAACACAGGCTTACTTCCAGGTGGCAATCAGGCCCCTCCATCCCAGTGGACCCAGTGCAACTGCGCTGCCTAAACTAGCCATGTTTCCATCAGCCTGTTCAGATGCGCATCTAGAAATGTCGCATCAGAAAATTATGATGGAAACGCCAAAATCTAATTAAAATCCTCTGATTTGCACAAACTAAAATATGCTCGCTTTAGCCGGGTTTTGGTTGATTTGAAAAAAACGGGGGATGGAAACAGCTATGTCCAATTAAGTCTGACGTAGTGCCCCTCTCTCCATGGTGATATCCACACTCCGGGTCGGGAAGGCCAGTAATACATTTACAAGCTGGTTGCCAACCGCCAGAAAACGTAGAAGAAGAAGAATGCGAGACTTGTTTTGTTTCCGGTTCTGTGGAAAACTCACGCAAGCTCGTAGTTTTCACCAAAGTCTGTACATTTAATGGAAACACACAGGATTCGTATTTCTTTTAATGCGCATTTCCCAGTGATTTGAATCACTTTTGGATGGAAAAATAGCTACGGTCTATTTCCACACCCCTGGAAAGTGCCATGAAAAGTTTTCTAAATTTTGAGAGACATCGCTGAGACACTGAGACATTGCTGAATTTCCAGCAGAGATTGTGCCACTAAAAGTGGTTGGTTTGGGATTTTGTTGTTGTTATTGTTGTACTGAAACCTGACTTCACTTTAACCACAGCGTTGCCGAAACATAAAGTTTCAACGTATCTGCTACATAATAACGTACAAATGTAATGTATCGTAATTTGCTGAAATGTACAGCGCCAACATTGTTTTATGGTGATTGGGTTGCACTTTAAAATGTGTGAACATTAAACAACCTACAAGTATATCAAGTTCAAAAGACCAATATGCCTCAGAACAAACTGTTATAGTGCGAGATATTCATGTTACATATAACCAAAATGAAATGTGTTTTCCATACATGTATTCCAATTGCTGAATTTCATGTTGTAAGTGTGTACGTGATGATTATGTGCACCTGAGTTTGTGTATATGTGTGCTATCAAAGGCTCTTTATAGTGATATCAATATGAACTCTCGACCTGGAGCTAATTGAGAGCCAAATTAACAGATGATAAAATGTAAAACTCTTGTGTTTGGTCTCTCGTCAATTTTTTCTTTGTGTGCTGAAAAAAGTTGGCTGAGATATAAAAGCTGAGCCGCACCAGCTATTTAAAAAAATATCATTTTGGAAGGAAATCAAGATCCTGTGTGTCTGCTTCAGAGCGGATGCTGGAAATTTGACTAAAAATAATTAAAGTAGTTCAGTCAGTCGTACTCTTCATGGTCCTGCTCCTTTGATTTCTCCTTTCTAATTTCTTTTTACATGTGTTTTTCTTTCATATTTAATATGCACGGTGGGTTTTAAGATGTTAGAGAGACTCCTTCTGTTCTCATTAAGAAAAGAAGCATTTGCATATTTTTGATTTATGCTCCTATGGTTGAAAGGACCGTAAAATGTAAAGCCTCTAAAACAGAGGACTTACCTGTTTCTGTGGTGTTGTCGAGGGTTTTTAAGCTTTATATTGACAGTCGTGTTTATTACAGTTTTTGGCTGATGTGACAAAATCCTAGTTGTACTGTGGAATAAGTTGCATTAAAGGGATTGAATCTATGAATATTAGAGCTTTAGGATGAAAAACAAACAGAAAATACATCTTTGTTGGTATCTTTGTTCATATTGGTGATCCTCACCTGGAAGGAAATTATTCATATACTGTATATCACTGTCCAACACAACTACCAGAATAAATGCTGGCATTGTACATTTCTGCAAACCACTGATGCATTACATTGGTACATGAAATGTTATGTTTCAACACAGCTGTGGTTTAACTGAAGTTAGGTTTTGCACAACAATAACAACAAAAAGCAAAACACTTTTCCTGACACTATCCAGGGGTGTAAATCTAGACAGATCAGGTAGTATGGTAGCACTAGGGCCCATGGGCAGGAGGGGCCCGAATGCCACCTGGTAATACGCCCGTGTTCAAACAAAAATTGTATCAGTCTATAACAAAAGTATGTTTATTCTACATAAAATATAAAAAAAAACTATGCAGTTAAACACACATAATTTCCCTATTTTCTTATGTAGTTTTTGTCATACACAGATAGGTAATTATGATTGCTGGGTAATATCAAGTCTTTGTTAATCACGTGACGAGACAATACGATTCACAGCAGCTAGTTTAGGTGCAAAATCTCTTAAGTCTGACAAGCTGGGTGCATATGCAAACAGATATAACATAAAGCAACAGTAAAACACACTGTTACGCCTAAATGTCTGTGTGTGCTTAATAACTACTAACTAAGGCGCACTAGGGCCCGTCATTAGATGCAGTGAGGTTGGATGAAAATGCATGTACATGGTTTCAGAACTACTTGACTGACAGGTGTCAATGTGTTAAGCTTGGCCATACAAAATCTGATCTTTGTCAGTTAGTGGAGGTGTACCTCAAGGGTCTGTTTTGGGTCCATTGCTTTTTACTGTCTATATTATATAAATTTTTATGCAGATGACACAATTTTATATTTCACTGCGGATTCTGTTCAGACAGCCATCAATAACTTGCAAACTGCTTTTAATTCTTTTCAAGAATCTCTAATCAAACATAAACTACTTCTTAATGCAAATAAGACAAAATACGTGTTGTTTACCTGAGCCAAAAACATTGATTTCAATAGCGTGCATTTATACACCAAAACCGGCTCAGAAATCGAGAGAGTCACAGAGTACAAATATCTTGGCATATGGCTAGATGAGGATTTCTCATTCAAATATGAATAATAATGAACTTATTTTAAAGTTGCGACAAAAAATTGGCTTTCTGTACAGAAACAAATCTTGTTTCCGAGTGCTCTCAAGAAGAGTAATAATTGAAGCAGTGTTTATGTCTGTTATGGATTATGGTGATATTATCTATAGACATGCTGCTGCCTCAATTTTGAAGCATCTGGAATCGGTCTATCATTCAGCCCTTAGATTTATTACTGGTGATAAATATGATACTTAACCACTGTGCTCTGTATGAAAACGTTGGTTGGCCCTCTCTTGAGGAAAGGCGCAAGAGGCGCTGGCTTTTATATATTTTTAAGGCCTTTCTAGGCAAATTACCACCGTATATTGCAAATTTGTTGCAGTGGAACTCAGGCACTTACATGACCCGTTCAGCTGAATTGCTGCTACTCAAAGTTCCTCAAGTCTGTACAAGTATTGGTAAGACTGCCTTTTGTTATGATGCTCCTAGCTCTTGTAACGCACTACAACACATCCTGAAATTAGACACACTCCCTTCACTCACAGAGTTTAGGACCTTAATCATAGATAACTGTGTTTCTAATTGTATTTGTTTCAGATGACTGACTGTCTTGTTAAATGTATATTGTTGTGTGTAATCACTGTCAATCTTTTAATGGCTTGTCAGCTCAACGCATTAAAAAATTAGGGTAACCTCAATGTCTCCAGCAGAGAATGCAGCAACGTCTCGGGTCCAACAAACACCGACCTTCACCCAGGAGAGCTGTGTTTGCATCCTGTAAGACTCTAAAGCCAAACCCTGTTCTTTTTTCCGAAACTCAACCACGTGTGTTAGCGGTTGAAGGAAAAAGACATCAATTTGTGTTGAACCAACGCAGTGCTTTTGTTTTGAAAGAGACTGTATGTAAACGTTAAATTTCCTGTGAAAACTGAAGTGTATTTTGAAAAAAGACAATGCATGTAACAGACAGAACTTGACATGGCGTCCCAGAACATCAACAACCAACACACCCAGGACGTGGCGAGTCCATGACCAAACGTCGATATGTGACAAGGTCGGAGTGTCACTGTGGCACTAGTCTCTATGTACAGATTCTACATTCAGTGAATGTAGAGTCTGTAGGCAAACCCCGGAGATCTTGCCTCTGGAAGAAGAGCGGAAGAGCCCTGGTTTCCGGTTGTAGGCTGTTTGTTGTTGCCAGGTTAAACAGTCTGTGCAGAACAGAATTGGCGTCACTGCAAACTCTGAATCCATCGCAATGGTTCAGCATATTTACTTATATATAAACGGAAGTCGGAAATGGAAATTTGCCTCCTCCGCCCAAATCAAACCGGAATGCCAAAAAATCAGGGTCTGCTCCCAGAGGCTGTATACAATCCGATGGGTTCCAAGAATGCTGTGGCACTAACCCCTAAACACACCCACATTTGGTGTTTAGAAAGCCGCTGGAAACACAGCGATGACTCCCTAAAAAACAACCAGTTTTGTTGCATTCTGCCGAAGTCACACACCATTCACCATGACAAAGTCAACTTAGAAACATTGACATGACACGTACGAAACCTACAAAAGTAACTGTGGTTTGCAGAAAAACCCAATGCCAGCATTTTATTCTGAGAAATCTGTTCCACAAAGTCAACCTCTAACCTGCAGGTATCAGTTAAACATCCCCAACAAAAGGTACAACTGAAAAAAATTCTTGAAACCTTGAATCTTGAATTATTCACCTCTAGAGGCATCCGGAGTTTTATTTTATCACTGATTCAGTCGGAGGTCTTACACTCTCCCAAGGCTGTTTCACTCCACCTACACTTCAGACAGTTACATAATGTTTTATCAGGGGCTTTAATAACCACAGAGAACTGCTAAAATGGGGCTCTGTGGCAGAGTCAGTGCAGCCCTCGAGCTGAGAAGGAAGAGGAACATGTAGATTTAAGTGAAAGGTGTTTGCATTTCGATCCTGGTCAGTTATTTACAAGGGTGAAATCTGTGACTCTTACTCGTTTGAGTTCAGAGTGTGTATTGAAGCATATGAGCTGGGGAAGATGAAGAACATCTGGATTTTTAGGTGCAGACTGCATTTTGAGCTATGCCAAACTTTCAGTGGTGGACAGATGAGAGAGAAACCTTTCTAGTGAGCTGTATTTCTTACTCTGGTGTGATCTCATTGGAGCTCCTGCACACTGACACACTGAACTGTTAAACTCCAACCTGTAGTCAGAGCAGAGCAGAGCAGAGCCTCCTACCTGCAGCCAGCTGCATCCAGCCGCAGATCTTGTACACGGTGCCGGTGCTGCAGAAGAAGAAGAGCGCGAAGCAGCCGATGCAGGTGAGCACCAGCACCATGGACATGCCGATGAAGAAGGAGGCGGCCTTGAACGCACCGGAGGGGATGGTGCTGAACTCGGTGAAGCTGCCCTGGCAGGTCAAGTCCCGGGACAGCCCGTTCCCGATGCAGTAGTGGAACAGCCCGAAGTAGCCCGCCTGCGGTGTGTCCATGCCGTCCCCGATCCAGTAGGGCTGGATGAAGCACACCACGTTGACGATGGCGAAGAGGATGGTGAAGATGGCCCACAGGACGCCGATGGCGCGGGAGTTGCGCACGTAGTTGGTTTGGTAGATTTTGGCAGCCTCGGAGGCGGGGAGCATGGTGGTGGTGGTGCTGGGGGCCCCGGGGATCATCCTCCAGTCTGTGTGAAGGGGGGTCTGCTCGGTCCTCAGGATCAAACTCACATCTGCCGCATCTGATCCGGAAAAAAGGCAAAAATCACAGCTTTGAGCAGAACTTGTTCTCGGATTTTAATTTCTCAGACTTGAGTCACAGATGTGTCCACAGCATCACTGCACTCTCGTCTCCATGGCGAGCTCGGGTTTTGTTTCCTGGTGTTTTCCTCTGGTTTTCATTCATCACTCTCGCAAATGTGCGCTCCGTGGAAAAACACAGTCATCAGGAGCACATCCTCCCGTGGATTCACCCTGCATCTGTCCTCATATCCACCAACATCCAGCCTGTGGAAAATGTCGCTGCCAGAGTCGTGTCCAGAGCCGGAGAGTGTTGTTCCTGTGTGATTCAGTGTGTGAGAGCTCGCTGTAATGGTCCGTGTGTGCTCGACGACAGAGCCACAGCCGCAGCTCAGCTCCTATTGAATTAGAGTAGGAGGATAGCCTTGGATATCACAGGGCCAGCCCACATCCCTTAATCCCAGCATGACGTATTATTCCGGTAACACGCGCGAAATCTTAAACAGACACAAGTGAATAATGAAAAACAACAAGTGGAGCTGATTGTCCCAAATGTATATAATACTAATATAATCCCCCTGTGTAACAGCTGCACCAACAGCCTGTCAGCGGGGTGTGGACACATGCACCAAGAATTACTGCACATAAATGTCCCTATTCAGCAATAATATTTATAACAGTAATAAAAGAAATAACATAAACTAATAAACTAACATTCAGTGTCTGTCTGACCTAGTCATTTGATAACTAGCCTACAATAATGTTTCCAGAAATTGCTTTTTTTTTTTTTTTTTTTTTTTTTTTTGCTGTTTTATGTTTACCCTGCAAAAATATAGCCATTGCAATCGTATCGTATATACACATTAATTACACTGTGTAATTATTCTTAGGCTATATCTATCATTATGTAATTATACTATGGCGTATCTAAATAAATGTAAATAAATAAATATATAATGTTATATAACATAGTAACCTATACTAATTTCTTATGAATGTTATATATAATATATTATTATACTATTATTATATAATATAATATATTTATTTAAATGTAATAATATATGTAAATTGTTATATAAATATATATGTAAATATATCATTAAATTAACTAAACCAACTAAATAAATATATTTTATATAATACAATAATTTATTATAAATGTTATATAATATATGCAATATTTTCGCTATATAAAATATTTAATATTAAAATATTGCAATATTATATAATATTGCATTTATTATAAATTAGTTACAATATATTATTATATTCTATTATATAATATTATTTTTTTATTTATCCATAGTTTCTCCTGGCTTGGAATCAATAGGACCCTATAATTATAAAAATCTAAACATCTCAATAATAATAAAGTCCCAATGTCCTCAAACAAGTACTTCCTAATTAACAGTGTCTTATCTTGTTACTGCTGCTACAAAAATTGGTCAAATTTGTTCCCATATCAAACTACACACATAACTTATCATGAATAAACAAGTTTCAACCGTAAAATGTGATCAGATTTTGGACCTTGTCCACTTCTGTGTCGCAATGGGCTGCAGACTGACTTGGCAGAGATGGCTGCCATCTTGTTTTTTTTTTGTTAATTTGGGGTTTTTTTGCATGCATTTATAGTGGTCTCACTATCACTAGATGGCAGACAAAAGTGTCCACAAACGAGGACAACAAGTCTTGGTTAAAACCCAAGTAAACCCAAAATGTGATCATCTCATATGACGTCTCAGCAGGATATACTGAACACCATGTTTGCATTATATCATCCTGTGCAACGATCAATCATGAACATGCAGTAGGTCTATCTTTATAAGGGTAAGGCAGTGCTGGGAAATAACTTGTTACATGTAATTTAATTACACAATAAATGTAGTTGTAATCAGTTACAGTTACTGGGAAAATATATCTAATTACAGTTATTAATCAAAATGTTGGTGACTACAAAGGGGTTACATCCAAAATATAGCCTATTCTTTCCTGTTGAAAGTGCATATGTAGGATACAACATTCTTTCTGTTGCTTTGCATCTTTTTCCTGTGCAGGAATGCCTGTTTTTTGGCCTATTCACAGGCATTATTGCGCACTTTAAAACATTTGTTAGAAAAGTAATTAAAAGAATATTCAAATGTAAGTAATACATCATCAAAATGGCAACATTACATATCACATTTTTAACAGGGTAACTAGTAACCTGAAGCCCATTTTTATTTCAAAATTAAGCTTTCCAGCATTGGTGAAAGGTGTATGTAGCTTTTATATTATCTTAAATTTACCTTTATCTGATTGTATTTTTTATCGTATTTTTATTTTTATCACTCTGTTTTGCTTCTGATTATATAAAGATGCATGTGCGTGTGTTTTAAAAGTAAATTTAAGCATCTAATGAGCTTTACTTCCACAAAAAGTAGTTTTAGAGCCAAAGACTCCATTACCCATGATTCTGTGTGTGATTTCTGATTGGCCGGTAACCGGAGACCGTCATTTGACGTAATCCGAAGGCGCGCGCGAAACTGATGTGAGTGTGCGGAACAGTTTGGTTGTGATTTTAACTTTTAACGTAGCTTTTCACTGCATTTTGAGCTTGTTGGACATTTTATTCTCAGTTATGGACATTTCCATGATACTCTGTCGTGTTCGCAGTGAATAATTTCCTACAAATCTCCCCGTTGTGGTCGCATTTTTACAGAATACCGTCGTGTGTGCTTTAACTAACGTGGAAACTAGCTAACGTTAACTTGTAGCTGTTTGTCACTGACCTCTTCACAGTGTAGTTCATATACACGGTGCTGTGGTTGGTAGTGCGAAGACCGGGATGTCAGCGCCGTTACAGCACCCAGGATACGAGGAGGAGAGGCTGCAGACGGTCTCGGAGCAGCTGCCGTGCAGAGAGGTCCAGGCGGGGATGCTGCTCTCGCTCATGGGGCAGGTATGTCGGCTGGTGTCAGGTTGTCAGCGCCGGGGTCGCGCTCAGGTAGTTACCCACTGATAGGCTGTGTGCACCTGGCCGTGGGAGCGCGCACGTTTTAGGTGAAGGTGGATTTTTTTTTTTACAATAGTAAAAACTCCAGTGGCCTCCACAGTCACCAGATCTCAATCCAATAGAGCACTTTTATGATGTGGTGGAACAGAAGATTCACATCATGGATGTGCAGCCGACAAATCTGCAGCAACTGTGTGATGCTATCATGTCAATATGGACCAACATCTCTGAGGAATGTTTCCAGCACCTTGTTGAATCTATGACACCAAGAATTAAGGCAGCTCTGAAAGCAAAAGGGGTCCAACCCAGTACTAGCAAGATGTACCTAATAAAGTGGCCTCTGAGAGTAAATGTGTAAAGTTAGGGGTTAATATCTTTATAAAATTATGTTTCTTTATCTGTTTATCTGATGTAAGTCATCAGATTAATAGTTATTCCTGTTGTAAAAAAACATTTAATCAAGTTACATTTGTCCATTTTGCATTAGGGTATTGGTTGACATAGTAACATTTAGAAAATGTTTAATGTTCTTTTGTATGAGAATCATAATGAAATGTCACATTTGTATTGAGTGAAAACGTTTCTTCTTACAGCCACACCAGTACAGCTACCCTTCGATCTTCATCTATGGTCATCGGGCTTCAGGGAAGAGTCATGTGATGCATGTTCTGCTGAAGGAACTTGAGGTGAGAGACATTTGCTAAAGTTTGTTACAGATGAAAGAGTTTGACTCAGTGACTACTTCAGGCTCATATAAACCTGAAACAGATGCTGGTACTTTAGCCATGCACAGCCTCCTTTGTCAGACTGCTGAAAGAGCGCTTAGGCCTTGAAAAAATATATCTTTTTTTTTTTTTTGTTGAAAATACTAAATAAATTCAGTTTCTTCAATAAATTTTATTGCAGCTCAGGGAAATCTCATTTCTCAGTGTGCGCAAAGCTTTGTGTTTGTACTTTGAATGTGTGTGTGTAGGCTTATATTTCCTTCCTTGATTTAAAATGTATGAACAGAATCACAAGGTGTCTGTTTTAGATTCCTTCCCACCCTTTGCTCCCACACCATGAGCTTTTCCCCCTCAGGGAGACATTATAGACAAGTAACAGCCACAGAAAATGTACACAGAAAGTCTTTCATGCCCACTACAGTTAGAATGCTTAATGCATCACCTCATTATCAGGTTACAGACTACGTACAGCTTTTTGTTTTTGTTGAATTTATGTTTTGGTTAATCAGGTTTTTTCTTGAGATGTTGCAACAAGTTATTATTATTTTCATTGTTCTATAAAATGTTAGAAAAGGTAAAACCCAACACAACGTCCTCAAATGTTTTGTCCATAACCCAAAGATATTAAATTTACTGTGATAGAAGAGTAAAGTACCTAGAAATGTGAATATATTGACATTTAAAAAGCTTGAATCAAGTATTAAAGATGTTTCAAATACTCAGAATCGATTTGTATGGATAGATCGACATGTTTGACTCCTCCTATTGTAACAAGAAAAAACAGCAGGGAGATTTGTAACAGTTTCTGTACTTAATGCTTCGCTGAGGACAGATTGTAAATGTTCAGTGTGCACCAAATAGAAAGCAGAGAGCCAAGACAATGTGTACTTAACAATATCAAACTGACTGTCTCTCATCATCCCTCCTCCTCTCTGCAGCTGCCTCACGCCACAGTCAGCTGTGTCGAATGTGTTTCGGTCGCGTTGCTGTTTGAACAAGTGCTGCTGTCCTTCTTTGGCTGCGACGCCGCCTCGCTGCTCCCCCGCAGTCCCTCCCTGTCTGACTTTGTTCGCATCTACAGACAGCAGCGCTCCCAGTCTCCCGCCAAGCAGACGCGATACATTGTGAGTGCCGTGCACTTTATGCCCAGCCACGAAAAGTCACTGCTCACTTGGAAACATGGCATCACTGTAATCCATGCGACATCAAATAATTTATTCTTTGGCTGTGTCACTGAAATGTTTGTGTGATAATATGATTAGTAGTAATAACACATGCAAATAGATGCTGAAACAAAGCTGCAGATGCATCAGCCTGGAGAGAGTACGTGTGATTTTCAGCCAGCACAGGAGCGCCTTTAATCTAGTATTTTGGAAAGTGAACTTGCAGCATGTTAAACAGTATTGTGCCATGATAAAACAGCCATTCACTACCTCTATAGTTTACTGAATATGGATGTTACACAATAAACTCAAATATATATTTTTCAGGTGATTGAAAAAGCCGAGCTTCTGAGAGACACCGATGTCAATCTGCTCCCTGCTCTGCTGCGTCTCCAGGAACTGGTGAGAAAGTGCAGTGTGTTATCTATCAAGTGAGCCACTTTATTGTTGTAGCGCTGTGCGGATGATGAAGAGCAACTCAAGGAGCTTCTTTTGTGATGAATGACCTTGAGCAGAGTGCGTGGAGCGCTTTCATAGCGCTGTTAGGAGAGAAGAATGGTAACCACTCACGGCATTTTAATTAAAGACATCAGGAGTAAAAAGACCATTTGTGTTTTGTTCCTGTGAAAGCTGTTTGCTGGTGGGTTGTGTTTAGAGGAATCGGTCTTCTCAATGTCATGCGGCTTCAGTGCGGCCACACAGGAATCTGAAGTGATAATTAGGATGCAGATTTACACCTATGTGAAGGCTGACAGGATGTTGACAGGTTGTTGTGTCTCTAATGTGTGTTATTATTATTATTATTAGTAGTAGTAGTACTATTGCATCCTCTATGCAAAAGATTAACATGACAGATTTACTGCCAAGTGTTAGAGTATATTTTATTATAGTAGCAGGAAGGCACAAGCAGAGGTCAGAGTGTGTGTTACCTATGATTATGGCGATGCAGGTATTTGCATATTTAAATTGACACTATGCAAGAATTGTTGGTTACTGTTTGTAAACAGTATTGCCAGTGAAAGTGACATACAGGCCCCGATAAGTCATTTGGAACAAGCTTTGTTTGCTTGGTGTTTTGCCTCGTTTTATTTCCATTTTACAGTGTGTGTCGGTGATTTTCCTAGCTTCCTGTTTGATGCATGGCGCTTATGTTTTGGCACCTTTCTAAGTTCCACCCTCACCTGTGTGCTGTGCCCATAAATATCCGCACCACAGCAAAATAAGAAGAAAGTAAGAAAATACAGGACTAGACAATGACGAGCTAAATATAGATCTTGATAAAACTAAGGGCACATTTACACCAGGATAGTCCGGGGACTCGGTTCGATTGGGCGGGGAGTGCCGAAAAGTTTCACACCTTCATTTGGTTCAGATCACTTTCATACTGCACTCGATAAAAGTACAAAATCCTCACATTTAAACAACTGTAACTTGGGAATGTTTGTTGGTTTTTGCTTCATAAATGACTAAAATGATTAACTATAAGAATTGTTACAGATTAATTTTCTGTCAACCGACTTATCAATCCAGCATTAAATGAAATACACAGAACATTAGATTTAAAAACATATAAAGCATAAATTGAAAGAGACAGCAATGCCTGTAGCTATGGCGACGTACTGTCACTGAGTCCACATTTACAAGCCACTGTTACATGACATGTGTCTTTCTTCCTCTGTGTCCTCGTCAGGTTGAGGACAACGTGACCGTCATCCTGCTCAGTGAAATCGTCTGGGACAAGTTCAGACCAAACACCGGCTGTTTCGAGCCCCTTCTGCTCCATTTCCCCGACTACAGTAAAGGTATTATCGCTCATGCGCTCGCACATGCTACATCAGCCAGTGTCATGAATAAACTCCCTCCACACTGCATGATAATGACACGCACTTGGCGGATGCGGTGTGAGATTTGTACCTGCGATTTTGTTCTAACACTTCAGGCAGCGATTGTGGAGGAACGTTGCATTATCAAACACCACTGTATAAAATCAGCACTTTACAGGTGGTGAATCGTTGTGTACAATATGTGAGACCAGACATTGCTTTTTATAATACCTCAGTGTCATTGGTGTTCTGTGTGTGTGTGTGTGTGTGTGTGTGTCTCTGTGTGTTCATGTATTTGAAGGTGAGCTGCAGCAGATTTTGTCCCAGGACAGACATCCTTCATATTCCGCTGAGTTTTACTCGTCCTACATCAACATCCTGCTGGGAGTCTTTTACTCGGTCTGTCGGGACCTCAGAGAGCTGCGCCACCTGGTCAGACACACACACACACACACTCATAGCTCAGTAAAGATTTTTCATTGTTTTGGTTTTCTTTCACTCTTTGATCATCGATTTCTCTTTATTCTCTTTTCAACCAGGCTGCCCTCAACTTCTCAAAGTTCTGTGAGCCATTAGCAGAAGGAAAAGGTAAAGCACACGGAGGCGTATTCATTCATCTGACAGATGATCAATATTTAAAGATACCTTATTTCTCCCTTTTCTTTGTGTTTATTTGAAGAGGGATCGCTCTATCATGTTGAAATGCCCTTAAGCTGTTTTAACGTTTCAATAGTTATTTTTTTTTAAATTGCATTATTGATTTTTTTGGCCAACTGGGGTGAAGCTTTGAACACAGCGTTGACATATTATCTCCATATAAAGCTGGTGAATGTGAATGTGTTAGCAAACTTATATACACATCCTCCATACACATAGCAACATAAGTTGGCCAATCACAGTTCTTACATTCCTCGTGTGGTTACCTGGTAGGAGGGGCACGTCAGAAACAGCGCAGGTACAGCAAAACCCCTAAATACAGAAGTGTAAATGAACCTAAAGATGAAAAAATGCTGTTCTTGTAGCTCTGTTTTGGTCCCCTCTTGGTCTGGTGTGACAAAAATATTTGGATCTTTAGCTGCTGGGTGATCCGCTTCCATCTCGGCTAGTCGCTAACTTTGTGTGTGTGCCAGTTAGGGTTCGGTACTTTTCACTTTTACACCGATACTGGTACCAGGGGTGCTGGAGTGGTCATGGGAGTTTGCCCATCCAGTCTACATGTGCTTTGTGGATTTGGAGAAGGCTTACGACCGTGAAACCGCTGGATTGCCCCATTCGGTTTGGCGGTAAATTACTGCCCCAAGCGAGGGAGCCCAGGTATCTCGGGGTCTTGTTCGTGAGTCAGGGTAGAGTGGAGCTTCTGCAGTGATGCAGGCGTGGATGCAGCCTGTCATGGTGATCAGGAAGCTGAACCTGAAGGCGAAGCTTTCGATTTACTGGTCCATCTACGTCCTGACCTTCACCTATGGTCATGAGCTCTGGGTAGTGACTGACAGAATGAAATCACGGATGCAAGCAGCCGATATAAGTTTCCTCCGTAGGGTGGCTGGGCTCAGCCTTAGAGATAGGGTGAGGAAGTTGGAGGAGAGCTGCTGCTCACATTAGAGGTGTAAGACACAGACCCAGAACACACTGGAGGGATTACATATCTCATCTGGCCTGGGAACACCTTGGGGGTCCCCCAGGAGGAGCTGGAAAGCGTTCAGCGTTTCCAGTGTACGTCTTGACTCGGCCTGAGACTCGGCAGAGTCTGGTGATAACTCTCTATGGGTTCATCACTACAACCTTCACTACATCTTATACATTATACAGTCATTTAATCCATTTGTCCTCCCTGTTTACATCCTTTTTCTTAATAAGCAAACCTTGAACTCATCATATGCTGTAACTGTGTTTTTACAACAATGCTGCTGTGTTTTACGTCCTCAGTGAAAGAGACTGACACACACAAGCTGTGGAGAAACATCGAGCCTCATCTGAAAAAGGCCATGCAGACTGTTTACCTGCGAGAAGTGTCCAGGTCTGTGTCCCTTACATCAGCCTGCTAATGAACCATGTCACTTTTGATCTAACCACTCATTCTAGTAATTCTGCTTGTTTACTGCCGTCTGGCAAACAACACGATCAAGCGTGATTACTGAGCGCTGTGTTTTATTGTCATAGTTATTGTCCTCTCCTGTCTCTGTTCAGCCTTCAGTGGGAGCAGATGCAGCAAATGGAGGAGAAGGAGAACGGAGCCGTGAGAGGTACCAACACACACTGAGCACTGTGGCACTCGGTGACGTCTGCAGAGCAGATGTTAAACTGTAAAACAGCTGATAGGGTGCAGTGACACCCTGGATTCATGCTGAAATTGTGACTTATTTTTAACAGCATATCTGTGCATCACACCAAATATAAATCACATTATCACCAAATCTCAGGGTTGCGCTGAACATCATGATGTACTGTGTGAAAGTATATTTAGTTTTCCAGATATACGATGCATCTGACACGTTGCATTTATTTCCCCTCAGGTTTATCTGCTCACACTCATGTTGAACTGCCTTATTACTCCAAGTTCCTGCTGATCGCTGCCTACCTGGCATCCTACAACCCTGCCCGCACAGATAAACGCTTCTTTGTAAAGGTACAGGAATTTTATCCGAGAAGGTTTCAGAATCTCCCGTTAAATTATGCCTCTGTAGTTCTTTCTTATTGGAATCAAGAGTCTGAGGATAGACAGTATCGTGTGTTGTACATATTGTAAAGCCCTCTGAGGCAGGTTGGTTATTTGTGATTCATACAGATTAAATTGTTTTGTCTTGTGTGAATTGATGAGTTTGACGTGCCTTTGTTTCCTCCCCACAGCACCACGGTAAAATAAGGAAAACAAACTTCTTGAAGAAAAATGAAAAGGTGATTATATTAACATCAACACAGGCTTTGACTCACATGTTTTACATATAACCTCTTATTTTAATATCAGTATATTCTGTCTCTTTTGCTAGACAAGTAACCACCTTCTGGGACCAAAGCCGTTTCCTCTGGACCGCCTGCTCGCCATTTTCTACAGCGTGGTGGACAGCAGAGTCGCCCCCACTGCCAGCATCTTCTCCCAGGTCAGCGTCCAGTCATATTTAGTTCGTTTTTGTTTGAAAACACATAAATATTGCTGTGTTAACACCTAGCGTCCACACTACTTCGGCGTTTTGGAATCCCTAAAATGGAGACCTTTGAAAACACTGCTGACCCTGTTTTAGTTTGTAAACTCCAGGGTTGTGTTTTAGTCTGGATTGGTGGAAAAAGAGACTTTGGAAACGATGACACAGACAACCATCTTCGCTTACTGATTGGGCCTTATCAGTCACGACGTATCAAGCCCGCAGCAGCAGAAATGCTTGGCTGTTGAGCAGCTCTTGTTGGTGGACTTGCTGCAGTTTTGGCCCAGATTGTCATGCTCTCAGTGTAGTCGCTGGCATGTTTGTAGTATTTCTCATCCTGGTCGGCACCAACCGACGCCATATTTTGCAGACCATCTTTGTCCGTGTGTCGTCACCTTTCAAGTAGTCAAACCACTTTCAAATTACTGACATGGTGTAACCTTTTTTAGCCACAATTCCATCTGTTTTTGAGGATAATGCAAGCTTTTCTTCAGCTTCACTTTTGCTTTGCTTCTCACTTCCACTCATTTGCCCCTTTTTTCAGTATGTCCACGCTACTTTCAATTCCTCCTCACCTCAGCACAAATTTTGCAGTGGAAAAATGGGCGTGTACAATAGTTTTATCACCTAGCTCTACTGCCCATCATCTACTGTAGGTAATACACTGACCATGCATATGCACCTGACACAGCCTCTCTTCAAAAGATCTGAACTGTGCTTTTGAGGATAGTCTGAGATGACTAGACTAATAAGATAAAGATGAACGATATCAGCACAACACTAAAATTATCCATCCAAAACATCAGTAGTTTGGATGGATCAAACTCAATGATTGTCTGTATACATGCTCCACAATGCTTTTTCAACATGATCGGTTTTTGTTAAACTGAGCTCTGAAGTGCTTTAATTTTGTCCTTCATTTAGTCCTGCGGCGCTTGTAATCTTTCCAGTGATTGTGGCTCCCAAACATAGCTGCAGGAAGTGTAATGGGTCTGTAAAGTGGCTTCTACCGGAGATAAAAAATTATTTAATACATGCTTTTTCCCCGTTTTCCAGATAAGCAAATGAAAGAGAATGCACACTATGATAATAAGGATTTTAAATGGCATTTTTTCCATTACTAGGTGCTAATGGCACACTGTTTTGTGTTAAACCAAACCTAATGACCACTGTGCCTCTGATGACAGTTTTCTACCCACATGGTCATGAGTTGCGGGATCCGTGGCCAAATGCTGATCTATTTATGGCCCTGAGCATGAAATGGTTTTAGGAAATTAGCCCCGACCCATATCTGTGCAACTGGCTCTCTCTATCGCTTAGTGCCACACATCAAAGTGAGGAAAAGCTGTGTTTAAAGAAGTGGAACAGAGAGTCATTTCATGTTTCCCTTCTGTTCTCCATTTAGATCTCGTCTCTGGTGACCCTGCAGCTGTTGACTCAGGTCAGCCACGACGACCAGCTCGACGCCCCCAAGTATAAATGTGCCGTTTCTATGGACTTCATCTGTGCCATCTCCAGGTGTGTGTGTGTGAATATGACTGAGGCTAAAGCCCAATTATTCAAGTGACTTGACCTTTTTTTGTCAGTAATAGTGTGTTTTGTGTGATTTATCTTTCAGGACAGTGAATTTTGAGATTGTCAAGTACCTTTATGACTTCCTGTGAGGCTGCTGAGAACAAAGGAGAGATGACACACAGTGACTGTAAGACAAAAGGGGGATTTATACATTTAGAGATAAGCAGAGTGAGGAGCTCAGACCATTGTGGGGAATTTTGTGGAGGAAAATTCATCCAATTATGTTGCTGCCCTCTTGTGGTTGATGAACGAGATTATGTATGTCTTGTAAAGTCTCTCAGAACGTGAAAAAACAAAAACTGTCCATGTTAAATATTTGCATTTGTATAAAATAAATGCCATATTGGCAATTTTGCTTTACATTTGCTTTGTTCAAAACCTCTTTTAAGTTATCTAAATCCAAAGAGCCTCACTGTAGTTGAGAGATTTCTTTTATTTTTTTACTATAGCACCCAGCCTGTCTGTAATATAGGTCATCCAGTTTAAGATAATGGGGTAAAACAAGATAAAAACATGCAGGTTGAGCATGTTTGCCTGACACAGAGCGACCTGGCATCGTGCAGGTGAATCATCGTCCTTGCTCAAAGGGAGGATTCTGTTTCCGTGGTGTGTCACCTTTGTTTATGTGGTTGTATGAGGCTGTACACTGACCTCACAGGATACTAGATTCTGTAATGGAGAACATTAACAAGCTTTTATAAAGGTTCAGTGTGTTACAGGTCCTCCTTTAACTGTAACCCTTCATCTAAAATACATTAGTGGTTCCCAACAGTGTGTGACCCCCCTGTAACTGGTTGTATACGTCTGCCAGTTGTTTGTATTGTTATATTTAACAAAGCCTGTCCTAGCTCATGATAAACATCTAATCTTTCTAAAAGATGGTTTATGATATTGTACAACTCAGACGCTCACTCGTTTTTATTTCTAAACAAGCAGTTTTCTAATATAGAAATGGAATCAAAATGCAGTCAGACAGGGAAAGACAGAGATGCTGCACTGATGTTGAGTGACAGACCTGTCTAGGTGTCATTCTCTTCCATAAATGCTGATTTAATACTTCTCCACTCAGCTATGTCTTGGGAGACTTTTGGTTTCATTATTTCTCATGTCAACTGTTGTACCGCTGGATACAGGAACAAACCCCTTTTGTTCTGGCTGCACGTTCAATACACTGTTGTTAAAGTAAAAAATTAACCATAGTCTGGTTGCTAGTACAGCCGCGGACAGTGCAGGAGTATCCAGAGAAAACCCACACTGACAAAAGGAGAATATGCAAACTGAATTTCTTGGCGTTGGAGCCACAGATCCCTGGTGATTTTACTGACCCTTTGCAGCTTTTTTTTTTTTTTACGTTTGTGTCCGAGAGCTTTCACTGACCCATCCCTGCTTTTCCAGCGGGTTTTGTGCCACCAAACATGGACGTTTTAGCCAAAACATGATCGTTTCTTAACCAGAAGCAAGAGATTCCTGTGCTGCACTTAACCACACATCTATTCATTGAGAAATGTGAAGTTTCAACATATCTGCTACAAGATAATGTACAAATGTAATGTATCCATGTTTTTTTATGGCAATCTGGTTGTCTAATTGCAGGGAATGCTTATTTTCTGGTGGAGCAATAAAAGTGTGTTTTTGGGCTGTCTGAGAAATTAAGTTCTGGTCCACTGGGACATTTTTCGGACCAACACGGCTTCAGATCTTTGGGGCATTGGAACAACTGCCTGTCCCCTCATTAAGTGAAGTTGGAAAACATGTTCAGCATTTTGATGATTAAGTGATCCTAAAACTCTTGTTTGCATTTTGACAAGAGGCCAAATCGCAGAGGAAAATAGTCATTTCCAAAACTATCTGTATACATGTAGACAGGGCCAAGGTGAAATGTTTCCAACAGATCTCTGGGTTGTGCTTCAGAGACAACTGAAATTTTAAAATTCCAATTTTCGGGCTGTCAAATGCAGAATTGAAATGTATGTCTAAACACTTCCTGAGGTTTTATTTGCCGTTTTTATGGCAACCAGCAGGCTGGACTGAAGCCTGCAGCACATTTATATCCAGTACATTAAATAGAGACATCACACAGCACACTTAAATTATTAGTTTTTATTTTACAAATAAGCAAAAGCTGAACAAACACACACATTTGGTTGTGCTCTAACAGAAGGCACCAGTCTAGGTAGCCAGCAAACATAATCTATATCTGTATTTAATCTGCATATTCAGCCAATGAAACACCCACACACCACCAGCCTGCGTTTTGCTTTCTGCTTCAACTTATTTTAAACATTTAAAAAAAGGTTATGAACATTATTTACAAAAGGTAAACATTTGAGAATCTGCACATTGCTAAATCTCTTCAGACACTTTCACCTGCTCCTGTATTTTACAGCCTCTGACTTAATCAAATTATCATGGATGCTGAGCACACTGCAGAGTCAGAGCTTCCTCCTGTAAACCCCACAGGCAAGAACGGGTAAAAACAGATTGAAGTATTTGGATGCAGAGCAGCTCAGACCCAGAGAGAAAAAAAACATTTGGGGAGCATTGAGTGCATATAATTGCCACTCTGCTCCACTATCTCTCTCTTTTATCCCGCGGGGTATCTGTGGACCGTCTGAGAGATTATCCCTCGTGCCAAGGTGGCCTTGGGAGAGCTGTGCATCGATAAACAAGGACAATGACCGGTTTGCAAAGGTTGACTGAGTCATCCAGATGCATTTAAAGTGCATATGTGTCGCTCTTTGAGAGATTAAAAACAAGACATGTCAGTGTCGGCAGTACACTGGCATTTATATTCAGCTGGATTCAATCTTAATAGAAATCTCAGTCTATAAATGACGTTTTTGCCGGAGGCCGTGTACCGAGGCTCTCGGGTTCAATCATGAATGAGGATGAGGTAGTGTGGACGGGCAGATCCTAAACGCTGTGCCTCCTGTTGTGGATCATCGCCACGATGTGGGAGAGGTCCAGACTCTTCATCATCACCTCCATGAAATCTTCATCGCTGCGAGCGCCTTCCACGAATTCCTCCAAGGACAGCTCGCCTGTCGGAGGAGAAAGATTACATTTAAAGACATTAAATACATATATTTTTTCTCACATTGAAGGGCACGTCCATCTGTGTTCCCTTGAGTTTCTCAAAACAAAATGCCCACTCAGCTGTTAGCAAAAAGCAGTGACGTATGTGAGAGCAGCAATCGCTGGTAATAATGATAATTAATCAAAGGGTTAGGGTGAAATTTTTTGAAGTGGGGTTGTCTGAGGTACTTTTCAACACTCTACCTTGCCATCAGACAGCCCGTTCCAACAGGAAACTGAAGCCGTTATATTGCTGTCTTTAAAGCAACCAGACTCTTTTGACACAAAGAGTAATTTTACCTCGCAGAACACGGGAGTTGTTGGTCTACCACTGCCTCAATCAGTTAGTTTGTGTCGTTGTTTGACTTTTGGAGTCCACAGCAGAACACTGCTTAGTTTCAAGGATCGCTAATGCACGATATTCAAAGAAAGTTTGGCTCAGTCACGAAGAGGCGCAAAAAGCGGGCTGGGGGATTCATATGTGGCAACGTCATCATGCAGAAACCTACGTAAGGTGGTGCAATGCCATTGTTTCGACGGGCCAAAATTCTGAAGCCCCATAAATCTAAAAAATTTTTCCGACAGCCCTTTATCCGCAAACCAAATGCCCATAACTTGAAAGTCCCATTTCTCTCCGCAGTTAGTTTCAGTTTCCCAGGGGCATTTGAGCCTCAGATCCCTGGTGTTTAAGATACTGTAAAACATACATACTAAGACAAAAATTTTAATGTTCAGAATTGAATACACAGGGAACTGTAGTGGAAAGCTACAGGGTGGTATAAAACATTGAAAAAAAAATAGACCCACCCTTTAAGTGTGGTTTAAAAGAGCCCTATACCCATTTAGGACATTTTAAAGGTCTTTACTTAAAAGTTAAATTAGCATCTTGTTATTATGTTCAACAACCACTTTGAGAATCTCTTCTCATTGTGCTTGTTGTGTTCCCTGACTCATGACAGCACTGGAGCTGATGAATGTCCAAACACTGTCCACCCACGATCAATTCCTCTCTAAATCTTCCTATACAGTGCCAGAACACACTCACCGTCTCCGTTTATATCAATCCTGTCAAACACTCGGTTGGTGAAGTCCTCAGCAGATCCCTCCTGGTTCTCACTCCCATTGATTGCGCGGATGGCCTGCGGGAACAGAATCAAATCAGCATGAGACCAGGCCTTGCTGTAAAGTCCACAGTTGCAGATGCACGATAGAAACTGTACCTTTATGATGTTGAGGAGCTCGTGTCGGTCAATGCAGCCGTTGCCATCCACATCATAAAGCTTGAAATACCAGCGCAGCTTGTGCTCCATCTTTCCTCTCATCACCAGACTGAGAGCGGCCACATACTCCATGAAGTCTATGTAGCCGTCCTGGGAAAAAAAAAAAAAGTGTCAAACATCAATAAATTATTATGCATGACCGCCTTTTTTCAGTGATGAATCAGTCCCTCGTTTGAATGAGATCCCCCTCATCTCAACTCCAAAAGCTATCTGTGTGAAACAAAGTGTGCCAGGATGGAGGATTATCTCCAGGGACGGTCTGAACACGGGCAACAATCTTAGCATCAAAGCATTTGTCTCAAAGATAATCTCACTGTTTAAATCATGCAGAAAGATTAGCACCAGGGACTAAATATAGCCCCTCAGACAGAGACATCCTGCGATGACCCCGTCGCACGCTCTGAGACACTCTTAATTAAAACTGATCTGAGGGTTAGAAGGGGAGTATATTTATCTTCCCAGGGTCCTGTGTTCCTCGGCTCAATGCCCTCTTAATGTGGAACATTAAGGGGACATTTCACATGGTTTATGTTCTCAGGAACGTATGTTTCTCTGTAGGTCAAATCACCAACAGCTTATAGCCTACTTATGTTGTTCTCCTTGACACCTTCGCCCTCGAAATTTAAAGGCAAGACAGTTTTATTCCAGCACAGTGGCAGGACTGATTTGAAATGTCCAAATCCCTTTATTCATGTGCAGTTTGAACCTTGAAGATGAGTTTGCATCAACAAAGGACCTTGAGATTAACGTCGCGATGACCCCGGTACAAGCCTGTTGCACAGAGGTCCCTGCATTGTTTGTGTCTGAACATGAATAATACAGATGTTTTTCAGTTCAGGCAACATGTTGAAGTTTTAAGAACATTTCTGCTCTTGACCCAACTTTAGTTATAACCCCAACAAACTTCTAAAGTCAAGCAGCAAACCATCTGACTCAAATGTTTTCATCCGTTTGAATGCTTAAGTAGTTAGTCAGTTAATTAGTTAGTCAAGTTTTGATCAATTGTTAAAATAATTTTTCAGGCAAAAAGGCCCCAAATTATGGGAAGGTGAACAGAAAAAGATCCTGTAAGTCATTATAAGTAATGATTTTAGTATCTTAAATCAATGGGAAACTCTCTCATAATGACCTCCTTAACTTTTAATTAGCATTGTAAAATAATGACTTAGTAACACAATATCTTAAACTAGGTTTCTTCAACAGCTCATGTGTGAGGTTTCTTCAAACTAATTTATAACTATGACAAAACAATGGGAAACTTTCTCAAAATTATGACATGAAATTCACATCTCAAACTAGGCCTCAGTCAAAATATTGAGAAAACTATTTTTCGATATTAAGTCATTATTATTAAAAAAAGTTTCTTATAATAACTTTTTTCATCACATCGACAGAAATTAGCTCCCATTGCCTCAAATGTGAGGAACTGAAACCCTGCAATTTATCAAAGATATCAACTTAATAACTTTTATTTCTGGACTGATTCAAATTAAAGATGTCACTCTGAGCTGTGATGGGCATTTTTCATCATGTTTACACTCCATTTAGAAACAAGTAATGAGTGAATGATTGAATTATTGTGACACACCTTATCTGTTTCCCAAATTATTACCCCTTAAAGATTTGGAGCAATTAGTCTATCGAAAGAAAATAAATCTGAAAAGTGTATTAACCAAATTGCCAAAAAGCTACAGCATCTCCAAAGAGAGGATTTTAAAACAGAGTATAACTGTAATTGAAATATCTTTGCATTTTATACTGTTGGTCAGACAAAGCAGGCAATGTGAGGACATCATTCCACTATTTCATACACCCTAAAATTAATTGAATAAATAACTGAAAGATTAATTAAAATGAAATTGTTTGTTGCAGCCTTATTGGTAAATATAATTGCAAATATATTTTGACCTCAGTTGCCCTCCATACAATTGGTTTTCCAGTACTTTTGTGATCCATAGCGAGGTAACAAAAAAAAAGTACCTAATAAGCACATAATATGAATCATTGGACAGTTTCTTTTCTTTAGTTTTAAAGGGTGAAGTAAATAATTTGAAAATACAATAATTTCAAGGGGAAACTGTCAGGTAACATTGATTTTCTCACATTTTAAACATGTAAAAACTGATGTTAAATGTATTTAACAGACGTGCAATATTAATTATGTTATAAAAATAAGTGGTTACTATTTAAGTTTTTCTACTCTCATGTTAAAAAGGTCTTTATGTTTCTATGGTGCTGACTTTGTGTCCGTTATTTCTCTTTTTAAAGTGATTAAATGGCACATATTAGAAATCACAGGAACCATCAGACTCTGCCAGCTTAATTTGAATTTAACCTTGCAGGTAAAAAAAAAAAAAAAAGAAGCATCATCTCACCTTGTTCATATCGAAGGTGCGGAACATCTGCTCTATGTAGGCGTTGGCCTCGGGGTCCAGCCCCCGCAGCCCGAAGAACTGCTTGAACTCGTGCAGGGTGAGCTGACCTGAAGGACACTCCGTCATGAACTTCTTGTACCACAGGTGCATCTCCACCGCCTGCAGGTCATCCACGGTGCTTCCTGTTGAGTTACCCATGTCTTCCTGACACCTGAGTGTGTAGACGTTAGATAGCCGGAGCCTCTCTGCAGCCGCTCAGCAAACCTCTCAGCCCAATTGGTCTACTGTGAAGCAGAGGTTATCCCTCTTCACAGTCACACAACAACGGGACTTAGGGTGAGAGGAGCGGCAGGCGGGGGCCTTTTGTAGCTGCCTGTGTTTGGGGATCAGACGGCGGTGCACTCCCCTCTGTGTCCTCCTTGGGTTTAATCGCTGGCTGTAATCCAGGGGAACATGCAGATGATCAGCATAATCGTCACGTTAAAGGACATGTTTACCACGAGAAGTGCTGACGGACACAATGCAGCTCTCATCCGTCATGTGTGTCCATCCTCTACAGTCATGCATCTGAACTGATGACTCAAGTATGAGTGGTGCAGCTGCTGATGAAGACTGTGCACACAACAAAAACACACCACCCTCAGCAGATCCATCATCACAGCTCAGACTTATTGTAGAGGCAATCTTTCAGACGGTGGTGCAGTGGTTGGCGTTATTGTATCTAAGCAAGAGGGTTCTGGGTTTGAATTCGCCATGCCGGATGTCAGTGTGGGTACTCCAGCTTCCTCCACCATTCTGAAGACAGGCGTTCCTATTGGCGGTTCTACTAATGCAAATGCGTGCATACGTCGTTTCGGTGAAAACCTGATTCATGGTGAAGAGTCCTGCAGGGAAAGTTGCTATTTCAGCATTGACAACAGCTGTCTACACCGCAGAGCAACCCAAAAATGGAAGATGAGCTCATCAAAAGGTCCTGACGATACGCAAAATAAAACTAAAGATTAGCCGTCTGCTAACTGGAGTAAAGGCTCACAGCTGTGGCTACAAGGTCACATTCATGTAGCTAATGTTGGTGAAAGCCTCAAATTACAGTGTGTCAAACAGGCCTACAGGGCAGAGGTCCAGGGGCCCAAAGTCTAAGGGGGCCCCCCTGGCCCTCACCTGCAAATTGTCACTCAAATGAACTTGTACTGACCAGGGAGAGACGCAAAGAAAAAGAGATGCAAAGAAAGTGCAAAAAGAAGGGTTTTCCTGCGCAGTGCAGCAGTGCAGCAGCTTCCCAGCTACCGGTGACCGACGACCTCACGTGGCTCACCAACACAGCCAGCTTCATGAGGAAGGCGTTCATCACTGTTTGGTACGGGAACTGCTCTGCGGCTGACAGGAAGGCGCTGCAACATGTGGTTAAATCTGTCTCCATTTCTTGGAGGACTTTTTTGTCAGCAGGTGCAGAAGCAGAGCGTCATGTGTCACGAATGACTCCACCCACCCGGCACACTACCTGTTCACCTCCCTCCTCTCAGGCAGAAGGCTGCACAGCCTCAAAGCACAAACAAGGCTAAAGTGTAGCTTCGTCGCAGTGGCTCATGAACTCTCTGGTTTATTATGGGTCTATCTCTATGTTATTTATTCTGCACGCTGCCGGACCTGGGTGACAAATTTCCTCCCTCCATGTTCTTTGACAATAAACTGAACCATGAACACAAAGAGATACAAAACCACAAAAAAAAGCATTATGACTACAAAGACATGCAAAACAACGACACAAAAAGCATCTAAACTACAAAATCTGTCTATCTTGCTCCTATGTAGGAGCGGTGGTGGGGGGGTCTTTTACATATCTGTACCCAGGTGCTCACTGTATCATGATGCGGCCGTGCCTTCGCCTCACTCCCCGCCACTGCAGATCACCTCAGCAGGAGGAGAGCAGGCAGCAGGTGCAGCAACCTGAGTCCAGCCAGTGAAACCCTAGCTCTGGAAGATCGGACAGCCCAAACTTCTGGCTGAATTCAAGTTGCTATAGCCACCAACCGAAGGTCCATCTCCTGAGCTGCTGCCTGCTCTCCTCCTGGGGAAGCAGTCCACAGTGGCAGGGAGTGAGTTGTGTAATTCTTGTCTCATTTGTGGTCTGATAAAGCAGAGACAGAGTGGTGCAAGGAGGGGCTGAGTGAATGCGCTGTGAGCAGCTCTGCAAAGAAATACCGTTAAATAAATACATGTATGAGAAACACTGTGTTACTGTGTGACGTGGGTGCATATGCCTGTGGTCGTCTTGTGGGAGGGGCTTAGGGCAAAGAGGGCGGAGCTGCAGGAGGAGGGTGTGTTTCTAATGACGCCTTTTTTTTAGGCTTTTCCAAACTTCTCCCGACCCCAGCTTCAATAAAATAAATAAATGTTCAGTAGCGTGTGTTTCTGCAAATAAAACATAGAATGCGAAACATTATTTGGTAGAGAATTTTACTTGGATACCACAGTTTAAAACCAAGAGGGCATGACCCATGGCTGACTGGTGCAGTCACTTAAACATTACAGTTTGAATCTGTGAAATTAAATTAACAAAACACCACAAAAAGCATTTTTGATCTCAGTGCCGATACCAGAAACAAGGAGAAATAATAGTTCATTAATGTCTTAGTGCTTTTGTACGAAATTAAGTCCCAAGTCTAAATGGGGCCCAGATTATCTTCACAATCATATTTGAAAGCAATATTGTAGTAGTGGTATTCTTCAGCAGCTATAAGTGCGTTCTTTCAACTTCTTTTATAAGTAAAAAAAGGACAAATAACATATTTATATACATGTTAGTGTTTAAACTGAAGTTAATATGAACTATGGATTGAAATATACGCATTAATACAAAAGTAAAAATAAAAGCTTCATTAATAAATGCAGCTGCGGGTCATTTTTCATTTTGTCACTTCTCACATCAACATTTTAGGATTTGTTTATCTCACATTAGTTGCCTCTGGAGTACATTCACAGCGGAGCGTTAGTGTTTCTTACTGGCTGTAAAACAAAACAGAAGTTTCAGATCATCACAGGAAAACTACAGGAAGCAACACCTCCACGGGTTAATCGGTGTAGCCAGAGTGCTGAGTCATTGTTCATGCCTTCATTTTCATTCACGCCACATAAGGATCGGCCTGCTCTCAAAAAAAACCCAAAAAAAAACAACAGATGCTGCAGCAAAATGAAATATGGTGTACGCTTCAGACAGGCACAGATGTAGAAAAAAAATTTGGCTGGTGATGTAGCTTTGAATCAAAACTCCTTCCTCTGCTGTAGTGCAATAACGTAATACAGAAAGGACATACAGTGCTCCCTTTATATTTGCATTACCCTGTAACATTTGCATTAACAGTCATATCAGCAGATATGATAGATGAATGGCAGCAACTGGGGGGTTTGTTCCTCCCATTGTGTCTGATGAATAGCCTGAAATACAGTTTCCAACATTTTTGGAAGAGCTTTTCCTGACAATGACAAAACTTGGAGTGCACACGTTATGAAATCACACATAGAAATATAACACTAATAAGACTATGTAACAAAAAGCTATGTTTTAAGAGCTTAAAAAAGTAAAAAGCTATATTTGTTCTGACTTCAGTAAGGCCTCATTTACACTTCATCAGTTCCCCAAGAGTTCACCCCTTCAGATTCAGTTTTTGTTGTCTTATTTTAACACAGTTATAATAAACATGAAGTCACTGCGGCTGCATGTCAGTGCTCGAGATCTCTCTGGCACCACCACCGGCGACACTTTTCCTCTTCCCCCAGTGCAGATGTCTGTAGATGGAGTCAAACACTGACACCGTGTAGCGTGCAAACAGGCTGGTCCACCTCACTGCATCCACCATCCAGCCCACGGTGCGTCCCACGAAGGCCACGAACACTGTGGTGTAGTGGGCCAGCAGCAGCAGGCTCCTCCCCAGCTGCCTGCCATGGTTGATGATCCGGTTGACTCTCTGGTCATGTCCTGCCATCACTGCTGTGTCTTCTGTGTGCGTCCAAGTGTGTATATTTACTCAGTGTTCCCTTGAGGGCTCATTTTTCGTTTTTAAAGGTGTGTATGATCACGTAGACGCTCCCTTGGTAGGAGTAGGCGCCTAGGAATTTGCACACAGTCCCTTATGTGCGGCTGTCCAATCAGAGCACGGGAAGTTTTGTTTCCGGGAATGTTTGGTGATGTGGCTAAGCTCTGACATCCATCCGAGGAAATATATCAAATAAAAAGCAGATACATTTACCTGGGGAGCACTCGCACAGGTGAGTCAAATGTCCTTTCTTTAAAAAGCAGAAAAACACGCCGCTCACACGGCTGCATCACAGAGCTGTCACGCGCGGAGGGGCGAAACTCACGAAGCAGCTTTTGAAGTCCTTATTTACGAGAGAGCAGCGTTAGCTAGCTCCGCGGCGCTAGCTAACTTACTGTGCCGTGGAAGAAACTGCAGCCGGAGTAAACACCGGATGTGTCCTGTTCACGCCACCGTGGCTTTATCTTCGAGTGTGTCTACTGCTTTTTGGACACGCCGTTGTCCAGCCGCGTGGAAACTTTGCCGTCCGTTTTCGCGTTAGCTTGCTATAATCTTTGCTGTTCACAAAAAGAGTGACGCAGCCGCAGTGGAGTGTCCGGCAGGTTCGTAGACAGTCGGTTCTGTCCGGTCCAACTCGGCTAACAGGTTGGGGAGTGTCTGTTAATGTGTTGCTGTGGATAAGAGTAACACAAGTACTTTATTGATCCCTGAGGGACACTGATGCGTTTTTAATTTGTTTTTTGATTAACTGTATTGAGAATGCACACAACATCTTTGGCATCATGTTCAATATAGGTGCAGGTCAGTGCAAAGAAGTTGGCAAAGCAATCAGCAGTGTAATAGAAGATTTACAAATGATAATAAAGGAGCTGTTAACTGTAAGATGAATAGAAATTAATTATTAAACAGCAAAAAATAGAACCAAATATCTGCATACAAGGAGAAAATACAGCTAACACAGTTATCTAATGCTTTGTTAAACTTTTAGAATATATTCCCTTTCATTAGATTTAAAGACTCTATGTACAGTTTAAATTTATTCCAGAAAAACAGCAAAGCTGGAGGGTGATTTCAGGATTCTGTTCTCATGTGTGAACCATTTCGCGACACATATACACAAGCTACAACAGAGTTCATCATTTCTATTGCTCAAATGTAACCAAATGTCTCTAGAGAGAGAAGCTGACAATGATGAAATATTCAGTTTTATCCAGCTGTGAATGTCAATCCAAAGTGTTTTTTTTTTTTTACTTTACATGAGAAAAATACAGTCTGTGGTTGCGATATCATTTTCACAACATGAGCATGTAGGAAACTGTGATACGGTGCAGACGCTCTGATGCAAAGCGTGGAGAATCTCAGAAGTAGGAATAACAAGAATAAGTCACAAAGTATGTATAAATATGAGGAAAATATGTGTTTTATGCTTCATTACAATGTATACAACTTGTGTGCAAAGTTAAAAAATATAAAGATATGTGTTTAATGCTACAGTGTACAACACAATATATATGGAAGTAGACATAAGAATAACATATATACAGTATGTGCAACATATGTTAAATATACATTCAAGAGTGGTGTTGGTAAGAATAAATTAGAATATTGAAGAATATGACACAGTTGAATAATTGAGTATTGCTGCAGTTGAATAATTGTGCAGTTAAGACAGTGTTATAAAGAATGATTGTACCTTTAAGTCCATATTACACAGTTGAAATATAAGAAATCAATCATGGGATTATATCTGCTGACAGGTGAATAAGTCCAAGTGCCAGTGTGTTGACTCAGAGTCTGTTGACTCTCACAAATAGAAAATATGTGTCAGTGTAAGCCTGTCATATAGCTAGTTTATTTATTTAAAACTGGTTCTGCAAATCTATCAGGTTCTGAAACGCTCCCCAAATATCCTAATCACTGTAATATACATGGATTACCTACAACAATTTACATACACTCCATATTACACAGTTAAATTCATATGTAGAGACTTGGCATTTTCCAAAAATACTGCTTTTCATCTTTTGTTTCAGGCCTGTTTTTGCAGTGGGTTTTGAAATGTCATTTGTAGAGCTGCAGCCAACAATTCTATTTATAACGGCAGTGATGGAGGAAGTATTCAGATCCTTTACTTAAGTTAAAGTACTAATACCACGTTGTAGAAATACTCTGTTACTAGTAAAAGTCCTGCATTGAAGAAGTTGCTTAAATATAAGTATTTATGTACAGTCGCAAAAATGTATTTAAGTATTAAAAGTAAAAGCACTCAACGGGGGGAAAAAAACTATCAAATTAATCAAAATAATTAAAAGGAAAAACCTTTAAAAAAAATTATCATATTTAAGAAGATGGAAACATGAAATAATTTTGCATGAAAAATAATGAAAACAGTTATCAAAGTAGTTGCAATTAATTTTCTCATCAGTCGATTGATTATGGATTCAGCTGCACATGTATTTTTTATATGGTGTATGCAAAAATCCCAATTTTTAAAGCAACTAGTAACTAAAGTTTAAATAATTGTAGTGACATATACATACAGTATTTCCCTCTCAAGTGCAGTGAAGTAAAAGTTGCATAGTTTCCTGGAGCCTCAAATGATTATGTGATTTCTCCCTTTTTTTACCTACTTGAATGGATATGTTAGGTTCAGGTTTATTTATTTGCACAATTATAAGAAAATATAAAATATTTAGAACAGAGGTAATTGCAGTGCTGGAGAGGGAGTAAACCTGACCAGCTTATCCAAAGTCCTCCCCTATTTAAATAAGAAAAAAAATCACGTTACTAATTAAAATGAAGCAAAATAAGCCAGAAACAAACACACGGCACAAAAAATGATAATGAAAATGAAAAAACAACAGGAAAACAAACCTGAAATAATACAGTACAAAAATACAATAGTTACATGTTTATTTCACCTGTGTCTTCAGTTTTGTTGTCCTTGTTTTTAGCTTCATGTCCTTTTCTATCTCCTCTCCATTTTAAGTGTGTGTAACACCGAAAGCAATTTTAAACAGGAGTCAAAGTCCATGTATGTGTAAACTCGCTTGGCCATTCAAGCTGAGTCTGATATCCAGTGGCTTATTTTTTAACCACCTCCCAGAACCTAAATATATTCTGTTCATTATCAGATAAGGCAAAAGAAAAAAAAACAAAGCTGCAAAGGGGAAACGAAAGTATGGCGACTTGAAAAACAAGCACTCGATTGTCTGAATAGTGATAGCCAGTTATTTCTCCGTCCTTTTCACTAATGGACTCATAGTATCAGCTCCAGTGTAGAGTAACATGTGGCTGCCTGCAGACACTACGTGCACACAGAAGTAAAATACAGTATGCTTTAGGACTGTGTGTGTATGCAGCTATCAGGCAGCACTTCAAGCTGTTCTCTGCAGAGATATACTAAAAAGGAAAATGTACAAATCCTCCATTATGTACTCTGCATTACGATAAGACAGGCTTTACTCCAGGCTGCTGTGTGAGGAAAATTAGACACACTGATGGAGGAAGAATCAACATAGGTGTTACGCTTCCACCATTTTATCTACAGGGTACAGAATAGCGCTGGCGCAGGTGCAGCAGAGACATGATTTATATGCCAGACTAGTTATTTTAGTTTGCACTGAGGCCTCAGACCTTTGATACATATTTTTTTCTCCCTCACAGTGCCAGCTTTATGTTTAGCCGTCTGGCCACAGTCCTCCAGGAGCTCTCTGGAGAGGAGGCCCCAGATGGAGACCCACAGGTGAGACAGCAACACATCAATTATACCACACTATGACAGAGAGCATCGCCGACAGTGTCCTCGGCTTTAACTGTGGGTGTTATCCCTGGTCCAGTTTTTGAGTCTCCAGAGCGTTTTATCCTTTTGGAGCCACTGGTGAAAAAACGAGAGGATGATGATAGAAAACGTCTCTGATCTTTTAAAATAAAGACAGATGATTTCTTAAGACATCCTGTCTGTACAGAATTAGGTCAAAGACTGCTTTATCTTTCATAGTTTCACTGACTCAGTATTTCATATTTGCATAACTCTCTCCCACATTAAAGAGGCTTTCCAGTGATATAGTTGTGGCATACAGAGGAACTACAGGCCGGAGAACGATAGCTTCTTTCGCTGTCTACAAGTTAAAGATTACATACGTAAATACCTAATATGTTTTGAGATGGAAACGCAATGAAAATAGGTGACTGTCTGAAACTGTCACCACATTAAAGTAAGTCGATTTCTCCTATCAATAAATACTAAATAAAGCAGAAGTGAGAAGGGGAATTTGTTGAACTTGCCTTGAGAATACACATACTTGTTCAGTTGTCCAATTTAAAGCTATCCACCTTATTCCTAGCCCCCATGATACCTTGTGTGAATTACGTGCACGACTTCCTGCGTAGAACCGAAACCTGCGATTTCCAGTGGTAACAGTTTGTTTACAGTACGCTATTCTTGGGAAATAAAACGTGGAACACACCACATCTGCCATCTCTGACAGCCATCTCAAAGCAACCGAGCACGCTAGAAGTTAGCTTGCCTTGCTCCGTTAAAATATTGTTAACTTTGAAATGGCCCGAGCTAGCTTAAGGTAAACATCTGCTCCTACTAAAGATGATTTCTGATGGTTTATTAAGGGATACTTACACATTTGTCAAGATTTAATAATTCAGAATGAACTGTAGCTCCATGTAAAGTGAATAAATGTGATGTTTCCCAGCTAATCCTCCGCTCGTCTGCATTAACGATGCAGTTTACGTGTTTTTTTTTAACTTCTGATTTATTAAAAACTGTTCTGAGCAAAACATGATGCTGAATGTAGCAGCAGACTTCAGTAATAGTAATATAAAGTAGTAAAAGAAGCAATTTTCTAACGTAGGTTGAGAATGAAGTCAGACGGGGAAAGACGGGGATATCACGTACTGACGTTGAGTGACGGACCTGTCAGTTTACGTGTCATTCTCTTCTGCACATTCTGATGTAATACTTTTTTGCTAAGTCTCGTGAAACTCTTGTGGTTTTATTTCTCATATCAATGGTAACCATGGCAACAGGAGCAACACACAGTTGCTGACACGGACAGTGCAGCAGGTACCACAGCTCCGCAAAGACATTTTAGAAAATGTTAAGTTAACATTAGTTAAATATTTGTTAAAAATGAATCAGTATTTGCTAAACTGCAGGAAAATTACTTTAGAAAAGAACCAACGTCAGCGGTTAGCCACTGGGACTTACCAGGAATAAGGTGGATACACAGGCTTCAATGCTTAAAGGAAAAACTACGTAATATACACCCAGAGGTGTCGCCTACGTGTGATAAATGCTGATCATGCACAACTGTAATGTTCAGAAAAATTAGCCTTGAATGTCCTTCATTTCCCGTAATGCAGCTCAGTAGCATCTTTCATTAGATCACGGAGCCACAGAGGACATCATGCAGCTGTTTTCACAGGTTCGGTCAGACTACCCTGTGACTCATAAACTGACCCTCTCTGTTTCCTCAAACAGGGCATGCTGGTGCCTCAGCTCGCCGCCGGAGAGGGCCAGGCTCCAGTGGAGTCTGAGGCACCTGAGGAGGTCGTGGAGAGGCTGGCCCACATGGAGCAACTGGTGGTCCAGCTGAAGGGGCTCATCCGAGAGAAAGACACCCAGCTTGTCCAAAAGGACACTGAGCTGTCGAAGAAAGATGCACAGCACAAGGTAAACTAGCTGCTTGTGTTAATGTTGACAGCTATTCTTTTATTTAATCTAGTCTTTGTTTTATCATATTTAGACAACTCACCCTGTTTTTTTTTAGTCAAGTTTTAGTTGACTAAAAGTCTGGGATTCTTCTGTCTTCATACACGAGAAGACTTTGAAAAGACTTAAGTCTGGCAGCCTCTTACATCTGAAGAGTTTTCGGTCAAAGACTAAAAGTTTTCGCAAAGACTTGCAGGGTCACTTTCTATAAGTCTGCAACTTGATTCCTTTTGAGATCATTTCCCATCCTCCTTCTGAATGAAAATATTACGCCACACTGCCTTTAAGAAACATAACACATTAACTATTCCTTAAGTGTCCGCAAAAACACACAACTCTAGAAACACAAGATAAAAGGCGTCATATGTCGACAGTGTTCTAACTCAGTGGTTCCCAACTGGTCCAACCACTGGGTCGAAACTTCTCCTTAGTCATTAGTTCAAAGTCCACACAGTCTGGTATATTTGGCATCATACTTGTGTTTGGCCATGTCATCAGTTAGTTTGCTGTCTCTGTCAAGTAGATGTCCGTTAGTCACTCACTCTACAGCAGGAAACAGTGCTTCAAAATAAAAGGTCTGTGCCAGAAATTCACTGTACTTCAAAGTAAAGTGTGTTTTTTTACAAACTTGACACTTTCAGGAGTTAATTAAGGTCGATTCAGAATGGACTGCGGCCCACCAGTTGGGAACCACTGTTCTAATTCAGTATCAGTATAATCCATTAGGATAAGCTGTATTTGTGTACAGACTTTAGATGCTGGATTTTTGTCGCCTCATCTCGCTACCAGGGAAAACTGACATTTAATCTTTTTCAGTCATCAAATTATAATGAACATTTTAGTCCATCTGGTCGAGCCCAAACCAGTAATTCTGTTATTTCAGTCAAACTTATTTCACACAAGATTTTATCTGATGGAGCACACAAGCTGGATGATGAAGAATGCAGCTCTGGTGGTCTGATATCATCTATATCAGGCAGACATCCAGACATGGAATAAAGCGGTGCATTTGGGGTTTTTTCTTAGCCTCACTGTAACAAAAATGGGCCGAAACACCACCTCATCTCTTTCTCCCAAGCCTATCATTGCCACTGTAAACTTTAACTTCAATAAACAAGTTACTCCAAGTCCCCTTGACTGTGTTCTTGTGTGTAGTCCTGATATGGGGCTCTCCACGCAGGAAACAGAGCAGCGACACTGAAGAAAAGACAGTTTATAATGTTTTGTCTCCTCTTTTGTGACTGAGCACCAACACTTTTTGTTTCACATCCACAGAGTGAGAAAGAAGAAGCCGAGGCTCGCTTCACCAAACTCAAACTGCAGGCCAAAGCCAAGATGGCTTCACTAAACAAACAGATCACTGAGCTGAAAGGACAAGAAGGAACGACAGTAAGTTTGAGTGAAGTGAAGCAGGATCGTCTGTGTGATCGTAGGATTATGACGAATCCTCCTCCAGTTGCCTTTTACAACAAAGATCTCATACAGACTGAGATGCGCCACAAACCAACATGAAAGCACTTCAGTTTTTATCTGATGTAAACATCTGTTTTGTCTACAGCAGAGTCCAGACAGCTCATTCACAGGAGCCAGTGCTGCAGCCGAGGAGGAGCTTCAGGAACTAAAGAACAAGCTGAGCGAGAAGGAGGCCAGCAGCAGGGAGCTGCAGGAGCAACTCATCGCCACAGAACGGCTGCTTCAAGAGAAGGAAGCTGCACATGCTGAAGAGGTGACAGATTGTATCTTTGATTTTTCCACTCTGTTAACAGATAGTGTTTTTTATTTTCACGAGACTAAATTATTTGTCGTGTTTTTGTTTTCAGTTGCAGAAACTGCAGGCTGTGGTGTGTGAGAAGGACGTGCGCTTCCAGGAACAGATCCAGAAACATGAGGAGGAGCTGCTGAGGGTCACAACACAGTCTCAGAGTGACGGCGAGCTTCAGCAGGTACAATGTCCAGGAGTCCCGAAATAACAAATATGTCCCACAGGACCTTACAGTTTCTACAACATACAACAGCCTGTACTGTTAGACCCTTAATTCAGATAAGAAAATCCTCCAGACCAGGCCACACATAGTCCATGAACTGTGACTTTATTCTGAAATTACACAGAGGAGAAACACAAATGTTCCAGGTTGGTCATTAGTCAAAAAGCAGATGAGGGCCACACTTCACATGAACGTTCACCTCATTTGTGCTTTCTCCCAGGCCCTGCACACAGCGCAGAGACGTTGCGAAGAGCTGGAGGAGGCCTTGAACTCTCGATCACAAGTCCTGGAAATGCTGCAGCAGGAAGTGAGCAGTGCGGATCAGCAAAAACAGGTACAGATCCTGATGCACTGGATGCCATTTGGGCAGCGACTTGGCCCTGCATGTTGGCAGATATTTACAGATGCCTCAGCTGCTGTGAACGCTGCTCCTGCTTGATGAAAAGAAAACTGTTCAAACAGACACACCCCACATCTTGACAGCACGTTATTGTTATGCATTGTTTGGCTGAACCGCACAACACACACCCACTCATATCCTCTTTCTCCGTCTCTCAGATCTTGACTGCACAGTTCCGGCAGATGGAGCAGGAGCTGACCGAGGCCGTCAAGCGGAGGGAGGAGGACAGGCAGCAGTGGGCCGAACAGGCCAGCAGGGCCGACGCAGAAGTAGCAGCCCTCCGTACCAGCCTGGCGGACTTGGAAACGGAGAGAACGGAGGCGGCGAGGCAAGAGGGTGAGCTCGCCTCCCTGAGAGAGGCAGAGCATGTTAGTCGGGAGGCTCTGGAGAAGGAGAGGGTGGAAGTTGCCAGATTGGAGAGGGAACTGTCTCTGATGAAAGAGGCAGAGCTCGCAGCCGTTCAAGCAAGCCGTGATGCTTCAGAGTGCGACAGAGCGGAAATAGTCCGTCTTGAAAGTGAACTTGCATCTATGAGGGAGGCAGCCGTCCATGCCCACCAGGACGCCTCCGAGAGGGAGAAGTCAGAAGTTGATAAACTGGAGCGAGAGCTGGCGTCACTGAAGGAGGAACACGAAGATGCCCAGAGGAAGGGTGACATCCTGGGTGAAATTTGGAGACATCTACGTTCTCTGGCTCTGGAAGATGAGCAAGCAGCAGAGGAAGCCCCCGTCCCTACTGACCTGTCCCTGCTCCTGGACACTGTGCAGTCTATCGAGTCACAACTGACGAGCCTGAAACATGAACGCAGTGAGAGTGAGGAACGTTGTGCAGAGCTCACCCACTCCATGGAAACCCTTCAGGGTGAGAAACTGTATCTGCTTATGAAATTCAGTGTGTTCATGTCGAACCTTTTTAGTTGTCTCAAAATGTTCTTGTATAAACTGGTTTTTCAGAACAACTGGACATAAAAACTACAGAACAGGAGGAAACCACCGCCAGGATTCAACAACTGGAGCAACAGATTGTAACGGTCAGTGCTGAGAACCTGTTCACACACCTGACATTAACATATGATCTGTAACATGATGTGGATTATCCGCAGGCTTTTGCATTTACGTGTGGTAGTAAAATGTGCTGTTGTTATCTCCATTCTGGGATGGAGTGGGAGCTCAGTATGGAAATTCATCTGAGCATGTAAATGACACGATGGGGCTGTAGGCACACTATCAATGAACATTTGTTTCAAATTTGAAGAAGACTGCTCAAAGTATGACCATTCTACAGTGTTTTGTCCATGAAAAGGTCCAGGCGGAGCTCCAAATGATTAGTCAGTCATTCAGCTTCAAAACAGTACTATCAGTGATCAAACAACACTCAGCCAGCTTCAGACATTGTACCTTATTGAAATCAAGTGGGATTATGATAGCTGATGTTGTTTATGACACAGAAACAAATTCAGTGTAACACAGGTTGAGTGACTGATTTACAAATGATAATTTGGGGGGTGGGAATTGTCCCTTTAAGCAAGCAGGAAGAGATGGAGTTCAACTGGCTGTTGCTGTGTGGGGTTTCTTCCTAAGAATGTGGTCACGCTGTACGGGTTGCATTCCCACCTGGCTGAAATCCGACCACAATTCGAGCTTGACCGCCTCCAAATGTGATCTGTCTGATTTGATTACATTCCAGACACAGTGTGCTGTGTGTGCATTTACACCAGATGTGATATCCAGGATACAGATCACATGAATGTGAGGTCTTAAAAACAAAGAAACAAGTTTTACTCACGATGTAAACTTCAAAAGGAAATCTTTAGTTTTCTGTGTCTGTTTTTATGGTTTAAAAGGGTGTTGAAGTGAAAGACATGGGACTGGAACCTTAGTATAAGCTGAGGTATAAGAAGTCATAGTAGTCCGTCTACAAAGTCAGAAAATTGTGTCATATTTGCTCCCTTTGTCACAGTTTGCAGAGTCGACTTTTATTTTGAGAGCAGGGCGGTCTGACTGGGTCACCTCGACACCGGGTCCAGGGTCACGACTTGTGTCTGGCCCAGGTGGTGTCTGTCGGTCTCAGACAGGACAGACGCAGGGTCATAGACAGACAGTGCTTTTACTCAGCGTGAGAATGGGCGCCTAATCCCATCTGCACTGATCCACTGTTAGAGCTGACCGTCTTATTCGACCTTCACCTCACGCTGCAGCTGTACATGCTGCCAATAGAGACTTGGGAGCAATCACAGAGGCCATATAGGACTTTTAAAGTCTTGTCCCTTTGATTTTTATACAGGATTTTTTTATCCAGTAAATGTTTAATCTTGGGATGAGAAAGTTTCAGTCCTGCCAATTCTCTTTTGTTTCAGATGTCTGAAAAGGATGATGTGGCAGAAGCAGCAGCAGCACAGGATTCATCTGAAGCTAAAAAAGGTACAAAACTGGATTTGTCCTCCCAAAATAACACTCACACATTATATGGAAACAGAATCAAACATAGTGGCTAACATCAGTATGCTCACACCTACAGTCAAAGGGTTTTTGCTCTGCATGTCAGAGGCGTTTGTTTACTTTTTATGCAGTGCCAAAACAAATAAAGAGCTCTTATTCACAAGGCTACTGTGTGTAATAAGGGTACAACTGGAGCTGTAACTGAGGCAGAGATGTACGGAAAATATAGACCTGTACCTCACAATCCCCTCAACTCAAGATATCTGACCTTGACTGTGCCGGCTTGTGTCTGTGCAGAGTTTGTCACAGGAGAGGTTTTTTGACATTCTTCTTCTGAAGGTGGTGATTTTGGCACATTTTTCGAAAGTTTGAGATTCAGATGTGCATCACCAATACAGCAGACTTTGTCACAACACTGGTAAAGAAACCTGGAACCTAAAGCACACAGCAGACACACAGTACAGTGAGCAGAGTTGGCATTAGCATGGTTAAAGTTTTGACAGCAAACATGGTGTATAGAGTTTGGATGTAAACTGGAGCCTGGAGCTTCCTGCCACTATCCACCAAAAAACCCTCACAACCACCACTAGCGCTGTGTCAGCCATTGTCAGTTAGCCTACAAGGTAAAAAGCTAACATCACCTTTCTGATTCATCTGCTAGTCGCTAACTTTAGTGCACAACAGACTCCTAATCTGAGTCTGCGTCTGACTGAGACTCAAACGTGTGGCTGAGTGTCTCGGATGTTTCCTTTAATGCTAACGTTAGCCATTTTGATGCACTGGACTCCCTGAAAACACACCGGTTTCACCCAGATCAGTGTGATTTTGTTTTTACTTTATAATGTTAACCTGCCTGCATCTTTATGAGAGTGCAGAACCGAAATCCTGAATTATGATGACAATGAGAAGTTGAACTGAGTTGCAAAGAGTAGGCTAGTTTTATTTTTAAAGCTTGGAAAATTAGACATACTAGGCTGAATAGTACATGCTACAAGTATGAAGGTGTACAAGATATACTATTTTATGTTTGCTTGTAATTCGTATATTCCTAGATAGATTTAGCTTTTTTATGTGGGGGCAGAAAAACGAACACAGACACACAACTTCATGTGGGAAAATCAGGTTAAACAAAATATTAATCATAGTAATTTTACATGCTTTAAAATGTGACTGAAGGGAAACTTTGTGTACAAACGTAAGTACAAATTTGAGGTATTTTTTATTTGATTGAGTGTTTCAATTATGTGCTACTTTGTACTTTTATTACACTATATTTATTTTACAGCTAAAAAAAACTAGCAACTTTGTAGCAGAGTTAGCTTTGGAATTTTTAAAGTTTTTGTATTTTTCATTAGTTTTTAATTTTATTTAAGTTTTTATTATATTTTTAATTATTTTATTTTTTTAATGTTGTTAAATTTAATGTTGTTTATTTTTTATATTATTATTATTTATATAATTTATTTTTATTTTTAGTTTCCAAAGTGGGTTTGCTCTTTTAAGTTTGGTCTTTATTTTTTAAAAATGTTTAGTTTTAGTTTAGTTTTTATTAGATTTATTTTTTATTTTTTTATTGTAATATGGTGCGCATTTGTCAGGGGCAAGATTTAATAGATCAGAATAGGTGATACAGAACAAACACAACACTTTGTTCAAGCGGTTGAATCAAAGTCATGTAGACGTTTCACTCTCAGTGAACATGCACCATTCAAGTCATTTTCTAGCAAAAAATGCCAAATAGTGTTTTTCTAATTACTTCCTCCTTTTGTTTTCTTCCACAGCGCACATACAGGAACTGGAGCAGCAGCTTGTAGAAAAAGACAATGAGCTGGTTGCCCTGCGAGAGTCCCTAAGACTGGCTAAAGAGCAAAGCTCCAGTGAAGTTGCATCATCAAGCTACGATCAGACTCCAGATCAGGGTCAGGATGACAGCTCTGCACCCCTGCATGACCTCATGGAGGATACGCAAGAAGAGGAGACCACCTTAGTTGCTGAGGACACCCCGTTCTCTCCATTCCTGCTGATAATGAGAGCAGCCCAGAGCTTATTGGACACCAGTCTGAGTCCCCAGAGGAATCCAAAGGGACGTCCTCAGACGAGATGGTCGCCAGTAGTGATTCAGAGGTGGCGCACAGCAGCTGGACGCTCCTGGAAGCTGTCAATCAAGATGGAGGCCAGGAGTGGCCGTCCATGCTGCAGGACTTTGGCCAGCTGCAGCTGCAGTCATGGGAGGCGACGAGCATGGAGCAAGAAACCTCCACAGTTCAAGCTGAGTCCTCCTCTGTCATCATCCGAGAAACGGTACAAGTTCATGTAACTCAGCAGAGCTCTTCCACCACAGATGCTAGCATGTCCTCCGGCCAGGTCTTTGCTCAGGCCTTAGCCGAGGAACTTCAGAAGAGGTACAGTGAGCTTTTGGCTGAGCTTCAGAGGCTCAGAGACGCAGCTGCAGAGTCACACGAGAAAATCAAGAGCCTGGAAGAAGAAAGTCAGTCCCTTACTGCTGCAAAAGAAAAGGCTGAGTCCCAGGCAGATAGCTTCAAAGAGGAACTTAAGTCAGCCAGAGAGGAGTTGGACAAGCTCTCTGAGCAAAGCAGCACTGGTGTGGAGAAACAAAGTGTTGAAATGCAACTCCTAGAGGAACAGATTGAAATTTTAAGCTCTGAAAGTAAAACAAAGGAAGAGAAGATCCAAGCGCTGCAGACAGATCTGGAAACGGCTCGCCAAGCTTTCTCTGAGCAGGAGGGTCAGGTCAGGATGCTGAGCGCTCAGCTGGAGGACAGAGAGCTGCTCTCCTCTGAGCTTGAGAGGAGGCTTCAAGAGATGGAAAGCAGCATGTTGGAATACTCGCAGACATCAGAGCTCAACAACGACACTCTGTCAAAGAAGGACACGGAGATCAGTGAGCTACAGCTCCGCCTCAGCCAAAAGGAGCAAGAGGTGATGGAGCTCAGTGACAGTATGTCTGCCAAACTCCTCCAAGCAGAGGAAGAGAAGTTCCAGATAGACAGTGAAGTCAGTAAACTGAAGGGGCAGATAGTGGAGCTGGAGAGAGTCCGAGACGAGAAAGAGACGGTGAGTTCTGAGGACTCCACTGCTCATGCAGACGATGACCTCGCTAGTGTGCGAAAGGAGAAAAAAGTGCTGGAAACCCAACTGGCAGCCACGAAGAAGAAGTTGCAGGCTGCACTTGTGCAACGCAAAGAGCTCATGAAGAAGGTTGCTGAATTTGAGGTAGAAGCAAAGAAATGGAAAGAGCAAGACGAAACAGCAAAGGAAGAAACTCCTGCTGACATTCCAGCAGTAGAACAATCCAGAGGACACGAGATTCAGGAAATGGAGGCTAAACTCATTGAACTCCAACAAGCTTTAAGATCCAAAGAGGAGGCAGTTGGGACTCTTGAGCTGAAAATTAGCCAGCAGGATCAAGTTCTCACCGAAACACTTGCTCTGAATAGAAAGCTAAGTGAAGAAGCCGAAAACTCTCAGCAGGCACCTGACAGTTCTAATGAAACGACTGCGTTACAGTCCCAAGTCTCCTCTCTCGAAGCAGAGTGCGAAACCCTTCAAAAGAAAGTTCAAGAGGCCCAGGAGTCTCGTAAGGAAACCATCCGCAAAGCGAAAGAGAAAGACAGGCACCACCGTGAGCAGCTGAAGCAGCAGAAAGAAGAATACAGCGAGCTCTTGGAGCGTTTTGAGGTGCAGAGCGGCGAGCAAGAAGTCCTCCTGACTAAACTGAGAGAATTGGAAGAAAAGGCGGTGGCTGAAAAGGAACCTCACCAAGAGACGAAGCAACTGGTTGACAGTCTGGCAAAGCAAGCAACGAGTGAGTGGGTCCAGGAGGACTGGGTGGATTTTGCCACATCTGAGACGGATTCGTCGCGACCACAATCCAGCGATCCAGTTCAGCATCCTGCAGAGAAGACCGACGTCCTTTCTGCACAGGTGGAGGAATCTGTGAACGCTCTCAGAGTAGAGATCCAGACTCTGCAGGTTGCTAACACAGAGCTAGAGAAGCAGCTGCAGGAAACTCACAGCAGTTTGTCCCTGAAGGAGGCTGAAATACTGGAACTGGGCAAAGAGCTACAGACACTAAGAGAAAAGGAAAGACAGATTGATGCGCTCTCAGAGGAGATTAATGATCTCAGAGAAAAGTATCACCAAGCTGAGTCTTACGCTGAAACCCTGAAAGCAGAGATGGCAGCTGCAGCCGAAGCAGCATCTGCGGACTCTACGTCCTCCATTACAACTCTTCAGACCGAAATGGACGACCTCAAGCAGTTCCTTGACAGTAAGAATCACGAAATCATGGAGCTAAGCCAGCAGCTGAGCGAGCAGAACTCTCTCATACACTCAATGCAGGACACAGTGTCTCAGAAGGATCAGCTCATATCATCTTTACAGGAGGCACTGAAGGCTGAGCAAGAAAAATCCCAAAGGTTAGAGGTCGAGGTTCCACTGAAGCAGGAGGAAGAAAAAGACAGCGAGGCAAAGATCCAGCAGCTTCAGCGGAAGCTCCAGGCTGCGCTGATCTCCCGCAAAGAGGCCTTGAAGGAAAACAAAACCCAGAAGGAACAACTCGCTTCAACTGAGAAGCTCATGGCCGAACTGCAGCAGAAAATGGAGTCAGCAGAGGATGAGCTAGAGAAGCTGAGAGCGGAGAGAGTTAGACTGATTGATGAGGTTGACCGGACATTACTGGAAAACCAGAGCTTGGGATCATCCTGTGAGAGCCTCAAACTGGCTATGGAGGGCATACTGAGCGAGAAAGATGCCTGTAAGAGAGAAGTGGAGCTGGCGAAAGAAGAGGCCGCCAGAAGCTGCAGAGAGTGGGAGGAAAAGGTCCAAGGCATGAAGGACGAGTACGAGACTCTGCTCAAGTCGTATGAGAACGTGAGCGACGAGGCGGAGCGAGTGAGACGAGTCCTGGAAGCCGCCAGGCAGGAGAGGCAAGATCTCGCGGCCAGGGTGAGGACGCATGAGGCTGGGAGGCAGGAAGCTGAAAGACAGGCGGAAGAGGCACAGAAGGAGGTGGATTCTGTCAAAGACAAGATGAGGAAGTTTGCTAAAACGAAGCAGCAGAAAATACTGGAGTTAGAGGAGGAGAATGAGAGACTCAGAGAGATGCAGGACAAGACTGTAGTGAAACGAGAGGACAGGGCACGTAAAGCTGAGGTGGAGAGACTTCAAGAGGAGCTGGGGGCTCTGAAAGCTGAGTTGGATGCTACAGTGGCAGAAAGAGACTCTTTAGGGCAGCAGATTGAAGAGTTGAGGGAACAACTTGCCCAAACAGGAGAGAAAGACGACACTGTGATTCAGGCTGCTGCCGCTGTTGTAGAAGAGGTTGTCACTGCACAGCAGTCAGACATAACTATGACCAAAGCAGAGCCTGTTGAGAGTCAGAATGAAGACAAGGAAAGACAAGATGAAGAGACAGCAGCTGATCAGATAGCTGCAGTGAATGCACCAGAAACACTTTCACAACCTACTGAGGAAAAAGAAAAAGTAGAAATGACTGAGAGTGTTCAGGTTGTGTTAGAGGATAAGATAAAGGAGATGGAGGCAGCTGTTAATGCAGAGAGGGACCAGTGGAAGGAACTGGAGGCTGGACTGAAAGCTGAGCTGGCCTCTCTTGAACGAGACCTTCAGGAGAGTAAAGAGAAGGAGAGCGATGCGGCCGCTCTGGAGAAGTGCGTCCAAGAGGGCAAAGAGAGAGAAAAGAGCCTGATTGAAGAGGGTTCAAAGAGGGAGGCTCAGTTCAAAGAGCTGCTCAAAAGCCTTGAAACTGAGAAGGACAACCTGGAGGAGCGTCTGATGAACCAGCTGGCTCAGCTTAACGGGAGCATCGCCGGCTACCAGCAAGAGGCCTCAGATCACCGGGAGCACCTCGCTGAGCTGCAGCGGGAGATGGAGAGGCTGGAGAGGGAGCGAGCGGAGCTGGAGGCTAAGGCTCAGAGCGAGAGCGACCGCGCTGCCAGGCTGGAAGAGGACATGAGGCAAGCCCAGAGAGAAAGAGCCGAAGCCGAAGCGGAGTCCGGTAAGCAGAGGGAGCTGGAGCAGCAGTTGAGGTCTGCCCAGAGGGTCAGGGAAGGCAGTCAGAGCAGAGCGCGTCAGCTGGAGGAGCTGTTGAGGGAGAAGCAGCTGGAAGTCCGTCAGCTGCAGAAGGACTGCATCAAGTACCAGGAGAGGATCAGCGAGCTGGGTAGAGAAGCTAAGGCGCTGCAGCTTGGCCACGATGAGCTCCAAAACAAACTGGAGCAATCCCAACTGGAGACTTCCAAAACTTTAGACGACCTGAAGAGGACTGAAGCAGAGTTGGATAGCTGTAAATCTCAGCTGAATGAAGCCGAGAAGCAGGCGAGTGAAGCTTTAGCTGCGAAAACGGCCCTTGAACAGAACGCCCAGCAGAAAGAGGCCTCGATGAAAGCCGAGGCAGAGCAAACCCTCGACTCTGTGAGATTCAGGCTTGGAGCTGAGCTAAAAGAGATGGAGCTGAGACTTGAAGAGGTAGAAAGAGAAAGGGAAAAGGAAGAGGAAGCCACTCTGGAGGCCAGAGAGGTCGCTGAAGGAGCCGAGAGACGCGCCCAGGAGATGCAAGCCCGTCTGGATGAGTCTCTGGCCAGGTTAGCTGCCTTCTCGCGCTGCATGTCCTCACTGCAAGATGACCGGGACAGAGTTTTGGATGAGGCCAAACAGTGGGAGACTCGCTTTAAGGATGCTCTGCAGGGTAAGGAGGCTGAAGTGCGGGAGGCTGAAACGAGGACCAAGGAACTGGCAGAGCAGCTTCAGAAAGAATCTGCCCTGAAAGAGGAGCTTCAGCTTTCAGTGGACGGGTAAAAACCCTCTCTCTGTATTTATTTCATTTGATTTAATATGTTCATATGTTCAGCTATAACTCAAAACTGACAACATTTCTTTCAGACTGGAGAAAGCAGACAAAGACTGGCAGCTGAAACTGGCAGAGGAGGAAAAGAAAGTCGCAGAGAGCCAAGCTGCCCTGGAGGAGGAGAGGAGCAAGCTTCAGCAAACTACAACCGAGCTGCAGTCTGCACAAAATGAAGTCCGTGCCTTGAAGACTGAGGTGGAGAGTCTTGTTCAGAGGGCCAGAGCTCTGGAGGAGGCTGTGGGTCGGCTGCAGGGTGAAGTCGACCAGGCCAGGACTGAGCTGAGGGAGAGGGAGGCAGAGGAGAGGCGGCTGTGTCTGAACGTGGAGCAGCTGGAGACAGACCTGAGGTCCTCTAAGGCCCTGACAGAGAGTCTGCAGACTGAGTTACATGAGAAGGAAAGGAGAGAGGTGGAAATGCTGGGGGAGAAGGAGCAAGCTGTTGCTCAGGTATTAAAATGTTTTCATTTACATAGCAAATATCGTTCATGGATGACACGTCTCACCATTCATGTGTGTTTTGTTTCCCAGGCTGCAGAGGAGGCCAGAAAGGAGGCTGACAGCAGGGCACAGGAAGCTGAGGAGGAGCTGGAGCAGAGACGAGGGGAAGTGCGGGATCTGGAGGAGAAACTGCGAAAGGCAGAGGAGGAGAGCAACAACAGAAAAGCCAGACTGGACTCTTTCATGAAGGCCATGGGCTCGTTGCAGGATGACAGAGACAGAGTCATGAACACGTACAAACAGCTGGAGGAGAAACACCTGCAGGTAACGCACAAAAACCTAAAACTTAAAGGCCCAAACTATTTCTTACTTTCATTTTTTATGAAATAGGACAACCCTTCAAGATCCTGATACGTCAGTGGTAGCAGACTCAGCTGATGCAGTAATGGTATAATCACAATAACGTTGCCATTTATGTGATAAAGGTCTGTTCACAACTTCAGTTCAGATAAAAAGAGCACTGCTTTGTTACCAGGCCACCGGCAGTTAGCTTTATAGGCTAACGCTTGAAACCCACGTTCCTAGACAACCTTCTAATGTACACTGATGTTAGACGAGCGATAACAAGATCAGTAACTTTGCTGCTGGACTGAAGTTAAATTTCAGGCATCATTTGACATCAAAGGGTGGGAATGCAACGTGGAAATTTAATAATAGTTGTAATAGTAAACTTTATTTGTATAGCACAGTTACAAAGTGCTTTATGAGACAAATAAAATAGTATACACCATAAAGATAAAAACAGCAGAGAACAGATAAATCAGTGTAATTAAAATAAATAAATAGATCATAAAACTGATAGATGAAATGAAAACTAGACTCACAACAGATGTACTGAAAAAAATAAATAAATAAAAGCCTTCCTGTAAAAGACTGTTTGGATGAGTGTTTTAAACGAGGACGAGGAGGTTTGCCAACCTACGTTCCTGTATGTCAAAATGTGGGACTGTCCAGCGTGAATGAGCAAAAACAGTGTAAAGTTAGCTAGCTAGCTCGTTAGCTACAAAGACATCAACATACTGTCAACATACTATCATGTCTCATAACACTGCTTTGAGTGTGCCTTTGATTTGGAGGTCCCGACAAGAATCGGGGCACCCTACCCTTAAGCATGAACGCAGAGTAAGGGATGTATCTGTGGAGCTTGTTTTCTAAGTCATTATATTATTTGTATCGTGTCCCAGGTGATGATGGAGAAGGACGGTCTGATCCAGGAGGCAGCAGGGGAGAACAACAGCCTGAAAGAAGAGCTGCGCTCTCTGCTGGTCCAGAGAGACGACCTGTATGCTGAGAAGGCCCAGCTGTCTGCTCAGCTTCACGGCTACCGCGATGAACTGAACCAAGTCCTGAGCATGAAGGACTCCCAACACAAACAGGTCCTGGCAGCTCAGCGAGGGCGAATCGCTTCACTGGAAAAGCAGCGCGAGGAATTGGAGCGTCAGTTACAGAGCGTTAGCAGCGCCAAAGAGACAGAAGTAGAGGCAGTCAGAGTGGAGAGGGAGACTCTTAGCCAGGCTGCTGACCTTAAGACAGCACCACAGGTGATAGATGCTCCTGGTGCAGAGGTGGAGAAGCTGAGGGAGCAGCTGCAAGCAGCGAGAGAACAGGTGGAGGCTTTGGAGGAGAGCTTACAGAAGGAGAGACAAGAGCATGAGAGCAAGAGCAAAGAGCTTGCCGAGCTGCAATGGGAGGGAGGTGTGATGCGGACAGAGTCAGAGAGCGCTCAGGAGAGGGTGGCAGAGCTGGCCAGAGACTTGCTGGCTGTCGAACAGAGTCTGCTGGAGGAGAAAGAGATGACGACAAAGCTGAGAGCGGAGAACCAGTCGTTCTCAAAAGCTATGGCCTCCCTCCAGGACAGCAGGGACCAGGCAGCGAACAAAGCCCAGGAAATGAGCCTGAAGCTGGAAGAGATGAGCAGGGCAGGTGGCCATGCAGCACACAGCAGCCCGGGAGGCTCCACAGGAGAAGTGTGGGGGCTGAAGAACGCACTACAAGCCCTGCAGAATGACAGGGAGAGACTGGTGAGTAACACGTCTCACAATCAATGTAAATATTTTACTCATAAACGCACACATTCACAACTCCACTGGCAAAGAATATAAATGTAGGGTTGTGTTTTCATTGACACCTACAGTATTTCAACATATTTTTTTCACTTCTCTTTGTGTGCAGCTGGAGCAGCTTCAAGCACAGACGACTGAGCTGAAGAAGCAGAAGTCGGAGCTGGCCCGCCTGGGAGCAGGAGAGCTGATTAAAGTCAGCCAGGAGCTGTTTGAGGAGAAGAAGAAGAATGAAGACATGCTGGGTGCTGTAATGCAGCTGGAGAATGTGGTGGAAATGGGCAAGCAGGAAATAGAAACTCTCAGGTGAGGCACAGAGGCAGCGTTTTATCATGGCTGTTTTAACAAAGCAAAGTGGCACAAAAAGGCTTTTATTGTACCTGAATGTGTGTGTCCTGTGTGAGTTAGACTGGAGCGTGTCGACTGGATGGCTCAGGCAGAGCAGCTGAAGCAGCAGACCCTCGCCACACTCTCAGAGAGGGACCAGCAACTGCGGCAACTTTCCGCCATGCTGGAGGAAGCCCGCACTCATAAGCCCAAACTTCAGCAGGAAGTCTATCAAAGAGAGGTAAATATATTTTTTTTACTTTGACTGTTGCTGAGCGCATGTAGCTACTTCCATGTTTCAGATGATTCGTCATGTTTGTAGTCGACCAATGAAGATGAGTTTACATATCACCTTGGGTTCATCCTTCACCTTCTCAAAATGATCCCACACTTTGGATTTCCTGCCTGACATGTTATTAACTACCCTGTGGAATAACCGCAGGTACCAGCCCTGGAAATTAGGGGCCGTACACATGTTGTGTCTAAACTATTAATTCAGCAAGACATAGGACAGGGATGTTGCATATAATGTGATTTTTCTTTTTGTCTTCTCCAGGGTACAGAGGAGGTGGACAGTGCTCCAGGAGCCCCACAGGAGCGAAGCAGCCTGGTAGACAGCAGCACCTACATAGCTGAGGTCAAAGAGCTACAGAGAAGGTACAGTGTAGGAAGAATCTGATCAGAAATACTGTTTTAAAAGTGGTATAATGAAAATATGGATACTAATGAATGTTAAACTTTTTTTTTACATCAGGCTGGATGACGAGATGCAGCAGAGGGTGTCTGCTGAGGAGCAGCTGCTGGCCGTGCAGGATCGACTCAAACGGTATGAAATCTGATACAGGATAAAACAGAAGGGGAATTAATAGTGCCACACGCATTGTTATATATTTAACCTGCAGTGTGGAACATTTGTCTCCCACTCTGGCTGTTCAAGTTCATGTAAAGCAAAAATAAATGTGTGCAGACACACAGAAACTGTGTTAATAAGCATCCAGCCAAACTGAATGATTTAAAAGTCGGCAAGTATATAAAGTTACGTTTCAAAATCCTGAAAAAATAGGCAGTGTTCTCTGCTCTGAGACACTGGGGGCATGTTGGCTGAATGTGCTGAAGCCACGCCCACTTGCAGGAAAGTGGTCTTTACCTTTTACTTCCTCTGAACACAGAGTTTCTTTTTTGCCTGAAGCATCCACTCCAGAAAGTTTTCTCTGGATTTTCTGCCATATCCTTCACCATACTCCTAGCTGCTGCTCGGTTGATATGGTCTCCTCTCCCTTAGGTTTTTTTTTAGTCATTATTTCGAACTTGGCAGCAAAAACAACACAAATATTAGCATAAAATAAATTAATCTTCCCCTTTCACTCTGGCTGGTTTACATCAAATGCATCACCTTTGGTATGTCAGCGTGGAAAGTTCGGTATAGACATCCAACACCAAAACTCTGCTATAATGAGAAATACAGTGAGCAGAGTGATTGGCCTAATCAGCATTGTCTGGACACATCTGACAGAGGCTTGAATGAAACAAATATTCATTAATGTGGGGAAAGTCCTGCACTACAATTATAACAGTGGATTAAATATGATGAGGGGGTTACTTCTGGTGACAAAACCACAGGTAGTATCACCTGTTCTATAAAGCTTTTTTAGCACCTTTCAGCTCATTGTTTTGGTTCCTCAGCCTGCTTTACTTAACCGCTTCAGTCTAACCTATGGATGTATAAAGGGAACTGGATACAGCGTTGACTTTCTTGGTATTAAATTACCTGCATCTTTTGTATCAGTGGGCCTGTAGAGCAAGTGCGCTACAGACATTCATGAGCCAAACAGCTAACTGTTGGCGGCCAACAACAAAAAAAAGAATAAGAAAACTAAGCTCTGTGGGGTTAACACTGCATTCAGGTGCTTCTTGGATGGTCCCATTTCCTGAATTGCAAAGTCATTAAATGTCGATATTTGGTTGAATTTAGGTTGCGATGTCAGTTGACCAAAATTCAATGTCAGGATCTCGTACGTCAACATCAATTTGACGTAGAATACTGGCGACAGACGACGATGATACTTTGTTGTTTTAAAATTGTGTTCCACGTCCCGTAAACGTCTCATGCCAGCGTCATCTTTACGTAGAGAATATGGACATTTAGTTGTAACAAAACCCAACGTCTGCGAAACATCATGATGTTAACGTCCACACAACGTGAAATTCTAACGTCATTAGACATTTAAAATATCATCAATCCAATTTTCGTTCCAACCAAAATGTAAAGTCTGTCCAATTTAAGAGTCCAGCATCTTTCTGACATCATATTGACATCCAGTGCCATCTGACTTCTGTACGTCATCAAATAGTTGCTTGTTTTCTCTAACAAACAGTCCAAAGCCTAAAGATATGCAGTTAATTATAATAGAAGACTAAGAATAGCTGAAAATATTCACACTCAAACAGCTGCTTTTCATGTTGTATTTTATTTTTCTTGCGTAAATTAATGTTAAAAAGTCTATAAAAGATTAGTTTTTTCTTGATTAATTGTTTTTAATTATTTAATATTGAGACTAATGATCACATTCTGCTGTAACAGTTGATAAAAGGTGCTTTAATGTGCTTTCTGTTTCCTGTTGTTTCTCTGCGTCTGAATAATTCATCTTTCAGCCCTGATAAATGTGTTGAATCAACAGAATATGACGGCTAACATCTGTTTTTATTATTATTATTAGTCACAGCCAGACGAAATGGCACTCCGCACACGACGAGGATCACTCAGAGACTGCTGTCCTTATCGAGCCGGAAGGAGTTGTCACTCGAGTAAGGCTGCGCTAATGTCCTGTACCACCTCATCTGTCATCTTAATAACTGCGATAATGAAGACACATGACTCGAATGTTTCCCGTAACCTTGTTCCTCCCTCCCTCTCTCTCGCAGACTCGGAGGAGCGGCCCGGGTTTGATGCGGATGCTTCGAGTGGCCTTCTGCTCCCGCCAGCGCACCCCTCTGCTGTTCAGCCTCTATCTGCTCACCGTGCACGTCCTGCTGCTGCTGTGTCTGGGCGGATACCTCTGAAACCAGCTCCTTTAAAAAAAAAAGAAAACTCACAGATAAGAGACAGAGAGAGGAGGGGGGGGAAGATGGAAGTGTGACACAGACCTAACCCAAGCCATCAGTATGTTTTATATTGTGACATGTAATGAGTTATAGAAGGGTGTGAGGGAAGTTCGACACACAAACATTGCACTTTACAGGACTTAGTCTTTTAGCCAAAGTATGTGGAGTTAAATAGGAAGCTGTCATTGGTTTTAACTTTGAGGGAAACCCAAGCAGAGGGGACATAAAGGGACTAATATTTCTTTTTAAAAATCAATGGTTTCAGTGGGTAAATGTAGATTCGTGAACAAGTGTGTTGGCAGATGGTGGTCTTCACGTGCCTTTAGATATGAACATAAAAGGGTCACTTTAAGTCAGAGCAGAAGTCGGACATTTTGGGGACTAAGCTACAGTTTTTGGTAAATATGATGCCACAGTCAGTGGTGTCCATCTTGTCATGTTACACCTCTTCTAACATACAGATGGAACGCAAACAAGTGTCCAGATGTACTCAGAGCATGGATTTATTATAATACCTTGATGTCAAGACGGCTCGCCTGGTACGTAGAGACAAGTATAACTGCAGACACATTACATTCGTAGCCCACCACGAGTATTAAACAAACCCAACATTGGGACGGTTATCCGAACCCTGCTACAACACAGAGTAGTGGATAAGGCTCAGATGAAAGTCTTACCTTTACCCTTACCCTAACTGTAATCACCTCTCTTTTACATTACTACTTCATAGCTACGTAATCGCTAGCGTAGCATTTTTGGCTTCTGCCTCCTGGGCCAAGGGGCGAAGTAGGTTGATAGTGCATTGATGTGTAAGTATGGTGGGTGAGTCACATAGCTGCTTCAGCTGCAGTTGCACCTACTTATGCGCATATGCCAAAAAAAAAGTTCTTCTACATTTACTTCAACGGTATGCAGCTCACTGAATATGCGCAGTAGTGTTTCTCCCGCTGGCTCCACCCACAAGTTCCCAATCGGCTTGTATATTTTACATTGCGATGACATAACAGATTTTTGAATCCCTTTTCTCCAGAAAAGTTTTACAACTATGAAACTTCCATGGGTCAAAAAGTTCTACAGCTATACAGACGTCTCTCTTATAATGGTGGCCTATGGGGGAAATGCTGTTTGGGACACAGAGGATTTTTGTTGCTGGAAAACTGAGAGTGGCCGCTTGGGAACAATTGGCTGCGAGGCTGAGCGGCTTTCCTGGGGGCCTGACTACGAGCAGCAACATCCAGGGAGCGCAGTGGGCCCCGAGTGAGCCTCAGAAACAGCTTTCTTTTGCTCTGAAAATAAATTGGAGGCAAAATAGAGCCAGAGCAAGCAGTTTTCCAACAAGCGACACCTTGCGAAGCGTTTTCGTGAGCCTTTTCAGGCCCATGACCTGATGTGAGTTAATTTAGGGGTCCTTGACATGAAAAAGATGGAGAACCACCGGGTTAGGACATCTTCACCGGGAAACTATGAAACAATTTGATGGTTGTTCGCTTACTGGTTTGCTTTGCGGCCAGGCAGGAACAGGTCTCGCTCGACTCCCAGCATTTCTCTGACCTTAGGACGTACTCGGCAGAACAAGTGAGCACACCATCAGTAAACCCAGAAACCAAAAGGCAGAGGAAGAGACAGTAGATGACTTCACAGATTTTGTTTTATTGCACCAGATCCCGGTGAAGATGTCCTGACCTGCTTCATGCATCAGTGTCGCTTGTTTGATGAACCACTCACCCTGGCTCTGTTCTGGCGAAGCTTCACACACCTCCAACCTACTACACCAAGCCGTCGGTTAGGTTCGCTCAGGGCCCTGATTGCATTCTGTGTGTTAGGAGGAGGTGTAACACTCATCTGAAAGCGAAAAGCCTTTTTCCCAAGATGTGATTTTTTATTTAAAGATGGCTTGAGGTTCAGGATGTGCTGTTATAGTCCAGTCTCTTCCTCTTCTACTCATTTCATGCACAAAAACGGAGCACAGTGCAATTTCTGTTCTTACACATTCCTGTTGTGTTTTCATTTCTCTCTTCTTTTCTTCTTCTATAAATCAGTGGGAGCATTATATTGATATTTGTACATATATGTACATGTATGGTGCACATCAGCTGGATGTGGGTTTTCCCCTCGTACATATCCAAAAAGATTCCCTGTCCATGCTTGTGTTGCACAGATTTAGATTTTACAGTGTGCTCTGTAGTTTTTATGGCAGGTGAAGCTGCCGTTCAGGTGCAATGTTACCACAGTGTGGACTCATTCCAGAGGATAAAGACTGCTGTGTTTTCTAATGATATCCATCCCATCATAAACTACTCGGATGTAGCATAATTTATTGCCCATAACAGTTACTATGATCTATATCGACATCATTCTCTTCATTATTTAATCGCTCTCTGTTGGTGAAAAGATTCCTCTGTACTCGTCTTCTTTTAACGTTCATGTCCTTCACGTCGTACACAAACTTTATCTGTAAATAACTGTTTAAAAAAAGGGCTGTATAGAAAACTAAAATGTAATAAAAGTGTTGGTGGTTTAGATCAGGGACAGATCCTGTCAAACGTGTTCATTTGTGTGTCTGTCGAACAAAAACAGACATTGGGACTTTTGTTCTTTTTATTTTGGGCTCAGTTAATTTTCACTTCGGTGATTTTAAACACTTTGGTTTTTTTTCCCCCTTTTATTTGTGAAGTCATTAAGAATAAATGGGTCGTCATTAATCGGTGATTTTGAGTGAGTTTCAGCAAACGTTTATACATGTGGGTCATGATAAACTGACGTTTTAAAATGCTCACAGTTAAGTGCTGGTCTTATAAACACTACAGTGCTTCTCTATGTGGGAGAAAGCATCATGTAAACACACTGTCTGTGCTGACACACTTAAAGCTCTGGTGTGAGGGATTTAGTGGCATCTAGTGGCTTAAGTTGTGGACTGCAACCAACTGAAACTTACACCATGTGGCAACCATGTAGAAGAACTACGACGGCTGATGCAATAATGCAAATGGCCCTATTTAGAGTCAGTGTTTGGTTTGTCTGATTATTACACACTTAAGAAAACATACTTATATTTCTGCCAGTATATCTCTCTAAATCCTGAACACTGGACCTTTAACTCACCATCACTTTTTGCAGCAGTGCTCAAAGCACATAATAAAGACTAAACATATTCATATCATATCATTGTGTCTGTCAGTTAATCACTGAATATGGAAGTTAAAATGGTACAAATAAGATCTAATGAATCATCTAAACTCAGCATGGAGCTAAAAGAATAATGTTTAATAACTATTTTAAGTGATGGCTTTAAACCGTTGAACCTACTTTTCTTACAAAACAACAAAAAACAAACTACTGTGATTTTATTGTTTAGTTACTACAATTTTAGAGTCTGAGTACTCAGAATCATTCCTATGTTTATTTCCTGTCTCTGTGGCTGTTGTGTATAAACTGTGTAAGTCTGCCCCCAAGTGTTACAACTACACCACAGCTGCTGAAATCACAGCTGTAACTGACTGCGTCCAGGTTCTGCTTTTAAAATTGTTTTAAGGGGAGAAATTACAGGTGATTGACTTACACATGTCACCATGAAACTTCCCCAGCTCATTACTTACAGTCAGGTTATTATGTTTTATAAGACAAGTTTTCTCAGATTCTATGCTTAAATATGCAAATGAGGCACAATCTATTTAAATGCACACTGATTTATTTCCTGAACAGCGATCTGAGCATTGCTAAAGCCAGGTTCAAAATTCTTGTTTCACTTTACAATCATATTAGACTCAAAGGGTTTCAGAGGGAAATTTGGAGATTTTTCTTTTTCATTCTACAAATAAAACTAATTTTTAACTGTGTTTTGGGAATAAAATGTTGTATAAATCAGGCTATGAATGATATATGAACAAACCTATCTGTAAAAACCTTCAGACTACAGAAAGGAATAAAACTGGACAGTTTGTTAAGTGCTGCTGAAGTTGAGATTTCTGGCTCAGAAAAATAAGACACTAGCAAATGCAGATGAGCATTGTTACATTAAATATGCACTTTTTGGATACATTTCCAGAACAGAAATCTGTACAAAAATGAACACCTAAATTTGTATTTTGGATGTTTTCTTTCCACTAGTCTGAAAGAAGAGAAGCAAAATAATCATTAATCTCAAAATTGGTAAGTGCATGAGATTAAGTTAGAGATCTAAGACTTTTTCATGCACTCAATAGATGTATTTCTGCTACGTTTTGGTGGTATATTTGTTGAAATCAATGTCAGTGAGCACTTCATCTTTTCCAAGATCCATCCACCTAACAGGTGTGACATATCAACATGCTGATTACATAGCGTCATTACCACACAGGTGTGTCTTGGGATGGTCACAATAAAAGGACACTCTTACATGTGCAGTCTGATCACAGGACACAGATGTCTCAAGGTTGAGGGAGGGAGCGTTGACTGCAGGAGTTGTTGCCTGTGACCTTATTGTTCATTTCACTACCAATTCCGATCCCTTTAGTTTGGCAGTACATCTAACTGGCCTCACACCAGCTCAGGACTTTCACATCCAGTGTCTTCACCTGCGAGACAGGTAATGCAACAAATGGTTTGCACAGCCAAGAGTTTCTCCACAAACCATCAGAAACTGTCTCGGGGAAGTCACCTGCATGCTCACTGTCCTCACCAGGGTCTTAACCTGACCGCATTTCGTCACTATAACCAACTTATGCAGTGTGATGGTTGGATGTGCTGCCAAATTCAGGGAGACGTCTTATGGTAGTGAAATGAACATTAAGGGCAACAGCTCTCTTGGACATTCCTGTGATCAGCACGCCACTAGCACGCTCCCTCAGAATTTGGGACATCTGTGGCATTGTGTCGTGTGATTAAACTGTTCAATCAGCATGTTGATATGTCAAAGCTGTCAGGTGGATGGATCTTGGAAAAGAAGAAGTGCTCACTGACACGGATATTAAATTTGTGACCAAAATTTGAGAGCTATATATCTATTGAGTGCTTGAAATTTTTTTTTTTAGATCCTTATTTTAATACCTGTGAAAATGTGGGCAAAAACAAAACAAAGTGTTGCGTTTAGATGTTTGTTCAGTGTGTGTTTTCAACGGTGTCTCCTTAAAGTAGGAAAATGTAACTAAAAGTGACAGCCCATCATTGTCAATGTTAGTGTGATTAACTGCTTGTTGGCTTGAGTCGCTGCAGCAGCTTCTGTGTCCTAAAACTCCGCATTTACTTTCATCACCGCTTCGTCTGGTCGCTAAATATCTAATTCCCGTGCATACTTGAACGCATCATAACTTACTTTCTTAATTTCTTTAAACATATAAATTAATAATTTTTTTAAATCTACATATACATAATTCATGCTACAACGGCAAAGCTATATACGTGTTTTTAATTAAATTACTGTAAAAATGGACGATATTTGTGCGATTATTTACATCAACGCGCGCTCACGTGCGCCCGATGCGCGTTCACTTGTCGCCCATCAAGCTGTCACAACCTGAGGGAAGAAGTTCATCAACACTTGTCGGTGTAAACTCCACCTTTACACGGATAATTAACCCTGACAACTAAAAGGTAACGATAGTTTCTGTCCTTTAAACTAACTCTTATAAGGTTATATGGTTGTACTTTCATTTTATTTCACTTTAAACTGTATTAAGGAAGTGAATTCAGTCAGACGTAGTTGAGCTGATGTGCAGTAAACCGCTGGGACAGACATTAGCAAGACATGGATGCCAAAACAATACATTTACATTGAGGGGGGCTAACTTTGTATTTTATGGACCTGTGTACAATATACTACATTTACTTGCCTATAACTTCCATAAAATATAATATACATTAAAGCAAAAGTGACAATTAGCAACTTAGTATTAATTAAAGAGTATAAAGAATATTTTTTATGCCACACTGAAGACATAATGTTATTTGTAGTATGTAGAGGATTTTAAGCTCTACATGAAGTATTATCTTAAATAATAGCTTGTAATGGTGCTACTTATTGAAGTATTTTAGTGTCTTTACTGCATGAAGTGTGTGTCATTATGGGGAAATGAAGCTCGGTGTTGAAATAACTTCCTTTTTGAGACTTCAGCAAATGGTTGGCAGAGCTTGTAGTTTAAATTTATCCTCATAGTAAAAACACAGCAAACAGACTGTAAGTGCATTGAGATATAACAGTTTTTATGACGTTGTGAACACATGATGGTTAATCAGAGCTCTGTGCCTCACTGTGTGTTTTACTTCCCCAGATGTGGAAGTCAGTCGTGGGCCACAATGTGAGCGTGAAGGTGGCTGCAGAGGGCGACGACTGGGAGACAGACCCTGATTTTGAGGTGCTGTAAACGTCCTGGAGATGTGTATCGTCATATTTGTGGTGTGTGTGTGTGTGTGTGTGTGTGCGTCAGTCAAACTTTTTTTGAACTTTGTGTTTCAGAATGATGTATCAGAGCAGGAGCAGAGGTGGGGAGCCAAGACCATCGAGGGTTCAGGACGTAAAGAGCACATCAGGTAGCAGATGCACGACTTTTGTGTCTGTCTGGAAACGAACAAATCTGTAGATGACGCAGAGAAACGCAGGTCAGAGTGGGTGCTGTGTAGCAACAGGAAGAGGAAGTGTGAGCAGAGCTGTCAGACAGCAAGTGTCTCCTAATATGGGTAATACACACAGATGACACTTTGACAGTGAGATTTAAACCACTGTGCATTGTCACTGCAGACAGTGAGACTATGAATACAGGCAGTGGTGCTGAATTTAAGAATAGGGCTAGAAACTGCTGACAGGTTTAGATACCACTTCCTGAGAAGTCACGTTTTATAAAGAGCTTATAAGGTGCTAGCTTGCAAGGTTGTGAAGAGTCACCTCAGCGAGTGTTCACCCTCCTCCAGCAGGAAACTTGATTTATCCTTTTTAGAGTTATGTAGTTGTTCCGGTAGCTACTTTGGGCCACGTTTCCTGCAGAGTGACTGCACCAAAATCTATTTGTTAATTACTTTTGTAACATTTAAATTTATGCCATATTCACTAACAAGGACCACACCATAAAGTTAAGATTTTGAATGGTTTATTGCATATGATAGATTATGGGAGGAAAGCGTGAAGGGGTTAGGATAGACGGATTAGAGAATGAAAGGATAAGTATGGAGAAATGAAGGGATGAGGATTGAAGAGTTGAGGGATGAAGGGATGAGGGACAAATGAATGAGGGTTGAATGAATAAGGGACGAGGGTTGAGGGACGAAGGTTGATGGACGAATGGATGAGGGTTGAATCGATAAGGGATGAGGGTCAGAGGGTTGAGGGATAAAGGTTGATGGAAGAATTGATAAGGGTTGAGTGGATAAGGGACAAGGGTCGGAGGGATGAAGGTTGATGGACGAATGGATGAGGGTTGAATGGATAAGGGGCAAGGGTCGGAGGATTGAGTGATGAAGGTTGATGGACGGATGGATGAAGGTTGAATGGATAAGGGACGAGGGTTGAGGGATGAAGGTTGATGGACGAATGGATGAGGGATGAATGGATAAGGGACGAGGGTCGGAGGGTTGAGGGATGAAGGTTGATAGACGAATGGATGAGGGATGAATGGATAAGGGACGAGGGTTGGAGGGTTGAGGGATGAAGGTTGATGGACGAATGGATGAGGGATGAATGGATGAGGGATGAATGGATAAGGGACGAGGGTCGGAGGGTTGAGGGATGAAGGTTGATAGACGAATGGATGAGGGATGAATGGATAAGGGACGAGGGTCGGAGGGTTGAGTGATGAAGGTTTATGGACGAATTGATAAGGGTTGAATGGATAAGGGACAAAGGTCGGAGGGTTGAAGGATGAAGGTTGATTGACGAATGGATGAGGGTTGAATGGATAAGGGACGAGGGTCGGAGGGTTGAGGGATGAAGGTGGGGGGACGAATGGATGAAAGGTTAGGGATGACAGGATGAGGATCAAGGGATGAAGGCTGGGTTTCTGGGTAGCCGGTGAGTGTTATGACGGATGTGTTGGTGGAAGACAGGAACACAGGGGGATCATGGGAGTGAGGCTGAGTCAGGGAGTTGTCTCTTCATGAGCTCGGCTTCGGATAGAATCCCCACTGGTTCTTGTGCGCAGAAAGGAGAAGAGAAAGAAATGTTAGAAGCGAGAAGAGATTGGGCGGGTGGGATGTGAGAAATGCGTCGAAAAGAGGGAAATGCATCAGGTGTGCTTAAATACTTTTGGGCGGAAATGGGAAGTGTTTGAGGCGTGGTGTTTGTTGCCGAACCTCGTTATAAAACTACATTTATAAAGTATTAAATCTGCAAGCATCTAGTAATAGATTTCCAATACTTACAACTGTATAACTACCAAACAGTAAGGGTGGGGGAAAAATATTTACACACAGTGCCAAGTATCAGTTTTTTTAATCATATAAATTATTAATATTACAAATACAAATTAAACTTATGGTAGCCTACGAGAAGAATTAAATCCATTACTTTTTCAGTCCACTAGACACATTTTGCTGGTGCAAAAAATGTCTAAAGTTAGATGAACAAACTAAAAACTTTTTATTAGGAAAAGTCAAATGTTGACAAAGTTTCCTTTTGAGGATATAATTTACATTTTTAAAAAAAGGTAATAAATCACATTATATTGTGTAAGAGCAACTTCAGCACATACTAATATTTGGTAAGAATTTCTGTGTTGATAGAATAGAATAGAATAGTCTTTATTGTCATTGTACAAGTACAACAAAATTGAAAGTGCAGTCTCTTAAAGTGCATACTTATAAATAAGAACATTATATGAACATATCATATAGGTTCTGATGGTATTTAAGTTAACACAATAGTTTCTGTATATTCTGAATAGCGTATGGTAGTGGACTGTACTGAGGTTAAGTTTATATTTACTTTATGTGTTAGAATACAGGCACAAGTTATTTACGTCAGGTTTGGTGCCATGAGGCAGTTTAGTGCACATGACAAAAGGAGAGTGTTGACAACGTCGCGCGTAAACGACAACTTGCAGTGTGTTGTGTGTTGATTTGGATTATATTATGCAGTGCTGAAGTATAATAACAGGTAATCTGTGAGAATATATAGAAATAGGACATCAAGTCAGTGGTGAAGTCAATAAACCTTGTTAAACTTTTTCTGTGCCACACGAGTACTGTGATCTCCAGAAAGGGAACAGAAACTCGAGTCAAAACCGACACACCTTACAAACTAGGTGGCCCAGGAACTGTAGTATGTTGAAACTGCCACTACATATTGCTATATATATTATCACAATACTTAGCATATCACAGCAGTAATACTGAGCCATGACTTAAGTTTTGTGATTCTATCGTGTCGTGGATTCTCTGGTGATTCCCACCCCTAGCAAACAGAAAGGAATTTCTCACAACGCTCCTATTAGTGGCGTACAACTAATCTAAAGCATCAGTAACACCCTGTTGTTTTCATCTGCCTTCTGATGTTGCATTTATTGCTTTTATTTTAGTTTTATGTCTTAATATGCATTTTGTTGAATCAGAATTGCCTGCAAATTTGTTCACACTGTCTTTAATTTAGGCCAGGGGTTGTGTAACATATGGCGCGGGGGCCAGAACTTGCCCGCTAAAGAGTCCAATCCGTATGTGGCCTGTGAACTAAAATGAATGCGACACCCCTGATTTATGCTTTTAACGTATTATGTTATGACTTACTGATAAATAATCAATTGACAAATATTACTGTCATCATGTGTACTGGAGTCAGTGGTGTGTGGTAGTTATGACGGGCCCTAATGCACGCTATCGTGCATATATCGTCTTAATTTAACATTTTTAATATTTTATTTATAGTTATAGAAGAAGCAGGAAAAAATAAACATGTCAGAGATGGGTTTGACTTTTTCAAGAGCATATGAAGCAGATGGCACTGTTTTTAATTTAATGAGAGTTCCTCTTTGAACACAGGCATATTTTTAAGGTGGCAGTCACTCATAAGGGCCCACTCTCCACCCAATGCATTATTGGAGGGCCCACTCTCTCAGTGCCACCACACTGCCTGCACTGTCTGTATTTACACCCTTGACTGGAGTGCATCTGAGTGGGAGTGTGTTTGAACCCTGTGTGATGTGTCAGTGTTGCAGAGCTCAGAAGCAAAGTGGTTGGGGAGCACGAGCAGGTGAAGCAGAAGGAACAGACTCCCAAAGCCTCGTACGGATATGGAGGGAAGTTTGGAGTCGAAAAAGACCGAATGGACAAGGTTGACACATTTTTAATACTCTAAATACGGCGATAAGCTCCTTTTATCTACTGCCATCTATTTTCTGCTTCACTCTGCGTCCACTGTTCATATGTGCTGTATGATGTATCTCTGCTCTTCAGGCGGCTCTGGGGCACGACTATGTGGCACAGGTCGAGCAGCACTCCTCTCAGAAAGATGCAGCGAAAGGTTTCGGTGGGAAATTTGGTGTTCAGAAAGACCGAGTGGACAAGGTGAGAGGACAAGACGAGTCCCCCTTATCTCAAAGATTTGTCTTTATTATTCCTTTATTTTCATGTTTGACCTTCACTGGCGTATGTGAAGTTTTACACTAAATTGTTTACAGTCATCTGTAGAAGGAGGAAAGTTTCCTGTGCTCACTTTAAATGTGAGTTTAACACGTGTAACTATGGTCCAGATATTGTGACATCACATCCAGTTTGGGAAGGTTCCTCGAGCGTACTTTAAAGCAATACATGAACCTTAAATGCAGCCTCTGTGTTGTCTGTGCAGTCCGCCCTGGGCTTTGAATACAAAGGAGAGGTGCAGCAACACACATCTCAGAAAGGTAAGTCACCTGTCATCCACCTTCTCACTTAAATATTTCCCTTTTGGAAGTTGCCACCTAACAGAATTTTACTTAAAATCCAAATGTTTTTAGATTACTCAAAGGGATTTGGAGGGAAATACGGAGTAGAGAAGGAGAAAGTGGATAAGGCCGCTTTGGGGTACGACTATAAAGGACAAACAGAGAAGCATCAGTCACAAAAAGGTGAGTTTAAGTGTAGCAATCGTCAGTTTTCACATTCCTTGTTTAGCGTTTGCTTTATTTTGCATCTTATTTTTCCCCAGACTACTCTAAGGGATTTGGAGGGAAGTACGGTGTGGAGAAGGAGAAGGTGGACAAAGCTGCTTTGGGGTACGACTACAAAGGAGAGACAGAGAAGCACCAGTCGCAGAAAGGTACGTCAAAGTCAAAGCATTTGTCAGTTTTAACACCTTTTTGCTCGACGTGATTTCTTTATTCTGTTATTCACTTCGCATTCAGATTATTCGAAGGGATTTGGAGGGAAGTTTGGTGTCGAGAAGGAGAAGGTGGACAAAGCTGCGTTGGGTTACGATTATAAGGGCGAGACGGAGAAACATCAGTCACAGAAAGGTGAGGAAACACATGTATATTTAAACACATGATTATTACTGACACTGTAGCACACCAGACTCACTTAATTGTTGTCTGTTTAGATTATTCAACAGGTTTCGGAGGTCGTTATGGAGTTCAGGAAGATCGCATGGATAAGGTCAGTGTTACACCTGAGAAGTAAAGCAACTAATTGCCCTGTGGATTGGCATTATTGGCATTCGTATTGATTATATGTGTCTCAGTCTTTATTTTACTTGATTATTAAGCCTATTTGAGCCTCTTTTAGTAATCAGTATTGTTGTGCTTTGAATTCAAGATATCATTTTTAAGTGATGCGGGGTTGTACAAACTTTGTTGTGTGAATAATATGTTGAACATGACCAACTTAGGGCCAGCTGGGGTGCTACAGTTGGCTGTATAATCATGGTTCACACACATATGAATCATTTGGCTATCTGATCATTACTGTGCTAGTCAGTATCAACAGATGAACAGATTGAACGATTATTGTCTGTGCTTTCAGAGCGCAGCCGGCTTCTCTGACATTGATTCTCCAACCTCAGCGTATGAAAAGACACAACCAATAGAGGCCTGTAAGTTCTTTATTTCACTCAACATAATCAACTCTGCTGCCTGCTGAACAAGTACAGCTGCCAGTGCTGAGGTGTTCACATGTTCAGACATTGATTTGCTCTGTATTCATATTTTATCCCTCTGTGTTATGCAGGTAGTTCAGGTGCAGGAAAGCTGAAGGCCCGCTTTGAGAACATGGCCAAAGCGTCAGATGAAGAGAGCAAGAAGAAAGCAGAAGAAGAAAAAGCAAGGAGACAAGCCAGGGAGAGCAGAGAGCGAGAGGCGGCCAAACGCAGACAAGAGGTAACATGTAACACACTGCGCTGTATACACACTGTGAACATGTAAAGAGGTCAGAATATAAAGTACCGGTCAACATGCATGTTAATGATTTTGTGTTTCCTGCAGGAGGAGAGCAGAAGACAGGAGGAAATCCGTCCACCACCTGTTCCAGATGTGGCTCCAGATGTGGAACCAGATGTGGAACCAGATGTGGAGTACGAAATGCCACCAGAAGAATTCCCCCAGCACATGCCACAGATACAGGAAACACCGGAGCCACAGCCAGAGTCTGAGGTACGATTCAAACAATTACCAGATGCACCAATGACACGGGCGGCACAGTGATGCAGCGGTTAGCATTGTCCCCTCACAGCTGGTTTGAACCCGGGGTGGGGAGCCCCCTCCGTTTAGAGTTTGCATGTTCTCCCTGTGTCAGTGTTGGTTTTCACCGAGTACTCCAGCTTCCTCCCACAGTCCAAAGACATGATGTGAATGTGAGTGTGAATGGTTGTCTGTCTCTATGTGTCAGCCTTGTGATAGTCTGACCTGTCCAGGGTGAACCCTGCCTCTCGCCCAGTGTCAGCTGGGATAGGCTCCAGCCCCCACGCGACACCCAACAGGATAAGCAGTAACGGAAAATGAATGAGTGAACCAATAGCAGAATAATTCATGCATCAAATTTAAACAATTAGGCGAGCAATACTCTGTATGCTATTGACAGTAGATCCCATGCCAATCAAATAGTAAATGAAAAACATAGAAACAGTAATACCAACTAAATAAACTGAGGAGGGTAAAAATAAAAGTAGAAAAAGGCAACAAAAAGTCAAGATAATCCCCCTTTATCACTCTGTAACTTCCCTGTGTATCTTTTATTCTTTCATATTTCTGTTTCACAAAGTGAGTTTGTCTTTTACGCTTTTGAATCCTCTATAAATACAAGGTGTTTATTAAGTCATCAGCCATGTTTTAATAGTTGGGACAGCTTTCCTGCAGTGTGTGAGACTTTCTTTTTGCTTTAATGGCAATTAGAAAAAAAACAAGACCATGAGATCAGGCCACAAAAATATAGTGTTTATTGTTTAAGAGGGCTCAGTTATTTCCTAAAACAGCTTTACATTACTGAAACAGGAGAACTGAGGAAGGGGAAACCTGCTGTGTAATTTAGCTTTTAATTGATTTAATTGAATTTTAAGAGGGAGACAGAGGGGTCGGAGGTTGGGAGAGAGACATTTTTTTAAATGATATTTATTTATGTATGTATGTATTTCTTTAGTAATTTATTTATTTTCTTAATTTTTATTTATTTTTCTGTCTCCCTCTTTCCTTATTTAAGTTTGCTTAGTCTTTTTGCACCCATGACTCTTCCCCTCTTGCCTGTTCCTCTTGTTCAAACTCATTCTCCCTTTTTACTACCTCATCGACTTCATCAACATACACACACACACACACACACACACACACACACCAGCAAACACAAAATGCCACTCAACATCGTCAACATTATACCAATATGCCTGTTTGTCTTTTGTGTTAATTGTTATTTTACACCTGTCTCGTGTCCCACATAGTGTTGTCCCTGTCATGTCTATCACTTGTTTTGTACCCACATCACCTAATTAAAATTTTCAGCTGCAGATTAACACACATTGTTATATTTTATTTAAAAATATCTAAAATACTGTAAGGAGACATCACTGTATACTAACGTACAGTATGTCATAATAATATTTTTAATTTCTGTCTGTGTTTCATAACTTGAGCACAGACATGACTCAATATCTAGCTACTATCTTTGTTTGCATTAGGAAATGAGGTGCTGATTAGAAGAGTGTTAAGAAAACAGACACAGTGACCTAAATGTGATGGTAATACATGAGAGATCTTATAAGGAAGTCTTCTTAGGTCAGGGGTGTCCAGACTTTCCTGAATGAAGGCCAGATTAGAGACGGTAAAAAAATACCTCGCTCTCAGCTGAAACACAAATACAAATGAGGCAAACGTTTCATCTTTTACTAAAAAAGAATTCAACTTTCCACTACTTCTGAAACCAGCGTCCCTCAATGTCAACTTTGTGCTTCTTTGCTGCGGCCATGTCCGCTTCCTGGCAGGAAATGTCTGCTGCTAGGTAACCGACCGTTTGCTTCTTTACCATCATTAGTTCCACTTGTGTAATTCCTACTTGGTGCATGTCTACAAACTGTACAATAGTCCTGCCATCATGAGGTGAATCTTGCCTGATTAATGTTATTCGTTATTTAACACAGTTTTTACTTTTAAGCACCTTCAACAAAAAACCCCACAAACAATCCAGATTTACATTGGTATCTGTACATATATTTATCTTTAATTGCATTTATATGATCCTTATCAAAGTATTCATTACTCCTGCACAGCTCTTACACTTTAGTTTAATCACCTTACATTACAACACTTGCACTGTCAACCATAAACATATCTACTGTAGGAACAGCTCTCTGTAGTAGTACTGCTGTGTGTTTTTAATCTTATGTTTTTATTCTTACACTTATATTCTCTATCCCTATGTGTGTCTGTGCTTTTGTATGCGTTCTTAAATAAGCTCCTGGGTGCCTTCATTTCCCTCGGGATCAATAAAGTATCAACCGATCTACCTGTCTACCTTGTAACACCTTTGATCCAACTCATTAGGATTATGCTGATTTCAGCTGAAGGTTGGATTCAGGGTGGATTTCAGGAACAAATTGTAATAAATCTATTAAATGGGTCAAAAATATGTTCATTTATTTATATTTTGCACTTAATTTATTTGATAAAGTAGATAAAGATTAGCGACCTAATTAAACTTTCAGTAAAGTAAAAAAAAAAAAAGGAATTTTGTCCGTAAAATAATCGCCTAATAGCTGCCAATATCAAACAAAAATTCTATATCAATCACCTTATAATACTTAGAGTCAAAAATAGTTTCCTCTGTTTTCTGTCTCAAATAAAAACACTTAAAGTGACATCAAGCTGCTGGTCTCCCCGTTACTCTTTACAGAGCTTGTAGTCTACATTGCAATATGAAGTCCCATTGAGAGCACTGGTTATTCAGATTCGGTGATCCGATCCAAAGTTGCTTTGAAAAGTCGGCACAGAAGTAAAACCAATTAGCCAATGTTGGACCCAAACAAATTTAATCTGGATCAGAGTGATCAAAATTTTGAAATCCCATGTTTTGCTGTCCAGGATCATCTAATCCACTTTACTTTTGTGTTGGTTTTTCAAATAACATTGGAGATTGGATCAAACTGATTCAGATACAAACTTTCCAAGACTACCAAACCTGGATAACCATGTGACTACATGTCACAACATCATAGGCAGTCTGCCAACAAACACAATTACCATAATCCAGTTCCTTCGTATCCAGATTAAACTTTCTGAACACCTGGGTTCTGGATTTGAGATCATGAAATCAAAGGTATTCTGTCATGTTTCCAGGACGAACCAGAATACGACCAACCCCCGGCCTTGCCTCCACGTTCAGATGATTTCCTTGAGCTCGATGCTCCTCCCCCTCTACCCAACAGGTCAGAAGATGTGGAGGAGGACGAAGGAGAGTACGAGGAACTTGTTGAGCCGCCTCCCCCTGTGCCACCAGGTCTGTGTCTGAGTCAGTTGAATGTCAAAACCTTTCACATGTGAAACACTCATTTATTTCAGTGTCTTCTTTTATAGCTGAGGATAACGACTATGAGGACCTGACGTCCGGTCAGACGGCAGTAGCAATTTACGACTACGAAGGAGGTATGACACTCTTGGAGTCTAATTTTTTTGTCATGTAACTATCATCTCTCAACACTGTGAGGACAGATCCTCAAAGTGTCTCCTCTCCCACACAGAGGCTGACGACGAGATCTCCTTCAACCCGGACGACATCATCACCAACATAGAGATGATTGACGAGGGCTGGTGGAAGGGACATTGTCACGGACGTGTCGGTCTTTTCCCGGCCGCTTACGTTCAGCTTCAGTGAGCGCTGTGCTCAGGGAGGTTTTGCACAAGCTTCAAACAACTATGTTTCTGAGGTTTTTAGACAGAGGGAATTCACTTTAGCAACGTATTTATAAAATAAATGTGTTCCAATCCCTATAGTACCATACTGTATAGTCTGCCAGAAAGAGATTTAGTAAGTCCCAATAGATAGTACGTCAAACGCAGTGTGCCAAAAATACCAGGATGTTCTACTACATCCAGTCCAGTTTTGCAGAATGTAAGTCAGCATGCTTTTCTGGCTATACTGACCCACAATCCTTTGCACAGCAGCAGATACGTCACATCAACTGAGCCGCAAACACATCACTGATTGACAGCAATGGTGGAATTACATTTGCATTTCTCTGTCATTGTTATTTTCAATCTGTGCAGTTATAACTTTAAACTACATACATTGCAAACTAACAACAGCAGAGCTCTCAGGTTGATCTCCGTCTCTGGCGAACCCAGTAAGTGGCATTTTTTATCTCCAAGGTAACACATAAGAAAGCAAGAGGGTCAAAGTTCAGGGCGTAATGTTTGTGCATACTGCACGGAGCAGTACACTCTCTCTAAGGGCAGCTGCTGTACCTACTAAAAGTAAAAAAGTATGCGATCCGGAGTGCACCCTGAATGATGAAAAAAATCTGTCAACATGGCTTCTGATCAGCTGACTTCTGTAGTTTTACTGTGCAATATCTCGCTTAATGTCTGTGGCAATGAGCTACATATTTTATCTGTAATAAACTGATCGGAGTCAATAAAATATTCTCCAGGCAGCTTCTTTGTGTTGTTTGTACAGCAACAATTATTTTTTCACAGTAACGTCAGGGCTGTTATAATTTATCTGGACATGTATCTCATCATGATCATACTGTGTTGTCGTTTGACGTACTGTAATTCTGCGACCCAAGTGAATAAAGCAAGGAAACGTGTGGTCAACAATGGGGGACAAAGCAACTGATTAAGGCCCTGATCACACAGAAAGCTCTTTAGCAGCCAGAGGCAGCTTTTTGTAATCGTTTTAAATGAGAATTAAGCTGAAATCTTCAACTCAGAGCGTCAAAGTGCCCCACGTCATCTGAGGCGGGCGTTCTGTGGTGGTCACGACAAGTTTACAGTTGGTAAACAATGGAGGAGAAACTGGTGGTAGCGGCTGCTGGATACCCAGAGCTATACGGCCCAACAATAGACAGCAGGTTGTCAAACTATTTGCTGAACCAGAGCTACAGCAAGTACCATCTGCCTCAACATTTTAGGAACTAGACACTGATTACTGTGGAAAAATAAACAGTAGATTGATAACATGGGAAGGCTGGTGTAAGGGACTCAGCCTATATACTACTGGAAACAAAAGTCACAGATCTGTAAATATGATTTTGTTTTTATAGGAGTATGAAAAGATTTAAATTGAAGTAGAGAACACAACAATCACAGACACTTTGCACAAGTCTTACATTCATAAAACTTGTCCTAACATGAAGCTGCTGTTCCATAAGAACAAACATTTTCCTGCAGTGAATTATTTTACAAGAACAGACTCCGTGGCACAACCATGAATCCTGTAATCCACTGAACAGAATGAGATTCAGCAGCAGAAGTTCCACAGTTACCCTGTGTTTCTGCGTCAAACGTCTTTAAGGCAAAGCAAAGTTCTTTTGGTTTCCTCTGGTTCACCAGGCGATCCCCTTCTTCTTCTTGCCCTGGCCGCCTTTCTTACCCGTCCGTTTGCCTTTCAGTTTCTTGGCCTGCCGTTGATTCATCCACGCAGGGTACTGACCGTTTTCATCCAGCAGGGTCTTCTTGTTGCGCTTGCTGTCCATATCCATCTTCCCCTCTGTAAGACAAAGATTGAATAAACAGATAAATATAACCAAGGACAATACTAAACACATGTGCCTGGAAGACAAACACTCAATAATACAATGAGTCAGCCTAAACTGTATGAACATAAAAGCTGTTGTGCTCAATCTCTGACTCACCGTCCCCCTCTACCTCGCCCATATCCACATCCGTCTGGTTCTTGATCTTGTCGGCTGGCACCACAGTGGCGATCTCCTGCATGTCCGTCATGACGGCTTCTCCTTTCTTATCCAGACTCAGAGCTTGTTTCAGACGGGCCAGCTCCTTGGGGGCGTTCTTCTTCCTCTTCTCTGCACGCATCTTCCTCTTCCATTTGCTCCGGAGGCTTTTTGCCATTTTGAGGTTGATCTGAAAACAACAAAAAATATTCTTTGATAAGATTCTTATCTAGCTCACCGGGGCCCCATATTTTTATTGTTAATATTTTTTATTAAAAATAAATCATGTTTCTCTGGGATCTATTAGATCGGGGAAAAAAAAGGATGACGCAGCACTCAACAAGTACGTACACACACACCTATCAGTCTGAACATTTAAACCATTGACAGGTGAAGTGAATAACATTGATCATCTCTTCATGATGCAACGTTCTGCCAGGAAACCTTCGGTCCTGGCATTCGCTGATGCCACCTGACACGCTCCACCCGTCCAAACACCATTACAGAGCAAGTACATCCCCTCGTGGCAGTGCCCTCTCCCCCAGCAGCACAATGCAGATTGCAAAACCACTCAGGAATGGCCCGTGGAAACAAAGAGCTCAAGGCATCGACACAGGAGAAGTCATGGGACATGCTGGCCCCCTGATCCACCACTGAACTGTCAGGGCGAGGTGGGATACCAGCATGTACGAAGGATGCTTCATCTGATTGGGATCTGAGGAATTCGTAGCCTAAGTGGACTCCTTGAGCTTCTGTAACAAAGTGATCAATATTGTTCACTTCACCAACCAGATGTTTTGGCTGTTTGGTGGATATTTCAGCTTCAGCAAAGTTTAAACTCCATTCCATATCTCTCACTATGTTTTTGATGATAAACCCTAGACTGACACTGATATAGGACCAGAAATAGGCGTCATTTCATCTATTTTTTTAAGGATAACTCACACTATTCAGCATATCTGTGAATATAAATGTACTTTTAACAGAAAGGTCTAAAACAACCTAGTATCAAGTGAAAAAAAACAATCAAAATAGGACATTTATTATAATCTGTAGTCCTAAATAGTATTACAGAAGTTAAAGTAACACAGCCCTTTGAAGTCTCACACCATTTAATCCACTGTCAGTGCTTGACGGGGTTAATTTAAACACAAAACACGTCTTCAAAAATGTGCAACTGTCTTTTAATAACCTTATAAAGGGGCCCAGCTCATCATTTACAAGACGTATGATCATAGTAATAACGCATGTATAATGTAGATAAACATGAATGTAACGTTAGCGTTTTAAATTGTCACTTCTCTGTTGTATTAGCAACTAGCTTTACAGCTAAGCAAACTGTCTGCTAGCTTGTTAGCTTCCCAAAGCTAAAGCAGCCCAAACAGGTCATTTCGAAGCTAAGCTAATTCTGTGTGCTAACGTAATGCAGCGTATTAGCATTATAATACATATTAAACAGTGAGCGGTGACTTACTGAAAACTAGTTTAGCTGTTTAATTTCCTCCGTGGACACACAGGGACACACTCCGCTCCGTGCACGTGTTTACAAGTGGGAGAGAAAAAACTGATGACGCACTTTTAAAGAGACAGCGATATGATTGGCTGCTGCGGTCAAGCCGAAGAACGTAAGATCTGATTGGCTGGTGATGTCAAACCAGGAAGTTTGTCAGCTCGTGGAGTGTAAACAAGATGATAATGTACAAGTCAAACCTCCAGACTGGTGTATTTGGCGTTTAGGTGTAAAGGAGCTATAAGTAACTTTTATCTTTAAGAGTTGTTAGTGTTATTATATTGTGTTAAATTTGACTGACGTCATGAGCCGCTGCTCCACCAGCCTTGCTCCTGCTCGCAGCTTCGTCTCAGCCTGCAGCCCGCAGCTCTCCTCTTCTTTAGCGCACATGTCCAGCATGTTGGACACCGCTGCAGAGCAAATGATGGTCCACAAAGACTTCCAGGCAGCTTTGGATACGTGCGAAAGAGGCCTGGAGAGCCTCGCCGACATGGAGCAGGAGGACAACAGGTGAGAGTCTGAATGCACCTCGTATGTGTGAGTTAAATGCTCCCTGCAGCCTGGATGATAATGTCACTATGTCTCTGGTGTTTTTCTCAGACGTGGAGAGTTTAAAGCTGGCTTCTGCATCGTAGGGATTCAAGCACTGGCTGAGCTTAATCAGTGGCAGGGTGTCCTGTCATGGGTCCTGAGCAGTACGAGCACCAGGAGAAGATACCAGCTAAAATAATGCAGATGTGGTGAGCAGGGCTTGAATATAATGGGCTTTATGCACAGCTCCACTATTTCCTGAACTTAAAGCAGCTCCTTCATTTCCTGTTTTACATTAATGGACAAACTGATTAATCCAGGTGTGTCTGACCATTGTTGTGACTAGTACTGAGGTCAGACACACCTGGATTAATCAGTTTGTCCAATAATGTAAGACAGGAAATAAAGGAGCTGCTTTAAGTTCAGGAAGTAGTGGAGCTGTGCATAAAGCCTATTAGTTAACAGAAAATGAACTGGCAACAATTTAGATAGCTCCTTTTTTAACTAAACTCTCTGGTTGCAGCTTCTTAACTGTGAGGGTTTCTCTGTGTACATAATTTTTAAACGAATATTTTTAGATTTTGAAAAAGTCCAAAGACACAACAAGCATTTCTTTTAGACATCACCCTGGGGTCTGAAAACTGTGGTGAGCATTTTCTGATGTTGCATATACTTTTTAACAGTCGATCGAAGAAAAAAAAAAATCATGAAAATGATCGTTTGCATTTTCCTTTTCTCACTACACTATAGAGAATGTGAAGGGGTGTAGCTCTGTGTTGAACAGGGGCGCCATCTTGTGAGGATCAGGCTCCGTTATCTCTTTTTATCAAAGTATAGCATTCAGTTTTAAAACAGGATAGTTGACAGTGTGCAGGTTTGTGAGTTGAGGAAGTGCAGCAGAGCTTGGGCTGCCAATTCATATGGATCTGTGTTGTTTATTGTGATTAGTTTGTCCATAAATGTTGCTTGACCACCATAGCAGGCACATTTTACACAGCATGGCATGTATGACATCAACTACACACTCTATATGAGCAAAAGTCAGTGGAGTGCAGGGGTGTCCACTGACACTTGGCCATACAGTGTGGTTTCAACCCGTTCTCATTCCCAGGTCATTACCGATGCTTCACGCTTTAATGTCTCTATGTGATGCACAGCTGAAACACATAAGGCCCGTTTGAGATGATCCCTCGCCTGTAAAGTGAGGCGGCAGCAGTTGGTGGCAGTGACAAAATGTTGTTGTCAAGTCGGACTGTTTCCAGCAGCCTTGTCTGCATGGGAAGTCACAGAAACACTCACATCCTGTTACATCTGATTCTGATATATTAAAATGTCAGCAGACCCGTATATCAGTTGGTTCGCAGTCTCTAGTTGTGTTAATTATGGCAGTGTAGGCTTATAAAATGCTTTACAGGCCATCTGTAATTTCTGTTCATGGTTAGACCAGCATCATATCAGTTTGCTGCTGTACATAAATGAGCTGAGAGGACCTGTCACTGCCTGCGCGGGCCTGGCTCATCTTGAATGAATGGTAAATGTGTGAAACGGTCTCGTTTTGGTTTAGGAAAACTACTTGGTTAGGGTTAGAAAATAGCTCATGTGCATTTGTCACGTCATGAGTGATGTCAGTGCAAGACGGCAATTTTGTAACCAATGTTGACCTTTGTTTTCTGCGGCCTCCTGGGTGAAAGTCTTGTTTTGTTTGATCCATATACCTGCGCGGACTTTCTCGCTCTCTATATTACGTGAGTTGCTCTCAGCATTAGGTATTGAAAGGTGAAGGTCAGGTAATTTCACAAAAATGAACAAGCTACACTGTATGGCCAAAAGATTCAAAGCAACAAGATTCCCAAACCCAAATATTTTTAATACAAGAAGAGCAGCAAATCCTCATATTTGAGAAGCTAAATTCAGAGAATATTTAAACTTGGCAAATTGAAATGATGATTATATTTCTATCAATTGACTGATCAATTTATCGACTGATCTTTTTAGCTCTAAAATACATGCTGAATATGTTTTCTCTCTCATTGTGGCAGCATACTTCTTTACTCCAAGGTGGGAGAACCTGCCGCGATGCAGGCGGCAGCCAGAGTTTGGTTACACTGCCCGTCCAATAGCAGAGTAACAGGCTTCAGTACGGTGGCGGAGCTGTACTTGCTGCACGTCCTCGTGCCTCTTGGACGCAGAGATGAAGCTCTGGAGCTGATCGTCGGTGAGGTTGGATGCAGTGCGTTCACAGAAGACCAAAGGCAGACGGCACTGGATATTGTGGAGGAAAAAGAGCAACAGAATCAGGATCTGCCTCTAAATCCTATCATCAGTCCAGACTCTGGCATCACTGCACACCCTGTCTCAACTCAAGGTCTGATATGCTTTACATTAAGTCATACAAGTACGAATATTGAGTGCAGACAGAGTCATGATCGTCTCTGTGTTTTACAGGATCATTGATTCATAAACTTACAGCCATGGTCAGGTTTTTGTACAGAAAAGTGATGGTGACCAGCTCCGGCTCATTTCCCCTGCGGAGAGTCTTCCTGGCTGCCGTCCTTCTCTACATGCTTTTTATTCAAATGGATCCAGGTTAGAATAAAATTCTCTGTCGCTCATTTTCATCACAAGCCTTTGTTGAAGTATAAAACATTCGACTGGAAATAAATGGTTTCCTTTCTTCCTGTTCTTCCTGTTCTCCCCCTGCAGCTCTTCCGTCTTCATTCATGTGGATTTCCAAACTTCTTGAACTGCTCAGACAGATGTGGAGAGCCATGTTTGCACCGTACTATCAGAGTCTTGCTCAGAGCAAAGGACTGTAATATAGTCTTACTGGTGACTTTTTGTTACTTCGAATAGTAGAGACATTCCCAGCAGTGTTTGCTGATATCTGAGTGAGAAACCACAGACTTGAAGCTGTCAAGATGCTCTGCAGACTGCTAGAGACTGACATCCTTCAGGCTGCAGGTCCAGATCGAAAACTTTCTGAACTGACTGCTGTTGACTGACATTGAATCATCAGCTTCTCATTCAGCTATGTGACACTAAAATACATTTAAAGCAGGTCATTGTGTGAGATATGCGCACAAATGTGGACATCTATATGTGTATAGGCTCAATTTGTGCCTGTATGTGTAATTCAGCCATAAATTTTGAGATCCTGCAAAAATATCACAGCAAAATTGAAATGATATCAGTCACTTTAGTGACAATCTAACCATAATAATAATGGAGTAGCATCACATATATTTTGTATTACATTTTAACAGTATTTGTACAGTTGAGATGACAAAATTAAAGTTGTAAAAATTTATTTAAACAATTTGTGTAACTGAAATTTTGCATTTCTTTTGGTTGAAGTGTTCTCTGGGCTTACAAATCTGAATACATTTTCAAAACTGGTCAAACTGTTTGGCTGAAAAATAAGTTTTCTTATCATATTGTATTTTGTCTTTGGGCACAATGTTGTTTTTTCGATATATTTCATTAAATTTTAGGAAAAAACAGCAGTCCCATGTGCTCAAAGAAGAAATATATTACACCTATGATAAGAAAATGGCTGTACCTCGGAAACCTTAAGAAGCACAATCAATTATTTGGTATCTATGAACTCGTATCAAGTTGATTTTCGAATGTATGCACATATATGCAGTAAAAAGTGTATTTCATATGGACAACAGCAAGGGAAAAATCCCTCTCAATATTTGGAAAACATTCTTTTGTCCTACCAGTAAATACATCTAGACTGCTAGGACACGAGTCATCGATGCAACACTGCCTCCAGTTAAGGAGGTTCTGGCATATGCAACCTCAAAAGCAACAGCTGCAGCCTGCCATAAAACGGAAAGAAGATGTAGCAACAATGCCTGATTGAAACAGGAAGTAACATGACATTTCCACCATAAATTGATGCAGAAATGGCACAAATTGGTGCATAAAAATTGTCGATGCTCAAAAAAATTTGAGGGTGAAACTTCTGGACAACCTTGCAATTTGGTCCAGTGAAACTGAAACTTCTCCCGTGTGCCAAACATGTTGGAGAACTACGGTGGAGGATGCGAAAACATGAATGGCCCTATACATCCTAAATCACATACTCTGCACTACAAACCAAGCATGTGTGCTACTGTTCAACATACTTATGTGTAAACAAACAGCAGTATGATCTTTTCAGACGCAATAAGTTGTAACTGCCACGTCACTTCTTGAGATCTTCCTTGCTCCTAGGAGACGCGTCATCATGGAAACCTGCATCAACTTAAGCTCTAAAGGTAATTCATTAATAATTTAAAAACTATGTTATTCTTAGCAAAATGAAACCTTACTCTTCTTACATACTTACACCTTAACTGAAGTGTTGTTGAGGTTACAGGATGTGTTGGTGTTGTCATCTACCGCATTGCACTGTGGGATATTTATGTCTTTGTAGTGTCCAGAATTTGTAAGATGTAATATTTCACCAGAAAACATAGTTTCATAACACGGTTTCCGAAAGAGTAAAAAACAGTCTCATGCTGTTTTAGCCTAGTAAATAGCAAGGAATTTCATTCACAGCCAGTGCTGGGCGTATTGGACTATCAAAATATGCTACCCCTGAAATATTGATTAAAAATGTTAAAATGATGTGTCTAAATATGCTGCCATTAATCCTTATTTTGCATAATGAATGAATTTTGCATCAAGTATTGTACGAGTATACATGCATAATATGATGTTAATTCCACTACAGCAGAGACTTGATGATCACTAAAATTAGGTGGGTTTATTGATAAAGTGTATTTTTCTCATGAGGTGTTAAATCACAAAGTTGTTCTGTTGTATATGTGCCCAAACTATGTTCTTTTTCATGATTTTAGACCAATAAGAATAAATGTTTGGGCGTTTTTCCTTTTCACAGTAAGCTCGTACTCTTCGCGCACAAACTGACTCCATGTGTTTTATTGGCGACACACCGTGAGATTAAGGAAATGTTACAAAAGCCGAATGAAACCGAGGAAAATACCCATTGCGCATGTCAGCGTTTAAGTTTCGATTCCATCAAAGTGGCGATCGAAAACCAAAAACGAAAGTGATCCCGAAGCTGCTGTGTTACAGTGTTTTACTGTGAGATGAGAGGAGCAGACTCATCTTGTAACACACAGTAACCAGCTGAAACTCTCTGACTGGGCTCGTTCCTGTCCTGCCAGCCTTAAAGAAGTTAAGGCGCACTGAAGTCTGTGCTGATGTATGCGAGGTTCTGCAGCAGTTTCTCACTCCTCAATATAGCAGAGCACTTTCACAGTGAGTACACCATGTTCAGCCTGCCTGACTGTGATTTGTGTTGATTGATTTAAATGATGACAAAAATAACCATAGCTCTGCGATATATATTATACTACAAGTGTTTCTGAGGCTGTAGCTGTTTGGGCTCCTCTGTATTGGTGTTGGCTTTAGATTTCCTCTTGTACAGGATGTAATTAAGGTGGGGAAAATTAATATAAGACACATCCTTATGTTGCAGTACTATTTACATACACAACTAAACAACACAGAAACTGAATTAATAGTCAAAGTATTTATTGCAGGGTTTTATATTACACCATTCATGTCTGTTTAACTGTTAAAGGGGAACACACCCTGTTATTCCTGTGGTCTAATATAATCCAACATTCGCACAAAAAAATCTGTAGCGTGAGTGACAGACTAGCTTGAGACATGGCCAAATGCAAGTATGACGCTGAATAATGACAAAGGAGAAATCTGGACCCTGTGGTTGGACCAGTTGGGAACCACAGACCCACCAGACTCACACAGACCTGGTTCTTCGTCAGCTGTTATAACAGTATGGCTGAATTAAGATCTCTACGGGCCCCACCACATCATGTAGCAATGCAGTTTCTTTCACATGACGTGTGGTTTCATCAGTGAGTTTCATCACTGCATTTCACACAATTATTTTCCTCTTCACAACCAATAAATCCCTCGTGTGTGCAGCAGTGACATAGAAAACAAAATGCTGACCTTGAGTCTGTGTAAAATAAACATCTGCTGTACGCAGGGCCTTAAATCAATAAACCAAACCTGTCCTTCTCACTCTGTCTTGTATAAAATGATTGTTTATTTTAATAGAATATGTAAGTGAGGTGGGTGTATATTCACCGTTACATTTTTATTTTAACACGTGAATGCCCGCTGGCACTCCGGGCCCCTGTGTGGGGCCGTGGATAACGTGCCTGACTCGTGTTTTCACGAACAGGATTATTTTGACGTTTCTGATGGTCTGTCACAGGAATGAGAGGCCTGCCCAACTACCACCTGTCCTGCTGTGTCAACACTCTGCTGCAAACCTTCGCTGCTACCTGGGAGATAGGAGACATACTCGACAGGTAAGAGAAGGAAGTTACAGAACTTTGAACTCAGGCATGAACACTTGAAATGGGGTAAAAAATCTGCAGTCCTTAACTGTAAATAGTTTCCTAGATTAATCCACTCTATTACTTCACTCTGTGTTATTTAAAAGCAGATTTTATATTGAAAAAGTCATAAGAAGTTATTACACACATTTTGAGCTCCCCCGTGAATCCTTTTGAGATGGTACTGACCATTTTGCTGGATGAATGCCACCTCAGGTAAGAAACAGAAGTGAAACTAAAGCAGAAAGATGATGTCATTACTAATGACATACAGTCTGTTTTATGGTCTATGAACAATGTGTCATGTTTTAAAGGTTCTGAATGCAACATTTAGAGCATTAATAAAGCAGCAAACCTGTATTTGCTATGTTAAGATATGGTGGAGTAATGGTGTCCTACATCGAGGGGGACACGCATATAAAACAGAGTATCAAACACTTACTTTCCTGCATTCTCTTGAATTTTTATGCACCAATTTGTGCCATTTTTGCATCATTTCATGGTGTAAATGTCTTAAATAGAAGTTGGGCGGCACAGTGATGCAGTGGTTAGCATTGTAGCCTCACAGCAGAGGGCTCCTGATTTGAATCCCGGGGTGGGATTGCATGTTCTCCCTGTGTCAGCGTGGGTTTCCTCCAGGTGCTCCAGTTTCCTCCCACAGTCCAAAGACATGCAGGTTAACTGGTGACTCTAAATTGTCCGTAGGTGTGAATGTGAGCGTGAATGGTTGTCTGTCTCTATAGAGTGCCGAAGTCACGTGACGCTCACGGGACCTTAGATCGGAAAAAATATCAATGGCAGTGAATGAGGAGAGAATATTATCTTTTGTTCCCGTTTGAGTTGTGACATGAAATCCAAATATGTTGTTAATGAATTTAAAACATAAATTTTAAGGTCAAGAAAGTCATACTTTGTGGTAAAACTGTTGAGATATAAGCTTTTGAAAAAACGTAATTAGAAAAACTACACAGGAGGCGGTCGCGTATGTGACGTCATAGCTTTCATTCGCTTCCTGCAACTTGGAGTGACTGTAACCTGGCACAAAACACACAGACATCTTCAATCATAAATCGATTAATCATAAAACAGTGGACTTTCAGCGGGGAGGCCAAGCTGCAGGAAGCGAGCGAAAGCTATGACGTCACATACGCGACCTCCTCCCGTGTACTCTTGAGTCTTTCTAATTAAAATGCTTCTATCTCAACAGTTTTACCACAAAGTATGACTTTCTTGACCTTAAAATTGATGTTTTAAATTCATTAACAACATATTTAGATTTCATGTCACAACTCAAATGGGAACAAAAGATAATATTGCTCTCCCCATTCACTGCCATTCATATTTTTTCCAATCTAAGGTCCCATGAGCTCTACCGGAAGGGGCGTGACTTAGGCACTCTATGTGTCAGCCCTGTGATAGTCTGGTGACCTGTCCAGCACTGTCGTTGTGAAAGCATAGCCCCCAGCCCTTCTGTTTTCTCCTGGATAACACCGTTAGCTCTGTCAGCGCTGTTGCCCTTGTTTCGCGCTGTTTATAGAGTTAGCACTGTTAGCTCAATCTAGACACAAGGCTGCTTCTCTCAGATGCTAAAAAACTAATGTTTATGAATTGCACAAGGTGGGAAGCAGCTGGTGGGAGAGGGGATGGTCAGAACGTCCCCATGCAGCTCAAGAGAGTTCTCGCAGCCATGAACAGCGACCGCCCTCAGCCTGTTTCCCATCAGGACTTCCTCCACTGTCTGGACAGGAACCGCGTTCGACGTAAGGAGAAACAAACTCACACATTGATGTGGCTCATCTCGCAACTTCTAATGATGTGAATGTTGTTTTGCAGTTAATACGCAGCATGACGCTGATGAGGTGTTCCTCGCCATCCTGAACTTGATACAGCAGCAGATGAATGATAAAGCTCTGGTTAGTGTTGAATCATGAGTGTTTGTTATTTTTTCCACCTGTAAGTGCACCATCTATACTGTGCTTTCATTTGCTTTCCCTGCCAGGCTCTTCAAATCCAGAATCTGTTCAAGATTTCTGAGGAGACACACGTGCAGTGTTTGGAGTGTAACTCTGTCCAGACTCTGACCAGCTACAGGCTCAGCTTGTCTCTGTGTGTAAAGGAAGACCTCGATTCTCTGGTGCCGTTTTCTTTATTTACTCATTATAAAGGAATATTTTCTGGCTCAGAATTATGTCCGTCATACCAGATTCAGCCATTTATTATGAATATTCAACTGCTTTTATAGGTGGTTATATATTAAGCTATGTGTTGGACAGTTGCTAAGAAATCCTCAAGAATATCATCTCGTGTATAACAACAAATTAACGTATACACACCTCGGTTTTTGTACAAATTAAACAAACAAAACACATAGTAAGGATGCACACAGGTGGATTTTGTTTGCTTTGGACAGAGCCATGCTAACTGTTTTCCCCCGTTTCCAGTCTTTATGCTAAGCTAAGTTAACTGGTTGCTGGCTGGTGTTACACATTTACTGTTAAGACGTGACAGTGGTCTCAATCTTCTCATCTAACCTCATCAAGTCGAACTTACAAGTATTCTTCACATGAACCTTTCAGGAAGGCTGCATGGCCTCCTTCTTTGAGGATCAGGATCTGACGGACATGAACTGCTGCTATTGTGCACAATGTGAAAGGAAGACTCCATCCAAACGGGTGAGGCTCGATTTAAAAGCTTCCCAGAGAGTATGAACCAACAGAGCAAAACATCTTTATATCTTTCTCAGGGTGTCAAACTGCTCTCCCTGCCTCCAATCGTGTGCGTGCACCTGAAAAGGTTTCGGAATTGGCATGGTAACACCCGAAAGCTTGACTGCAGGGTTACCTTCCCAGAAACCTTTGACTTCTCTGAGACTCTTAAAGAAGCCTTTTCCTCAGACTTTGCCCAGGTACTTAAAGAATATAATCATGAATTATCTGACTGTTGTATCTTTTGTCATCCACAAGTTTATTTCTTCTTTCAGAATGACTGCAAGTACACTTTGCACGCAGTGGTGGTGCACTCTGGATATGCAATGTTTGGGCACTATACTGCCTACGTTCGTCACAGACGGAACCAGACCTGGTACTATGCAGATGACAGCCACACAAGACAGGTACATCCAATCTGATAAAATCTGTCTCACTTCAAAGCAATTTATTTCTGTCTTGTACTTGTTAAACTGGTCTCTGATTTGGTCCAACATGTAGGCCTCCTGGGCAGAAGTGCAGAAAACATACGGAGGACAGTACAGGTAAATTACTCAACATAAATGTATCATGTGTGGCTCTTTAGGTAACTGTACATGAGGGTTATGGAGTCTTCTTATGGGCTTGGTTCAACATTTTGTGAATTGCACTTATTTGCTATTTTGGCGATCGATAAGAAGATTGATACCACTCAAATTAGCTTAGCTTGTAGAAAAATATGTTTTGAATTTGTTACCACAGAAAAATGTGTCATTAAACACCCAGTCAAATTTAAGTGACAACGTAGAGTCTACGCTATACCCCACATCATAGCCTGACGTGCACCTCCCAGAAATGTAGCTACGCATCACGGCACAGACCTCCCGTCTGTTTCTGTAAGCTGAAACCATTTCCCTTTTTTCCGCTTTTTTTAACTTTTTATTTCACAGATAAAAAACAATAAATTGTGAAGACAATAAATCCTCCAGAAAAATAGCATTTTAAGTCCTGTGTGTGATTTATCCTGGCTTCATATGAGCAGAGGAAATCTCTGCTTGTCGCTAGGCTAATTTATACAGTGTAAAATGCCATAGGCTTGTGCTAATAATGTTAGCATGATACATTTATTTGAAAACATGTTTAATATAAGACAGCTGTTTTGTTGGTGAACCTTGTGAGTTGTAATGGAACTGAATTTTGTAATGTTGCTGTTGTCCCTGGCTTCATATGAATAGAGGAAAAGACCGCTAGCTGCTTGGCTAATTTTTACAATGTAAAATGCCATAGGCTTGTGCTAAAAACATTAGCATGTTGTATTTGTGGGGAATTGTGTCCAGATAAAGACAAGTGTGCTGCAAGTTATTGTGAAACTGATTTGTGCACTTGTGTTTGAAATTGTCTCTATTAAGCCATGTTTGATGTGTTTAGGTTTTAGGTCTAGTGTTTTGGAGGTGTAACTGCAGAGTGACGCAAACACACCATCGCACAAATATAAATGCTAACAGTGGTGTAGGCTACGGCTCTGCATATAGCTGACGCACATGTATAAATCCTGCCTAAGATGGATAAATTCTTTCTTCTCCTTTGCCTTAATGTGACTGTGGAGCACTTCAGGGCTCTGTTCCGGTTCACCTGTTGTTTTACAACATTACATTTGGTCACACAGTGAAAGCTTCTCCTCGTCAACACTTAGCAGGAAAGCAAATGAGTGTATTTCCAAAAATGACAACCTGTTCCTTTAAATTTTGAGGAGGATATGTAAAGGCATGCTTTAGATTTAATGTCTGAGCTTCATACAGAGGACTATTCAGACTTTTATTTCTTCTCACAACTCAAGTTATTTGTGTCCAGCCTCATCTATAAAATCATCTCAAAAATTTGGAATAAAACAACCAATGCCTTTACTAAAAAGTAACAAAATAACATGTGACTTCCGTTTTAGCCCACTGAAACCAGCCTCCAGTTGCTTTCAGAGTATAAAAATTTATTAATAACATTAAAAGCCTTACATGCTCCACTCCCACTGACATCATGCAGCTTTTATCTTCCTACTTGCGGAAACCACTTTAGATCTTTAGACAAAGCCTCATTGTCTGTTCCTCCGTGAAGATTAAAGACTAAAGGTGACTGTGTTTCTGCCACGAGGGCTTTCAGATTTTGGAAGTCTTGAACAGAGGAAATCTGTCTTGCCTTATGTTGTCTTGCCTGTCAACAGCTTTTTTTCCCTATAGTAACATTGGTGCTTTTTATTAATGTTTGTTGCAGTGAAAGTTGTTCCTTTATCTGTTTTGTGCCCAAACTTGTAAAAGAATAACTTTTTGTATAAAAATGTTAATGCTGTTCTTGTTACAGTGACACAGCATACATGTTAATGTACAGAAGATGTTCACAAGAGGAAGGACGACAGCCTGAACTCTCTGGCTGAGTGGATGGATGTGGACGAATTAACCAGGGGTCATGGTGCAATATAAGATCAATTTGGGAACTATAGGAATTTTAAGGAATACTTGTATTTGTGTTATACTTATATTTGTTTGACATTAATTATTGTGATTTTATTGTGCATGGTTATGGGTATTATATGTCATGTATTTCTTTAGCTCATTGTAGATCAGCACAGTAATTTCTGCCAAACACCAGCAGGTGGAGTTGAAGACTCAACACACTGATGGGTTTTCCCTCAGACCACACACACTGTGAACACACACTATAATACTTGGGGGGGCTGGTTTGAAAAGAATGCTTAGCTTAGATATTCACTGTTTAGGGGAAAAATACCTGCTATTGGAGTCAGTGTTCATTTTCCTGACACTGCTGTATAATATATGAGTCACCCATGAAGAACAATGAAGTCATTTTTTTTAAAATCTCATTTGGGCTGCCAAAAACAACAGCAATAAAATCTCCTTAAGCATCTAACTCTTATGTTATGTATTGCATTTTCTCCCTACCTGCAGGCCCTTTTACATGACGTTACTAAAACTGTTTTGGAATGACACACCCTAATGTTTTTTGCTCTTATTGATGCATCAACACCAGCACATCTCCGGCCACCTGAGCTCTTTAAGGCACTGAAAAGCCCCGCTCTGCATGTACGTTGCAGCAGAAAGAGGTTAAACACCGCAGTTGCAGCCACAGGACTTAAATGCTTGGTATAGGCTGTCAGCAGGGCCTCTAAAGTTCCCACTCGCTTCGCCAAGAGTCGGGGGACCGTGTGAAATGGTGCCTATGTGCTGCAGAGCTCTGACAGAATGGAACATGTCTGCACAGTGCCACAGGCAGCAGGCCTCATGCTTAGTCATCTCACTGCCATGCGGCACAGGCGCAGCTTTCTGTATAGGGGGTAGCTCCCTCCCACGTTCACACCAAAGACCAGGGCTAGATGTTTATGTTATGTGTCTAGATCTGAGTCAGTTTCACAGATATGATAACTTGATTTGAGATCTCGTCTGCTCCTCTGACTTGTAAAGGTAGAAAGCTGACACTGGGACAGTCATAATACTAAAAATTGTTGACATATACTTGAGAAAAATTTGTATTTTTACACGATAGCAGATGTGAATAGTTGGTACGTGGATGGATTTATAAGCAGTGTAATACATTGTTATCTACTAGTTGTAGAAGACTTGTTCAGATCTTTTAATTAGTCAATCAATCAATAATTTTATATTAACAGTGGATCAAATGACTGTGTAATGTGGAAGGGGTCACTCACAGTGATGAACTCACAGTCATCGCCTATATACCAACAACTTATCAAACAATTTTACTGTTCAATGTCGGAGAGAGTTGGTGCACGCTCCTGTGATCTTGATTGTTTGGTTTAAGGGGGTCATAAACTCACTTCGAATTGTCTCAAGTCAGTCTATTTCTTGCCTTGACGTTGCAACAAAATTAAACGTTAAATATTACTGCAAGTTTTAAGTCTTGGCTCATGCAAATGCAACACTTCAATGGTGTGAACAGTGTCAACAACCAATAGCTGCGCTTTCTCTCCGGCACCAAATGGGAAGCAGCAGCAAAGCGGGCGGGTAGTAACTGTGAAGAGGACTCTGGGAAGGCACAAGAATGTGAACAAGTGTCGGTTCTCTTGGACTGTGGAAAAGAGGAGAAACTGGTGGAGTTGTGGACTGAACAAATCAGTGTTTAATTCTGACTGTATCTGATCCAACAACCAGCACTTAATTTAGTCAGAAATCTCAATTTTTGAAACCTTTCATCCCCACGGTCTCTTCCCACTAAAAATCCAAAATGTAAACGTATCTTTATGGATTATGTGGATGACGAATTGACGAGCACTGTCAACCTGTTGGGGTGTTTTTCACAAACTTGACACGTTTGTGAGTCACTTGCGGTCCATTCAGAAAGGACCTGTGACCCATTTTTGGAGCACGACCCACCATTTGGGAACCACTGCTCTAATGTCTGAAAGGCATAACTGCAGCTCCATCGTTTTGGTCTTCTTGGCCACACATTGAGCGTAGTTTTCTTTGACAAAGTCTTCTTGAAGGAACTTAATTATTTTGGTTCACTCTCGTTGCTGTTTTCTTTGGGATAACCTCAGTGAGCCAAGGTAATGGTATCTGCTCAGCACCAATAGATAAAGATAAAGGAAAATTCCATTGATATAAATACATTATGATCATAAACCTGTCAGAAGCGGGCCATTGTGCAAGCTGAGTACTTTCGATTCTTTAAGTTCATTATGCTGATAATGCTCATGTACTTTCACCCAAGTACATGTTCGAATGCAGAATCAGATCAGTATTATTAATGTATTACTGTGTGAGCAGCATTTTAAAGTATTTTACATGCTGTTGGGTAGTTTAAGTTCAGTATTTACATACAGAGTAAAAAGTACATTATTTCTGTCTAAATGTGGTCGAGTAGAAGTATAAAGCATTTTAGTTACTTTCTACCACCTTGTAATACTCAGTGTTTGTATAAAAGGCACATTTGGTAGATGCATCCCTATTATCCAGACTGATTGTGAACAAGTAGGTCAAGCGAAATTTTAGAAGAAATGACAACAACAAGAACTGATTCTTCTCTTTGTAGGGTTTTAATTAATAATTCATGTTGTCTGAGCATGTGTCAAGTACATGTTAGATGCGCACCTGTTTGGCACCACCCTGACACTGACCACAACACAGACCCTAACAATGCAACAGCATGACATAGGCAGCACGCCCCGAGGCTGCACGAATGAAGTCTGACTGAACGTCTGGACGTCTTTGTTTAATTTCAAAGCACGTGTCATATGCATGAGGTCTTTGTCTTTATTGTTTGAGGTTGAGCTCTGGCCCCTGGATGCAGTTATTCAAACACTTTATGGCAGATCATAATCTCTGCAATTTGGTCGTAGCTCTTTGTCTTGATCAGGTGTTGGCCAGTCAGCCAAGGACACCTTATGCTGTATAGTTTTGGCACATCATTTTGCCAGCAGTGATAGTGACTGACACGATAAATCAGTGAACTGAGGCAGTTACATGGTGTGAACATCATCCCAGTAGGCACGAAGGCTATAATGATACTCCTCAGGCCTTGCAGTGTGGCAACACTTTAAACTGTTTTCTTTGGAGACTATATCGAGGTTCATTAATGCTTTTTCGTCATTGTTGATGTCTGTTTACCAGTTACTAGGTGAGCACACACCACTGTGATGCATCGAGGAGAAAATGGAATTTGGCTATTTGAGAACCACTCTTAAATTTTCCCCTTTTTTGTTTGGAGGATTTCACGGGCTTAGATAAATGCTTGTGTCTGACTTGAATTTTTTTTTTTTTTTCAAAGGGACAGCCAGCTAGCAAGTACTCCAGCCCTCCCCCTGTCTATTTGATGATAATCACCAATAATGTAATTTCATGTCACTTCTCAAAGAACAGCCCTCATGCTGCTCTGCCACACAAAGGGAAGAGAACAGTGAGTTGAACTGTGATGACATTACCAGCAGCCTCAGGCACTTTGTGCTTTTTGCAAATTAGCAAATGGTGAACACACCAAGACTACTTAACATCATCATGTTGGCATTGCATTGATAATACCTTACAAATGAACACCCTACTTCACTCTGCATATGGATAATCTTTGTGGTATGCAAGGGCAGGAAATCTAACATAAATGTCTTCTTTCCACCATCCAGCCTTAGAGATAGGGTAAGGAGCTGAGGGAGCTCGGAGGGAGCTCGGAGTAGAGCTGCTGCTTCCTGTTAGAGGTGTTCTGGGCACATCCCACTGGTAGGAGGCCCCAGGTTAGACAGAACACACTGGATGGGTTATATATCTCATCTGGCCTGGGGACGCATCAGGATGCCCCAGGAGGAGCTGGAAAGTGTCGCTGGGGAAAGAGACATCTGGAGTACTTTGCTCAGTCTGCTGCCCTCGCTATGCAACCCTGGACAAGGGGATAAAGATGGATGGATGGATGTTATTTATGTGTATAACAACATCAACCAGTATCAGTTCATCAAAAATGTATGCTTTTCAGTTACAAATAATCCATCCATTTTCATCCACCTTTCCGGGCTTGATCCTGATCAGATGTCGTCTCTTTCGACACAAAGGAGCAGCGGCTCTACTCCGAGCTCCCTCCAGATGTCCCAGCTCCTCACCCTATCCCTAAGGCTGAGCCCAGACACCCCAAGTAGAAACTCATTTCAGCCGCTTGCATCTGCAATCTCATTCTTTCGGCCACTCCCAGCGCTCATAGGTGAAGGTTAGGTGACAGAAAATCACCTAAATCAAGTTAGTATTGCTAGCCATGGCTATCTCATCAGCTAGCTTTCCATCAAAAGTAATGTTAGCCTAGACAGGCAGAGTGCAGGAGTGGTTTAGCTCGGCTTTAGCTCTGTTTTGTAGCTACTGCGCTTTTTACACGCTGTTCCATGGCATTATAAATATATTTAGATTATAAAACAAATGAAGTTACTGCCCTTTGGCATTGTAGGAGAGTGTTTGAGCTGCCTGTTTCATTCAGAATTTACTGTGTCATCTCCTGGTTTTATTTTTACAGCCTTAAAAAGGAACAAATTCATGCACTGTCTCTACACAGTTCCCCTTTTCTGCTCAGCACAGAGGTTGTGAATGGTGGCTGGTCTTGCTTGGCTTGTTGCAGGAATGCTCCCCTATGAGATGACTGTGTAAGGCAAGATGTTTCCCCCATAATGTAAAACTGAAACCCTTTCTAACTGCTCCTCATCTGCACCTATCCTATATAACCTATCTAACAGCAAATCTCTTGATGTTTCAGTGGTGGCAAGCCAGCTCTCACAGCTATCTTTTGGTTACATAATGAGTCTTCAAATAGGAAATGATTCTCTTTCATTCTGTCCGTGTCCAAAGTGCAAGCTGGGTGACCATGGTGAAGTCTGCTTTTGTAAATAGCAAACAAGAACTCAAGGCAAATGTCTGCTGCATGACTTAGGTATTTCCTCTCATGCTAAAAAAAAAAGTGGTAGATCAGATAAAGGAACACAGACCTGATAATGTATTCACATATTTTTTTCATAAAAAAAAAACCCTGCATAATTCAAATGACCTAAACTAATTATAGCCATTGGGGAAGGGTTGTCTATGATCTGCTTTGATTCGTGACCTTTGACACTAACCTTTAATTTAAAAAAGGCTGCTCTTGACTCGTAGGTCATAGTAGTTGCTTAGTTTAGGTATTTACGCATACATTGGTCTTTAGATATACTGTGGTGACTTCAGTGGAATTTGTAGTATGAGCGGTCGTGTTGAGGAAAGAAGTCTTATCTTTCCCCAGTGAGTTCATAAAATTTCTTCTCTGGTGGGAGAAGGGGAGTCTGGTCAACACAAAGTTTGCCTCTCCTCACGTGTTCAGTTGTCCTCCCCGAGATTCTTGGCAGTCTGAGCGTAATAAATAGAACATCTGCTGAGTTTTCTAGGAAAAGGGGATGTCGAATAGTCAAACTGCTATAAGTGAACAGAAAAGAAAAAGTGCGGTTCCAATTTGCTCTGGTTTGGTTTTGGACCAGACGATTCACTTTCATTTTGGTCGGCTCAAAATGGCAAGTGACAGTACCATTTAGTGGCTAATGATACATGCTCAATCTAATTTTCAGGTTATTTATATTTATTATGAAGTGGACGTCCGACTGAGAGGAGTTGAAAGCATGTTAACAGATGTTGGTTCTCACAGGAGGTGAGCGGAGGCCCCCCTTGGTAATTGTGGTTGGGATATATGACCCGATGCCCCACCCTTGTCTTCCTGGCTCTGTCGTTACTCTTCAGTTAGCGCCTTATCTCGGCTCCTTATCATCAGACTCAGGATTCAGAGAAGATCAGCCATCATCTCAGAAGCAGAGCCGCTCAGGTTACAGGTGAAATGGCTTTACTGACGGGGCCCAGGTAACTGTCTGTGTCTGAGTGTGTGAGCATCCTGCCTCAAAGCTCCTGCTCTGACATGTATACCACCATGTCTCTGCACCTCCACACTGGTGGCCCCTCCGCTAAACATGTACCAGAATGACGTTTTAGTTTATTGTTATTTTTTTACTTTTATTTATGTGTGATATGTCGTCATTTTGGTTAATGTCATAGTTGGCCGTTGTCACATTACATACTTTATATAAAGATACATGGGTTAATATTATGAAAGTAAAGTTATGTTGGTTAGGTTTAGAAAAAGAACCAAAGTCGGGCGTCATCATGTTACATACTTAACGTAAAGTTATGTAGGTTAGGTTTACGACAAGAATAACAGTTGGGCGTTTAAACATTGCATACTTAACATAAAGTAAAAAAAAAAAAAGTAAAGTTACGAAGTTACGAAGGGTAGGTTTATGAAAGTAAAGTTATGTAGGTTAGGTTTAGGAAAAGAATCATAGTTGGACATTGTAACGTTACGTTCTTAATGTAAAGTTACATAGGTTAGGTTAGGAAAGTAAAGTTACGTAGGCTAAGTTTAGGAAAAGCATGTCATGTAGATAGGTTTAGGAAAAGATTCATGGTTGGGCATTGTAACGTTAAGAACTTAACGTGAAGTTACATAGTTTATGTTAGGAAAGTAAAGATCCATAGGCTAAGTTATGTAGATTCAGTTTAGTAAAATTAAGTTACGTGGATTAGGTTTAAAAAAAGATTCATGTTTGGGTGTTGTAACATTACGTATTTAAAGTAAAGTTACGCTGGTCAGGTTAGGAAAGTTAAGTTACGTAGGTTAGGTTTAGGAAAAGAACCAAAGTTGGGTGTCATTATGTTACATATGTAACGTAAAGTTATGTGGGTTAGGTTTAGGATCGTGTTTGGGTGTTCTCACGTAACATACTTAAGTTACGTAGGTTAGGTTTAGGAAAGTAAAGTTACGTAGGTTAGGTTTAGGAAAAGAGTTATGGTTGGGTTTCGGAAAAGTATGGTTTGGCATTTTAACTTACTTGTGTCATGGAGGTTTGGTTGAGGAAAAGAATCATAGTTTTGGCATCATCACAGTTACGTAGGTTAGGTTAGGTTTAGGAAAAGATTCATGTTTGGGCGTTGTAACATTACGTTCTTCACATAAAGTTACGTAGGTTAGGTTTAGGGAAAAAAAATCGTGGTTTAGCATTGTCATGTTACATACTTGCTGTAAAGTTATTTACTTAACGTAACATGACGACGTACCTTAAAATATCTCAAGGTTTACTGGGTTTCACTTGAGACACGGACACTGGACTCTCAAGGGAAAGTCATGTGCATGTTTGACCCATCTACCTCCCCAACCTCCCTCCTTTCGCAGACTTTCACTTTATACCACTTCCATATTTATTCCCGCCAGCACGTTAATCACGTAATTGGAGCCTTAACGATTACATGGGTTATGCAAGAATTACTAGCTTATGATTATATGTGAGTTAAACGAACTGTAGTGCATTACTTGTCATAGGTATACATACAATCAGTGCATGAGAACAGCCTGTTTTGGTTATGCAATGCTATGCGTCAGCTGCAGAATCACATTTGAATGTCACTCAAATTAACTCTTGTTGTGACCTGTTGTGAGAAAAGCTCATCAGATAGTATCATAATAAATCCTCATCTTCACATGGCATCCTTCAAATTAAAATCCTCCTTCTTTGGTCTCTCACTATACAGGAATGAATGGAATTGCACCTTGAGGCTAACCGCTGCCTCACCGTTCCAGCTCTCAGCCAGTGATAAGCTCACAACAACCTGTTAACTGCTGCAGACACACATTTCAGCTGTGCTTGTGCATGCATGCCAATCAGTTGCTACATCAGTGCTCCAGTTAATGATTTGTACAGTAGGAGAAAAACCTGACAGGACGAGAGCTCATAGCAAAACCGGCCTGCTTGCAAATAATGCCTTTTTTTTCCACTTCTCCTGAGTGCACCTTGCCATGTTTAGGAGACTTGACCCGAGCTCTGCTGTTCACTCGCTCTGTAATATGGGCTGGGCACCTTGAGAAGTGAGCTATCCATTGTCAAACCTCTTTGACCTGCTCTCTCCTTCAGCCTCTCCTATTTCCGCACAAAGACTCTCTAATGCCAGGTAGCTGGCTCTGGCATTCCTGTTGCATTCCACCATGGGGAAGTTGCTGGGATCAGGATGAAAAATGCCTGAAACAAAGGCCTACTCTCATTCACAGGGTTTAGGGTTCTGTGGGAAAGTCCAGCCTGGACAGAGGTTGGATGGCAGAGGAATGCAAAGCGGGGCATAGCTCACACAGTCTCTACGGCACAAACCCAAAGACACATTGACAAGGTAGAGGTCTTCTTACAGAGAGGAGTCAGCTCTCATGAAAGAGGATGATAGGGCTCCGGATAAGTGCAATACATCCTCATTTATCATGTTTACAGACAGTCAAGTCATCCATTCTGCAGGCATGATGGGTAAGACTTTGATTGGATGTCTGGGTGAAAGCTCTGTCCTCATCCCCCCAAACCTGACACTCTCCACTGCATCTTATCCAGCATTATTTCCCATTATTTGACAGCAGCAGTAGAGAGAGACGGCATGTAATTAAGCAGTGGTTCCCAACCTTTTCGGCTTGTGGACCCTTAGGGTGCTTTCAGACCTTTGAGACCTGAGAGTTGTCTTGCTTTAGTCCGAATCAGGGACTCATTTTGTTACAAACTGCATAATTGCCTAGAGTTGGTTCGTGTTCTCACGGCAGCATTTACGAGCGGACCAGATCAAATGCCTTGTGTGAGAAAGCTGCTCTTGATTGGTCAGAATTTCCATGTGGGAAAAATCCAGGAAGTAAAGCAAACGTTGAAGAAGAGTACACTTGCAACATAAATATGACACTTTCTAATGTCACAATGGAGGGACAACTACGCAGGTTGATTTTAGCGCTGCTCATCGTGGACTATATTGCTGTCATTGTTCATTTTAGTCAAACCGTACAGTTTGAAAACGAGGCGCGGCTCCAACTAGAAAACAATGTTTTGATGCATTGGATGTGCTGAATGTGCATATTAAGGCAGTACAGGAGGAGGTGCACATTAATATTCCTCCAGGACTGTAACATGCTCATGTTTAACCCAAACAATGTGTCATGTGACTGCAGTTGGTTCAGGTCGAGGTCGGATCACGTTCTCACCACAAACGAACCGCACCAGAGTTCATGTGTAACCAGACTGAGACCACCTCTTCAAGAAGGTCTCGATCCGGTTGTTTTGGTGCACACCTGAGTGTGATTGCTGTGTTCACACCTGCCCAAATGAACCGCACTTAGAGGGGAAACAAACTTGAGTTTGATTGAACTGAACCAAACTGGAAACACTCTAAAAAGCAAAAGTTTGACATTTTGGGACCATCACCATCTTCGTCTGGGGACCCCTCTTGATTTTTTGGGGACCCTTTGAGCAACACATTTTAACTCCCGACTTGTCAAACACTGATGCTTGGTCAGTGGCCCAACATATCTACTGTAGGTATGACACTCAAGATATCCCTCCAGCATCAGATTTGGACGCTCAGGGACAATCTCTTTTTTAAATAAATAAACGTATAACTTAGGTAAAAAAAGTTTGGTTTGGGGGGTTGCTTCCTTATGTGTATGGGCCCATACTAAGGTGGTGCTCAGAGCGTCATAAGATGCGTCTCGTACCACTGCTAAAGACTGCCTCAATGCATCAGTATTCGACAGTGAGGGCCACTGACCAAACTTCAATATTTGACGAATTGGGGGTGAGACGGGGTTAAGAGGTCTTATTACTCCTGCCTTGGGAACCACTGTCATAAAGGTCCCCAGCCAGACACAAACAATTCAATTCCTTAACCTTCTACCACAATCAACTGAAAATAAATGACCTTACCTTTTATTCATCATAAACTATTACACTTCTGGCCTTTTCATTTGTAAAGGTATGAAGTCCATTCCTTTACCACCTCATGCTGAGGTGAAATGCCTGACCTCACTTCACCCACCCTCCCCTGAGTCGTGCTCAACCTCGGCTTTTGAAGCTTTAAAGAGGAGTTTACTGTCAAAGCCTTTTCACTCTCCCACAACAAATACCAACAGATATTCCTGATAAAGCATCTTCAGGTATGGGGGAGAGAAAGGCAGTGAGATGAGGGAAATGAAGGTACGGTTAGATGACAGTTGAAATTTTTGCAAGTCAGACTCTTTCATATTTTGGTGGGATTTAATGATCAAAGACGGCAGGTAATTGTTTTCAGGCATGGCAGTGTTAGTTGGCCCATCCATGACTTTGGGTCTGACTGAAATATCTCAACAAATATGTGATGGATTTCCATGAAATTTTGTACAGATGTTCGTGATCCCCAGAGGATGAATCCCAATAACTTTGGTGATCCTCTGACTTTTCTTTCACCGCTAACACAAGGTTGACATTTGTGGTTTTCAGTGAAATGTTCCAACAATTATGACATTGATTGCCATGAAATTTGGCACACACATTTATGTCCCCCTCAGTATTAATTTTATTCATTTTGGTAGTCCCCTGACTTTCCATCTTGTGTCATCATCAGGTCAAAACTAGTTTCTCCAGTAATTTGGTTTATGATTAAATACCTGCAAAACTAACAAGGCTCCCATCAGTCTCAACTGCCCTGTGTTTTTAGTGCTAATTAGCATGCTAACAATCTAAAAATACAATGGCGAACATGGTAAACATTTAACCTGCTTAATTTCAGTATTTTAGCATTTTTATTGTGGGCATGTTAGCATGCTGATGTCAGCTCAAAGCACCACTGCACCTGATGGTGTGTTCCATCGCACTGTTCACATGCAGAAATTTCAACTGGATTGGCCTCTTTAGTAGGATTTCTGACTCGGAAAGTCAGAACTGAAGTGCAAACGGTGATGACATCAAGGGATGTGTCATATTCTACAAGTAAAAGAGAGGATGGAGTCTTGCACGTAAGTCCTCCATGTTGTGTATGCTTGCTTTTGGATAAAAACAAATATCTGTAATAACGAAACAAAACTTCACAGATAATCAGTGCAATCTACCATCTTAAGCTGGATTTATACTTCTGCGCATCAATGCCGTACTGACTGCTCTACGTCGACATAAAGCCGACGCCATACCCAACACTGTAGCCTGACGTGCACCTCCCCAGAAATGTAACTACACATTGCGGCCACACAGTCCTCCTGTCTGTTTCTGTAAGCTGAAACCATTTCCCTCAGTGGAAACAAAGCTTTTATTTACTTTAATTTCATAGATAAGAAACAATAAACTGTGAAGACAATGAAGCCTCAACAAAAATAGCATTTTAAGTCTTGTGTGTGATTCATCCTGGCTTCATATGAGCAGAAGAAATCTCCACTAGTCACTAGGCTAATTTACACAATGTAAAATTCCGTAGCTTGTGCTAATAACGTCAGCATGTTGTATTTGTTTGGAAAACATGTTTAGTATAAGACAGTTGTTTTGTCAGTGAACCTTGTGAGTTGCAATGGATGAATTTTGTAACGTGACCTTTGTTAAATGTTGCTGTTGTCCCTGGCTTCATATGAGTAGAGGAAAAGTCCGCTAGCTGCTAGGCTAATTTATACAATGTAAAATGCCATAGGCTTGTGCTAAAAACATTAGCATGTTGTATTTGTGGGGAAAATGTGTCCAGATAAAGACAAGTGTTTGTCTGTGAATGCTGCGAACAACAAAACTGGTTCAAGAACCAGAGCTAATTTGGTGGAAAAGGGGGACAGAGCCGGCTGTGGCCTCTACTCAAAACTCATATATTGAATTTGAAATAAAATCTTCCTTCTTCTCATCATCATATATACAGAACAAAGCCGGCCTACAGTATTTCTGAATGTATATTCAGCAAAAACAATGCTAACCTCAGTGGTTTGCATTTCACTAACTACGTAACCACAGATCACTACAATGAGCAGGAAGCCTTCCCGCGCGCTGTCAGTATGGATAGCATCACTAAATGATCCTGCAATTTCCACATTTCACACATAACTTGCAGCTTTCTTTACCTGTAAACACTGTCTATCTTTACACATGAATGAATGTGGACAGTTGTTGATAAAACTTTTTCCTCAAACGTATTTTTGGACTCCATTCTTTTTCTCATGGAGATAAAATCACAGCCGAGCACACCTAAACAGTTAAAGCTGCCATTTGTTTATACTCGGAGCTGCGGCCTGCTATCAGCTCGGGCTATATATCATCTCCAGAGTCCATACGTGGGCCTGGTGTGTGGTTGTGGGGCGTTGGAGATGGAGTATGTGGGGAAATGAGAGGAGATCTGTTGCAGCCCACAGGCCCCTTCAGATTCTCTGATGTGGCTTTCAAGACTTCCTCGGAAATGCAAGGCCTTCTGGGATAGCACTTAAGTAGTCTCCAGAGTTTTGCGAGCGTGTGTTTTGAGTGTGAATGAGTGCATGGGCCTGTATCTCAGTGTATCTAAGTGTCTTTTCCGCCGGCGTTGTCATTAAACTCTCTGCTTTGATATGTGAGGACACAGTCTGCGGCTTTGCAAAGAATGAGGGAGTGTCGCTGCAAACGAAAGGGCACAGCAGACTATATCACGCAGGTGATTTCTCTTGCGGGCGGGGCGTGTTGGTAACACATGGAGGGCTCTGCCTCTGAAACCTCACTTCCGCTTCACATAATGCACAGACCTTAAAACGCATTACCACTGTTTTCTCATGGGCTGTTATCAGTGTTATTCAAACAAGGTGCTGATGAGAGAAACGGTGAGCTATTATCTCTGCTATCTCCAACACAACAGGCTGTGAGGCATTAGAGGCTACTTTAATGGATAAGTGAGTTTAGATGGAGAAAAATGTTAATGTTGAGGGATATTCAATACTGTTTTAATTTTTTTATGCTTTTCCCTGCTTTTTGTTAAGTGAATAAGGCTGCTGAGAGGCCCAGCCCCTCTCATCTGCAGCCTGTTATGGCGGAGCGGGAGGATGACATCATATTGGTCTCGGAGCGGCAGCTGGTAATTGGCCCGCTCTCCTCCTCCAGCGGCACGGGCCAAACAGAACACACAAGTGGAGCCAGGCAATGCAAGTCAGATGCACCGGGTTTTTCCAGAGTGGCTGGTGGGGCCTCAGTGCAGACTGAGAGCCAAGAGGCCTCGGAGAGGGGTGCACCGATCCAACTGTAAATGTCAGAAATGAATGAAGGGCCTCAACTCAAAATGAAATCTGATATAATGCGCCCCAGGCCAGCCTTGTTTGATCTGCCGTACAATCCACTGCTGTAGTCGTCTGGATAACTGCGCCTATTCTCCAAGATATGACATTGCAAAAGCATTCTCGTGTGGAAGTTTTGCGAGAGCCAACGTCAATGAGCTCTCAGCCCACACAAAGTTCCATTACAGAGAGACCGAGCCGCTGCACCTCTGGGCTGCAGAGGAGCCAGTGATTGTTTGTAATATTGAAATCAGTGTGCGATTTCTCAGTTCTGAGGATATTCACATGCCTCGCGATGCGGATGCATTACTGATGATAGATGATGTAAAGCTCCACAAGGCATTATTCTGAAATTCCTAGCACATGTGAAAAATGGCCAGAGGATGAAACATCTGGAAATAAGATTAAACCTCTGCAGGTTCAGATGTGTGTCTTGTAGACAAAAATCCCATCAGCAGGACAATAACATGCAATGCCATTAGTTTTTTTAAGCAGCTATTTGATGTGGCAACGTGAGTAAAGCCTAATTGGTTGCAGTGGATCTGTGAATGAGACCTGGTTCTACCCTGTGGCCAGTCTCACACACCACACATGGGCCGGGCAGAGATGTTGGATACCTCTGTTCTAATAAAACACAGTCTTTATCTTTTATAGAGGCTGCTCAGTCATGCCACCATGTTTTCTGCAATGTGGAGCTTGCACAAAAAAACAGAAAACAGAGGTGTGCTGATCTTCTGATTACATAGGTGGAGGATTACATAAACCTCTCTGTTATCATATAAAAGAACAGTTGTGAGAACACGTTTGGTGTCTAAAGCATGTGTGGGAAAACACGCGTTCCTGTTGTGTCAAAAGAGGGTGCAGTGCTCGGCGTGTCGGCACGTGCCCGTCCGCCTGTCTGTTGCCCATTGTTGTTTCCCCACATCAGTGACAGATAAATGAGTGTCAGTTGTGAACAGAAGGTCACATTGGGCTTGTAGGTGGTGAGAACATCGGAGTTCCTGTCACGGCTGAGATGCAACTCAGCGTCTGTGGGCAAAAAAACGACTGACTGAGCAAAAAGACTGTTCTCAGTGAAATCTTCGAATGCTTTCACTCTCAGTGCTCTGTCAGGTACTGCACTGAGCTGTGAAGCTGTGCACTGCAGTCGCACAGCAGTGTAGGTGTTGTTGCCATGACGAAATCAAGCAGCATTATTTGTTTTTTTTGGCCACCAGAGCTGTGTACAAGGCTCCGTAGTAGACGGGAATGCCTACGTTATTTTCCCGATGTGTCACGTTCAGTGTGGCGGAGAGGCCGGAAAACATGTTAGTGAACAGTAGAAAGCAGCATTGAGGCCAGAGAAAATGTTACAGTGGTTACTTCTTTTTATATCTTTCACTTATTTTGCTCAGACTGGGTGCAGAGTAGGCCTACATTTTGAAAGATGTTCAGTGACGGGCTGTATTTCGTGGTGGCCAGTCATTGCATTGCACCAGGAAAGGCACTAAAATTAGCATGTCCACCCAGCCCGTTCTCATTCCCAACTCCTTGTTACCTCTCTCAGTGACAGTGTACCAGCTCCGAACCATAGTTTGTAACACGCTGGCTTATTAACATTCATTTAAGCTTTGCTCATTATTAGCTTGTTACTAGATTCTAGTGGTCCAACAATGGTATGTCATATTCTGACTTTCAGGTTCACTGACAACACGACGGTATTTGACGTGTTGGGATGAGAACGTGTATTTCCATCACTGCCAATCAGAGCTGGAGATACTAAATACCTGTGACTACTGCAGAGTCATGTGTCCTACAAGTAAATGCCGATTATAACCTTTATCATAAATACAGAAAAGGCCAGATTTTAGTGGATATCAGCTCTTTTTTTGTGGGGTTATATGATATTTAAACATCTAGACGTCTGTCATTCATTTTGTGTCGTGTTTCTGGCCAGTTTCTGCTTTTAGCTTTCGCAACGTGATCCCTTCTCGTCATATGTTGACGCCTGGGCAGAAGCACTCGATATCATTACAATGACGCCAAAGACAGCCTTTTGCATTGTATCTTGACAAAGTGGGAGTAGGGTTAGGAAAAGATCGTTATTAATGTTAATCATGACGTGACACTGTCTTTAAGTTTCACATGGCACATGAACTCTGTCACCTGGGTCAAAGTCCTGTGCTTGTTTGACCCATCCACTTGCCCTCAGCGGACTTTCGCTCTCTTCATACTACATCTGTTGCTCTGGTTTACATTGGAGGTGGTTGAAAGCCCAGTACGTCTCATACAGACGCTTATGCAAAGGGCCACTGCCCAAGTGGCTGTTTTTAACACCCTGGGAGTGAGACCAGGCTGGCTGTGGTCTGGTCTCCACCAGCTCTTGAGAAAAATATCTGGCCCTTTAGCTGCTAAATATTCCACTATGTTCACTGGCTAGTCACTTACTTTTTCTGTCTGCTGTCAGTGGTGGTGCAGAGCTGGGTTATCAGAGCTTTTCCACACAAAACAGAAAAGCTGCCTACTAGCTGGAAACCAGGTTGAGGCTGAATTGAAATTGTTTCAGACCATAAAACTAAAACATTGAGGTGAAAGATGCTGAGCCACTCTGTAGAGCTAAAAGAAAACTGCATTATATTTCATGTGGGCTCGTCAGTATGAGCAAACCTCTTCGCATTACACCGCACGTGCCAACCTGAGATCTCAAAAACGGGGATGATTTGGAAACCAAAGCAGGGGATGAGGGGGTCCTTGAGATTCAGAGACTTTGCTTCCTGCGTTATGGTCACTTTTTAAAAATGAAAGCATCATTTTTATGTCAAACACTTTAATTCTCAGGAAAGAAAAAAGAAACTTATGGGAATCTTTGCCATAAACTAATATTCACCAGTTTTTATTCATCCATTCATTTATTTCATCTCACAGTGCGACGCCAGTGCTCAATGCAAAATCATCCCAGCAGTTTATTTTTACAAAATGCATACACCTGTCCTTTAAACAGGAATTTTCTTTCGAGTACGTTTCCTTGAGTATTTCTTTCTCATAGGACTCTTCTTGTGCCAGGAAATGACATTCTGTGTAGTTGTGTTGTTGTCTGGGTGGAAACAATAGACACAGACAATAGAGTCGTTGGGTTTATACATGTTGTACCAGACACAGGTTGTGATAACGGAAAGGATAAAAAAAATAAAGGTATTAAAATGTGTCATAAATCAGGAGAAATACGAGAGAAATGTGACCTGGGAGGAAACCAGGCAACACAGCTGCCAGAAAAAAATGTTATTGTATGTTTCTGCAAGACACGCATGCATTATATTTGCACGTCATTAAATAGTCAGTAAGGTGAAACTCAAAGTTCCAACAACAATGTAGTTAATGTGTGGTTAGGTTTAGGTACAAAAACACTCTGTAATGGTTTGGAAAAGATCATTTCAGTCAGGAACACTTTAGTCGAACACTTTATTTCCATCTGCAGTGTGATATTTGGTGGTGTGGCTCTGTTCTGGGGCCTCTCTGCCTTGCCTCAGGCCTACGCAGAAAGCCTCCTCTACACGCCTACGTGGAAAGCCTTAAGGCAGAGAGAGCACACCTCTCCATCCGTCCACACGCAAATGAGGAAAGTCTGAGGCAGTGAGAGCAGACCTCCCTGCCCTTCCATGCGCCTACATGGAAAGCCTAAGACAGCGAGAGCAGCAGCAAAGACCCCCCAAAATACCCCGTTTTGGGGGCACGATCCCACCTAGAAACTCTGCTATGTCTTGGTGTAAAACAACCATTTTTGTGGCACTATCCTTTGTGGTAAAACAGTGACGAGTCCCTAAAAATACATCCACATTTGGTGGAAACAATGTCTTTCTAAAAAACAATCGGTTTTGTTGTTTGTTGGTCTCAAACAATGGTCTGCAGTCTGACCCGTTATCCACCATCCCCGCCACCTCCTGATGCTCACATATGATATCACTTTAGTAACGATATGAAACATGCCAGCATTTTTTTTGTGGCAACTAGGCTGAAATTGACAAAGGAAATGAAAAATGTGAGTCTCTTGGGAAAATCACAAGTGTTGGCAAATATGCACATAGTCACTTGACACACTGTTGATATAAAATATTGATTCATGCAGCTTTGATGTGACAGGAACACATCAATAATTAGCTAGTATGACCAACAGGAAGAGAAAAGAGAAGGATTTCTGTATAAAAAAAAAACCCTCAAAATGTTGTTTATTTTTTAATATGTATTTGGCATATAACAAGAGATAATTGAACTAGCACAGAACTTGTTAAATCTTCATCTTTAAAGTCCCTACATGTGTTGTAGATTCTCCTTTTAGCTCTTGAGAGTAGAGTATGTTGAAACATTCACACAATAACTCTGGTTTTGTTGGTGTGAAACTGTTCACAATGCTAATAATGACTGAGCCTTTTCACTTCCTATCACGAGTCACCTGAGGACAGATAGCTCAGTTTGAATGAGCCGATCAACACTTGACTTTAAATGTGAACTTATGTGGAAAAAGTTGCCATATCGTTCATTTTTTGCTGCTGCTGGTGCACATTTCCCAGTACATCCTCTCAGCTGGTGAGCTCGCTGTCGAGGCAGAAACTGCGCCGGAGGGAGGAAATGATTATAGCATAAGGGAATGTGTTATCACTTTCTCCCTCTTGTGCATACTCTCTCAACCAGTTGGATGTCATATATTTGAGTTTCTTATCTGTGAGATGAGGAAGAAGCACATTTCACAACTTGGACGAGAGTGACACGTGTGCTCGGCATTTTTCTGGAGATTTGAACGCTTCTGTGCGTCATGTCAAGACGATTAGTCCGGACCGGACATGTGCAATGAAATATCAAATGTCATGTAGGCTGTTGTGTGGCTGCACAGTGGAAAAGTCTATATCATGTTCCCTATCCATCAAACGCAGCTCTCTGGAGGAAGCAGACCCAGCTGTTGTTGGCCTTTGATACCTTTGTTGTTCCTCTCTGTTGAACCGCAATAGTCTGCAGTCCTCAGCTGCTACTGTAGCTCCTCACCAGCCTGTTGGTTCACTTCATTTTCTGTCTGTCTGCCTTAAAAATTCCTGGCTCATTCTTTCTCCCACGGCAATGTTAAACTTGAACCTGGCCGGTTGACTTCTGATCTTCAAGTTGCGTACTCGTCTCAGAAATGTCCGCTCCGCTTAATGACAGGTGTTAACTACAGAAACTGTAAAGTTAACAAAAGGGTTTGAAGTTTGACGACTATTAGCCAAGCTGTGAAACATGCATTTAAGTTGTAATTCTTTGCCTTTCAGGCATTAATTATTGTCACAGACTTTACGTAATACCTATAAAACATTTAGATACTACACCTAATACTAAAGAACACAGGAAAAACACAGTATCTGAAAATCAAAATATGTTCTTGTGTCTTATTGTTTCTGATAAATACATTTAAATATTTGATTTAAAGGTGGTTTAACCAGATCAAATCACATGAATGTCACAAAAGTCAGAGGCTGCAGAGACTGCTACTTAATCAGGCTGTTCTCATACACTGATATACCTACAAAAAGTAATGCATCATGTGTCAGTTCTTCCAACACACTCTCAGCCTGACTTCGTCACACATCGACGTTCAGTCATGGACCTTCCAAGTCCAGATACGACGTGACCTGGGTGTGTTAGCTGTTGATGTTCTGGGACGCCGTGTCAAGTTGTGCCTGTTACATGCATTGTCTTCTTTCAAAATACACTTCCGTTTTCACAGAAAATTTAACATTGACATACAGTCTCTTTTAAAATAAATGCACTACGACAGAACAACGACGAGAATTGACTTTTTGTTCCTCTAACAATTAACACGTGGTTGGGTTTAGGCAACATCCACCATCACTTCCACCTGCCCTACTCGGACTTTCGCTGCCTTAACTTTCGTTCTTGTCCCACCGCATTTCCCCCTGACAACGCCGCTTATCAAGCCGATGTTAAAGGACGGCTTTTTTTGGCAGTGTCTGACACCGCGAGTCACTGCCCAAGTGCCAGATTTCAACGACTTAAGAGTGAGGCCAGCTTGGTAATTCATATATAACCTCGTAACTGTGAGGGCTGCGATCATGTGACGGTAGATAAGAAGGAAGTAGGGCACAATGGGGTTTGTGGATGGGTCAAACACACAAACATAGGACTTTCCCCTAGGAGACTGGTGTTTGTGTCCCATGTGAAACTAAGTCTTTTGTTTATTTTAAGGTATGTCGTCATTGTTAATTTTTTTAGCACTAATTTGTGCGTTACAAGCTGTTGTATGAGGATATGTGGACTTGGTTAATGTCAAGCTAGGCTAGGTACCTTTTAGGCTTGTATTTTTACATGCTGTTATTATTATATTTTCTATATTATATATTTTTATATTATATTCAGCATCATACTTGAGTTTGGCCATGTTGTTGAGCTAGTTTGCTGTCTCACAGTGCTTCTCAAAGTCAAGGATGCTTCCTACAGAGGCTAGGCAAGACCCGCTACTTGCATTCAGTGAATACACATTGGAACACACCAGCGAGGTTTCCCCCAGGTGTGGGTCATTTCAGAGGCCCCGCCTTTAATTCCAGCTAATCGTGCACAAAGAATTGTGGGTACTTTACGCCCACTGACGATACACAACCTTCCTGCATTCTTGAAAATTCTATGAAGGAAAGACTCTGTTCTCAGTAGAATTCAAAGAATCCCTGACAACGCAACAGTCCGTGGGTGGGATGCGATGACGTAGCCTCCTTGAAATTCAGTCATTCAAGGATCCTTCCTTGAGTTTGACAAGCACCATCTGTCAAGTAGCCGTCTGTCAGTCACTCACTCTACAGCAGGAAACGGCACTTCCAAATAACAGCTCTGTTATTTGGAAGTTTTTCAAACTTGACATGTTTGCAAGTCACTCGCGGTCCATTCAGAATGGACCCGCGACCCACTTTTGGACTGCAACCCACCAGTTGGGAACCAGCGATGTAGTGGATACATGAAAACTTTCAGTTTCAATGCTGTGGTTACTGTGTGGTTAAAAAAACACTTGGTTTTTGTTGCGAAAAGATCATGTTTTGGCTTAAAATCACTGGTTTTGGGAAACGCAGAGATGTCTCAGTAAAAAAAATCAGCTTTTGGTGGCACTATCCCCACTGGGAGAACAGTGATAGGTCGCTAGAGAATATCCACATTTGATGGCTAAAACGCTGCCGGAAACACAGCAATGACTCACTAAAACACCACTGGTTTTGTTTGCTGGTCTCTAACAGTGGTAACTTCCCAAGGTGTCATGTCATCTACTATCCTCTTCAGCTCCCAGTGTCAAAGTTAGCTTTTATACATGGTATAAGATCTATGTCACTTGTGAAACGTTGACATGTTGCGCATCAAATGTGCACATGTAATGGACTGAAGGTTTGCAGAAATGTACAACACCAACATTTCCATGGTATAATGATTTTTATATGATAAGGTAAGATGTCAAAAAGATTCTGGTCTCAGCTACATGTTGATGTAATGTGTTAGTGCAGTTTGGCTTTGTTGTGCAGTGTCGATGTTGCAGGCGGGCGTGATCTCATATATTGTGATGTGGGACTTAACCCCCGACATCACTGTATTTGTATTAGCCACAGACTGAACTCAGGGAACCCTACAGAATGCAAACATATACAGTCCCCTTCACATCTGAGAACACATATCAATCTGACAGCCGGGACTGCAAAGGGTGGAGAGAGGAGCCGCACCTTGAAAGCCCTGGCAACTTTTCATGTCTCGCAACCAGCCACATGTGTCAAACTTCTCCTCCCACGCTGCACATTTCACACATTCCTCAAGAATGTTTGCTTTTTTACCAGGTCAAGAGAATGAATCCAACGCTGCATTGTGTGTCTCACCGGCTTTGTGCAGCTCTCGCAGATCATTCTATAAAGAATATTTCATCTTGTGCAATTCTTTCTTTGCCCAGTCATCAGTTTTTCTGCAGTCTGATTGAAAGTCTTCTTCCCAGTGAGTATTTATGTCTTCATGGGCTAACCATAAAGAGAGCCTCCCTGTGCTTTCATTTCCTCAGTGACAGTGGGAATCCTGACCAAGGGCTTGAGCTCTGGCCGTGGCTCTAACCATAACATATGTCTCACTACTTCCTGTTATCAATGATTACATAAGTTTCGGAAACAAAGACATCCTAGGTTGTCAGGGAAGCAGTCAGCTCCCCCTTGATTTCCATGAGAATGGAATAATTGAAAGTTTTATGGTGGCACTGAAAAGGAGAGTTGCGCACAATATAAAACAAACAGTGCGTTCCAATATCAACACCACCGTACTATTTAGTATGCCAGAACAACATTTAGTCCCAATATATAGTATGTCAAAGGTAGTATGCCAAAAGTACCAGGATATCCTACTGCATCCGGTCACATTTTGCAGTTTGCAAGACAGCACGCTTGCTATTCTGACCCACAATCCTGTGCACAGCAGAAGATACGACACATCGACTAGGCTGCAGACAGATGACAGCTCACCGACAGCTGACATGATCGTAAAGACAACCAATAACAACAGTCGGACATAACTATGAAAATAACAATGACAAATGTAATTTAACTGAATATAATACTCCATGTTAGAATCTACAATATATGCAGTTATAACTCGAAAGCTTAATGTACTTCTGTTGCAAAGTAACAACACTAGAGTTCCCTTGGTTGACCTCTTTCTCTGCGAGCCTGGCGAATGCTGTTTTGTTGTATCTCCAAGGTAACGTTAACTGATTTTAAAGGAAATGACCACTTTAGAATGAAAATACAGACAGTACTTACTCACCCTCATGCTGACAAGAAGTCCAGTGTAGCTTTTTAATTCACAAAACTCGTTCGGGGTATTGGAGGATAACAGCTAGCCGCATTTTTCCATACACTTGAAGTGCATGGAACCCACGTCCAAAATCATTTTGAAAATGTAATAAAACTCCGCTAATGCATTTCAAAAACGTTAGAACGGCTCATCCGTTGTAATCTAAGTGCCCTGAAGCCGCGGCATGCAAAATTGACTTGAAAAGACGTCATTTACTCCACTTTTATAGTGTAATGTCTCACCATGGTCAGTTAGCGACGTTCTTATTCTCGAGTCTCACGAGTTTCAGGGCTTCAGGGCACTTGGATTACGACGCACGAGCCCTTCTGACATTTTTGAAATGCATTAGCGGAGTTTTATTACATTTTCAAAATGATTTTGGACGTGGGTTCCATGCACATCAAGTGTATGGAAAAATCTGGCAAGCTGTTATCCTCCGATACTCCGAATGAGTATGGTGGATTAAAAAACTACACTGGACTTCTTATCAGCGTGAGGGTGAGTAAGTACTGTCTGTATTTTCATTCTAAAGTGGTCATTTCCTTTAAGACGTGCTGAATTACAAATGACATACTTTTTGCCTGGGACGTTGGAATCGCCCACACCTCTGAACTGACTGATAAGTCTGGTATCATGACAAGAAGCAGCCAGTGTGAGGGATGGAGCAAATCACAGCAAAGCACCAGTAAAAACAACCTACAAACAAAAAAAAAACAGTCAGTAGACGGTAATACGAAAGCTACCTGTCTTATTTTTTCTTATTTTTATTGTCTCATGTCGTGATAAAAGACATTATAGAAGCTGTTGTGCACAGATATAAATACAGGTGTGACTTGAGATTTTGGCTTGTCCTTTGGTGTGCCTTGGGCACAAAAAGTTTAAAAACCACTGGTGTACCGACAGGTTTGTCAGAAAGAGCCACAGGTGTCATAGGCCAGCAGCAGCTTTGATGACATGTTGATCTGACACATACAGATACATCAGTATTGAATTCAGACATGTGGTGCATTGTTTATGTTTTTATAAGCATATCTGGTTGGGTGACAATGAGTAGGGCAAAACATGAGAAATGTTTAGTGCTGAAAACAAGTATATTTTCATTACTATTATTTTAATCTTGGTGAAAAACAGAACATTTTAGTGATTTATAGATAACTGGACAAACCAGCCGAAGCCAGTCCATCATGTGGATTTTAAGATGTTTCACTGAATATGTGAAAACTTTGACCTGTTGGTGGTGCTTCAAGAAGAAGAAGTCAGAGGATCACCAAAGTCACCACAGTGTATCCTGTTGGGACCATAAATATATGTGGCCAGTCTCATGACAATGCATCCAACAGTTGGCAGGCCACATAGGATTCATCCCCTGGGGACTAGGGATGACTGTACCAGATTTCATGGCCATCCATCCGTGCTGCTAACATGGCTGAAAAAGTCTGCAGGTGGTTGATGCCCCTCTGTTTGACCTCTCCATCAGCTGTGTGATTTGATGTCTCACATGCATTCTCGTGTGCATACAGTATGTAGGTCATTACAATGGGATGGGTTTCCATTATGGACAGTGCTGAGGATGCAGAGTGACATAGCCGGAACTTCAGCGCAGCTCCCCGGGGACGAGGCCTCGGTCCTGGGAAGCAGTGGCCGAGGATCAACTGGACCATCGCCGCTTCAGGCCGCAGCAGCACTGTGAACCTCCTTCTTTCCCAGCGTGGGCCGGCTGACATTTGAACAACTACTACAATAAGTCCCGTCCCTCCCAGCCTTTCGGTGGGAAGAATTGATGAGTCTCTCTTCGATGACTCTAGGCAAAGCGGAAAAAGATTTCTCCTGGGCGGTGACTATTATTAAAGGACCAATAAACAAGGCAGTCCTTGTGGGAATGTTTAGTTGGATCAAATGTCATGTTTGCAGGAGTGTGAAATGATTTTGTGTGCATGTAGCATGTTGTATCATGATCAGTCTGATCCACCTCGCATAGCTCAGGGGCCCTTAGCTCGGTAACAAAGCCCTGGTATCTGGTTCTGCAGGCTTGTTATTTGATTAAGACTAATCTCCAGGTTTTGATTTCAACTGTTTTTGTCTAAGGTGGAAGTGCTTTTTGCTCTCTGTCTGCGTCTAACCTAAAGCTCAGCCTGTTCAACTGGATTTTGAGTTCTCTGAGCTAAAAAAAGGGCTGCTCCCACAGTGAAGTGTAAAAAGACATGGGAAAATGCTGACTCAAGGGTTTTAGGAGGACAAATTACAGGAGAAAAATTACATTTATTAAATAAATAGTTTGACATTTTGCGGAAAACACTCACTCCCCTCTCTTTCCAGGAGCTAAATAAGAAGATTGATACCACTCTAAAGTAAATATGATGCTGGAGCCAGCAGCTGGTTAGCTTAGCTTAGCATAGAGACTGGAAACAGGGGGGAGCAGCTCGTCTGGCTCTGTCTAAAGGCAGCAAAATCTCCTTACCAGCATCTTTAAAGCTCAATAATTACCATGTTATGTCTAATTAGTTTCATCCATGCACAGACCAAAGTGTAAAAACAGTAATTTGGCATTTAAAAGGACAGGACTGAACAGGACCACAAGGCCCTGCAAAGAGTGGTGTGTTTAACTGAGCATACTATAGGAGGGTGTTGCTACCAGACACTGCAAAAATAAGGCCAGGAGAATCATTACGAAGGCATAGAAGACTTGCAAGGATGCGTCATTTCTTTCCAGTATGTAGGATATGACACACCCACTGATGTCGTCAAGGTTCACACCTATGGTTGATGATAACCTCCGGACAGCTTCCTCGCTACCACCCTGCATGTCCCCGATTCTCCTGATTCGTCTGCTCCCCAGTAAACCTCTCTGCTATCTGTCCTCGACCAAGAGTTCCACTTCCTGGTTCCTGTTCGCCTGTTTTCCGTGACTGTCCGGAGAGACCGTCACCCAGCTCTCCAAAGTGAGCTTATCAGTCCAGTTACCTCTGGTCTTCTGTACTGTGGATTGCATCCTTCTCTGCCTGCTCCCTCACGGCGCCATCAAAGACGATTGAACTGTCTGCTGAATGTGTGTTGCTTCAGCATTCCACGCCGGGAGCTGTGGATTGCTTCAGTTCCTTTGGAAGATCTGAACCTGAACATTGACACTCTCGTTAAAGTGGTGCATTAAAGCTCAGTATAAACTGTTCTGGGTCACCTGTTACAGTTTTGGCTTAAAATACCTGGTTTTGGTGGCACCGCTGGAAAACACTGCTGATGTCTCACTGAAGAACAACCAGTTTTGATGTTGGTGTCGAATAGCAGTCTGCGGCTTGGCAACTGTCTCGTCTAGGTGTTACACCATCCACCATCCCCTCCACCTCAGTCAGCTCTTGCACATGTAATCAGAAATTACTGTAGAAACATTGATAAATATGAGACGTACAGATGTATCCGTGGTTTGCAGAAATGTACAATACCAACATTTTCTTTTGGCGCCTGGGCTGTTGCTTCATATTTAACAGACAAACATGAGAGTGGTATCAATCTTCTCACCTCGCTCTCAGCAAGAAAGCCCCCCAGATGTCGAACTATTCCTTTAACAGAGGCTTGGAATGAATTTAATCTTTAATCAGAGGATGAGGCAATTACGGAGTCGATTCGTATATTCCTGCACTTGAGTGAGAGATGAGATGATTTCTGTAAGGTTGCCCGGTATGTGAAATCCCTTGGCATGACCAGAGACAGGAACGCCCTGGTGGATACAGATTCAAGCTAATGGTCTGGGCGCCACCAGGCGAGTTGGCTCCACTGGACCTCCACTGGACCCCCCACCCACAACAGGATCAAAGCCAGACTGGATGTCAGGGGACGGAGGAGAATGATATCGTCATCCAGCCCCTGACCACGCCATCGCTATGCTAACTCATATCCTGGCATTTCCTGCAGATAGGCCTGGTATGCCCCCTGTTTGCCTTCTCTTTTATTCCAGCGCTCTCTGGTATGCCAAATTACGCAATAAGCAAGGGAAATGTTGGATTTCGCCATCACACGAAGTGTTTGTTTGTTTGCGTCGCTAAATGTGGTGGTAAGCTCACCGCCAACCAGAAATGGACCAAACAATTGCTTTGTGGTTGAAGTGAAATGGTCGTTTCAGGACCGTATCATGCTATATGCTAAATGCTTCCTGCTTTTCACACACTCTTCCTTTGTCTTCTGCGCTTAATTGGATAAATGCAGTCTGTTTTGCAATGCCATAGTCGGCCAAGAATGCTAGAATGGTTTCAATTTTAAGACAAAGTCATTACCTCACAGAAACAATATTTCCCACTCTCACTTAGATATATTAAACTGACAATACTTATCAGTGTGCACTGATGTGTTTGGTCTGGCCTGTTTCTCTATCTGGACTACATGAGGAGCATTGTTGTGACAGGCTCCAGCTCTCATACTGATAACAGGTTCATTTCCAGCCATTTGTTTGAATGCATGAGGCATTTTAGGGTAAACAGGGGCTTTCTGAGTCCCCCTGCTGAATTTAATCAAGCAATGAGACCAATGAAGTAAATTAAGGCTGGAGCTGACTCAGCCTTACAGAGGCCTCTTTATGCCACTGCCGAAGTCGAGGGGGCCCAGGGTTAGCATGCATCACACACAGGAAAACACCAGGCAGCTCCCAGACAGTCCAGGCCCCAGCAGTCCGCCCCTGAATTCCTCCCCGCTCGACGTTTATAAGGAGCATATCGCCTCACTAGAGCCACTTTCAAAGAGCTTTCGTTCACATTGCGAGGCCCCCCATTTCCTCCTCTCTCTCAGGAGGGAAATGTAAGTGTGCAGGAGTGGAAATGTTGCAGAGTCGAAGGGAAGTGAATGGACGAAGAAAGCAATGTTATTTGTGGAACAGTGAGGCCCATTGGCTTAAAATAAACTCACACAAAATGACTTACTGGAAACTTCTCCGTCCTCTGCTGCTGATTAATGCCTCGTTTTTCTATGGGCACAGAGAGTGTTTGAGAGAAGGACATAAAGAGAAAGACTAACTTTTGTTTGATCCAAGGTCATTGAGTGGCCAGCTGCAAGGCCCTCTATCTACTCCTGGGATCTGCCTTCCTATTGGACATCCTGTCCCTGATGAATTGTCACTCTTCTCATTTAAGATCACACAGAGGAAGCAGGACACTGCCAGGACACACCCACTCGTCCTCGACCCAGCCAATCGGCTCGCTCCAGTTGTCCAGCATCCTTCGCACTTAGAAAACCGCAGCTGCCACAGGAGCTCCTCCACCGGAATTTTTGTTTGTGTCCTTCCTTCCCTAATCTCTGACCACACACACTTGTTCACTTGTGACGAGCAGGCGATGCCTCTTGGCCGCGGCCTCGGCCTGGCCCGGCCCCCCACCCCCCATCTTCTGCACCGCCCTGAGACATCTGGGTGATGTGAGGCCACTGAGCAGGAAAGCTGGGGGAACTTCAGAGTCAACTGCTGGAACAGAGCAGAACAAGGGGGCCCCCACAGCAGTGTTATATAACAGTCAGAAATCTAACTGTATGCTCACATGAAGAACATCACTCTCTTTTGCAGACGCATGCCGCACTCTTATACCGTGAACATGGACATAACTTTACAAGCATGCTTGTTGTTTTTTACAGTCTGGCATGAAGGCAGGGATAAGACAGACGCATCTTATCCTGATATCTAAGTGATTTCTTCTAGACATGAGGTTTGCTCACTGTGAAATGGAGAGGATGTGATCTCACCCAATTAACATCCAACCTATGTCGCTGGCTGCTTATGACTTAATCCAGGCTTCTCCTTTGTGCCAAGTGTCCCTACCCACCCCCCACCCCCCCCCCACGTGTAGAAAAATGAGTGTTCTTCAAGGGCTTTGGATAGAATAGATCTGTATACACAGCCCAGCCCCCAGAGGAATATATTGGCATTGTACGCTTCTGCAAACCATCGCATTTCTACATTTCGTACGTGTCATGTAAGTGTTTCTAAAGAGACATTATGCTGACTGCATGTATATCTGCTGACTTTGTCATTAGAAGGTGGGGGGGATGGTGGATGGCATGACACCCAGGCAAGCTGCAGGTCAGTGTTTAAGACCAACTAACAACAAAACCTGTTGTTCAGTTGTGACACATTGCTGTTTCCTGCTGCGTTTGTGCCACCTAAGCTTGGTATTTTTTAGCAACACGCTGCATCGTTTCAGCGGTGTTTGTGCCATAATACCTGGATGTTTTTTAATGACACATCGCAGTATTTCGAGCGGCATTTGTACCACCAAATCTCGGGATTATCTTTAACATCACACCACAGGATTTCCAGCAATGATTGTGCAGGTATTTTAAACCAAAACACGATCTTTTCCTAACTATAACCAAGTGTTTTTTTGTTGTTGTTGTTTTTTTGCCTGAACTAAACCACACGTTATTCACAGCATTGTTGAATATTGCCACATAATAACGTTCAAGTGTTGCATATCTGTAGTGTAATGTGTTAATTAATGAGCTTTGGTGATGCTGATAAATGGATTTTCGCAATGGACAGACCCAGGTTGGCTTTTTCCCTGATTTTTAGGTTTTGTGCTAAGCTAAGCTAACCAGCTGCTCGTTCTACTTTCATATTTAATGGGAAAAGATGAGAGTGGTGTCAGTCTTCTTCAGCGTGGAAGCATTATGCATTACATGCCTGAATGTCTTGTTCTTGCACCTTATAGAACCCCTTTTGTTTAAAGTGTACCCTCTTCCTCTCCCCTCCTCTGTCTGCGATTACTCCTGAGTGCACGCAGGAGAATAGGGCAATGTTCTCAGAGGCTCTGGTAGGAGTGAGGGATGCAAGCTGCCGGACGTCAGACTTGTATACAGAGTTAATGGAGGAGGGGGGAGATTCGGCAGTGACCGAGGCCCAAATTGTAGAAGAGAAACCCTCTTGTGTTCACAACCCAGACGACTAAAGACCAGGCCCGGATGTTGCTATCTGTCCCGTCATTGTCTCCTCAAATGTTGGCATTTCAGTTTAGCCAAAACATTCCTAAGACACAGTGTGGAAAACACCCTCTTTTTCCTGTGCTGATTTGATGACGCTCCATTTGTTTTCCAATCTTGCTGCGTAGCTGGTTGCAAATTAGCTGGCTGTACCACAGGGCCTCCCATCACATCTTAAGGATTGATGGTGGGGGTTACTCAAGTATTAAGGAAGTGGGATCTACGCATCCAAAAAAATATAATTATGAGATGGTGGAAGGAGAAAACCACAGCAACTGTTGGGAGCGGCGCTGCAAACAGTTATTTCTCAGATCCTGCACACGTTCTGCTCAACTTCTCCCGGGAAGCACCTTCGTTTCTCACTTTTCAGCTCAGCCTCTCAGTAGGCTTTGATGCGTAACACCAAACATGGGTGTTTTTCAGTGACATTTTGTGGTGTACTCAGTGGCATTTGTGCCATCAAACCTGGGTGTTTTTAGTCACACGTCACCACGTTTCCAGAGGTGTCTGTGCCACCAAACCGGGATCTTTTCAGAGACTCACTGTGGCATTTCCAGCAGCTTCTGTGCCACCAAACCTGGGTGTTTTCAAGCAACACATCATGGCATTTTCAGTGGCATTAGTGCCGCCAAACTTGGTTGTTTTTGGCCAAACACCATGGCGTTTCCAGCTTTTTCTTTTTGCCACCAAACCTGGCTGTTTTAAGTAAAATATTGTGGCCTTTTCCAGTGGCGTCTGTGCCACCAAATCTGGGTATTTTTCAGTGACACGTCGCAATGTATTCAGTGGCGTTTGTGCCACCAAACCTGGGTGTTTTTAAACAAATTATTATGGCCTTTTTTAGCACTGCCTGTGCCACCAAACCTGGGTGTTTTTCAGTGACAGATTGTGGCATTTCCTGTGGTGTTTGTGCCACTAAACCTGTATTTTTTTAAGTGACACATCGTGGCGTTTCCAGTAGCTTTGGTGCCACCAAACCTGAGTTTTTTTACTGACACATCATGGCATTCTCTGTGGTGTTTGTGCTACCAAACCTGGGTGCTTTTCAGCAACACATTGCATCGTTTCAGTGGCGTTGTGTGCACCAAACCTGGGTGTTTTTCAGTGCCACATCACATCGTCTCTATTTGCATTTGTGGCACCAAACATGGGTTCTTTTAGCGACACACCATTGCATTCCCTGTGGTGTTTGTGCTTCCAAACCTGGGTGTTTTTTAGTGACACATCTCATCGTTTCTATTTGCATTTGTGCCACCAAACCTGGGTGTTTTTTAGTGACACATCTCATCCTTTCTATTTGCATTTGTGGCACCAAACCTGGGTGTTTTTAGCAACACATCTGTAGTTGAGCTCAGTTTAGCTTGTTACACCACAGGGCCTCCAATCATCATCTTGAAGATTGATGGTGGGTTTGTTTAAGCGTTAAAGAAATGGGATTTACACATTGAAAAAAAATGATTATGAGATGGTAGGTACTGCTTCCTAAACTTCCTAAACTCCTCCTGGAAAGCACCTTCTTTTCCCACTTTTCCCCTCAGCCACTCTGCAGAGAGTGGCAGTGACAGGACAGCTTTGATGTGTGACATTGGCGATAGAGGCCCCGCTCCACGCTGCTGATAGCCTGACCAGAATAGAATGTGAAAGAGCCAGAACATGCATGAACATTTATGTCGCCCACTTTTCATGTTTGGGAACGGGTGTTTAGTCCACTTCCAGCGGGGTGTAATCAGTTGATGTGAAAGCATATAGTATGCAACCATGTGACAGACAGAAGCCACTTTATCTACTCCGCTGGCTGAGCTATCACTCAGCACTGGGAGGAGTGTTCACCACTGTTCACACCACAGCATTCCAGCCATAGCATCCTCTTCTCTACTGTCAGTAAACCCAAACAGCCAGCTTGACTCAGAGCACATGGGCAACCTGTAATCAAGCTTGGCCTCGAAAGTGGCATGTAAAAGTAAATCCTGTGTTTATATCCGAGAAAGGCCTCCCTCATGGAGCGACTTGCACAGGAAACACATAAGATGATGTTAAGCTTCAAACCAGTCTCTGGGATTAAAGATCTTGACTATCACCCTCCACCTCTCTTTCTCTTTCTCTGTCTTTGTCTCTTTCTCTTGATCTGTGGCAGCCTGCCCATCTCCGGGCCCCTGTGCTCTGGTGGGTTCAGTGGACTGGTATGCAGCAGGAATCTTTGGATCAAGGTGATTTCACGCTCCTCCACGTTTTCCCAGGGCTTTGGGCGCTCTCTGTTACCTCTGTGCAGCCCGGAGTGTGTGATAGCGGCTGACATGTGTTATCATAGGACACATGCACAAACAGCAGCAACAGGGTAAGGCTGCTTTATCTGTCTAACACCTCTGTTTCCCTCAAGTGTCAGGCTTTGACTGTCTGGTATGGTAGGCTTCTTTGGCCTTATTCGCAGAGACCCCCTTTGGACTAAAACACGGGGATTTGTCCGCCGCTCCACGGACAGACAAAGGGATAACCCGGCGACATGAAATCTCAATTTTAAGACGAATCCTCTCGAACATACACCCCCTCCTTTGAAGTAGAACTAATCTTGCTAACCTTGACATTCCCTCGGAGACAGTTCCCACTCTCACTTCACAGTCTGCTCTCATAATAGCTCCACAGTGCTCTTTTTTTTTCCTCTCAATGAAACTCCATATCTCATTCAGCTCTTTGGTGGCGACTGTGAAAGGAGGGGGAGGGGGGGGAGGTTGTGAAGTCGTTCCAGCAGAGAAGTGGTTCAGTTCAGCTCCTGTCATTCAGCTCGACTGGGCTGTAAATATGCCTACACATGATCGGAAGCAGAAAATGTAGACGTGTGGAAAGTGTATTTGTGCGTGTTTTGATGCCCGTGATAAGGAATTCAGTGCTTACAGCTCAGCTGCACAGAGAAAACACACAGAAGTGAAATGGCCTTCACAGATAAAACATGATGGGGAGCTAACAACCTCATGACTTCCTCTTCTATTATAATCCCACCTTTTCCAGATTAGATCCTGTTTTAGGACAAAATAACAACTTTGAGACATCCTGGAAACACCACAAGCGCTCTCTGCAGATTTACATGTCCATCCTCATACTTTCATCCTTTGGCATGCCACCATGCCAAACGACTTCCTTTATGGAAACTTTTCCCTGGAAATGGATCAACATGCCGTCCACACCCATCGCCATAAGGATGTGTACAACATCACACTGTGTCCCACGGATCCTCGCTCATGTGGCAGGACTGTGACCTGATTAAAAGCACCAGTGGTTTCAGAGAGGCTGTGAACTGACTTTAAGTGAGGGCTATCACAAGTTATTAGACAGTGAACCTGTGGTCACACTCACAATAAGGAAAATCTACACACAAGCTGCAGCTGTGCACCAAGACTGTACTTTGGCACAGCTGTGTTTTAAGCTAAATGCTAACATCAGCATGCTAACATGCACATTTAAAGCAGGTATGATGTTCGCCATCTTACATCTCACAAACTTCTGCCTGTTACATGCATTGTGACTTTTCAAAATACACTTCCGTTTTCACAGGAAATGTACAGTTTGCATACAGCCTCTTTCAAAATAAATGCACTACATTGGTACAGCATTGCAAATTTACGTTTTTTTTTTTCTTTCAAGTACAAATACACATGGTAACGTTAGCCAGTGCTCGCACATGGCAACAAGTGCACATGGTTAGGTTTACATTCACACAGGAAGTGAACACCGGCCGCCTAGGCCCTTACACCACTCTTCCCTCCCTCCTCCTCCGACTTTTTGCCCCCGTAAGTTATGTTGTTGTCCAGCCGCATGAGCTCACTCTTCTTCCAATCACATAGATATTTCATAATTCTGCTTTTTGTTCCTCATTGTTTGAATCTAACTTTGATTTGATTTTGTGATCGACTTATTGTATTTTGAAGTTGTATTTCTGTTAACTGCATAACTTGTGTTAGTGTCTAGATCAACTTTACCTGTGCGACAGAAATGAGCTCAGTCTGGTACAATGTGAGGTTACTGTCCATGGTCCCTGACAAACTAAATTTTTGTTGTCAGTGTTTTATTTTTCCTTTCTTGGTGAGATTCCCTCATGTCTCTGTTTTTTAATTTCACCAGCAAAATCCCTTTTTTAAGAGATATTTATGTTTTATGTGTTTTATTTTTCTGTAACTTAAAAAGGAGAAATGCTACAAACAGATACTTAGATGAATAAATAAATAAAATTGATTAACTATTAAAATATATTTGTTGTAATGTAAATTTAATCTTTTACATTTCTATTATGACGATAATGCTGCTGCTGATTCCTTGATTGTCATACTCATTCTTTATAAACTAGCTTTGTCCTTTGATTTCTATAACAAACAACAAACACAAAGCTCTCACAATAAATTATGTGAGCTTATTACAGTATATATATTTATGATCTGAATCACAGTCACCTTTATGGCAAAGTACACATTAGGGTTGCAACGATAAAAGTACACATTAGGGTTGCAACGATATGAGATTTAATGGTACGATAATGTTTCAGAAAAAATCATGATTTCACAGTATCATGGTATACGACATTAAACACATTATTATTATTATTATTATTATTATTATTATTATTATTATCATTATTATTATTATTATTATTATCAGTTATAGTGACTCGTAAAGGAATGAAAACAGAAGGATTGTTTATTACAATAGAAACCTGAAACCATTTTTTAAAATGGAAGCAGCCCATGTGTATAAAAATCTGAGTCCGTTTGCAGTTTTTTTCACTACAGTAAATAATCAAATACAGGCCTAAACGATATGATAACCATCAATTTTGATACCACAGTATATGGTTTGACGTTATACCAGTGCAACCCTTGTACACACACAAGTAATTTGATTCCAGGTTTCTGCATTGCTTTTATACACTTACACATACATTGACTTAACAGCTAGAGATGGGGAAACAAAGCTGGAACATAAGGGTAAAGAATAGATCACACTACTAGGTTCAAGGTTATTTATTGTCAAATGAACAAACTTTGTTCACAGAATCCCTCCAACAATGTAATTTAGGTATGTATAATAATGATAATAATAGTAATACTAATATCACACAATTAGAAATAATAAGAGAAACTAAGTATAAGGATGTAGGGATATAAAGTAAAGCAAATTAAAATAGGATGAAATATAGCATAATAAAATTGTAGTAACTGATATAAATCCGCGGTTTTAAAATATGAAGTGAGGGACTGTTCCTTATTTATGAGGGGGAAGTGGGTGGTGCAAAAAGTGGGATGTTAAATAATGTGTCAGGCACACGGGAGGGATTTATGTTTTTAATTTAGTGGAGGGACATAACAATTTAAATGGTTGTATTTATTTTACAGCAGATGTTTAAAGAAATAATTATATTTTCTTTAAAAACCTCCAAAATTATATCATTTACCAACGGCAGAAACTGTAAAAACAGAAGTTATTGTTGAATTTTCAAATCTCTGCTGGTTCTAGGACACATAACGAACACAACCAACGTTTCCATCAGAATAAAACAAAACTAAATCTGAGCATACAATAGTGATTTTTCATCAGGATGACTTTATTCCTCATGGCATTTCAAATATGTCCAAAAAGAAACTGTTTACATGAACTAACCAAACTGAGCCTTGTTTTTCAACTCCAGGATTTTGTCTTCAACTTTTAACTTTCAAACATCAAGAGGAAATTTTTTTTATTTTTTTTAAATCTACTAATTAATTAATGGTGAAGGGAGGGTCATGCATATTCCAAGAACATGCTGTAGTAAAATGTGTATGTCAAAAATATATACATACAGTACAGGCCTACATTAAAAGGCACCAATGTCCAACAATAAAAATAAAATGTCTACATACAAGTTTAGCTCTGTAAGTTGTAAACAAGAGGAATAACCACTGAATGGATATACAGGCAGATTATGTTTATGTCAGCCACATTATGTGCATGCATACATGCTTAAAGACTGTATACAGCATGTAGGATTTTTTTTAAAGGATTTAATCAGGGACTGTTTGTTATTTATGGGGGGAGGAGGGTGTGGAGCAAAAAGAGGGAGGCATGTCAACTAATGTTTTAAACACTGGAGAGGAGGGTTTTTTGCTTGGGGGAGGGGCATACATATTTAAACGGTTGTATTTTGTATTTATTTCACTGCCGATGAAACATGTTTTCTTTAAAAATCACCAAAATTACGCCATTTAACACAGTCAGTAAAAACTGAAGTTATTATTGCATTTTCAAATTTCTGACAGATGAACATGCACTTTATGATTATGTAGGCCACTGTAGTAAAATATGTATGTGAAAAAATTGGTGTATACATACAGAACAGGCCTACATTAAAAAGCACCAATGACCAACAGTAAAAATAAAACATCCACATACAAGTTTAGTTAAGTTGTAAACGAGAGGAATAACCACTGAATGGATATACATGCAGATTATGTTTATGTCAGCCACATTATGTGCATACATACATGTTTAAAGACTGTATACAGCATGTAAGCGTTTTTAAAGGATTTAATTAGGGACTGTTTTTATTAAGAGGGGCAAGGGGATGCTGCAAAAAGGAGGAAACATGTCAACTAATGTTTGTTTGTTTTTTCATCTCGGGAGAGAGGCATACAGATTTAAATGGCTGTAATTTGTTCTGCTTTTTTAATTTCTTTATTACCACCACTATTTAGAGAAATTATGCTTTTCAGACCTGGAAGGCATGTTTTCTTTAAAAATGGCCAAAACTACATAATTTATCGTGGCGAGGATTTGTAAAAACAGAAATTATAATTGAAATTTCAAACTTCTGATGGATATACATGCAGTTTACGGTTATGTTGGCCACATTATGTGCATGCATACATGTTTACAGACTGTGTATACAACATGTAGGCGTTAATTAGGAACTGTTTGTTATTTATGAGGGTGGAGGGGGTGGTACACAAATGTTTTAAGTGCTGGAGAGGTGTTTATTATTATTATCAGTATTATTATTAATATTATTTTGGCTTAGGGGAGGGGCATACAAATTTAAATTGTTGTATTTTGTGTTAATTTTCCTACTGGTTTTTAAAGAAGTATTTAAATTTCCTTCAAAAATCAATTTATCACAGCAAGAATTTGTAAAAACAGAAATTATTGCTGCTTTTTTTCAAATTTCTGATGGATGTACATTTATGTTTATGTAGGCCACATTATGTGCGTGCAGACATGGTTATGAAGTGTACAGGGTTTATAGGATTTAATTAGTATGTCCATTGTAGTTATTGTGCTATATTTCATGCAGAGGCATCTGAAGGCACCATAAAAGTACCTTGTATTGAAAACCAGTTTTGATGAGGCCTACGTCATGGTCGGCGTGTCTGCCTCTCTCTCAAAGTATTTGCTGAGAAGGTAGAGCAGGACCGGAAGCCAGGCCCACAGTTCCTAGAAGAGCAGCAGCCAGAAGAGAACGGCTTGTGCCACGGGGACTTTTATTTTGAAAGTCGTAACCGGATGTTGTCCCCATCGTTGCGTCCGGTTTGACTCGGAGCAGGCAGCGCAGAAGAAGAAGCAGCAGAGAGGCAGCAGGACTGGAGCACAACCAGCAGTCTCAGCCTCATGCTTCACCCTGGGCACTTCTCCTCCTCCTCCGGCCCGCTGAAGACAACATTGTGACAATATTTATTTTTTATTTTTTATCATCTAGCCACACAAAAAAAGCGGAGGGGAGGAGAAGGGGGGGCCGAGTCATGGAGCTTTATTGCCTGGAGTCGGACACAGCCGTGAGAGCCCAGCCTGACCCAAACATCCTCTATGATGACAGAGTGTTGCAAAGTTTATTAACCATTGAGGACAGGTTTTTACCTCAGTGCTCTTATTTCCAGCGGGTCCAGAAGGATATTCAGCCTTATATGAGACGAATGGTTGCAGGTTGGATGCACGAGGTTTGTGGACATTGTGTGAGCTAACCTAACTGCTTGAGCTAATTCTCCTTCTTTTGCATGTCGACGTTCAGCTTTCAAGCTAATTAAAGCCCATAAAGTGAGAGTTTTAGCTCACAGAGGGTTGTCATGGATGTTAACCCATTTGACAATTGAATGAGAGTGACTCACCAAAAGGCGTGGGAGAGTCGGAAATTCCACCACGAAGAGTTTCAGCTTCAAAGAAATAGCCTAGCTAGATATTTACATTGGTTAACAGCTACAAAGTTGGTGCTTTTTGCTAACCAGCTAGCTCAGGCGACAGAGGGGAAGTCAGTGTTAATTTACATAATCGAAAAACCCGCAGTTCCCCTTTTTAATAATTATTATTAATTTTTTAAAGTGGCCCGAGCTCGCTGGCTTCGCTCGGGCAACGTGCATGCAGATCCACTTTCATTTTTGGAGATAAAAACACGTCATGTTTGCAAAATAATCCGATTTTTAACTGTCGGGAACTGTTTCAACACAACTTGTAGACATTGTGCACGTGTTTTAAAGCTCACAGGTGATATGTTTTAATTTTTAAATATTTTTTAAAGTGGACAAGCCCCAACAAGGAAGAGGAGTTGAATGGCGACGTTTTGCTGAACGACTTCCTTTTGAACTAATTTGTTTCTGCCTTGCCCTGACTTCACAGACTTCACAGCCTCTGACTGAGTGAAGTGACATGAAAATTAGTGATTTAACCCAAATTAACTCCAACATGGGGGAATCACACTCCCCAGCAAAACCCACCCCCATCTGCAACTCCTGCTCTGCTTTTAAAACTTACAAATCCTCCACTTTTCTTTTGTATTTCTCACATTTTTACTTATAATCTAATTTTCTCTGTCCCATTTCTGTCTCATTTCAGGTATGTGAAGAGGAGAAGAGTAATGAAGACGTCTTCCCTTTAGCCATTAATTATTTGGACAGATTTTTAGCAGTGATGTCCACAAGAAAGAGTTATTTGCAGCTCCTGGGAGCTGTGTGCATATTCGTGGCCTCCAAGTTAAAGGACTTCAGGCCGCTCTCTGCGGAAAAACTTTGCATGTACACAGACAACTCCATCACACCACGGGAACTGCTGGTAAGCACTGGACTTTTCAAAAGCCCCCATTCATTCATTCATGAGAGCATAAAAATGCCATGTCATATTTTTGGGATGATTTTCTAATGCTACTGGCTATATTGGTTTCACAGGAAGTATCCCATTTTCCTTTATAAGTGGAGCTGTGCACAATACAGCCACATCCTTTCTTTGGATCCATGTGGACTGGAGAGGCGTGTGATGCCATCTAGTGCCAGTTATGCAGCATAGGATTTAGATAGGGACTTGCTTTGTGTTTTAAATACAGATAGGAGTGTTTATACTTACTAAAGCAGCCAGCATGCTCACATCTACATGAGTTTTCATTTCATTTTATCGGTTTATTTCAAACAGGGGCAGTGCACACAACACAATGCTAATATCCATCTGTTGTCCCTATGTGTATATAATGCATACATGACAATATGATACACATATAATAAAATAAAACAGTATAGGGCGAGCAAACAAAACAGAAAACATTATAAGAACATAGGACAGACCAGTGTGTATACATTTAGAGCGGCGTTATTTCAGCCATTTTAGTATGTAACAGGGAGTATATCTCTTAATTGGATCAACAAGAAAACTTTGCGAAAATCAAGCTTATGGAACAAAGAGCAGTGTGTTCACCACAACTTTGAACTGTTGTTTTTGAGAGTCAGTGTATTAAAGCTGCAACTAACGGCTATTTTTTAATAATCAAATGTTTTCGTAATTAATTATTTGTTCTATAAAATGCCATAAAATTAAAAAAAAAAAAAAAGTAGCCATCACCATCCCCAAAAGCCCAAGTTGATGTCTTCAAAACTCTCTGTCTGACCAACACTCCAGAAACTACAGATGTTAAGTTGACAAAAAAAAAAATTGCACTCAAGGTCTGCCAACATGCTTGTTCTGGAGCTTTCTACAGTCTTGCACAGTCCTCCTCGGCAGATTAAGTTCGCTCAGTCGCTATAGACGTGTACAGTTGATCAGACTTTGTCCATGAGATATTTAGTTTACCATCGCAGCGCTAAGAGAAGGGGAAGTTGATCGACCGAAAAATTCAGTCATTTTTCAAGCAAAATGATCAAGTTTCCGGCTCTTCAATTAAAGAATCTGCAGCTCTTTTTGTCTTAGCTGACTGTAAGCTCTGTATCTTTGAGGTTTGGACTATTGGTTGTTCAAAACAAGGAATTTAGAGACAAGAATTCACAAATAAAAAACTTATAATAGGTGATATTTTATAGACAAATCAAGAGAGGAATCAGTCGCAGCCATAAAGAAAAGAAGCAAATCCGCCAGCTGAAGCTGTAATAAAATCATATTTATGCTTAAAATGAATTGATGAATTGACCATCAAAATAGTTGCTGATTCATTTTCTGTCAGTCGACTAATCCATAAACCAGCTAATTGTTCCAGTTCTAGAACATGTCACAGTTTGCCTCTTAGTTCAACCAACAGTTCCACACGCTCTCTATACATCCTCCTGTGTTGCCTGCAGCTGTTGAGGGAAATGACATTCGTCCCATTTGATGCTCCATATTGTCGTAAGACCCCAGATTCCTGGATATCCTGACAGGATGCACAGAGAAGGCAGCAAGAGCCAGTCAAAGACGCTGCAGCTCTTCCTTGTAATGAACACTCAGCTGCTGCTGCTGCTTCAGCTGGAAGAGAGATGTTTTCAGGGGGCGGAGGGGTGGTTGTGTCGAGGGCAGCTGTCCAGGAAGTGAGCGCACCGACAGCGAACCTCCGCCCCGCTCATCTCACAGTCGAAACTCTCCACAAGGGCTAAAATAGGTTGAATGCAAGCATGTGTGAGGCAGGTTATGTACAGGAAACCCACGTAAATGTGAATGATGGCTGACATTTGAGATGACTGATGAGCGTTTAGTGATGGGGGGGACTGTCCCTGTTGGCGTTTGGGGTTTTGGGGTTTACTACGTTTGCTTTTTAGGCGAGACTGCTCCGTGAATTGAGTGAGGAGTTAAAGTCATCAGCATTTGTTTTGTCAGTGTATAAAAATGTCTCAATAGTACAGTCAACCAGTTTGGCTGTTTTTACTGCTCAGACTTTGATTTTTTTAAATGCACATTAATTAGTGTTTTTAATCAGCCTCGTCTTTCCAGTACTTGCTGCTACATATAGTTGTCAAATTAAAGGAAGTACAAGCAAGAAACTTTCCTCAGTAATGCAATAGTGCTGTCATCTTCCAGAGGGACAGTTATTCTGAAAACATAATGAAATGACTCAACAGTCCTCTGCACATGGCTGACGTCATGGTCTTCACGGGGGACCACGAGGAGAGATGTCAGAAAGCCTTTACAGACCTTCAGTGGGACTTTTATTTTGGCTCATCAGTAGGTTTGATGAAAAACAGGGAAATAAAATCAAAACTTTTAATGTTTAAATGTGTTACGGGTCAAAACTCCAGCAGCACCAGCAAGACCACTGCATTTCAGCTTGTGGCCTTCATCAGGATCAACATGAAACCCATTAGCTTAAATCATTATTGTTTCATGATGACCCTGATGAAGGCCACAAGCTGAAACGCATTGGTCTTGCAGTAAAGTTGTTCTGTGTACTACAAGTTTTGCTGAAGTTTCAACCTCATCAGACTTATTTTCCTTCTCTATGCATCCTGAAAGTAGGTGGGGATCACATCAGAAACTGCCACCCTGCTTCTAAAATGTGTAACAGGACATGAGCAAATGTTTAAAAATGCATTGTGTGAGTGCGCTGGTGCGGTGCTTTGCAAGGTTTCTGGTGTTTCCTCATTGGTAAATTTGCACAGCAGCCATTTTATTGGCTGATGTTACTGGGTGTTGTAATGATTTGATATTGACAATGACTGCTCATTGTGTGTCCAGCTTTTGTACTCGAAGGAATGTTTCACCTGCGAAACAATGACATTTGTATATCAATAACTCAGCCCATGTAAAGTTGAATTTGTGTTGTTTGTCCTTTTGTCTGTTGTTTTCGTTTGGTTTGCTGCTGTTTTGTAAAGCGTCCTTGGGTGTTTTGAAAGGCACTATATAAATCTAAGCTATTATTATTAGCTATTAAAACGAAGAATCCAAAAACAGACAATTTCTAATAAATTGAAGCAGTAATTTTACCTCACTGAACACAGGAGCTGCTGCTGCGTTGATTGTTTGTGTTATATTCTGCATACAAGTAGCACGACAAGAGTGAACGTTTGAACTCTGAATAATGGAGTGCACAGGTAGAGTTCAAATGCGCATGCATGCCCAGGTGCGCTAACTGCATGCGGAAGAATTTTTTAATCATAAGGTTTTAGTGAAAGTGCATGTGTTTGGGAAGTGCTGAGCGTACTGGTTAAATGAGACCTGGATTATACTGCACGACTTGTGTGAGAGTTTGTAGTGAGATGTTTGCTGTTGTTAAACACGGCCACTTTTTACTCCAATTCATAAAGAATTTTCTCCGGTTTTGGATTCTTCGTTCACCGTGGAGACGTATGAGAAAAATAGGGTGTTCCTCATGAATTCAACATAACTTGGAGTGAGTAATCAATATAGAAATGATCATTATGTGGGTGCAGTGTTCTTTAAACTCCTGCAGCCTCTGCGGTTTTGACAAGTCAGAGGGTTGTATGCATTTGCACAACATATCAGTTGACATTTTTAGTTTTCATTTATGCAGTTGCACTTTTTTAAAGACTGACTTCTTGATGTCCTGACTTTTTCAATTGATACTTAAGTTGCATCCTCGTCCTTGCTATTACTCACTCAAATACCGAAAGCCAAACAGGAAAACATTAAAATTAAATTAGCAAGTGGGCGAATTGTTCAGATGATTTAACAAACAGGAAATTAAATCACGAGATGTGTACACCTTTCCTGCTGCTGCAAAATTTGACTGTATGAAGAGTCAGCTCTGTGCTGTTGCTGCTGCTGCTGCCTGTGCACATTCATTGTAGCTGTTTGAGGCTTGTGACAGGAAGGAAGGGGCTAGCTGTCTCATTGGCAGGGCAAAGCTTGTCACATGCCGGCGTTATGAACACAAAGGATGTGAGGAATGAGAAAGGCACGCAGATAATAAGATACAGCGAGGAGAGATAAAGTGAAAAAAATGTTACTCTTCTTACAGAGCTATTTCCTCTGGGAATAGGGACAGGCTGTGATCTTTTTCACGGTCAATGGAGGCATGGCAGCACGCCATTTAACCCTCTGACTGAGAAGACTCTGCCAACAGACTGAATGTGAAATGACTGACACTCTTCTCTGTGTTTTAGGACTGGGAGCTGGTCGTGCTGGGGAAGTTGAAGTGGAACATGGCCTCAGTCATCCCCAATGATTTTATAGAGCACATCATTCGCAGGCTTCCCCTTCCCAAAGACAAGCTGGCGATGGTCCGCAAACACACTCAGACATTCATTGCCCTCTGTGCCACAGGTAACGGAGCTGCATATCATCTCATGAGCATTTGTCTGTTTCGTTTGCTCCCTCGCACGCTCACTTTGCTGCCTTGTGATTCCCACATCCACCAGAATATTCCCACACACACAAACATTCTCCCATCGTGAGTCATCGGTGACCTCTTTCTTCTCTCGGCATACTCTTCTGGCCGCCTTATCCTCTTTCTAGTCTCAGCCTGTAGTAGGGGTTTTTCTTCCCAGCTGCTAAAAGCTGCTTAAAGTGGCCATTTCCACATTTCTCTCAAGTGTCTGGGAAGAATGCCATCAGTGCTGCTCTGTTTAGATGAGCCACGTACACGGGTAAAAAAGTTTTTCACCGGTGTGATACAAAAATGCAGTAGAGGATTACGGAAAATCTGCATACATATTTTAGGCATGGCAACTATGCACACCGGCTTTGTAGCAAATAATCCACGTTGCTATGTTCAATTTTTCCTCTTAAATAATGCCCATGTCCACTCTGAACAACAAAAACCTATCCACACAGAAGATGTGTGGGAGGCACATTAATTACACGATGCACAAACCTTATTAAACCCCCAGATTTGTTGCTAACACTAATGTTAGCTTTTGTAGCTAGCCAGTAGATATATTGTAATAACCAGACACTAGACCACAAGATGGCGCTTATTCAATCCAAGGAAACTGCTTTCTCATCATACAGGTTATAAAAAAAAAAAAAAAAAACAGGCAAAAAAATCACATACAAATGAATCAAACGCAACTGTTTCAACTCTGAATGAAAACTTTCTGCCACTCCAGAGAGCGGTGGTCCTCTGTTTTGTTGTGACCATATCTGCTACTTATCAGGAAATGTTAAGTAACTGATTGTTTGCGTGTTTACCGTCTGTTGTTGAAAACATTAGTTGCGCCTGCAGTAGTTCCTGCTTGGCACATGTATGATAAACTGTATGACAGTCCTGCCATCTTGATCTTACCTGACAAACCTTTATTGTGTGACAGGCCACATATTTTGAAAGACAAGCCGCAGGCCATTTAGAATGGGTCCATGGGCCACAATTGGCCCCCGGTCCAGACTTTGGACCTGCCGGGTATAAAATGATGGATGTGGCAGCAGTGATGGCACCCATTGGTTTGTGGACAGCTGTTCTGAAGCCTTGACTTTGGGATTTCAACCGTTGCCATTTTGGGTTCTCTTGGAGCCAAAAGTGACCATATTTGGACGAGAGGGTGGAGCTCACAGGCTGTAGCGGTCACTCACTCAAGCTGCCACACCCTTAAATATGCAGAATTTTAAGCCTTAATGAAGTGCGATTGGGTACGTGGTGGCATGCTGGTGCAGTGGTTAGCATTGTTGCCTCACAGCAAGACGGTTCAAACCCCTCTGTGTGGAGTTTGCATGTTCTTCCTGTGTCTGCGTGGGTTTTCTCCGGGTACTCCGGCTTCCTCCCACAGTCCAAAGACGTGCAGGTTAACTGGTGACTCTAAATTGGCTGCAGGTGTGTTGTGGTAATAGTCTGGCAACCTGTCCAGGGTGTATCCCTCCTCTCGTCCAATGTCAGCTGGGATACGCTCCAGCCCCCCCTGCGACCCCCTAATAGGACACGCGGTAACAAAAAATGAATGAATGAATGGGTTATTAAAAAAAATCCAATTAGCAGGCAAATTAGCTATAGAGACCAAAACCATTTTTGTACCAGGCTGTAAACATGAGTATTTCTGCTATAAAGTCAGACATTTCAACATGGCAGTTTATGGGGATTGGCTCTGTGCTGGAGCCTGCCTCAGGTGGTCATTCGATAAACTGCAGTTTTTGTTCACTCGACTCGTAGACTATACATCTGTGACATTGTGATCATGTCACAGATATTTGAATCGTTTTTCTTGGCTCAAGGAAAGTTTTACAAATATAAAACCTCCATGGATCAAAAAGTCATAATAGTTAATAACTTACCTTGTTTGCAGTTTGAGGTGTCCGATCAACAGACGTCTCTCATATAGTGGTGATATATGGGGAAAATGCTCTTTGGGCCCCAGTGTATTTTTTCACTTCAAAACAATGAGTGGCCACTTGGGTCTGGGCTAACCCTGTTGCGCGATCAACATAAAACGTTAGCATGGATATATCAGCTACATTAGCATTGTCATTGTATCCCAGACCCTTCAGATTCTGCCCAAAACATGAGGTCTAGTATATAACCAATAGAGGGCACTCAAACATTAGCCTAAGCCCCAAGCATGCCAAAGGATTTCCTTGGTTTAACATATATATCCGCTGAATTAAATGTTTTTTTCCCCTGCATGAATGTTCCACAGGTGTGTTCAAGCATTCATGAGAACCCACAAGTTAGTTTTTAGAAATTTCTGTGCAAGCTTTTCAGACAAAAATCCATGCTTGGTGTGGAACAGCTGTAAGTATGGTGATTGTATCGTACTGCGTCATGTGATGTAGGACTCAGGTGCAGCCGAACTCTCCCTCTGTTGTTTGTTGACAAGGAAGCTTCCAGGTTTAAAAAGTCAGGCCAGTGATCCCTCGTCGTCCTCCCATCCCGGCCTCATGTCCAAAATAAATTCTGGAGGCTCCGGAGAAGCACAAACTCAGATGTCCCCTTAGTCCTCTCCCTAGGTGAATTTCCATGGCATTCCTTCGCCTATACGAGGAATCCTTCTAATATTTTCATATCCTGCACAGAAATACTACAGCAGGATCACGTAACATGCAGCGTTGCTCTGTCACAAGGCTGCCTTTCATCTGCTGCCCCCTTTCAGCTAATTCAATGAAGGAAATAAAACAAAGGAGGTCACTTTAGTCACTGCGGTCAGATCTGGCCAATAAGCACTTGTTTACTAGAGCTAGTTATTGGAACCATAGGCCTCTTCAATGAGTTTCATGCCCCGTTTAGCACAGTTTTAGTGTCACACTTTTTTTTATATTTGGGTGTGTTTCAGTGGTCGCCTCTGCTATTCATAAGCAGCTGGTTATATCCAAGCACAAAGCAGCCGCAGTGGGGGAAAAAAAGAGGCCTGCTGTGGTTGTGCAGTAATGTAAATGTTTGGAGTTTTATATGGAGTTGAGATGTTATTCTTATGATGGAGGAGCTCCTCCTATGGACAGCTGGCCCCTGGAGGAGAAGATGGGCGTAGTGAAACAGGCTGCGCTCCAGGGTTTAATCAAAGCTATCAGGCCACCACCACTGGTTTCCACTGGGCTAGGACTATGTGCTGGGTTGGACTTATACAGCCCTTAACAATTGCGCGTGCCAAGTCTCTTCCTTTTTAAGATTGGTCATATCCATGTGCTGAGGCCGGAACAAGCCTGTGTATTGTAATAGTGGAAAACCCTCCAGGGGCTGTATTCAAGAAACATCCTAAAACTGAAGTAGTTCCTGACTGGCTTTGTTGGAACAAACTCCTGAAAATAAAGGGCGTGTTAGTCCCTAACTTTGGGACTCCAGTCAGGAAATCAACAAACTTCAAAAGCATATTTTGGTGGTGTATAAGTTGGTAAGCTTACCCACAAATGGAAGCAAGCCAAGGAGTTGGGTAATGCTTGAACAGAACTGGTTTTGTACAACGAATTGTCTGGCCTCATTGGAACTCTAAAAATATTGATTGTTGTTCCAACACTCCAACCAATTGATTGGTTGATGCACATTATCTCTAGTATGAAAGTATGGGACAGCTCCCCCGCCCCTTCAGGCAGCTGTGGTGCCAAATGAAAGACAGGGAGGGAGTGGTGACAGCCAGATAGGTAACTCCAGTGGAGTGAGGCAAAGGAGGGAATGTGTCTTTTTTTTGTTGTCACGTATTGCGAATTTTCGCACCAAATAGAGCATTTTCACACATCGGACTCAGTGTCCAAGGTTTCTTTGCGTAATGATTTTTTTTTCAGGAGACGGATTTAAAAAACACATCCGAAAAAACTGACTCAGTCTGCAATGGCCTTTTGCTGAAACAAATGCTGCACCTCCAAAGCACTCACAGCTGGGCGTTTTCAGCTAGGAAAAAAAATGCTTTTAAAGTAACACCAGTGATTGTCTCACAAATGAGAATTTGGTTGAACAAGAGCATATTGACTAACAGACTAGAAGATGTCAACCCCTAGAAAAATTAGAGTAATAGTTGTGTTAAGAATGAAAAAACAGAGCTGGAGAGAGAAAAGCGGCTCCTTTCTCACATCACATCATGAAGTGGGTGTGAAAGTCAGATTGTCAGCTTCGGAAAGTTGCAGAAATGCTTGGAAATGTGTGGGGGGAGGGAGGTGACCGTGGTTAACAGCTCTGAAGAAGCACACTAGCCGCTTAACACCGGAGATGATTCAAATGCTTACTGTATGAACTTGGAATTTCTCTGATGAATTATCCATCAAACCAAAAATGTGCCCGTCAGACTCTGTTTGACAGCTAATGAAGTGTCCATGAAATAGTTATAAATAAATCAATTGAGCTGATTTGGTCAACTGGAAGTAAATCACAGTCACAACCTCTGTCTGTCTGATTGACAGACCATAGTCACCTGCCAAACACCAATAACTGTGGACATAGTGAGTAAGTTCATTCGTAACACATGATGTAAACCATGGAAACGGACTCATCTCTTAGCTCAGGAGTTCTCTTAGATCCTCTGAAAAAGTTTCTCTCAGCAGCTTTGTGTAAAGTTTCAAGAGATGAGAAACTTTTCAGAAGACTCCTAGTGGTGAGATACTTACAGGTTTTCCTATGACGTGAAAATAAGACGAGAGAAGGAGGTTTTGTTCACAGCCACATCATGAGCTGTTCTAAAGCAGCTCAGTACTTGCGGAGGTGTAGTCTCAATGGCTGCCTCTTCTTCCGCCTCCTCCATCCAGGCCTGTTGTCATTTAAGCCTTTAGACTGGGATACGCACCGGAGGGAGTCGTTCCTGGAACTCATTGCGCAGCGAGTAGGAGGATTCCTACTCTGCTTTTCTAATCAGAGCTGAAGTTTCTATGAAGGAAACCACACAGGTTACACTGTGCAGCTACGTCTGTTGAAATTCACACTGTGGGAAAGTTGAGTTCAGCTGCGGAGCATGCGCACTGGGCACGACTCAGATGTTTGCAGCTCTCATACTTCCTTTGGGCTGATTAAGTGTTGCAGCTCTTCATGTCACAGCTAAAAATGTGATTTCTGCATGTCACTGTGGTCTGAAGCTGCTGCGTGACTAATTGCACATTAACACTCTTTCCTTGCCAGATGACCGCCTTGCCATGAACCCTCCTTCCATGATCGCCACGGGCAGCATGGGAGCCGCTGTCTGTGGCCTGCAGCTGGACCACGCTGACCAGAGGCTGAGTCGAGACAACCTGACAGACCTGCTGGCCAAGATCACCAACACAGAGGTGGTGAGTACAGCAGCGAGGGGGGATTTATACCTGCCAGAAGTAATTACTCAATAGTTTTAGTGCTACACAACAATGCATTGTTAATAATCATTGCAACATCTCACGACAGCAGCATAAAAGGCCCTTTAGTAAACAACAGTGATGACTTCAGTAGTGGCAGATTGAAGCTATTTACTTTTCACGGAGAGAGAGGCAGAGCGAGCTTTTGGCTCTTGGCTGTGGAGCCAGACTGCTGCTATAAAGAGCAGCGGCAGAGGGAATGTCTTCTTAAAACTCAGAGCCCACATTCTTGTGGTAGGACACATGCAATTTCTCTGCATGGCTCCCACTTTAGCTGCGTGCCCCTCCTGGTGGAGGAATATGTTCGTAATCAAGTTGAGGAGCGTCTTTCCCAGAGCAAACAGGCCGATAGAGAAGCAGTTATCCAAGCTGTCTGCATATCAACACTTAAGAACATTCTTAGATTACTTTATAAATGTATGAAAACCCATTGACTTTAATGCATTAACTGTATACAACCTATAACCTACACATGCCATCGTAATGAGCACCTGTACAGTTTATCAGTTTGCGTTAATAAGCATTTTAAAATATGGAGTTTGCACTGTGTACAGGTGCTGTATTAAAAATAAACAGAAGTGAATGGGTCTCCATTGACTTTAATGTATTATGTAAGTTATGAAAAGCGCATGCCATCATATTGAGCTTTGATTCAATTTATTAGTGTGCTCTAAGTAGCATTTTAAACTTGAATAGAGTTTGTGGTATGCAGGTGTTCTGTTATAAATACAATGGGTAGAAGTGCCTCCATTGACTTTAATGCATTGTATGACCTCATAACAATTCATAAACTATAAACCATTGTAATAAAAATACATTATAATTAGATTACACATACCAGTCTGTTGGCGATAATAAGCATTTTCAAATATCAATGGATTTTGTACTATGTACAGGTGCTGTGTCGAAGTGAAATACAGTCGAAGTGAATGGGCCTCCATTGACATTAATGTATTGTGAAAGTCATAAAATGTGCATGCCATTACAATGAGCCTTCATGCAGTTTATTTGTTTGTGCTAATAGGCATTGTGAAATTTGAATGGAGTTTGTGTTGTATTTAGGTGTTGTATCATGAACACAATAGGAGTGAATGGGCCTCCATTGAATTAAATTTATAACATTACTTCACTGCATTCACTATAAATCCCATCATAATGTGATTATACACTCTTGATCAGTGGGAAACACTGAGTATTTTCAAATATCAATGCAGTCTTTATTGTATATAGGTGCTGTGTTATGAATACAGTGGGAGTGAATGGGCCTCCATTGACTTAAATGTTTTATATAAGTCATAAAAAGTACATTGCATCATACTGAGCTTTTGTACAGATGACAAGTGTTCAAGGTATAGAGTTTCTACTGAATTCCCATAGAAATACATTTTTTGTTGGATTTAAAAATTGAACAACTCATAATTGATAATATCAATAACAGGCCACAGCAGACATGCTTGGCATAACTTTTTTGTTTAACATATAAATGGTTTTCTTTGCTGCTACAGAGCAGTCACAATAACTTCATATATTTATGCCAGTGAGTGATTTCATTGTCACAGTGAGTCACTGTTACACCAGAGGACCATTTCAGAAGCCTAGAAATCCCAAAAAGGCCACAGCCAATGGGCCACAGGAACAACACGGTTTGCCTCTTAGCTTGTGGTTACGTTGCCACGGCGACGAGGGCCCCGCAAACCCAGCCGTCACAACAGGCGCTCCAAATGCAGCCCATCGGGTTCCAATTATCCGTACATTTCAAAGGAATGTTGGCCTCTTTGCGAGCCTCGGTTCATTCTTTTAAGAGTCCTGCAGCCGGCTCAGTGAGCCAGACCTCCCACATCTTCCACACAGACCTGCAGAGGGACGCAGACGGAGAGACGGAGGATCCCCTTTCACTAGAGAAGTTGTCCAAAAACATCCGGTCCCACTGTCCTATATTCTGTTTTACACCCAAACTCAGAGGTTCAGGGTGCAGTAGGTCAAAGCCATTTCCTCTAGACCTCCACATGGGACTGACCTCGCAGTAAACCCAAAGGGGGGAGGCAGGGAGTCCAGATCTGCTTATCTGTTCCCTGATAGACCACAGAGGTCCTGTAGGAGTCTTGACCCTACACATTCCCCCGGTATTCATACCTCAGACATGCACAGGTCTCGTGTCAGAGAGGAGTCCTGTGCCCACCGTGGAGCTCGCTGCAGTGTGTTGTTGGTATTGGAGCGTGCTGGTACCCATTGTTCTGGTCATGATGCAGACAGGACCACCTACCTCAACGCACATAATACCCTGCTGGTATGCTATGCATGTGACCAAAGCTGTTTAACAACTTGCACCTCAAATATGATGAAATACCAGGTTTTTGCACGCAAGTGTCTGCGGACAGGTGGACAGATTAAACCCTCTAATGTCTGTCTATTCATCATCTGTAAATACGCAGAGCATCTTTTATTTATAGTTACATAACTTTATGAAGTTTGTCATGCGTCAGAAAACCAGCTGTAAGTGCTGATTTTGGGCTTCTATATAAACTTTATGTCTGTAGCATAACAGTTTTTTGGACATGTTTGGAAGAAGACTTTATTATAGTTTCTTATAACTTTCTGAAACAACATCTTTAACAACCTTGAGTCGTTTATATTTTGATGAAAGATTTGCACATTTTTATAGGCGCCTATTTAATTTTTCCCACTTAGGTGTGGTTGGTCCTGGATTTTTTTCCTCGTGCGTCAGCTCTGTGCAGAGCCTACACACGTAGCCTACGCCATTGTGAGCATTTATACTTGTGCAGTGGTGTCTGTGTCACTCTGCAGTTTGGGGATCTCAGATTGCATCACTACTTTTTGCAGATGATGTGGTTCTGTTTGCTTCATCACACCGTGACCTCCAGCATGCACTGGGGTGGTTTGCAGCTGAGTGTGAAGCGGTCCGGATGAGAGTCAGCACCTCCAAATCTGAGGTCATGGTTCTCTGATAGGAAATGGTGGATTGCCCCCTGCGGGTTGGGGAGAGTTACTGCCTCAAGGGAGGGAGTTCAAGTATGTCTGGGTCCTGTTCATGAGTGAGGGTAGAACGGAGCGTGTGATGGATCGGCGGCTTCTGCAGTGATGCAGAATACAAGTGGCTGAAATTAGTTTCCTCCATGGGGTGGTTGGGCTCAACCTTAGAGATAGAGTAATGGCATCCAGAGAGAACTCGGAGTAGCTGCTCCTTGGCGTCAAAAGGGGTCAATTGAGGTGGTTCAGGCATCTGATCAGGATGCCTCCTGGGCGCGTCCAACCGGTAGGAGGCGCCGGGGCGGGCCCAGAACACACTGGAGGGATTTCATATCTTATCTGGCGTGGGAACGCCTTGGGGTCCTCAAGGAGGAGCTGGAAAGCGTTGCTGGAGAGAGGGACGTCTGGGGAGCTTTGCTTGGCCTGCTCCTGACCCAGCCCCAGATAAGTGGATAAAAATAGATGGATGATCGGGGCCTAATACTGTGTTAAGTTGACAAAAAAGTCGGACTTATAGCTAAATTTTGTGCTGGAAAAAAAGATCGTGCATGTGGGGTAAGAACAGTTCAAAAGACAAAAATGGATGCACAGAGTCAGCAAAGCAAAACAAAACAAAATGAGCTTTGACTTGGGGGTTGTACAGCCGTTGAGTCTTAAAATCCCTTTAACAGAAGCAAGTAGCAGAAAGTGTGACTGAAGTGCATATGTGTGTAACAGCGTCTGACCCTTTTTGTTCCAGGATTGTTTGAGGGCGTGCCAGGAGCAGATAGAGCGCGTGCTGGCCACCAGCCTGCAGCAGGGCCAGCAGTACCGGCAGGAGAATGGCGTCAGGGCAGGCAACAAGGCAAGAGATCAGCAAGACCAGTCCAGCACCCCCACAGATGTACGTGATGTCAACTTATGAACTCCCAGCACCATTTGAATCGCACACACCACTCATGCCTGTTTACCAATGAACTAACGGGAGCGAGGGGGCATGAGCTGCCAGTATGAACGCCACATGAGCGATGGTGTGACAATCTATGAACTTTTAGCAAATAAGAAATTTCTAGTTTTTCTCCTTTTTTTGCCCCGTTCATGCCCGGTTGGGTGTTTTTTGTACTGTTTTGAAAAGCGCTTTAAAAAAATAAAGGTATTATTATTAATATTAATATTATTATTACTTCCACCTTTTGTACGGGCCACACGTAATCAAACAGGCTATCTTGAAAACTTGATAGTGCCTAGGTTTCCCCAGAATGGAAACCTGAATATATTTTCATACTTGAACAAAAGAAAAAAACGACATAATTATATAAAATATATTTCTTTTGATACAATCTAGTAAAAATGAATATGATAAATAATGTATATTTAGCTAGCATTTAGTTATGTAACTCTTTTATCATCTTTAGTGAGCAGTTATCAATTCACAGTTTTATTGTGTTTTCCTCACCTGTGCAGGAAAACCATCGTAGTGATTGAAATGCTGATAATACAGTACATGGCATTTAAACCGAGCTGATATCCAGTCAGAGGAGCGCTACTGTAGCTAGCTGCTCCCTGTCTCTATCTATCATACTGTGCACCTGTAGCACTGCTTACTATTTATGCTGAAAAGTGCTGGCCAGGAGTGGGCTGGGCCTGCTCACAGAGGAAGGACATGAGGGGCTTCGAGGTCTGGAGCAGTGGCTACTGTTAACGATTAACGCAGAGGTCTTGATTTCACTGCTCAATCCACAGACCAGTACAGTATGTTAATAGGACGATGTGTACATGTATTATAATTTAGCAAGGCTATATAATAATTGTTCTGTTCTTGGTCTAGCTCCTACATGTTAGAGAGTGTTTAGTAGATGGTTTGCGGGCGATCATAGCCTCAGATAGGTAGTATGATGTCATGTTACTAGAGGAAAAGGAGATTTGGCAAGTTGTTTTTACCAGGTTTGAGAGGAAATGGACGCAGGTTGAAGTAGAGATGTTCCGATACCATTTGTTTCCCTCCGAATACCAAGTCCAATACCTGAGAGATCTGATACCAGATAAAAATTCAGCAGCTGTATACTACTACTACTAGTGGATATGGATGTGAAATTATTGCCGTCATTGACTACATTAACATGCTCAAAATGTTCCAGTTCTTGCCCTTTTCATTTTGAGTTTTCTAGCGGTGACGACTTCAGCCCTCTTTCATTCCTTCAGCCGACTTATTGAAAAGTTCAGTGTTGCGATATTTGCACATTTCCAAAAACCTCTTGATATCCAAGTCTTCTGTAATGTTTCTCTTTTCAATTGGAAATGTGGGCTTTTCTTTGAGGCGTGCATGTCCACTTCACAGCTTTTCAAACTGTCGGCTAGTCGGCTAGTCGGCTTGTGTTCAGCGTATCCATGCCACAGATCTGACCGTAAGCAGTCGAGAGGCTGTGTGTTCGATAAAAATCCCAGTTGAGACTCACACTGCATATGCTCTGTGCACATGCCCGAATGACGTTATTGAAACCTGAATGATACTAGCATATCCTGTATGCCTTAACTGAAAAGCCAGATTTGGAAAAAGGAATAGAATATGCTGCTTCAATGACCTGGATCAAATTCAGAAATATTAATGTGCATATAAACGTTGACTAATACAGAGAATGAATACCATAGAACTTTATTGTATTCAGTGTATAATCTCGCCATAGCTAACTTTCAGACATCAGAATTCAAGTCTTCGCTGCTCTACAGATGGAGTTGCTAGTGGCTGCGTAGTGCAACTCGCTTCGAAGGCTACTGTTCAGAGCAGCGAATAGAAATTCAGGAGAGCAGCTGTTGTATCAGTGTGTGAGACTACTTTAAAGTTTCTCAACAAATTACCTGGTATCAGATTCATGCATAGACTGATGCTCGCTGATACCTGATGCAGCATTGTGGACAGTATCGGAGGTGTATCTGATGCCGGTATCGGAACAACTCTAGGTTGGAGGTGTTTGTCGTGAGGTTTTTTTGGAAAACAGAGGCATGTGTAAAGTAGGGGGGAAGCTAGAAGTCCGGGTTTGAATGATAGCGAAACAGCAAGTTAACTTAAGCTATGTAATGTTTCTGCAGATCAGTTGTGCTGCAGTTTCTCCTGTTATCAATTTCACCATTAATTTTTTTTTTTGAGAGTGGGCGACTCGGAACAATATTGATGCACTTTTAAAAACACACTCCTTAAGAATGGTAAGGGGATGGTGGTTGAGGAGAGTTCGGTGGGTTTTTAGGGTCTTTTTTTTTTTTTTTTTTTTTTTTTTTTTTTTTAAGTTATTTGATTTTTTTTTTTCTGGGCTGGATTCCCATGGGGTAACGCACATTGTCTTGAAAGCTACGCCCTGACAGGTGAGTAGACGTAGGATAATTGGTGTTATAGTATATTAACTAAGGAAAGCCAAGTCACTTGTAGACTTTTTTTTTTTTTTTTGTTTCAGTGCGTTTATGTAACCTTACTTGAATTTTTAATTCATAGCCAAAACCTTCCAATAGTTCTTTCAAACAGTGACACACGTACTGTGTCCTAAATATGCTTCATGTTTTTGCTCTTTTTATGTAAACTGCTCTCTGAACTGAAGTTTTCTCCATTATAGACATGGGTAGGTAGGGGTGAAAGTTTTGACTGTATATAACCAATTTCCCAACGAGCAGAAATGCTGCAAAGTCATTACATTTTTAGAAGAGAAATGTAATCGTATTCATGCATGTTCTGTTGTGCAAAAAGCCAAATGTTCTCTGAAAAAAGTGCTTTAAACAGATAAAATGTGTATGCTTTAAAAGGTTTTGTGAATAATTTGAAAGAGATAATTCCAAGGTGAGAAAACTAGATTATACATGTCATTCTCTTGCTGCTATGAAGCTTTTTCTTTTCTAGTCTTACACAAAGATGCCTTATTGTGATTCACTTGTGTGCTGCTATATTATGAAATTGTGTATATGTAACAAGTCTTTGCTTTTTCTGTTGTATGTGTACTGGAGGGAACGTAACACAGTTTTGGTGCGGGACTGGAAGTACTTTGTTTTTTGCCGATCTTTTTTTGATTAGCATGTTTTATTCTTTTTATTGTTCCATTTGTATCTTTATATTCTACCATATTCTTGCTGCTTCTGTGTAATGTTTGTGTACCTCAGGTTAATTTGGACGAATAGAGCGAGAGCCCATCTCGCATTACCTCATCAAACATCACATCACACACACGTCGTTTTCACTCTGAATTTGTTGGACGGGTTTCACGTTTTGTTTTTTTTTGTTTTTTTGTTTTTTTTTCCTGTATGGATGAGAGGAAAGACGGTGCTTCTCCTCTTTAAATCAAGAAATGTCTGCCGCTAGATTCCACTGAGCAGTTATAAGTGCCTATACTTTAAAATAGGTTATTCATATATCTAAATAAAAACTGCCTATACTGTTTGTTATACATGTATTTGGAAAGACAAAAAAACCCAAACATTTTTTCCTTGGAATTTCATTGGAACAAAGTGGAATATTGTTTATTTTTGAGGTACCCATTTAGTCGAAGTTTAAACCACGAGAATGTTTTATCATTGTTCAGTGTGGTTGTTTTTCCAGACTCCTCTCCCACTATCCCCACGTGCAACCACACAGTGTACCTCAACAATTTCTCCTCAATAAATTGGCTAAAATCATGTGACTGGTTTATTTGTCTTCCTCTGTAGAGACTGAGACCTGACCATCTGCAGGAATGAGAAGTGAATTGTGCCTTTTGTCAGAATTTACCTTCCTGTTGCCACTAGAGGACGACTAAACCACTGAAACGTGGACAAGAGGGTGAAAGAGCAAGTGGTGCTGCCCTTAAAATTATATATAAATCAGTGCACAAGGCTGCATCTGTAAAACAAGCTACTTTTTATTTAGTATTAGTGTTTAACATATAAATGACGATTATTTTAAGTAGGATGGATGTGATGTATAAAAAGAAATGCATTCTAAGTAACAGGTAGCACTGTAATAGCCTAGATTAATAAATTAATAATATAGAAATTAGTGTTATAAATAATATTAAAATTTGATATATGTAAAAAATACTTGCAATTTTGGCAGAAATAGAGATGAGAGTTGTTTTTTGTTTTTAGTTCGACACATATTGTCTATAATCATATTTAACTTTTTAAGACTGGAAGTACAGTGGTTGATTTTACAATTTTATTTTTTCTTTTAGTTGAATAAAGGGCACTGCTAATAGTCAAAGGTTATTAATCTTATTTAAAATTAATTGTTAAAATTAAGTGTTTGCTCTGATTCATCTAAAACTAGCACAGTAATCAATATGGGTCTGCAATTTTTTTATTTCTCCATGCAAACATGCATTTATATAATGCCTACAGGTGCTGTAGATTACAGAATATTATTATTATTTTAAATATTCTTAATTTTAATGATAAGTCATTTGCTTTCTGAAAAGTAAAAAATGCCAAGAGAACCTTTCTTGACAAAATATCAGACAATAAATGCAATCAACAGTGTAGAAATTAAATATGAATCTCTTAATAAATCAATCATATTATTTTTCCACATCACACAAATACAAAATCAATAAATTATTCACTTAATTTGTCCAAATAATACAAATACAAAACAGAAATGAACAAAAGACCCCAAGTTAAACAACTTAAAAGTAAAAAAACAGCAATATATGAAAAGTGATATATTTACATAATAATAAAAGATGAAACAAAGTAAAAATGAAAATACATAAACATACATTAAAAAAAAGAAAATATATAAAATAGAATTAAAAGAATATTTTTTTCTGTACAAAATAAAGAAATATTAATGACTAAAACTTTTCGTTTAATGTTAATAAATATAACGAATGTAACATTTACAACCTAAAAATATGAATATTATTATATTACAATTAAATAGTCTTTATGCAGCCCTGCAATGCGATATGATTTACGTCATGACGCATGAGGTACGTCACATAATTGCGGCTGAACCAACCGGAAGCAGCCGCATGAGCAGCCGATGAAAATGTTTACGTTCAGTTTAACTCTCGTACGACAGTAAGTGATTATTTCCAGCTTTAAATTTCCTCTCCTGTCCTCAGAGGACGTGGACATGAATTGATAATGTGAATATATTCCACAGAGACAGTGTGTCCCGTCAGTTTGGTGGTGAAGCATGGCGGCTGAATGTGTGCGCGTAGAGTTCACAGGAACATGAGCAAAGTGTCTGAGCTACTATGAGCGTGTTTATTGTGTTACAGTCTTCACAACTAGCTGTGTGTTTGAATGGAGGTATATTAGTTGTATTGTCACCGATGAAACGCACTGACGTGTTTAAGATAATTGAATGACACTGCTGTATTTTCTCACAGTGGGGAAACTCAGTACAACAGGGACAAGCTGCTGCAAGGTACGTTGTTACAGTCTGACTCACTCATATGCAGATACAGTCAAACATGTGGGTGTTTGCTCTAGACTTGCATGTCTTACATGTTGCAGGAGGGAGTGTGAATATGTTCCCAGGGTCCACAATATCAATATCATCTTGATATGACTCATTTAGGAGACCTGTCAATTAGTTTTTATGTGCTCAGCAAATGTTTTTTAAATGGGTCAATATGTTCAGTGTATGTTTCCCTGGGTCAGCATGTTGTAATCATCCACCTACAGTTTACAGCCTACTGTTCATATAAGTAACCCCTTGAGACTTACGCCCTTTAAAGTTGTGAGCAGGACAGTTTTCTTGACTTTAGACATTGATATCTCCACAGTGGCTGAGCAGATTTTTACCATAGTTCTAGGGACGCACCGATCCGATATCTGGATCGAATCTCGGCCCCGATATCATCAAAATAGATGGATCGTGTATCGGAAAATGCAACCTATACCTGAGGCAATCCTTTCCTTTGAAATCTATTGCGACGCAAGCTACGTCACACGTCATGAGGCGAAGGAGAGAGTCTGCTGTGTGGAGGTATTTCACACTAAACTCTCCATCTAGGTGGTGGCAGTACCGCCAAGTATAATACTACCAATTTAATAAAGCATCTACAAAAACATCACCGAATGGAGCACCAAGAGTTCCAGCAGTTGAGCAGGTCGAAAACGAGCAGGAGGTAATACTACACAGCAGTTAGCGTTAGCAGATGCGCTGCAAAAAAAAAGAGAGAAATTCCCAAGCAATAGCGCAAAGAAAGAAAATATCTGAGAAAGTGCTTGAGTACATTGTTTTGGATGGATAACCAATGAAAACATGGGCTTCCAACGTTTACTGGATCACCTGGAGCCACGGTGCAATTTGCCGTCGCGCTAATATTTTTCCAAGACTGCACTGTCGGAAATGTACGAGGGTGAGCAAACACTTGTCTCAAGAGTTACAAGATGTAGATGTAGATTCATCTATTTCATCTTGTTTCATTTTACCTTAGGAAACAACTGTGTAGTCATCAACGCCTGATGCCTCTAGTCTTTTCTGTTCTACATGTAAAGGTATAAAGCTTTTTAGGTCAACCATGGTGTCGTAACGGTATCGGGTATCGGCTGATACTCAAAGCCACAGCATCGGGATTGGTATCGAAACTGAAAAAGCTGGATCGGTGCATCTCTACATAGTTCACGGTCCTAACTAATGATTTTAATGTAACAATAATAACTTGTATAGCATTTAAAACAAGGTTACAAAGTGCTTGAAAAACAACATGAAAATAAGACGTCAATAAGATTACGATGATTTAAAAAAAAATTAAGAGCTAGAAAAAATAATAAACTATATAGCACCTTTCATAGAAGAAATGCGGCGCAAAGTCCTTTACAATAAGGGCATTATAAGCAGCGAGTGCTTCACATGAAAGTAGACATAATGGACATAAAACAGACAAGGCAATTTAATATAAAAGGACATTTAAAAACAGTTTAAAACATCCAGGTGTGCCGTGGGATTTCTTGATGATCACACATTATTATTGCAATGTTCAACTGAGCCTATACAAAAAGTTATGAATGAATTTTTAATTGACTGTATCAGTATGTTGTGTGCACCCATTTCCCAACACAGAGGAAACTCTAGCTAAAACATGTAATTTAATTTAACTGAATTTAAAAAACCTTCACGGGGAACCTATTTGTCACTGTTCACACATGGAAATTATAAGTGTGTGACACATCAAAAGCCCTGACTGGCAGCCAGTGTGAGGGGTGATAACATTTGCAAGGAGAAAGCCGTGAGTGGGACGATGGATCGCTTTATCGTACGGAGCAAATTACAACAAAGCACCAGTGAAGACGACCTACCACCGAAAGAAAAGAGAAAAAAAATGTCAGACAGTATCATAAAAGCTACCTATTTTTATTGCCGTATGTAATGATAAGAGTGATAGCACACGTTCTAGAGAAGGTTGTGAACAGATAAAAATACAGAGTATTATTGCCAAACCGACAACTCTGTGTTTTTTTTAGGTCAAGGTGTGGACACGCCCTTGTCAGAAACAGGTTTGCAGCAGGGTGAGGCAGTGGGACAATACCTCAAAGACATCACATTCAACAATGTGTATGTCAGTAACCTACAACGAGCCGTACAGGTAAGACACACCTACCAACCAGGTGTCACACACAGATCAGCTGACAGAAGAATCACTGTCTTCCTGTCACCTGCATAGTGACTAAATAGGTGTCAGATCATGCAGACTTGTTGTTTTGTCTGTGTAGTGCTGTTCGCACATGAAAGGATAAGTTTGGTGATATTCTATATTTTCGTTATTGTGAACAATTCCATGAAAAGACCCAACAACAATCCTACTGACAAGTATTGTCTCCAAAGCCAAAGCCTGATATAACTTATTCCTCCGCGACACTATAGTTGTCCAGAAACTGATTTTTTAAAAAACACATCAATCAGCATCCCTTTGCACTGGGTGACACGTCCCGTCATTGATGAACACGGGCTCTGTCATTCATTTTGAGACAGTCCTACATACATACACCCTCTGGCTGGAAATTTTCACTAGAGTATCAAATATGTATTAATTATCAGGTGAATATAGTTACACGTGTTTACACACTGTTTTATTATTTATCCTTTTGTAAAAGTAACACTTACATTAAAGGAACAGTGTTTAAGATTTAGGGGAATTTAGTGGTGTCTAGTGGTAAGGATGAAGATTGCAGCTGAAAGTTCTGGTTAGAATTCCTTCAGTGTTCATTGTTCGGGAGGTTTTTGCTGGGAGCTGAATTATCCACTCAGGTCTCTTCCTCTCCAAAACAAACAGACCTGGTGATTTAGAAACGGTAAAAACACAGAATAAAGAAGTTTTATGCTAAAAAAAAAAATCAGTGTTTTTCCGACACAGCGTGTCACGGCGGGGTTGCCAGCGAAGGTGGTCAACACAAGAATGTGAATAGCCCCATCTAGAGTCAGTGTTTAGTTTGTTCCTTCTGGGTTACTGTAGAAACATGGTGGTGCAACATGGTGGACTCCGTGGACGAGGACCCACTTCCTCTGGAGACATAAAGGGCTCACTCTGAGGTAACGAAAACACAGTTCTTATTTTCAGGTGATTATACACCAAAGAAAACCCCCTCGAAAACATGACGGCACATCTCAAGGGTTTTTATCCTAATAAACAACTTTGAATAATTAATATTCTTCCAATACATCCCTAGACTTTAGACGCTTTGCTTAACTAAAGACTGATGACTTTCTCCCTGATTTTGTGTTTAGATGGGCGGATACAATTTCAGAGTTTAAAAAAACTCCCTATGTTGCAGAACCAATAGTAAATCCGCAGGGCGGTCCTTTGGTGGCTAGCTGGACTCTTGTGCTCGTAAACATAGTCCGACTGCGTTAAAAGTTTTAAACGAAGTCGCTGTAAGTCCTTCATTTCCACAATCTTGTGGACTGAGCACACGTTTGATAAAACGGAGTTAAATCTCTAGGCATCCATTTTCAAGCTGTCTGTGCGTTTGTGTCCTTGCAGATGAGAAAAGGGGGAGCGCACATTTTCGGGAGGGTGTGTCCTTTTCAGGAAAGCAAGAGGCGTTGCTTTGTTGCCGGCCTTTTTCTCCAGTGTGTTAAACACACTTTAGAAAGGAGACTATCAGAAGATGGAGATCTCTGATTGTCTGGTGACGAGACTAATACATCCCTATCAATCTTTCACACTAAACCTTAAAATATGTGAATAATTTCTAAAGATTTCCATCTTTAGTATGAATGAATCAGGCCACAGAAAGAGTAGGACAGTCTGAAACTATTGAGAGACAGACTTTGGTTTTGCCTTTTCATAGGCAGCAGCGTGTCTTTTAAAACCTTTGAGTTTTTTTTGGTCTAACCATTTAATAGAATGATTTATCAGCACTCCCTAGAGATCCCACATGGGGTTTGACCCTCTATTGATGTAATTAACATTTTGTCCGTGGAACCTCTCATGAAGTTTGATGAAATTTCCTGTGAATAATTTTACAAACACAAACATTGTGCAACAGCCTTACATCAGTGACCTTTAAAATAAATGATTCCAGACCAAACCACACATTTTTCCTTTAGTCAAGTGTCAACATTTTAACAAACTCCTACGTGATTGTGTGCCTCCACATGTCACTATGCATATAAAACAGAACAGGCCCTAAAAGCATCTTACGGCTGCAACAGTCTGAGCTCATAACACTGGAAATGGGACTTAGGTCATCTTAGTTTAAAGGTCCAGTGTGTAGGATTTCGGAGGACATATTTGTAGAAATGGAATATAAGATAATCAGAATGTTTTCTTTAGTGTGAAAATAAGAATTGTTTCGTTTTCTTTAAAACATCACTGACTCCTGTGTGTGCACGCAACCCCAAAGCATCAAGCAATACTATTTAAAAATCTTAGTTTAGGTTGGCAGAAAAGATTCAGTTTAAATTTGGGCCTCCTGTATCATCTACCCGAGGGAAATGCTCATATTCAGTGTGAAGAATATGGGAAGAGTCGGACAGTATTCTCTGTGCTTGTCTCCAAGAGAGTATCCTCTGCGGATAATTCAGCTCCCGGTAAAAGCCTCCTGAACCTCTGGATCCTAAGTTATCAGAGGAAAAGGTGAGAACACATTGGCAGGTGCTAGTCTAACGGCCCGTCTCCAACATACCAAACACTCAAGGAGAAACAGTGATTTGTAACGTGAAACAGCTATTTAGTGTTTGTACCGGTTTTCATCACCTGGTCCATTTGTTTTGGAGATGAGGAGACCTCTGTGGATAATACGGCTCCCAATAAAAACTTCCTGATCAATGAACACTGAAGCAATTCTAACCGGGAGAAGTTTCAGCTGGTTACAATCTGCAGTCTTCACCACTAGATGGCAATAAATATCCCTTAATCTTACACATTGCTACTGCTTTTGGTGTATCGGGGGTAAATCCCACTGAGCAAGGGATTCCTGACTACTAAAACCATTGTTTTTATTAACCTGCATTAAACTAATAGGCAGTGTTCATTACCAAGATGCAAAAGAAGCTCTGTGATTGAACATGAGCAGAAAATTTCCCAACAGTTTCACAGCTGGAGCCTCAGACCTTTTTTCTCTCCGCAGAGTATCTGCAGATTGTTTATTTCCCATCCGGAACAAATGATTCTGTTAAACCAGTAAAGTGTCACTATTGTTTTCTCCTGGTTGTGAAAAAGGGGAAAAACAGGATGCATGTAAAAGACTTCCAGATATGAAATAGTTGTGTGCACATTCATGTCTCTGTGGTCTTTGACTCACCGATGCTGACAGTGTATTAATGACTTTTTAGTTTGCCCATGACAGACACTTTTGGCACCCACAAGTTATTTGAGTCAGTAATTCCCAGATTACATTTCCTCCTTCAGACAGCTGAAATAATTCTGAGAAACAACACTCACTGTTCTGGCACGGAGATGGTCCTGGAGCCATTACTCAGAGAGAGGGTAAGTTGTCTTTGTACTGCCTCCAAATATTAAAGCTTTAAATGTAGCACTACATCAGCTACTGTTCTGATTGATTGGCTGCGGTGTGTGGTTTTGTGTCAATACAGGGTTTTGGTGTTGCTGAAGGACGTCCCAAAGAGGATCTGAAGAACATGGCCAACGCTGCTGGGCAGTCATGTCGTGACTACACTCCTCCAGGCGGCGAGACTTTAGACCAGGTGAGTCACATACAGTCAGGATTCATCATTTGGACACTCACAGTACAGTACTATTAAAATGTTAAACTGCCACTTTGACCACCTTTACAGCTGGCACTAAATAGCATTTTGGGGGATTTGATTGCAGTCAGATAGTGCTTGACCACATCAAAATGCACCCAACACCCCTTAAAGGATGGACTTTGGGCTGGGTTATATAACGACTATGTACAATATATCAATCATGATGTGGATCATAGTGCATCGCCATTCTTCTGGGTAGTTGTAGCCTCACAGGACTGTTTAAAGAATGCAGTGACAACACAGACGTTTCATATACAAGACGTATATGATGTGGACACAGTGTCTCTTGTTCCTTCCCTCCCTCGGCCTCTCTGTTGATGCGATGTGCGTAAATAAGATTAAAATCCCAAATAAATAAAAAGATTTAAATCATTTCCCAGCACTACATTTAAAGGCCATGGACAGTGACTTTTAAAATAAATAAAATACTTTTATACTCCTGCTATAGTTGTGTGTCCTGTGCTGCAAACCTTTAAATCTCTGTAGCTCCAGTGTTTCGTGCTCACATACTGTTAAAAACTTCTTGTGATATGTCAAATGTGGCTTTGACTATAAATTGTGTATCGCCAGTCAGCCTGTAATCTAGATACAAGACACATTTTCATACCAGGAGTAAAGGGAGGTCTGTGAAACTTAGGGTCAGGAGAATATTGTTTGTGCAACAGCGCCATGTTGTGCCCATTTTGAATATTGCATTTAAAACTGGACAGATAACAGTGGCAAAAGACAGTGTAGTTTGGTAGTTAATGTGGAAAATCCCAAGCTACTCTACTTAAATGCACTGATTGATTCTTCCATGGTTATTTCTTCTATGCTTTTGTAATGCACACTTATCTCACTATCCTTTAGTGTATGTTGTCATGTGCCTCAGTGTCTCTCTTTTTGGTAAAGCCACAGTTGGTAACTTTAATGAGAATAACTTTTGTCATGTTTGCTGAAACTGTCACTTTATTCTGAAGGTCGTACATGACACAGATAATCTGTGGAAAAAAATCATGCCTCTTCCTCTTCCTATTGCCTCTAATGGTATCTGCCAGAATCTACCACAGCGTACCAAAAGCGACCAACCAGACCCAAGAAGTCACTAAAGCAGCTGTCAGTCATGTAGATCACTGCTTGTTAACTGTGTCAAACTAGGCAGCGCTGATCACGAATCAAGATTCTGTAACTGCATTGCCCATTTCTCACCTCAGATGTTTTCCGAAACACATTTAAGTGACTGTTTTGCTGTAAAATGGGAGAGTTTGCTCTTGGTAGTGCAAAATGCTCAGCAGAATTTTCCAAAACTATCACAGGGCTGACACAGAGAGACAGACAGCCATTCACGCCTACAGGCAATTTAGAGTCACCAATTAACCTGCATGTCTTTGGACTGTGGGAGGAAACTGGAGCACCCGGAGAAAACCCTCGCCGTCATGGGGAGCACCAACATGCTGCCCTGTATCTATAGATCAACTCACTGATTAATCAATTTTTTATATAGTTTGTACAATGGCAAAATAATTTAAAGAAACCTGTATCTGACAGACAGCACGAGACTCTGACCGTGTTTACTTTGTCAGATGATTCACACTCTCAAACCTGCTCTGGTTCCCTGTCGCCTTTTTTTACAGGTGAAGTTGCGATTCAAAAAATTCCTCAAAGTCCTTTTCAAGCAAATGTTGGATGAACACGGGCAGTCAGGAGCACACGCCTCCGCAGGAGCATCAGGACCCGCAGCTGCTGCCTCAGTCATTGCCTCTGTCGGCTCGGCTGATGACGGTCTCCAGGGAGTGTCGGTCCACGCTCTGGTCGTGAGCCACGGCGCTTACATCCGTGTAGCCGTCAAGCACACCTCGTAGAGGACTTAAAAAGCTCTCTGCCTGCAGGGGTGAAGATGTCCCAGCTGTTCTCACCGTGTCCTAACACAGGCATCAGTCGCTTCGTTTTCACCCTGAGCCAGTCCGAGTCCGGCCCGGGCCTCTCTGCCGCTCGCTGCTTCTTTACCAACAGGAAGGATCACCTGGAAAACCTCACAGTTGCTGAATAGTATGAAAGGAAAGACAGAAAATTTTATGTATGGGTACTGTTTGTGTGCACATGTACTGTATACATTCTCTGACGGGAACAATCACGAACACTAAAGGGAAAGTAAGAGGCAAAGACCTCAGAGTTACTACAGGGTAACTGAATAAAGCAATGCACATGGTCTTTTAAATAATCACATGGTTTTACTGTGGATCCATAGTCAAAATAAGTGTGCAGTGCTGTATTATCAAAGTGTTTTATCATCCTCCAACTGTAGGGCAGTGAGGACTTGTGTCATACTACATATATTTTATTATTGTTAACATTATTGCCTCTTTGATCATGTTATACCAAAGTCAGAACTATTTAATGTATTGTTGGGCACTTAATACGTGTGGCATTTTTAAGTTGATGTCTCCTTTGTTGCTGCTCATTTTACTTGTGCAATACATCATGAAAACACTGAATTTATTTTATGTTTTCTACATACCTATAGATAAGAGAGATGAATACAGTGTTCACATATGACAAAATGCCGTGGAGGTGTATAAATGCAGTGTGGTCTATTTATTAAATCCTGTAAGGTGTGATCTATAAACCGACTTTCCATTCAACATAAATGCATTTTTTATGATTCTGAAATGCTGGAAGGAGAGCTGTCTCCAGATCGCTGTGTTTCATGGTAATGATCAGTGGTGGATGGAGTATTCACATCTTTTACTCAAGTAAATGTAGTTCAACAATGATCTGATACAAAAATGAGTCCTGCAGTCTCCATCTTGCTCAATTAAAGTACAAAAGTGTTCAGTAACATGAATATATCCTTTAAGTACCCAGTGTGAAAGTACTGAAGATACAGAGTGCACCAGTTCATGATCATACTATACTATGACTTTTTTTCATCATTTTTGACGACATGCTATACTATGACTTTTTTTTCATGATTTTGGACGACATACTATACTATGACTTTTTTTTCATGACTTGGGACGACATGCTATACTATGACTCTTTTTCATGATTTGGGACGACATGCTATACTGTGACTTTTTTTCATGGTTTGGGACGACATGCTATACTATGACTTTTAATAATTTTGGACGACATACTACACTGACTTTTTTTCATGATTTGGGATGACATACTATACTATGACTTTTTTTCATGATTTGAGACGACATACTACACTGACTTTTTTTCACGGTTTTGGACGACATACTATACTATGACTTTTTTTCATGATTTGAGACGACATACTACACTGACTTTTTTTCACGGTTTTGGACGACATACTATACTATGACTTTTTTTCATGATTTGAGACGACATACTACACTGACTTTTTTTCACGGTTTTGGACGACATGCTATACTATGACTTTTTCATGGTTTTGGACGACATGCTATATTATGACTTTTTTTTCATGGTTTTGGACGACATAGTATACTGTGACTTTTTTTCATGGTTTTGAACGACATACTATACTATGACTTTTTTTCACGGTTTTGGACGACATGCTATACTATGACTTTTTTTTCATGATTTTGAACGACATACTATACTATGACTTTTTTTCATGATTTTGGACGACATACTATACTATGACTTTTTTTCATGGTTTTGGACGACATGCTATACTATGACTTTTTTCATGGTTTTGGACGACATGCTATACTATGACATTTTTTCATGATTTTGGACGACATGCTATACTATGACTTTTTTTCATGGTTTTGGACGACATGCTATACTATGACTTTTTTCATGGTTTTGGACGACATGCTATACTATGACATTTTTTCATGGTTTTGGACAACATGCTATACTATGACTTTTTTCATGGTTTTGGGACGACATACTATACTATGACTCTTTCATGATTTGGGACGACATACTATACTATGACATTTTTTCATGGTTTTGGACAACATGCTATACTATGACTTTTTTTCATGGTTTTGGACGACATGCTATACTATGACTTTTTTTCACGGTTTTGGACGACATGCTATACTATGACTTTTTCATGGTTTTGGACGACATGCTATATTATGACTTTTTTTTCATGGTTTTGGACGACATGCTATACTATGACATTTTTTCATGGTTTTGGACAACATGCTATACTATGACTTTTTTCATGGTTTTGGGACGACATACTATACTATGACTCTTTCATGATTTGGGACGACATACTATACTATGACATTTTTTCATGGTTTTGGACAACATGCTATACTATGACTTTTTTTCATGGTTTTGGACGACATGCTATACTATGACTTTTTTTCACGGTTTTGGACGACATGCTATACTATGACTTTTTCATGGTTTTGGACGACATGCTATATTATGACTTTTTTTTCATGGTTTTGGACGACATAGTATACTGTGACTTTTTTTCATGGTTTTGAACGACATACTATACTATGACTTTTTTTCACGGTTTTGGACGACATGCTATACTATGACTTTTTTTCATGATTTTGAACGACATACTATACTATGACTTTTTTTCATGATTTTGGACGACATACTATACTATGACTTTTTTCATGGTTTTGGACGACATGCTATACTATGACTTTTTTTCATGGTTTTGGACGACATGCTATACTATGACATTTTTTCATGGTTTTGGACGACATGCTATACTATGACTTTTTCATGGTTTTGGGACGACATACTATACTATGACTCTTTTTCATGATTTGGGACGACATGCTATACTATGACTTTTTTTCATGGTTTTGGACGACATGCTATATGACTTTTTTTCATGGTTTTGGACGACATGCTATACTATGACATTTTTTCATGGTTTTGGACGACATGCTATATTATGACTTTTTTTCATGATTTTGGACGACATGCTATACTATGACTTTTTTTCATGGTTTTGGGACGACATACTATACTATGACTCTTTTTCATGATTTGGGACGACATGCTATACTATGACTTTTTTTCATGGTTTGGGACGACATACTATACTATGACTCTTTTTCATGATTTGGGACGACATGCTATACTATGACTTTTTTTCATGGTTTTGGACGACATGCTATACTATGACTTTTTTCATGGTTTTGGACGACATGCTATACTATGACATTTTTTCATGGTTTTGGACGACATGCTATTATGACTTTTTTTCATGGTTTTGGACGACATGCTATACTATGACTTTTTTCATGGTTTTGGGACGACATACTATACTATGACTCTTTTTCATGGTTTTGGACGACATGCTATACTATGACTTTTTTCATGGTTTTGGACGACATGCTATACTATGACATTTTTTCATGATTTTGGACGACATGCTATACTATGACTTTTTTTCATGGTTTTGGACGACATGCTATACTATGACTTTTTTCATGGTTTTGGACGACATGCTATACTATGACATTTTTTCATGGTTTTGGACAACATGCTATACTATGACTTTTTTCATGGTTTTGGGACGACATACTATACTATGACTCTTTCATGATTTGGGACGACATGCTATACTATGACTTTTTTTCATGGTTTTGGACGACATGCTATACTATGACTTTTTTCATGGTTTTGGACGACATGCTATACTATGACATTTTTTCATGGTTTTGGACGACATGCTATACTATGACTTTTTTCATGGTTTTGGACGACATGCTATACTATGACTTTTTTCATGGTTTTGGACGACATGCTATACTATGACATTTTTTCATGATTTTGGACGATGCTATACTATGACTTTTTTCATGGTTTTGGACGACATGCTATACTATGACTTTTTTTCATGATTTTGGACGACATGCTATATTATGACTTTTTTTCATGATTTTGGACGACATGCTATACTATGACTTTTTTCATGGTTTTGGACGACATGCTATACTATGACTTTTTTTCATGGTTTTGGGACGACATACTATACTATGACTCTTTTTCATGATTTGGGACGACATACTATACTATGACTTTTTTTTCATGGTTTTGGACGACATAGTATACTGTGACTTTTTTTCATGATTTGGGACGACATGCTATACTATGACTTTTTTTCATGGTTTTGGACGACATGCTATACTATGACTTTTTTTCATGGTTTTGGGACGACATACTATACTATGACTTTTTTTCATGGTTTTGGACGACATGCTATACTATGACTTTTTTTTCATGGTTTTGGACGACATAGTATACTGTGACTTTTTTTCATGATTTGGGACGACATGCTATACTATGACCTTTTTTCATGGTTTTGGACAACATGCTATACTATGACTTTTTTCATGGTTTTGGACGACATGCTATACTATGACTTTTTTCATGGTTTTGGACGACATGCTATACTATGACATTTTTTCATGGTTTTGGACGACATGCTATACTATGACTTTTTTTCATGATTTTGGACGACATGCTATATTATGTTTTTTCATGATTTGGACGACATGCTATACTATGACTTTTTTCATGGTTTTGGACGACATGCTATACTATGACTTTTTTCATGGTTTTGGACGACATGCTATACTATGACTTTTTTTCATGATTTTGGACGACATGCTATATTATGACTTTTTTTCATGATTTTGGACGACATGCTATACTATGACTTTTTTCATGGTTTTGGACGACATGCTATACTATGACTTTTTTCATGGTTTTGGACGACATGCTATACTATGACTTTTTTTCATGGTTTTGGGACGACATACTATACTATGACTCTTTTTCATGATTTGGGACGACATACTATACTATGACTTTTTTTTCATGGTTTTGGACGACATAGTATACTGTGACTTTTTTTCATGATTTGGGACGACATGCTATACTATGACTTTTTTTCATGGTTTTGGACGACATGCTATACTATGACTTTTTTCATGGTTTTGGGACGACATACTATACTATGACTCTTTTTCATGATTTGGGACGACATGCTATACTATGACTTTTTTTCATGGTTTTGGACGACATGCTATACTATGACTTTTTTCATGGTTTTGGACGACATGCTATACTATGACATTTTTTCATGGTTTTGGACATGCTATACTATGACTTTTTTCATGGTTTTGGACGACATGCTATACTATGACATTTTTTCATGGTTTTGGACAACATGCTATACTATGACTTTTTTCATGGTTTTGGGACGACATACTATACTATGACTCTTTTTCATGATTTGGGACGACATGCTATACTATGACTTTTTTTCATGGTTTTGGACGACATGCTATACTATGACTTTTTTTCATGATTTTGGACGACATGCTATACTATGACTTTTTTTCATGGTTTTGGGACGACATACTATACTATGACTCTTTTTCATGATTTGGGACGACATACTATACTATGACTTTTTTTCATGGTTTTGGACGACATGCTATATTATGACTTTTTTTCATGGTTTTGGACGACATGCTATACTATGACTTTTTTTCATGGTTTTGGACGACATGCTATACTGTGACTTTTTTTCATGGTTTTGGACGACATACTATACTATGACTTGTTTTTCATGGTTTTGGACGACATGCTATACTGTGACTTTTTTTTCATGGTTTTGGACGACATACTATACTATGACTTTTTTTCATGGTTTTGGACGACATACTATACTATGACTTTTTTTCATGGTTTTGGACGACATAGTATACTATGACTTTTTTTTCATGGTTTTGGACGACATACTATACTATGACTTTTTTTCATGGTTTTGGACGACATACTATACTATGACTTTTTTTCATGGTTTTGGACGACATACTATACTATGACTTTTTTTCATGGTTTTGGACGACATATACTATGACTTTTTTCATGGTTTTGGACGACATACTATACTATGACTTTTTTCATGGTTTTGGACGACATACTATACTATGACTTTTTTTCATGGTTTTGGACGACATAGTATACTATGACTTTTTTTTCATGGTTTTGGACGACATACTATACTATGACTTTTTTTCATGGTTTTGGACGACATACTATACTATGACTTTTTTTCATGGTTTTGGACGACATACTATACTATGACTTTTTTTCATGGTTTTGGACGACATAGTATACTATGACTTTTTTTCATCATTTTGGACGACATGCTATACTATGACTTTTTTTATAGCATGTTGTCCCAAATGATGAAAAAAAGTCATAGTATAGTATGTTGACGTCGTCATACTATACTATGACATTTTTATCAGTTTTTTCGACATACTATACTATGACGTTTTTAAAATCTTTTTTCAACATAGTATACTATGATGTTTTTATCAGTTTTTTCAACATACTATACTATGGCGTTTTTATCACTTTTTTCGACATACAATACTGTGACATTTTTATCATTTTTTTCAACATAGTATATTATGACGTTTTTATTATTTTTTTCAACATACTATACTATGACGTTTTTATCACTTTTTTCAATATACTATACTATGACGTTTTTAGCACTTTTTTCGACATACTATACTATGACGTTTTTATCAGTTTTTTCAATATACTATACTGTGACATTTTTATCATTTTTTTCAACATAGTATACTATGACGTTTTTCACCATACTATAGTAAGATGTTTTTGTCTGGGGGTTTTGGCATATCATATTATGACTTTTTTGACATATTGTCCTATCCAGTTTTTTTTTTCAGTTTTTTTTTAGATAGACTATACTATGAAGTTTTTAGCAGTTTTTTCCAACATACTATAGTAAAGTTTGACTTTTTTTGACATACTATACTATGACGTTTTCATGCATTTTTATAAGATACTATAGTGTGATATTTTTATGATTTTTATGATTTGCTATGTTGTGACTTCTTTCATAATATTTTCATGATATATACTTTGACATTTTAAAATACTTTCCTATGACTTTTTGCATGATATTACTATGCTATGACTGTGGTCATGATAGAATTTTGTCGTACTGTACTATGACTTTTTTAAAAATGATTTTTCATGACATCTCAATTTCATATGACATTTTTATCATATACTATGCTATGACATTTTTAAGGCATACAATAAAGTGCTATTAATAATTACGCTGATACCTCGCAAGGAAGGCGTCAGTCAAGTCGTCATTGCAAAGGCTAAATTTAAATCAGCTGGCTTGCTGTTTTAGACTTCAAACATATTTGTATTTAAAATGGACATACTGTGTCCATTTCGTCCACTATTTTTGAAATTGTTGGGAGGAACTGAAGACGGGCCCTTTTCAATGACACACTTCCACTCTCTCAAGACTGTTCCTTTCTGTTTTCTCTGAATGCTAGGAAGGAGTCTCGCCTAGCCTCTGTGGGAACCAACTTGGACAAACCCATCCTACCAAGGAAGCATCCTTTACGTTTAGAAGCACACAGTTTTTTGGCTAAGACTTGAAGCTTCCTGAAATATCTGCCGTTTGCCTGAAAACTGCAACAACGGAAACGTATTTCCCAAGATGTTGAACTAACAGGTCAAAGGTTAATGGATGACCATTTTCACAGTTAGCTAAAGTTCAACAGGAACTGAGTGTATTTTTAGAGCGAAGTGACTCAGCTGCAGCTCATGTACCTGTTTGCTAATTAAGCAGAAGGGGTGTGATGGTGCAGGAAATTCAGCTGTAATGAGTGGAACTGCTCAGTAACTGGGTCAATGTTAAACCTGCTTACTCATTCATGACTTCCTCTCAGATGGCATGTTTGTACCAAATTAGCACACAGAGAACATCAAAGTTTAAAGACACTCACAGCAACATAAGTTTGCATAAATGACACAACACCAGACATGTTTCCTTTATAGTTTATTTTGTCCCAAACACTTCATCCACAGCTCCGACTCATACATTCAAAGACAAACCATGTTTTCTTATATGTACATTTAACTGCAAAGCATCCTCATAAATACCATAAATAACAACAAAGGAATGGAATTAAATAAATAAATACTCTTTGGGACTGGTTTTAGTGTTTGCTGGTGGTGCCCAGCACCTGTAAAATCACATAGCGAGAGTTCAGATTTGTTGTCAAGATTACTGCTCCGTAAAGGCTGTTTACCCTGTAGTTATATTCATTCAAGTCACGAGGTCGGAAGATTGTACAAATACAGACACATTAACATAACAAAATACTGTAACTGTAGTGATCTGTAGTTTACAAGTTTTGGGTTTTTTGGTTTTAGGTTCAGAATCTAACAATAAAACAAACATCAAACATCCAACTCAGTAAACGCAGGACTCTAAAATACAGGCAAAGCCTAACCTTAACTCTACTAAATGCAACTCTTAAGTATATTCATGTATATATTTTTGATTTAAAATCACGTCAGCCTAGTTTCACATCAACAGACAGGGCCTTTAGTCCTCCAGAGGTAGGCTAAGTTCAGCTCCTGTCTTGAGATAATGTCACTTTGAAATGTGGGTTTCTCAGACCAGCTGTAAAAACCTCAATAAGAGGAAACCACCAACAAAAGGTACACATGCTGACTTCTCCTCTGTGTTTGGTTAATTAGTTTCTAAGGCTTTGTTTGCTTCAGCAATTGCATCCTCTCTAAAATTAATCATGTAGCTCTTCAGGGAGACCGAACATGAATAATTCAATCAATTTTTATGGCCATTTCTCATCAGAGCTATAACTCAGTGTGAAAGAGAGCCAACTAATTGTAATGGATGGGGGTGGGAAATGGATTTGGATCACTCATCTTGGCACAAAGCTAAGATTTTCTTTTTCAGTAATCTGTTTCTGATGGGGGGGAAGAGTCAGATGTAAATTCAAAGTCATTTTTTAAGCTCAATTTATCACCAAAACTAAAAAATACTCATTATATTGATGAGATAATTCACACACGTCAACACACACACATGCCTTATTGATTTAAGTTATCAAATCTGCAATGATGTCAGAGAATTAGGTATAAATTGTGCAAAAGGGGGCTGCAAGTCAAGTCTAATATTTTGCGTCAAATCTGCTTTTCTTAGTCAAAATGAAAAAGAAGGAACATCCTGAATGTCCTTTTCAAAATGAAGTCTGGTGCGTTTTGTTCTCTGACATGATGACAAACTACAAGGTTAAACTTTGACTCACTTAAAGTAAATCAATCCGGATCAGCCACCACTAAGATCACCCCATGGTCCCGGTGCTCCGGGGGCTGCCCGAATTAGAGGAGTGCACGTTCCAGGGGTCGTGGGTGGACGGAGCCAGCGGCGTCTCCCGGGACACGTTGCGCCTGTCGTCCCCGGCCTCCACCTCCACCTCTACCTCCACCTCCAGATCGGCGTCGTCCTCCGGCACGGCCCGAGAGTCCGAGCCCTCCTCGGTCTGACCCATGTAGACGCTGTGCGGGTCGGAGGGATCCACCAGCTGGTTCCTCTTCTCCCTGTGCAGCAGGAGGCGCTCCAGCGGCACCGTGTTCTTCTTGGGCAGGAAGAGGGAGGTCTGCGGCAGGTTCTGGCCCGCAGTGAACACCTGCCGGGAGCCCTCCAGGTTGAAGAGGATGCCGGTCCGGCTGGAGTAGTACACGTCCCGGTTGTTCTCCAGGAGTCTGTGGTTGAACAGACAGTCGTCCCTGAGGCAGATGGGCTGGAGGACAGAAGGAGGGAGGCGAGAAATTAAAATATAGTGAAGGAATATCAAGACGCAACATAATAAACAGCAGTTTGTCGGTTAGAAAAACTTTTATTTGCATCAGGATACTAGTGAAATCATCTTAAAATAGGCTGCTGCACTGAATGTGCCCAACTTATGTAAAAAGCTTTTATTTTCTTTCAGATGATATGATTAATAACAACAAATATCATTTTCCATATTGGTAGCTTTATGAAGTAGATCTGATAACAATTTTACAAACAAGAATATCATTTTGCGCATTAGACTGGGGTTGAGATTAGTGCAGTTTTATTTCCTAGATATGATCTGAGTACAGAAACTTGCAAAAGTGTTCACCCCCTTGGTGTTTTTCCTATTTTGTTGCGTCACAACCTGGAATTTAAATGGATTTTTCTTGATTTTTTTATGGACATCCACAATATTTTCAAAACTGATGAAGTGAAATAAACAAAATAAAAACAATTTTGCTTAAAAAAAAAAGAAAAATAAACTGAAATGTGGTGTGTATCCTTACGTACCCCTGTATCCTTTGTCTGTCTTGGTTCGGTACATAAACTTTTTTTAATTATTATTATTTCAAGGAACTACTCGATAATTAACAAGTGAAACTTCTTCTAACGTCGGGACTATACGCGGCTTGTTAACTTTATATGAATGGTATCATGAAAAATAGATCAAATGAATAAATACAGGCGTAAAAAGCCAAAGTTACAGTAAATTCTGTGCGTAAAACGATGCGTATACCCTCACCATGGTGTCATATATGACAACAAAGTTGAGCGTTTTAGACGAAATTAACATTTAGATGAAAAGAGTTGATAAGTTTAGAAGATAAGCCACAGTTGCAGTAGCCTAAGTTTGTGCGTAAAACTTGAAGAAAATATATAGAAAGCGATATGTGAATAAAATAAAATGAAAAATAATGCGTAAAACCAGTGTGCCAAATCAAAGGAACTCGAAATTAAAACTTCACAACAGCGGACTGATTTTTATTAATAACGACAATCAACTTGAACAGAAGATAAACATTGTCTTACAGAGCTGAATGGGTTGCCTTCCAAATCCATACAGAGGTAACGGCTACTTTTGACCCCGAGGATGGCGACGCGCTCCCTTGTTTCAGCCTTCAGTAAAATCACACCTGCAGAGGGGAGAAAAGGCGATGAGCATGAATGTGTTTAAAGACAGGACTTCATATTTTTTATTTTTTTTAAACTTACTATATGAGCTCCTGACTGTGGTTCTGCGCACTGTGCCATCTAATCTGATCTCCAAGTAGTAGTTGTTGAGGTCTGTGGATGTCTGCAGGTGGACGTATCTCCTCGGGTTCCCCCAGTTGGATCCCACAAGCGGTGACGGATTCGGGACTGATTCCCCGAGATGAAACCCCTGGAGCATGGCGAGTAGAAGCGCCAGCACAGTGTCCCTGACCCCCAGTCTCCTGTTGACGTCCATCCTGAGGCAAACCGGTGCTTTGTCCTGCGAGCTGCTGGAAGTGTTCAGATGCTCTGATGTCCCAAAGTTTGGAGACAGTTCCTATTTAAAGCCTCCTGAGTGCCACTCCTGCTCACATCCTTTGCGTAAAAAAAGAGAAACTCGCCCCCAAAGCAGATGTGCGGGTTTGCTGCAGCGGAAGGGCCACTTCCACCTCTGTCTGTTTATCCTGATGCTCTTGGTCAGACTGGACACTTATTTTTGGTCTTGACTCATCCACCTTAAAAACATTATTCTGAGACTATTTCCTAATGGTCCAAAATCCACTGGGTCTGGGTTTTTTTTGTTTTGTGTAGACTGGATACATGGTGCACTGAGCAACATAAAGAAGACAGAAAGAAAAAGAAAGGACACACATGCCAAATTGTTTTTTGTTTTTTTTTTTTAAAAAGAAAGAAATTATTTATTAATTAAATCAGGGATGTAATATTTTCTTAGTTATGTTTGACTTAAGTTGAATTGCGCAAACTCCAGGTTTCTTAAAGATTAATAAATTCATGAACATGTAATTAAGCGTCATATTTATTAGTTCATAGATTTATTACATTGTCTGAAAGTTAAGTCACAGTTTGAAGTTCAGTTTGCTGCTGTTACGCACCTGCCCAACGCAACACTTCCACCATTTCACCAGCAGAGGGAGCCACTGCATTATGTAGCGCAGTGTCACTGGCTGAACTATTTATGGATGCTTAGTTTTAGCAAAGGATACATTCAACTGAATTATCAGTTTATATAAGAATACTCCTAAAAATGGTGTTTAAGAAAAACTGTTCAACAGCTCCTCTTATAAATAAATAAACAACCAAATAAATAAATAAAATGTAACTATGTAAAGAAGTTAGAATGGTTCCACCTGGCGCAGCTGCAGCAGTAAAATGCTGCTCACACATTGATGCATCAGTGTTAACAATCTAACATTGTGCTGGTTTATCAGTTACTGAGCGAAAACTTTAAAGGGACAGTTCATGTCAAAATCAAAAAAACATATTTTTCCTTTTAATGCTAGGGTCCATTCCATAAAGCAGGTTTAGCAAACTCTAAGGGTGTTTTCAGACCTAGAGTTGTCTTGCTTGCCTAGAGTTGGTTCGTGTTCTCACGGCAGCATTTACAAGCGGACCAGATCAAATGCCTTGTGTGAGAAAGCTGCTCTGGATTGGTCAGAATTTCCATGCGGGAAAAATCCAGGAAGTAAAGCAAACGTTGAAGAAGAGTACACTTGCAAGATAAATGTGACACTTTCTAATGTCACAATGGAGGGACAACTACGCAGGTTGATTTTAGCGCTGCTCATCGTGGACTATATTGCTGTCATTGTTCATTTTAGTCAAACCATACAGTTTGAAAACGAGGCGCGGCTCCAACTAGAAAACAATGTTTAACCCAAACAATGTGTCATGTGACTGCAGTTGGTTCAGATCCAGGTCGGAACACGTTCTCACCACAAATGAACCGCACCAGAGTTCGTTTGTAACTGGACTGAGACCACCTCTTCAAGAAGGTCTTGGTGCAGTTATTTTGGTGCACGCCTGAATGTGACTGCTGTGTTCACACCTGCACAAACGAACCACACTTAGAGGGGAAACAAACTTGAGCTTGACTGAACCGAACCAAACAGAACAGGTGTGAAAGCACCCTAAGAACTAACGATGGTACTCCTGATGCAGACCGACCGCTAGGATTACATCTTTGTATCATTTGTCTCGTATTTGATTTTTTTTTTTTTTGATATAAATAAATAAATAAAAATGAAGTTTGGTGTGTGTGTGTGTGTGTGTGTGTGTTTGGTTGCAACTAACTTTCAGGGATTTCAAATTATAAGACCAAGACAAAAGGAAAACCTAAATACTTAAGTGAACATTTAAGGAAATCTTAAGGTGAAGACTTAAAGGATAACTTCGGTATTTTTCAACCTGGGCGTGATTCGGTCATAATCACAACCGTGACGATATACGAGTATAACACCACGAGCTCGAGTGTGATATTGCTTTTATATAACAGTTCAACAGTTAAATAAGCAAGGCTGATTAAGAAATGTTGAAAAATTAGGACAAAATAGATAATTTAAGCATTTTATTTGTCTTCCGCCAACAAAAATAGTTCCCTCAGGACTCTGCTGTCACCGTTCCTATGTAATGCAAACATGTTGCGCCAGACACTTACTCTTTATACATATTTATCTGCACATTTCCATTAATTGTGCAGCCGGTGAAATAAGTCTCTGGTGACTGCATGGTGGACTGTTGCTTCACAGACACAGCAAGACAGACCTGCAAGACAAAAGTTATATTTTAGGGCTTGACTCCTAATTAGAAGACTAACGTTACACGTAGGCTACGTTAAAACAACATCATACCTGTGCCCACTCACTGTCATGATCTCCCTCGATTCAAGTCCCACATCTGACAGCTTCTGTATGGCAGTCGCCCTGAGGCTGTGATTGGTGTAGATAGCTCTTGTCCCCGCCTCTTTACACATCTTCGGCAGCATCTGTGCGAGTGAGTTTATTCCCAGCGGAGCTTTAGTGCACCTACAGGGCCAAGTTGTAGGAGCTCATACTTTGAGAAAGACGTTATGGAAAAGATACTGTTGGCAAGAGAAACAAATACTGGCAACAATTTCCAACCCGGAGACAGATCGAGAAGAGGTGGCAGGAAACATGGATCAGACTAAAACTGAGGTCAAGAGGCAAAGCCAGGCTTTCTTGAAGAAGGGGTGTGATGCGCTACAAGCCAAACTCTGTAAGCCTGGTCCCACCACCCCCACAACCACACAGGAGGCAAAGCCAGAGAGTGAGTCTCCAGGATGTCTACTTATGAAGGGTGACACTCTTCATGAGCGCCTGCAGAGAACCGAGTACCTGCTCCAGCAGGAAAAACAGATGAAGCTACAGGCACAGCAAGAGCAGACCATGAAACACAAGCTCCAGGACACAGAGAAGGAGCTGCAGGAGGTGCGCCGCTTGAGAGCCAAGTGTGAGAAGCTGACAGACAAGCATCAGGAAGAAGAAAAGCAGAGTGACCTAATGAACGAACTGGTGAAAGTCAGTGCTGAACTCAGAGCGATCCTCTCCAAAGACATGGCGCTGATTGAGAGGCTAGGAGCGAAAAATAAAGACCTGGAGCGTGAGAGGTTGGAGATGAGATTCCTCCACAAACAACAAGAGGAGACTGTAGCTCAGCTAGATGACTTGAGGAAGCAGCTGCAGGAGAACTCCAACCTTGAGTTAGCCTTGAGTTCCAGGTACTTTTATTATGGTAAGATGCAGAACGCTGGAGTATTTTACACTGTGAGACTTTCGCTTCGTCTATGGGTGAATCCCGGCTTCCCAGGACAGGATAGGCAATAAAGCCTGAATATTTTGACCAATCAAATTCCACTCATGTTCTATTTGAGTGTTTTTCAATTTGAATTCTTTTAATTTTTAATTCTGAAACTTCTGAACTTTTTGGGATCTGAATTTGTGAACACTGAAAACATATATATATAATTAAATAAATAAAATTTAGAAGGCGAAGCTTTTGATTTACTGGTCCATCTACGTCCCAACCCTCACCTATGGTCATGAGCTCTGGGTAGTGACCAAAAGAATGAGATCACAGATACAAGGCGACGAAATGAGTTTCCTCTGTGGGGGCCTAAGGGGGTGATCACACAGAAATGAGACGCTAGAGACGCAGACGCTTCAAAGACGCCTGAAACGCTGGAAGCATTTATTCAATGCATGCTAGCTACTGGCGTCTGATGCTCAAAAAAGTTGAAAATATTTTAACTTTTAAGCGTCTATGCACGTCTAAAAACGCACTTCTAAAAAGAAGTGTCTATAAAAACGCCTGTCTAAAAAGACGCTTGAACGTCGGTCAGAGGCACCGTATCATAGGAAAACAATGGTTTTACTGGCGTCGCGTTTCTGGCGTTTCATCTCGGTGTGATAGCTCCTTAAGAGATATGGTAAGGAGCTCGGACATTTGGTGGGAGCTCGAAGTAGAGCCGCTGCTCCTTCGTGTCGCAAGTGGTCAGTTGAGGTGATTTGAGCATCTGATCAGAATGCCTCCTGGACGCCTCCTGCTGGAGGTGTTTCGAGCATGTCCCACTGGTAGGAGGCCGCGGGGCAGACCCAGAACACGCTGGAGGGATTACATATCTCTTCTGGCCTGGGGATGCCTCGGGTCCCCCAGGAGGAGCTGGAAAGCGGTGATGGGAAGAGGGACGTCTTGCTTGTTTATCATCTGTTTATGAGAACAAAATAATTCCTGCGCGGTTATTACTTGGTGCGTGTCTACAAACTGTATAGCAGCCCTGCCATCATTAGGTGAATGGAAAGAATGCAGAGCTGTGGGTCGGCCTGTGGGTCACAATTGGCCCCCGGGCCGCACTTGGAACATGCCAACCCTAAATCCTACACACTGGACCTTTAAGTAAAAGACCTGGGTGATTCTTCCACCCCTGATAAACACAAAGTCCCATCAGAGTTGAGCCAGAGAGAACGACACTTTTACCAGCAACCAGTTAAAAAAAAAACTTTTATTGTTGTCTCAGGAATACAGTAGACTGCTGTGCACAGCACATACGTACAAAAATAAAAGGAAAAACTTTAATATCCTTACTTAGCATCGTCTGTTTTCAGAAACAAATAACTGAAGTTTGTTTCATCTTAATTTACAGTCATCAGCAAACCAAAACTAAGGCAGAGGGTGAGGTATATGAGAACAGATGAGAGGAATAGAGTGGACGCTCACTCCCTTTTAGAGCAGGAGTTAAAGAAAATACACACAAAGCACACACCCCTTATTAAGCTCGGGGCCAGGCATGCTAATAGTACATTAAGCATAAAAAAAAAGATATTCCTCCTCTTGAATTAATTCAGATTTGATCTATGATAACCTGTGGAAAGAAAAAAAAAAAAAAGAAGACGACAGAGAAATCTGGATAAAATTTTTTGGTCAAAGCTGAAAGGTGAGCTTTTTGTTTTAGACACAGACCTTCACTCTTTTAGGGATCCAGCTCTATTTTCTGACAGAAAACATGTGAGAAAACTGTAGTTTATGATCAAGTAAGGTGCTGCTACAGACGTCAGACATCTTTGATTGTGAGGTGGGCGAGAGAAGCGCTCGTTACTGTGCATGCGCAAAGTTCACTCCTTCACATCTTCCTTGGCTGAAAACGCTGAAAACGTGGATTGTTTCTGTTTTTTGTGTGTTTTGCAACTTCAGCCAAAACCAAATGACGATTTACTCCCGACGAGAAATGTACACCTGTGCTATTTCATGCAGCCTCATCTACAGCAGCAACAAGTCGGTTTTGTTTTTTGAAACTTTGAGCTACGCTCCAGGTAAGATTTGCATCTCCGTATCCTCGGCACTCGCACACACATGCAAAAACTCCTCAGAACAAAAAGAGCAAGAGATTTATCAGTTAGAAAAATACTGTTATGAATCGATCTGTGCGTCATAGACAGTTGAGCAGCAGGTGATACTGTGTCAGTATGAGATGAAAGGTGTTTGGGGTCGGGGCAGTGCCCGGCAGCAGCAGCAGCAGCAGCAGCAGCAGCAGCAGCAGCAGAGGGCACGTCCTGAGGATGGCTGGGCTGCCGTCCTGCAGCAGGAGAGGAGAGGTGAGGCTCTGCGTGACTCGGCTCCTCGCACACTGCATTATCTCTGCAGATGTCCCCTCCCCAGAAATATCCCAACATAAGCACTTGGGAAGGGGCGGGGACGGCATGCTGTGGAGCTGCATTTTAAAGAGGTGGGGCTCTAGAAATCCTGAACGGGGAGTACTTTGAAAAGATTCTGCAGATTGTGAAGCGAGGAACTACGAGAGCTATCTATGGTTTGTACAGATCAGCTGGAGAGCAACTCTTGAGCCATCAGTTCACTGAATTCAATTCTGTGTACGCAGTAAGTTAAGTGTTTCCTGCATGAAAAAGATACCTCAAATTCCTATTTCACGGAAACAGTAAGACCCATAAAGCCGACCGCCGTGGCCACTGGGGTTGGGGCCAAGGCTGGTCCGTGACTCTGACCTTGAACTAAAAAAGGCTGAAAGGAGAGGAGGAAGCTCCTGGGTTACAGCTGGAATCCCAAGGTCCCTGCCTGCGGCGGGTGAGGGGGGTAAGGGACGAGCAGAGGTGGGTGGCGAGGGGTGACAGAGCTCAAAGGAGGGGGGCCGCTCAGGTATGTGTCATCCTGGCAGATTCACATTCCTGCAGGGCGTTTGACGAACAACAAAGACAGCAGGCCGGCTCCCTCGCATGCGTCTTTCCTGGATTTAAATAGTTTGGCTTCCTGTCTAAACAAGAACGCATGGAGGCAGCGAGATTCAGGTCTTCCAGTCAACAGCTGCAGACACTGCATGGGTTGATGCACGCTGTAAGATTCTCAGAAACTGCGTGAAGCAAGAACAACGTCCTCAGATCATTTAACAAGATCTATAACGTCAGGATCAGATGATATTTCTCTGCTAAATCTTCTATAAATTATTTTTGCACTTGATTTGAATTAGGATATTTTACTTTAATTTTACAGTTTTTGTTTGGCAGCTGCTGCTGCAAGTCATTTACCAATTTTCTCACTTTATTGAGGGTATTTTGTCTAAATAATTCAGGAAAAATCAGTAAAACAACTCTTCTGTTTAACTTTTAGTGCCATCATTTTGTTAAAGGTGTTTGATCATAATAATTTACTGGGAAAAAAAACTGCAAATAACAGTGTTTCTCTGGACAAGCTTTGATTTAAATTTCTGCAAGTTTAAAAATCTTTGTTTGAATTTGAATATTTTTAATTTAATTTCACTGTATTTAGGGCATTTTATCTTAATTATTCAGGAAAAAAAAATAACAGTAAAAATAACAGTATGTTTCTGTTGAACTTCCAGTGCCATCATTTTCTTACCAAGGTGATTATAATAATTCAGGAAACCTTGGAGTAAAATTTCTATAACTTTATCATTTTTGCACTTTATTTGAATTAGGATATTTTAATATTTTGGTTTTTGTTTGGCAGCTGCATGTATAAAATGACAGTTTTTCTCAGGATGACTTTTTTAAAATTAGGATATTTTACTTTAATTCTACGGTTTTTGTCAGCAGGTCATTTGCCCATTTGTTTGTTTTCTTTTAAGTTGTGGTTTGTGTGTTTTTTCACAATGGGGATCACGATAAGTTGATTATGGTGAATTTTCATTATTGAGATAATTGTGAGTATCATGTCCACCAGCACACAGACAGACTGCTGGACACACAATGACTCTACAAAAACAGACAGCATATGCACCAAACTCAAAGAATGCAGAAGATCTTAAACAAGCATTGGTGTATTTCATATCGACAGATTTGATGCCATTTTAAATAGTTGAAAAGCCTTTAAATTGTTTGTTTTTTTCTTAAATGAATGTTGACTAAAAAAAAGATGCAAGTCCTGTCAGTGATGCAATAAAAAATATTTGTTCCCTAAAATGTGGTTCCAGCATGTTTTAGTGCTACTTTAGGGGTTTTAAGCATTATCGGGATGATACTGAAATTATTTTGGGCAGGACGACCACAACATGAAATGTTCATATTGTCCCATGCCTATTATATGGATCAACATGATAGTAATGAGTGTACAAAGTGTAGTAGATGCTCAGCTTATTATATTAAAAAAGTGCTTCTAAGCCCTGTTTACCCTCCAAATTCATAAGATAAAGCTTAAAAAAATCAAGTGATTTCTTAAAGCGTGCATGCAGTCAACCAGCTGCACTGTCCTTGAGTCCTTCAGGGGAAACGTGATTGACTCCTCCATAATTGCATTAAAACTATCTGCCTCCAGCTCCCAACACCTCGCTGCCACTGCAGTGCTGCTGCAGAGCACACACACAAACGGGGGGGAAAATGGCCCAGGGCGCGCACATACTCCACCAATCACACGAAGACAAATTAAAAGAAACAAAACGCGTGGGAACGATTCGTACCAAAGCATTCAGGCGCCATCATGGATGGCTAACTGTGCAACCTGAACTCTTTTTGCCTCGTTCAGGCAACTGCGACGAAGCAGCGTAAAAAGCTCCTGAAGTCTTCTTTTTACATTTGCAACTATTTACAGTGTTTTTCATTGGTTTTAATGGACAGTAGACATCATTTTCAACAGCAGCTAAAGCTTTGCACACACAGCGACCCGCCTTACTGTAGGAGCTCCGTCCAAGACAATGAGCAGGTTTCTACTGTGCGCTCGCAATCTATCCCTTCAGTTGATTCTTGTGCAAGCCAGGTCCAAACAAAAATTCCCCCCATGCTCGGATAGATATGTATTCCACCCTGTTTATTAGCTGGCACAGTCATACTTATGGCCTTGTGCCACTCTCTATGGCCGACCGCTCTCTGGTCTCAACCACAGATTGTATATTACTTAATCGATCTAATTACAGAAAAGAAAATAAACCAGAGATAGTCACCCCCCCACCCCCCCGCCACTCTCTGAGGCCCTCTCCGGAGTGTCAGCCCTATTTCTGACTCCGGCGGGTGTCTCTTACATGCAAGTTTAAGGGGGCCACAAGTGGGAACACCAAGGCACCTTTAAATCGTGCAGCAAAGTTAGTGCATTTAAGTTTCCCCCACTGCCGGACATCGATAATCGAGCAGGGAGCCATCAAGCGCTCAAAAGGTTTCAGAAGAAAATCATAAATTTAGCAGATATTTGAGCAGAAGTCCATGCATCCCTTAATCTAGTAAAGTGGTTCTTTGAGGTAATAAAAAGTATTCATTTCACTCTTTAAAAGCACAGGATATAGCTCATCCTCCATCTCAAAAAAGGAAGTGACACGTAGTTCAGTTACAGCAAGCACCAAGGTAAAGTGAGACAGGCAAAGGCTTCAACTCTCCCCGTCCATAAAAACAATAAGCAGCACAGTACATATACAAAGATAGCTATCCAAATATACATATATATATAAACAGAATAAATATTTGTGTTTTCTCTCGCAGTCCTTCGGTGTGTGTGTGTGTATCACGACTATGCATTTCTGTGTTACCTGGAAGAACATCCACATGTGCAAATTAATGAGTTATTGCCAGTTTCTCTCATAGTCGCGGGAGGAAGTGTGTGACGGTCATGGCGGTGGTGGCCTTGTTGCCTCTCTTTACGCGGCCATGCTTGCTGAGGGCGATGTAGAAGCCCTTGTAAACAAAAGACTCATAGGCGTTGTAGTTGTTGGGCAGCAAAGTCTCCTTGAACTTGCACTCATCCACAAAGACTCTCTAAAAACAGCGGGGAACAAAGACAGAGAGAGGGAGGGTCAATAAATCTCATCGCAGACACAGAGTGAAAACAGAGCAGGAGACAAGAGGAGGTGGCATGTTGTTGCAAAAGATACCAGCCTCCTGTTTCTACTGTCATTACTCTCAATATATTCCCAGGTAGGCTACTGGACAACTACATTTTTTCCACCTTATTCAAAGGAGAACTAAGTAAGCAACGATCAAATGTAAAACAATAGCTACAGCATTAGGAAACAAGGACACATTATATCTGACAGTCCAACACATTGTACTCCATAAAATCCTTATTTCTAACCATATTTGAACAAAATTTAATTAAGTTTATATCCTTTAAGGCTAGAGCTGGGTATAGTACCAATAAGATACCTGACCAACACTAAAACAATACTTTATATTCCTCAAAGCAAAATATTGAATGAACATAGTTTCCTACAAAACCCATTTTAAGAAAAGAAGCTTAACATCTTACATGTTGAATGTTGATTAAAGCAAGCTGTAAAATAATATTGCCTCAACAAAAAGCTTTAAAGCTGAAGTTGGTCATATTTTCTGACCATCCATACAGCAGTACAGAGAGTATGTGAAAAAGATAATGTTCCTCCTCTTCCTAGTTGTGCTTCTAATGTCGTATCCTGACGTGCACCTCCCCAGAAATGTAACTACACGACGCAGTGACGCAGACCTCCTGTCTATTTCTGTAAGCTGAAACCATTTCCCTCAGTGGAAACAAAGCTTTAATTTACTTTAATTTCACAGATAAGAAACAATAAATTGTGAAGACAATAAACAAAAACACAACATTTTAAGTTCTTGTGTGTGATTTTTCTGGCTCCATATGAGGAGAGGAAATCTCTGCTTGTCACTAGGCTAATTTATACAATGTAAAATGTTATAGGTTTGTGCTAATAATGTTAGCATGTTGTATTTGTGGGGGAAAATGTGTCCAGATAAAGACAAGTGTTTGTCTGTGAATGCTGCGAGTTATAGTGAAGCTGATTTGTGCACTTGTGTTTTAAATTGTCTCTATTAAGCCATGTTTAATGTGTGTTTTGAATCAACTTAACTTAACAGCACTTTACAGAAACCTGCACCGCCAACTAGTGTTTTGGAGGTGTAACTGCTGGGGCTGTACCCAAATATTCGGATATTCGATCATTCGTTTCTATGGGTAGGTATTCGTTATGAAAATGTGGTATTCGATCTCATTTTTTTTTAAATTTACTTTTTTTAACATATTTTTTTGGTGCTAAATGTAGTCTTTTTGTTGTTGGTAAATGTAGGTTATCAATAAAAATCAAAACTTTTAAATTGCATTGTTAAAAATGTGAAAATATAGTATCGCCTACCAACTGAGCTTGTGCGCACGCTTGAGCGCATCCGTCTGAGGCTGTGGATCAATGCCAAGTTTTACCACTTTATCACTATTCCCTCTAACTTGTAGCTGTTTTTTCGTTATCTTTTGAATTTAATATGAATTATGGAACCATTTTTTGTAAACGTTTGTTTCCCCCATTTTGTACAATAAATTATTGTTTAAAGTTTCTTTTGAAGTGCGTGACACAAGTGTGTTTTGGACTGTCACCTGCTCAACGCATCAGTACCTTCGGATAGATAGATTATAGATTAATAGATTAGAATAATAATGTCAAAATATCATTTACAGACCGATTTAAGAGACGATCACTGCTGCCCGACCCACAGGTCCATTTGCGGGTTCCGCAGGTTACGGGTCGACCCGCGCATCACTACTCAGCTCAATCTATAAGGCTGTACACAAGAGTAAGGCTATAGACATTATATTCTATTCAGGCTGGCAGAACAAGCAGCGCATCGGCTCTAGACTGAGGTATAGGCTCTGCATAGAGCTGATGCACGAGTATAAATCTCACTCAAATTGAGAAAGTTGGTCCGGCTGGTGGGCAGTGCTTGTTTTTGGCTCGACTGTTTTCAACATGGCAGCTGGGTCACAAACTTTCTCATTTTATAGGCACACTGAAATTCGTTTCTGTGAACATCCAAGGCGAGAACAAAGCAATGCAGTGACAGAATATTGATTCGTATCTGATCAGCGCTGCCTGGTTTGACAGTTTGACCACAGTTCATTAAGTCGTGGTGGCCATTTATGCTCAACGCTAGATACGACAACAGTGACAGATGGAGCCCTCTGCCCATGCCTTCATTTCATCTGTATTTGCGCATATTTCCTGAAAGCTTACAGCTACTGACAAGACGTAGCAGTAACACCAGAAATTGTGAAAGCAGTGTAGAGTAGTCCAAGCGAGACACGACTGTCGGCGACAACGAAGAAATTTAAATAATGGCAAAACTTATCTGTAATATAGTGAAAAGAATTCTCTATCCACATGTCGGGATGTAACGTTAAAAGACTGCATAGACCAACGCCGTCTACAAGACTGCCTTTAAAAAAGGTACAATATTAAGACCTCTTCCACCATTGCCTCATTTTATGTTGTGTGAAACTTTTGATTCCGCCCTTTAGTGCCATCTATGGGCTGTATCTGTGCCATCATAAAGGACACATGGAAGTATGAGGGCAGTGATGTTAACAACGTTTGAAACAGACGTATCTATTTTTGTATGTGAAGGGAGTATTAATGAGACTCCTCAGATCTGTTGTTTTCCTAGTTGACCAATAGTCCTCATTTCGGGCCATTAGTCAACTAGTCGCCCGCATGTTTACGATATTAATTCAATTATTAGATAATATATTTTGGGCGGGGCAACACAATGGTTTGAGTTGAAGGTGTGAGAAAGAATAGTATCAGTAACATTGTTAACGCTGTGCTACATTACAGAGAAATACAAAACCGTACTAATGAAGCTTCATTAATATAGGCCAGAGCATGTGAGCGGAGCGGAAGGATTTTGTGTTGAGCAAGGAGCGGCTATTTTTTTTTTTTTTTTTTTTTTGTTAAAGGTGGAGCGGAGCCTTATCTCTCAGTCCAATTTCGCTCCGGTCGCTCGTGCCCCACCCAGAATGCATCTTTGCACCCGCGCACACCCACACTATTTTCTTTCAAATCTATGGAGTTTACTGTGTACTTCAGAGAAGACACTGTGAAGAGAAGCAGCGGTAACTTGGAGAACGGTCCCTAACTGTGGGGAGAGGCGAGAGGGCTTCCCTGGAGGTCAGCTGCTTAACCCGGTCCGTCTCCTCTACACTTTGACTTATTTCCACCCTGCCGACAGCGGTGTCGTGTAGAACGGTCCCTAACTACAGGGAGATGGCTTCCCCGGAGAATCTACCAAGCTCATGTTTTATTTGTGAATAGAAGATTATAGGTTAGGGTAGTATGACGCATTTTTTTTGGGCAGAGTGGTGAGTAAGTGGAGCGGGATAAAATTTGGAGTGGAGGGGAGCGAAGAATGCGCAGAACCAAGCGGAGTGGACGAGTGGCGCAAAGTGACAGGTCTGCGAGGGAGGAGCGGAAATTTTCACCCACTCCGCTCCGCTCACATGCTCTGATACAGGCCTATCACATCACACTGAGCGAGCCGCCTGTTAATGACGCTGTGGGCTAATGGGCATGTAGCTACTTCCATGTTTCAGATGATACGTCATGTTTGTAGTCGACCAATGAAGATGAGTTTACATATCACCTTGGGTTCGTCCTTCACCTTCTCAAAATGATCCCACACTTTGGATTTCCTGCCCGACATGTTATTAACTAGCCTGTGGAATAACCGCAGGTACCAGCCCTGGAAATTAACCTGACTCCTGTCTGACTGCTGAGCGTGGACACTTCCTGTGTCTGTCCTTTCATATTAAATTCCCACATGGTCCAGTCATATAGGTTTTGATTTGTTTTGAGAAGGTGCAGCTCCTAATAGAGTTTCAGGTTTGTTTGTTTGTTTGTTTGTTTTTCCTGCGACTAAGCGACCAATGAAATCTTGACAACTAATGCCCTTTCTGGTCGACTAATGTTTGGTCAGCTATTGATTTATATAAAATAAATAAATAAATAAATTCCTCACATAGGCTCATTAAAAACCAACAGGACAGTTACCAACCATTCAATATCTCCTTGAGTACTCTAAACACTGTATACTGTATGTTTCCTCCTATATGGTAATGTACATGGTATTTAAAACTACAATCTGATGTTCTGAGGTTAGTTCTTAAAATTCTTACTAGTTTTCTATGACACATGTTCAAAACAATCACTGAAAATGTCTTTTTACAGTAAAACATTCTGTAAGTATATTAAGTTGTTTTACAGTGTAATTTTTCAGTGATATCTTAACACGCCTAAATAAACATATACTATACATTTGTGATTATTACATAATAAGCATTAGACACTACGTCAGAACTGGCCTTCTTTTAAAGACAGGACACTCAGTTCAACTGTGTCTCGCTGTTGGGTTTGATCATGAATGTTCACTTATTGTTTGACTGTTTGCAGATGAATGATCACAAATGTTTATTATCTGCTTTGATGAACTTAGTGAGGAATCAACATATATTTACTTGGTTATCTTTTTTTAATGATTTATACTATTGTAATGCTTCTGTTTCATTAAATCTAAGAGGGAGAACTTTTTACTCCACTATATTTATTTTAAAACTTAAGTTATTTTGCAGTTTGAAATCAACAACAATGACGCATTATCATAGTTTGATATAAGACTTTATTGATGCTCTAGGGAATATTCACAAGCTATCCAGCGCTACATAAAGTCATTAAAATGAGCTCTACCTTTATCAGCTGCAACATTAAAGATCATTACTGATTATAATACGATAATATAATATATATTGTTGTGAAATTGGCCATTCTGCATGACGAGCACTTTTACTTCTGGTACTGTAAGTATATTTTGATGCTGATACTTTTGTACTTTCACAGTGTTTAGTACTTGCAGTAGAGTACTTTCATGTTTACTAACATTACTGTACTTAAATACGACTTTGAGGTACTTGTACTGGAGTATTTTCAGTTTCTGCTACTTTATACGTCTACTCCACTGCTAACCAGACACAGATAGCGTACTTTTTACTCCACTACATTTATTTTAATGACTTCAGTTACTTTGCAGACAGAGATTAATAACAAAATATTATCAACAAATAAATTATGATGCATTACTTCAGTGTTAATTTAAGTCTTGATTGACTTCACAAGCTACCCAGCACTATATTAAGTCATTAAATTGAGCTCCCCCTTTATCAGCTGCAATATTAAAGTGCATCATTGATTACAATATGATAATCTATTATTGTAAAATGGGTTCTTCTGCATAATGAGCACTTTTACTTCTGGTACTGTAAGTAGTATATTTTGATGCTGATACTTTTGAACTTTTACTTAAGTACAGTATTAAGTGCTTGTGGTGGAGTACTTTTATATTGTGGTATAGCTGCTTTTACTCTGGTGGAACATAACCAAGTACATTTACTCGAGTACTGTGTTTAAGTACAATTTAAGGTACTTGTACTGAAGTATTTTCATTTTGTGCTACTTCATACGTCTACTGCACTAGGATTTAGGGGCAAATATTGTACGTTTTACTCCACTGCATTTATTTTATTGACTTTAGTGACTTTGCAGATTGAGATCGATAACAAAACAGAATTAAGACAATAAATTATGATGCATGATTGTAGGGTAATATAAGACTTTAGTGATACTCTGAGCTATCTAGCAGTAAATAAAAGTCATTAAATGAGCCCCATCTTTATCAGCTGTGACATGAAAGTGCATCAATTATTTTAATTCAACAACACAATATATATTACTGTGAAACTAGCACTTTTACCTTTGGTACTTAAAATACATTTTGATGCTGATACTTTTGTACTTATCTAATAGTTGTAATGCCGTACTTTTACATTGTGGTATAGCTGCTTTCACTCTGGTGGAACATAATTAAGTATATTTACTTGAGTACTGCACTTCAGTATAATTTTGAGGTACTTGTGTGTAAAAGCAGAGCGACCAGGCAGTATATAATGTCCTTAAAATGAGCTCCACCTGCAACATTAAAGTGCTGTGAAAGGGTCCATTCTTCATAATGAGCATTTTACTTTTTGTACTTAAGTATATTCTGATGCTGATACTTTGACATAAAAATCTGAATGCAGGACTTTGACTTGTAACAGAGTATTTTTACACTGTGGTATTAGTAAAAGATCTCCCCCCCTGACACAAACTCCCCCATCATCATCAGAGCATATTAATAACACAACAGCGCTCATAAAGCCAGGGATGCAGCAGCTACACGAACTCATCTTACACTGAGCAGGATGTGTGTGTGTGTGTGTGTGTGTGTGTGTGTGTGTGTGTGTGTGTGTGTGTGTGTGTGTGTGTGTGTGTGTGTGTGCGTGCCTGTGTGTGTATGTGCGTGTGTGTGTGTGTGTGTGGAGTTGCGCACAAACGTACCGTTCCGTATAACCTTCCCCTGCTGTTCATTGCGACAAACAGCTCACTCCTCACCCCGAACATGCTGATCACTCCTCGGTCCACGGCGGAGATCTCTATCAGACCTAAAGGAGACACAGTGTTAGGACAGGACAGCAGCAGAGACAGTGTCACACTGCGACTGAGAAGGGGGGGGGGCAACACAAAGTCGAGTAACTGGCCTCTGCAGCAGTGATGGGTGTAACCTTGCAGGTGCATTGCGACTGGATGATGCTCTCTCTGCTCAATTAGCCCTTTGGATTAATCACCTATATGCAGTTTAAACATGATGTGAGTGTAGTTTACAGGGTGCTGAGTGAGGTCTGTGTGTGTGTGTGAGTGTGAGTGTGTGTGCGTGCTGCTGCAGCGGGACGCAGGGTAAAAATAAGTTAGCGTCTAAACTGGGTCCAAGCATTCATGTCATGTTTTTGGCTTGGGAGGATATTTCGCACTGCAGGATGTAAGGGCTCAGTACACTGTTTTTGCTTTCGGAAACTTTCAACCATGCCGACGCGTCTTATTAAATATCATGCAAAGACAAGTGACCCGCTCTAACTTTCACACAGCCTGCGCATAGGGTTACACTCTTTTTCGGCTCCAGCGCGTCGCCGGATGCAACTCACTGTATTGGTTCTCATTGTGTGCACCGCTTATCCTGCCATCCGGGAGCACCTGCAGGTGAAACCCAATGCCCACGTTGCAGTACAGTCGCCGCACTCTTTTGATGCCCTGCAAATAGTCACTCTCCCAGTTCAGCTCCGATTTCCCCCCGTTTATACCCAGATAGGAGCGGGAGAAGAGCGTCTCCCACTTCTTCTCCAACAAAGTCGCATTAGTCCTGCTCGGAATCGGATAAGATGAAACGATCCCCCAGAGAGAAGTCCACAGTACAAGAAGTGCTGCCAGCGTCCAGTGCGTCCTGGCCCCGTTGGACATACTGTAGAGGCACCTCTGCGCAACGGCCATCCAGTTTACCTTCGGGGCACGTGGTCAAAGTTACCTGCCCTAAAAACGCAACTCTTCTTATTTTTTGTCCTTTGGCATGGTGGTGGTGGTAAAGGCTTGTTTTGGGATCAAGGCAGATCAGGGCCCCATAGCCCGAGATCTGAGCAGGAGGAGAGGGACAGAGCGCGTCGGAGCTTGAATTGGTGCCGGTGGCGATGATCATCTTTCGCCGCTCCGCGCCTCTGGACAGGCAACGCTGGTTGTGGAGGGGACACACCACTCACCGCAAAACCAGCTCACCTTGCCCCCCGACACTCACATCCTAAAATGACATCACTGTGACTTCACCGCTGCACCCCCCCATCAAAAGGAGGAGGAGGAGGAGAGAGGGAGAGAGAGAGGGAGAGAGTTACAGGACCCCAGCAGCAGCAGCAGCAGCAGATCTGATAGGAATGATGGGGGGGTGCTGCACCTTCACATCGGCTCAGACAAGTCACAGACAATATGAAGGCGCATTTCCTGTGGTGCTTTTCAAAATAAAAAACTCATCAGCGTGGCTGTGTTCCAACTCTCAGAAGGATCAAATGATTCCCTGCATCATCGGTCTCCAAACCTAAATAAATAAACATGTAAAGAAAAGCCTGAATAAAGGATTTCATACACACAGTCAGTGAACAGTTTGATGAGAGTAAAGTCATACGCTTTGACCTCCACAATTTTAAGTTTAATTTGTCATTACCCAGGTAGGGGTGTAACGATTAATTGATCTGGATCAATATATCCATTCAATGATCAACAATCCAATATCATTGATGCAAAGTGAAAACATTGAACCATATCGTCATCTTTAGGATACCTTTTATTTTGAAAAGGCAGATGGCAAATATTGTATTGTTGTCTAAAGAATTGTTATAACATCAGATCATGATGAAACTGGTGATTTACACCCCTACAACCAAAGAAAAATGGAGCAATTCAATTAACTTCAATAGAAAGGTCAAAGTTCAATGGAAAGTGCCAGACTTAGCCAATGAGATATCAACACAATCAAACAACTTAGTTACAACATGCTCTCATCCCAACTTGTCAAATACCACCGCGCTGTCAGAAGCCCTATATACGCCCCATAAAAGATGTCCTGCATCCGTTTTGGATGTTCAGGGATGGTGTGTCAAGTTACACTTGTTACATGCATTGTGTCTTTTCAAAGTAAACTTCCATTTTCACAGGAAATGTATAGTTTCCATTCGTTATATGCATAGCCTTTTTCAAAATAAACTTACAATGGAGGTAAAACACTTTGTTTTTAGGTTTACATCCTTAACTTTAGGCAACAAGTCTGTGGTTACATTTAGAAAGAAAACAAGGGTTTGGCTTAAAATATGTGTGTTTGTTGAGACCGTGATGTAACATCGCATAATATATGTCATGTGACATGTCACTTGTGTAACATGCTACAAAAACTAGCACACTACGCTGTTATTAAAATAACGATTTACTTTTCACAAAGGATGCCCAAGTGAAACCTGGGATATTTTTAATGAGACACTAGGACATTTCCTGTTACATTTGTGGCAACAAAATCAGGTATTTTTAAAAAGGTATTTGCAGCTGTGTATTTGGCAACAAGACCAGGTATTTTTTAAGGAGACATCGAGATATTTCCAGCTGCGTTTGCTGCAACAAAACCAGGTATTATTAACAAGAAGCTGGGACCTTTCCAGCTCTGTCTGTGGCAACAAAACCAGGTATTATTAACAAGACGCTGGGACCTTTCTAGCTGTGTTTGTGGCAACAAAACCAAAATTTTTAACAAGACAATTCCACCTGTCTTTTGGGCAAAAAAACTGAGTATTGTTAAATAAATGTTGGGACATTTTCAGCCACGTTTGTGGTGACAAAACCAGATATTTGTAATGAGATATAAGGACATTTCTAGCTGTAGAAAACATGTTTTTCTAAACCTAACCAGGTGATTTTCGTGCGTAAATATAAGATAACACTGTGACAAGATAAACTGAAATCACGAAGTGCAAAGTTTCAAAATTTTTGCTTTAAACTAAATGCACAAATATAACATACCAATAATGCACAAAAATGTACAATGCCAAAAGATTTCTTCTGGCAAATGGGTTGGTATTTTTTCATGAATATCATTTTGATATCACAAAATGTATAAACAACATAGATTATAAATCTCATCTGAGAGAAATTCAGGGTTGCATGTGCTTTTATTTTGAAGGTAATCTAACCTATTTTCTCCATCTTCCTGTGGCTAATTGCAGCTGATCTGACGCAGCTCTTCCTCACATGGGAGACCTGCAGGAAGGGAGGGTGTGTGTGAGTGTGTGAGACTTTCATTGGCGTTGAGCAATCATGGGATGGATGGATGGATACTGTGTCCAGAACCCAAATCGGGACGGTGGTCATATGTCCTGGCAGCCTGCTGCCTTATTTAGAAGGAAGGTGTAAAAACAGTCACAGCCAGTCACAGGAGAGCAAATGGCAATCCAGTCTGACACTTCCTTAGCTGTTTGTTCAGGAAGTTTACACAACCAGATATTTTGCCTGGTCAGATTGCGCGTTATTATTGTAAGTAACACACCCAGCGACTAACAGAATAATATATCCTGCGTGAATCAAATGCATGGCATTGTTTTGAGTTCAGGTCCAGAAATAAAGTCGTTAAGGGAGTGTTGAAGAAGACCTGCAGTAGCCGTTTAAAAAATGGCAGGAAGCTCCATTTTATTTTAGAAAAATTACCAAATTTTGTCAGTTTAAAATGTGGGAAAAAATGTGGCACAAATAAAAGTAAGCTGAGTGCACAGGGTTCACCCTCCTTTACATTCCTGTTTGCATCCCGTCCTGCAGGGTGCTGGTAGGAGATGAGGACTCGGGGGAATTCCCAACGCGTCATAGAGCACCAGGCTCTGGGGCCCAGAGGTGCTGTCGGCTGCCAGGGAGCCTCAAGCCCACCTTAGCAACCAGAGAGGCCTTGTTACTGATAAACAGCAGTGCCAACCCATGATGGAAAAACAACAAACAAACAAAACATCTCATTTATCCAACAAAGTGGACATACGTAAAGCGCAACAGAAATGTATTTATACATGTTGACACTCAATAAAAATACATACATTGCAAGTATCTCTTATATATTTAAAGATACAGTGTATGCAGTCAGTGTGTATGTATAAAGCAAAAGAGAAATCAAGGACCTTTCAGTACCACTGGAGCACACAGACTGGACCACACCGGACCATCAAATTAATGATTTGCTGTGTAAGCACATAACGATGCAGGCCAAGACAACCAACAGCCTGAATAGACAAAACTCCTGGGTTATTGACAGAGTGTAACTTCAATCAATGGAGAGTGGGCACCGTTAATGAGAGGCTGCTGAGCTCTGGAGACTAATTCAGCTAATACTGTTGTACTGGCTGAGGCTGCTTTTCACGGAAACCTAATGCATTCACTTGAGAAATTAAAAATTCTGCTCTTTTTCTGAATTAATGAGATTATTATCTCAGAAATCTGGGGAAAAGGTTTCCTGAAAAAGAAAAAAAAAACAACTGCCCTTTTATTTCTAATTGATGAGATAATCGTGTTAATTCAGAAAAACAAATTTTTTTCATCCAGTGAATGCATTATGGTTCCATAGATTTTTAAAAATCTGAAGCAAGTGCACGAGATTCCACTTATTCGTGAATATTATTTTACATATTCCACACTTTTCAAGCATACATGTCGATTGTGACATGGTGACATATGAAATAATCAACCACTGTCCACTTTAAATTGGACAGAGCCCTTGCTTTTCCACAAACACTAGTGTATGACTGCAACTGTTATTTTTATTGTTGAATCATTTGCAGATTTTATTCGATAGATTGATTTTTGGGCTTGAAGAATGTCATAAAATAATGAAAACTGTCCAAGGTCCAAATTCTAATCAGTTCATTGTCCTAATGGAAGTTTGTGCCAAATTTGAGGAAAATTCCCTCAAGACCTTCTTAAGATATTGCATATTCATGAGAATGAGACAGATTCAAGGTCATAGTGACATTTGACTAACTACCACCAAAATCTAATCAGTTCATCACTGACTTGAATCGAATTCCCTCAATGTGTTCTTGAGATGCCGCATTCACAAGAATGAGACAGATGCAAGGTCACAGTGACCTGTGATCTTTGAAAAAATCAAATCAGTTCAAAATCTAATCAGTTTATCATTGAGTTCAAGCTAATGTTTGTGCCAAAATTGAGGAAACTCCCTCAAGACATTCTCGAGGTATTGCATTCACGAGAACGAGACAAATGCATGTGACCACCAAAATACGAATGAGTTCATTGTTAAATCAAAGTGGACGTTTGTGCCAAATTTGAAGAAATTCTCTTCAGGCATTCTTGAGATATTTCATCCACAAAAATGGGATGAACTGACAACCTAGAAACATACTCCCTCGATAAATTATTTTACTTCTAGAACTGGACTGACACGAAGTGCTGCGAGGAATACTAAACAATCCAAACATCTGAGTCACAGTGGGGCAACAAGAGGACGGAGGGAGGTAAATAGAAACAGCACATAACACAGCAAATTGATTTTGCCTATAGACTTGCCTTGACTGAATATATTAGAGCTAAAGAACGCCAGAAACGAGAGACTCGAGCAAGAGAAATGTGTCTGCAGTTTGCTATTGTCAGGTCAGCTGTCTTTGTTGCAATTATAGGATCTATTTAGTGCACACACACACACACATCAATCAGAAAACGGACCAGGGGGAATAGCCATACAAACACCTTTTGTGCATATTACCAAAGTGTAAGTAACTGGATACAGGAGGACGCAAAGCTCTTTCAATTACGGTTTTATTAACGTGGGGTTTAAAAGATGAGATTGAAACAACAGCTGGGGAGACCCAGAGATGGAGGGGGGACTTCCCTGGAATGACATCAGAATCGCTGGCATAGACGGGCAGTAATACTCCAAATGTACAGACGACACAACTGAGGCTGCACAAGCCTTCATAAACAATGCATGCCGATGCCTGCACAAATGCTTTTATATGATAAAATAAGACTAATACGTACAAAAGCTGGGACAAAACTTTACATTATCGAGCATCAGGCAGTGATCTTGTGATCGATCATACACGATTGGATTTCATTGGATCCAGGGGAGCAGGGGCTTGTAAAATAGTAGGGAGTACCACCCTGAAAGGAGCTCAGGGGTTCACATTTTTGCTGAACCAGCTTATGTATAATTCAACACCCGAAAACTGCACTGCTATTTTCCTACACTGCTTTGTAAATTCGTGATACAGTGGAGAAGCAGCAAACCCACTGGGACTTTGATACTAGCAGACATGCCTTGTTAGAACACACGCAGAAATATATGAGGAGATCTGCTTCTTTCGTTATTATTGTGTCAAGCTTTGAGCTGCACAGAGGAGACAAAGAGCAGCCTGTCAGAAGGGAGTGTTCCCAGTAAAAATATCTTTTCAAGGGTACAGCTTGTGCACCTTGCAGAGAAAGATGTGTCTGCTGCTAAATTAGGCGTAGAGTGACTAAGGGGAAAAGAAGCAAGGCTGAGGTGACTTTTACGACAGTTACAAATCCCAACCAGTGACACAGCAATTTTTATGTTCCTGTCAGTAAGACATACTGTATAATCTAAAACAAAACAACATCCATCTGTCATCATATTGTTTGGAGGACTATCAACAACGAATTCTGCACAAAATCCAATGTAATTTGAGTCAGGAAATGCAGTACCATGCCATGTCTGAATGTACACAGCAGCAGCAACCAGAGAAACAAAACAAGTTACTGAACTGTTTTGAACTCACAAGCACATGCAACGACCCCACCAACACATTCTCACTCCGAGCTCATCACATATTGACATTTGGTCATGGACTTTCCATGTCTAGATGTGACATGCAAGGTACCCTGGGTGTGCTGGTTGTTGACGTTCTGGGACAAGGTGTCAAGTTCTGCCTGTTACATGCAATGTCTTCTTTCAAAATACACTTCCCGTTTCATAGCAAATTTAACGTTTACATACAGTCTCGGTCAAAATAAAAGCACTACGTCGGTACAACACTGCAAATTGACATTTTTTCCCTTCATCATCAAACATACATGGTTGGGTTTAGGAAAAAAGAACAGGCTTTGGAATCTTACAAGACGTGAACACCTGCTCTCTTGGGTGAAAGTCGGTGTTTGCTGGACCCATCCACCACCACTCCCGCCCGCCCCCACTCATTTGCCGCCTTAACTTTCATCCTTGTCCTGCCGCGTTTCCCCCTGACGCCGCCGAGCACTATTAAACCATAATGGCAACTGGCCGCGTATCATGCCAACGTTAAAGGATGCCTTTTTTCGTTGGTTTCTGACGCCTCAAGTCACTGCCAAAATGCCAGATTTCGACGACTATGGAGTGAGACAAGGCTCACCCCACCTTGGTCAAAATTTTGCATTTAGTTCACACCAACTAAACACCAAATAATCTAATGAAATGACATAAAAATAGCCTACAGCTACTTTTTAATAATCAGTTAAAGAACACTTCACCCCCCTGCCCCCATACGACCCTTTGTATATCAATTACTCACTCCATGTTACGTTAAATTCATGAAGAAATCTTGCATGCCTCCATGGAAAAACTAAGTATCCAAAAACTGAGAAATCTCTTGATGAATTGAAGTCATGCGTTTAACAACAGCAAAACTATATCAACACATCAGTTTACAAACTCGTGCAGTACACATCAAGTCCATTTATTCAGTCGTATGCTCAGTGCTTCCCAAATACATGCATTTTCACTAAAAACTAAATACTATATAAAACTGAGTGGAAGGTGAAATTTATCTATGCTCTTTTTAAAGCCAGACTCCTTTGACAGAAACTGTAATTTTACCTCAATGAACACAGGAGCTGCTGGTCTAACACTGCCTCAATCAGTTTGTCTGTTTGTCTTATTGTGTGACTCTGGGGTTTTAAAGGGTCAGTTTAGATTAAACCATTTGATTGAGGCAGAGGTAGACCAGCAGCTCCCATGTTCAGCCAGGTAAAATTACTGTTTTTGTCAATGGAGTCTGGCTTTGAAGAGAGCATAGATAGGTTTCTTCTTTGGTTCAGTTTTACATCAGAGAGGGCTGTCTGTTTGTGATGTACTGAGCATATGACTGGGTCAGGGTCCAAAACTAACACACGCTACTCGTCAATTACAGGTAGATTTTGTCTCTGGCTGGTAAATTTTTAAGACCACTGGCCACTCTGGCGAGTTATTTTTTTTACCAGCGAAAAATGCATTTTTTTGTTACTGGAGAACAATGCTGTTATCGGCTGGTTTCCTGGCAGAGTAATGTGTATTTCAGGCAGAGACGATCTTTGTTCACGTAAGTGCATCAGTCATGACGTCATCACAGTGTGCCGAGGTAGATAGCTGTTGTTGTTAATGTACCTCCATGCTCTGAACCCCCGTAGAAGAAGAAGTAAGAACAAGTATCATGTGGCGATGCTGGCCAGGTATTGCAGAGCATCCCGCAAAAAAAAAAAAAAAAAAAACTAAAGCAAGAGAACCTGCTGAGGCTGAGATTTTACTGACCAACGACCAAGAGACGGAGGTTAATGTTGCTGCTGCTGCTCCCGCTCCCGCCACTGCCATCCCTCAGTCTCATCCACCGGCAGCATTAAGTGACTTGACTTTTTTCCTTTAAATTATTATTATTTGGTTGGCTGGTAAGTGAAAAAGTTAGTTTTGGACCCTTGACTGGGTAAATGAGACTTTAATTATACCTCACAAGTTACTATAGTATAGTTTTGCTGTTGTTAAATGTGGTTGCCTATGACCTTGATTCATCAAGAATGTTCTCTGTGCTCTCTGAACTATGGACCTTTTTGTTTCTTTTAAAAACTTTTTTTTTTTTTTTTTGTCAGCAAAAGATGGGCTGATGAAAATCTCTTTGGCGATCAAAAGAAAATATTGACAGTTATCTAAAGAAAGTGTTTTAGGGGACCATGTGACACTAAAATCAATCGAATTCAATAATGTTTGACCTTATATTATCTTGAGAAAACATTCAAATCACAAAAAGATCACTCCTAAATTCAAAGACACCACGGTTATGGAAAAATGCTCCAACTCCCAGCTGAAAGAGTAAAAGCCATAGATTGCCTGAACTCTTGAGGCATGGTAAATGCCTCCCATCATGGCCATTGATCTACATTTAAGCACAGTGATCACGTTGCGTCCCACGAGAGCTGAAAGATGTGAAAACGTCTGTTTAACAAGCTGAGATCAAACAGTTTTCGGAGCCTTACATGGTGAGCTGGGTTACCCTGAGGTGTGCGAGCTCAGCAGGGTTGTCGATGAGTCCTGAGTCCTAAAAACTGTTTTAACAAAGCAGATTTAAGGCCTGTTGCTTCAGGGTCCACGAAGACCCATTAGTGTTATAACACACGCCAACAGACCCATTACGTCAAATAAATTTCTGTAGACAAGTACAGCGATAACCAATGGGATATTTATCAATGTATTAGACTTATAGCTTTAAGGGAACAGTCTTCCTGAAAGCAACAAAGTAATATTCTTAGACGTCTCCCATGCTGAGGTCTTGTAATTACTCTTTACTGTACCACATATGAGATATGGGACTATTAAGGCTGAAGTTTGGTCAGTGCCACATCTTAGCCATAGCTAACTGCTCCTTCGAGGCAAACATTGGCAGCCCTCTTGAGACCACAAGGAAAGCTCTGTTTATGTGGCTGCCATGCTGAAAAGTCAGACAGTTTGGTTTATGGCAGTAGGAAGAGATAGAGATCAGAGGAGGTGTCAGCTGCTGAGTCGGCAGCCGATTCCCCCCTGGCTCCTCTTCCCTCTCTCCCAGGAACCCAACACCGAGCCAGGCCACCAGGACCGAGCAGGAGAATGCGAGGAATTCTCTCAACACATTTGCCCTGCTGCTTTGCACGTTCTCACCCCTATGGGATGTAAAGAGTGCCGCCGGCCCCGAGGATGCCACCACCTTGCCGTACAGTAAGGTTGGGCAAGAGGCGGCAATCAGCGGAGGATCAAGGCAATTTGGCTGATGGGTAGATGAGAGCGTCAGGAATGGCACGCTGCTGAGAGAGTGAGTCATCCTGGACGGAGCTGCTGTCATTCGGCCAGCACAACAAAGATCAGATCATTTATTTTTGTCACGGCCCCTGCTGGATGAAATCTAAACCCACAAGGAGTTGATCAAAGCTTCTGCCGGTCCCACAGAGCGACTAATACAAAATTATATTCAAGACTGATCCAGACGAATCAGTGGTTTCCCAGGACAGCTTTCCTTTACATCACGAGATTATTTAAAGAAACGCATGAATCATTATCAGTCAATAAAATATCAGATATTAGTAGAACATTATCAATTTCCAGGAGCCAGAGAGCATGTCTTCAAACCAACAGTCCAAAATTTTTAGACTTTTTATAGTTGGTATGGTAATTATGAGAGGCCCGCTGGAAGATATGTATAGCCCAGTTATGGAATTGGTTACTTGATATGGACGAAAGTAGGTTGATGAGGCAAATATTTATCTGGGATAAACAAATCATTGGTTCTTAGCAGAGGTGTGGACTTGAGTCACATGACCTGGAGACAGACTCAGTCAAATTTGACTTAACAAAATCATAAAAGATTTGCTACTCAACTTGGACTTGAACACCAATGACTCATGACTTCACTTGGACTAGAGCCTTTTGACTTAAAAATAGTTGATACCTTCCCCCAAGCCCAAAGATTTAAAAGTATGTTATTTAAAAAGTGTGCCACGAATCAATTCATTTCCCTTCTTTTTACTGAATCAACTAACATTAATGCTATTTATTCCCAGCAAGTCAGCATTTAATTCCTCAGATAATCTACATTGTTTGAACCTATGGTAAAAGCTCTCTTTCTTGGCTCAAAAGGCAAGTAAGCAGCTTCACCGATCCAATGAGCTTAAACCTGGTGGATTTTATGCAAACCAGCAGAATGAGCATTTGTTATTACATCTGTCATTACAACACCTTCTGGCACATTAAAAAATAGCCTACATGAGCAAATTGTTCTGATGGCATCATAGCACTAAATCCAACTCATATAGCATTAGTAAAAAGCAACATGATTACCATAATAATATGTTTATAACTAATGGAGCCACTAGTGTCCAACTAGTTCAGTGTCAGCAACATGAAGGACATCACATTTCAGGAGAAGTAGGAGAAGGGACAGCGACATGCTGTGTTTGCTTACAAGAAAGTTGATGTGTTTTTTGGGTGACGAAAGGAGACATGACAGAGTTATCTGAATAAAACCAACACTACACCATAATGACAACATTTTGGATTTGAAGCCAACGACAAAGGTTATCCTAACAGTCCATGGGCGGCATTTTGAGTTGAACTTTCGTCAGACGCCCGGTTTTTATCTAGTCCTGTTGCTCACTTTGAAAGCGCTGGAATGAATGAGGAATGGCTGATTCATGAAACTGAAATTAAGTGAGCTCACCCATCTTTTAAGTGGTTACATATCCAGTCTGATCTGCACACAGCTGATAGGTACATGGTTTGTTTACATGAGGTAACAGAAGTGCATATTTTATTAATTCAATGTGGACAAGTCAGATGTTACGTGATGCAACGCTTTAGTCAGAGACTCATCTGTTGCGTTCCACTCAGGAACAGCTGCTAGGTCGCATTGGACAATAGGGTTAGCACTAACGATTATTTTCATGGTCGACTAATCTGTCGATTATTTCTTCGATTAGTCGACTAATCATTTCATCGAAAAATTTGTTAAAATGTTGAAAAATGTCTGTCTGTCTCGCCCAAACCCCAAAATTACGTCATCTAATGTCTTGTTTCATACTCATGCCAAAGGGTTTTAGTTCACTGTCACGGGAGAGTGTGTAAAGCTGCCAATATCTGAACATAAGAAGCTGCAATAAGAGTATTTTGGGGTACTTTTATAGTACTTTTCTATGAAAAATGACTCAAACCGATTAGTTGACTACTAAAATAGTCACCGATTATTTTAATAGTCGATTAGTCATCGATTAGTCGACTAATCGTGGCAGCCCTGTTGGACAACTGGTAAAATACGGTATACCAATCTGGTGCAGGCTTAATATCAAACCTGTTAAAAAATTTGACATTCCTGACATCCCAACCCTACTTGACATTCCAACAAAATCAAACTTGTTTAATATTATATCTCTGGTCTTTGCTCATGCAAATACTGAAACAGGAAGCAGCAAAATGGGTAGACAATAAACATGGAGGAAACTCCACGAAGGCACAAGACTGTGAGCAAGTGTTGGTTCTCTTGTACTGTGGAAAAGGAGGAGAAGCTGGTGGTGTTGTGGAGTGAGCAAGAGCCTGTGTTTAATTCTGCATATATATGATCCACCAACCAGCACTTACTCCCACTGTCTCCTCCTATTAAAATAGCGCAGCGAACCAACGGAGGCTGGATGCGACAAAATCCAAAACAGTTTGTACACATAAACAGTTTTTGTTTATGGGTTATTTTGATGCTGAATTGACAGGAATGCTGTTGACATATGACACCTTTTATCTTGTGTTTCTAGAGTTATATGTTTTGGCAGATACAAAGAACTGTTAATGTCATAATGTCATATGACAGAGGAAGTTTGGTGTAATATTTTCCACCTGGTTTTGTAATTAGTGACCCAGTCTTTGCAAAATCTAGTGTGTGACTAAAACCTCACTTAAGATGTGAGAGGGCGTCAGATTTTTTAAAGTCTTTTCAAAGTCTTCTGGGTTATGTTAGGCATAAGATGAAAAATTGTAGTTAATCAAAAATAATTAGAAACATTTGAATATAATACCCTATGCTTTGTATTTCTGATCTGAGTCCCATGATTAATAAATGGACTGTATATAAGAAAACATGTTGTCTGATGACACACAAGGTATTGGGGAAGGTTTGTGCAACATGTTTTACTTTGAATGAGACTCAGAACTACAAAAAAAACACCACAAAAATGCTCCTGCTGCACCTCAACCCTCTCACATGAGGACATCGCCCTCTGGTGTCACACAGATGTAAAGACATCCAGTGTCTGAGTGATGATAACTCACTGCATTGCAGCACTGGGACGCTGGCATTTGGTTCAACTTGGATCAATGTCACTTTACTTTGAATAAAACTTGTGAGAAGTAGATTTATCTAGAAGAGGACTTCCCAAAGCTTGAATCAATGAGCTGAGCTTCATCTAATGCATCATGTGCTGTCCTGAAGCTCAGCTAAACATGGTAAAGAAAACTGTGTCATCCCCTGCATTGCAGGTAGTGTATCTCAGTGGAATATTAAAATAAAATAACTACAGGGCTTCATTTGATTACTAATGGACCAGTGAGCCAGAGCTATAGATTACCAGGTTCTCCATGTTTGCACTCCCTGACTCTTCTTGAGCTTACAGGAAAAACATGGGACTATTTTCACCATCTGACACAGATTATATGTTTACTGAGCAGTTAGACTCCTTTCGAGGAAACTGAAATCCCTGGAATTACTACAGTAAGTGCACTGCTGCTGTCAAACGTATGTGGACACTTATTGGTCATCAAAGATGGCCGTGTGTTTAGTGCAGAGCACTTTGTGGGAAATGCCCAACAGAGAATCTGATACAGCCGATCTATCAACAAATGAGGCGGCAGTGCATCCCAGGCATGACGTGACATAAGTCACTGAGATCTCATGTGCTTGCGTCCTTCTGCCTGTGACCTCACTGTTAAAAGGTCGTCCTAATGAGACTGCTCACCGTGTGTCCTTCAAGTGCCACGCTGGAGTGCAGGAAACAATGCTGCGTAACAGATGCTATTTTGAATGGTGTCACGGTGTAAAACTGGCAGCGTTGAATTATTGCCGGCCCTTTGATGCTGTTTATATCCCTGCCGTCTTGTCAACACGGGTAATCGTACTGCAGATTCCTGATCTAGAGTCTGATATTGCCAAAAACGAAAGCAGCAACATCTTGTCATGATGATTCAGCACAGAGGAATCCATTAAAGACTTTTTTTTTTTTTTTTTTTTACTTCACTTTGCTCTACTCTTGTGCAGTAAATGTTTTGCTCAAGCCCAGCAGTTCCCAAACTGGGGTCAGGTCACCAACAAGGGTCCCAAATAAATCTGAAGGGTCATGAGTCACAGCTTGTCGGACTCACAGCAGCAGAACAGGAGTTATCATCTTTTTTAGTCAATGCATTCTTCTTTATTGTTAAAACCTGGCACCTACTTTACCCATAATGCAACTCACCAGCTGACAGTCTGATCTGACATTCAGGTGTGTGTAATAGTGACTAATGTAGCCTTGAGCGGCTAGCCTGAGTCAAAGTGACATTACTTAGGGGGATTTATCAGATTTCATGCAGCTTCCTCTGGAGCCATAAATGGCTTCATACAACTTCTCTCACATGCAGTCGCACTCTCAAGACCTGTAAATAGACTTTGATGTGTAATATCAGTGGACTTCCCCCTTTAATCTCTTTCACTCTGCTAGGACAGAGGGAGGAGGGAGGGGGTTAAATAACACCCCAAAGTCAGGCTATTGGCGAGAAAAAAATTGGTATGGCCGTTTTCACAGGGTTTCTTGACCTCTCACTTCAAGATATCTGAATGGAAATGAATTCCATGGGTACCCATGAGTCTCTCCCATGAGTCACGTAACCCAGTTGAAATTTGTGTATATAAACGTTTGAAGATCCACTCAATACTAAAAGTGTACGTCATAAAAACTAAAGTGATCAAAGTTGTTGCAGTGAAATTTAAGGTGTGTTGATTGATTCAAGTCGTCCACTGAGTAACATTACACGTTAACGTTCCACCTTAAAAGTCGCTGGCAGTAAGCGAAGTAAGTTTTTACTCGTTTTTACTAATAAAACTCTCCACGGTATGAACAGAGGTTACATGAGCCTCAAAACCAGCCACAACTCAGCCCTGAGCAGAGTGACCGTCCTCTATTGACCAATCAACAGCCTGCAGTGTTCACAGCTCCGCCTTTTGATCTGTATGCTAGGTACCCCAACAGAGGGGGGACCCAAAATGGGGATGGTTAGGAACGGTTCCACTGGTACCATCCACAACTTTTCACAGTGGAAACAGAAAAAATGTGCATTGAACTGAACTGTACCGCACTGCTCAGTGGAAACGGGGCTTACTTATTCAGCCCACCTGCGATCAAATCGGACTGTATGTGACCTGTGAACTAAAACGAGTTTGACACCCCTGATCTAAATGATATTTTATTGTCAATTCAGTCTCCTAATTCATGCAACCGTTTTGATGACGTGAATGCTCGCAGGTCTTCAACACTGGAATCTTTCCCAACTCTACCATCCCTCCTGTATGACATGAACGCAGCATACGGCCATAACTTGTGATGAGGGGTCACAAGTACTTCATTTTTAGAGGTCACAAGCCAAATAGGTTGGGAACAACTGCTCTAGCATACGCTAAATACTTGAACCTTTTTTAGATTCTTTGTTCACTGCTCTTTGACAGGGTGTATTTTCATTATTATGCTATTATATTATCATTGTATAAGTGCTGTTAAATGGTCTTAAAATGGCAAAAATATTGTAATTATTTCTGGGACAATATATGGTCCACCGAACGGTTAACGTGACAGGCCTAATCCCGTGTCTTCCATGGAAGCACTTGTCAACCTAAGTTTGTGCAGTCACAAGCCCACGCTAAAATCGCTTTGTGATTGTTCCTCTCCGGTCGCTCATCTCCCTTGCAATTAGCTTTGTGGCTGCCGCGTGTGTACTCCCAAAAAAAAAAAAAAAAGAAAAAGAAAAAAAAACTTCATCGAAAGCACGCACTTAAGAAGACAGGGTCTTAAAAAACAAACTCCGGAAGCCACTGATTGACAGATGTGTCTGCCCACTCTGGTTCGCTGGCTGAAGCCGTGGCTGCTGTGGTTGTGCTGTGGTTGCCACTGGTCCATGCCTGAAGACATCTGATGCAAGGCCATTTCTAGGTTACAATAACAACATCACACTGACACGGCAACCCCGCCGGATATCCGAAACACTCAGGAACACATGAACACATATTTAGCTTGAGGCTTGTTAATAACCGGTGCGGGACACTGATGAATATTCTCACTGACAGAGCATTTTGTCCTCATGAACTAAATATACCTGCAGCAGAACAACACAGTTTATGAGAAGCTAAATGAGGAAAACCACCTCTTCTGCTGTACTTCTATCACATTATCTAACATGGAAATCTTCTGGATCTTCACTAAAACATCTCACAAGTAAAGAATCTATTTTTTCTTCGCTCTGCGTGGAATGTAAATAACAACACTGCAGTCTCCACCTGCGGAACAACCATACAAGGACAGCGGCGCTGGACTGAGAGAGCCCCACACAAACTACCACTCTGAGATGCTCTGCAGAACATAATGATGGCATTCACATCAGTGGTTGAGGGGGAAAACTGCCTCCTGACCACTTCCAACTAACAAGCTCAAATTAAGACCACTGATGACCTCACAACTGCCAACTAGGCCAGTAAATCCAGCTGGATGTCTAATTCCAAAATAGTCTGGTAATACTGCCTGCTGGGACTGTGGATGCGAATCATACTTACGGGTTTGTTTAATATCTTGAAGCACAACAGGTGCATATTGTTTTATATCTTTTATCTTACAAGGCAGGACTAGACAAGGGAAGACTTGCTTGTATGAACTTATTTATTTGTGCATTAGCAACAACTTCATAAATCATACATGTGCTTTAACTAACCCAGACTCTTAACTATACTTCTCACACATGGCCAATTTAAATTTGTCTACTGGATATGTTGTTCTAAGACCAGCAATTATAATTTCTATTACAGTTGTGTATTACCTGCGCCATAAATTATAATAATAACAATAACCCTTATTTCAATGGCGCATTCCTTGTGCTGACAAAGTGCTTCCTTCAAGGCAGCAAGAGGAAAGCAATGAAATATTGAATTAAATATTAAATCTATTAAATGGGGAAACAAACAAATTTAAAGGGACAGTTCACTCTAAAACTGAAAATACATATTTTTCCTCTTACCTGTAGTGCTATTTATTAATCTAGATTGTTTTGGTGTGAGTTGCAGAGTGTTGGAGATATCAGCCGTAGAGATGTCTGCCTTCTCTGCAATATAATGGAACTAGATGGCACTCAGCTTGTGGTGCTGAAAGCGCAAAAAAATACATTTAAAAAACTCAACAGCTCATGACCCGGATACTCGAGATAAGGAGATGAGAAGCAGGCTCTAATGAGCTCACCTTACTATATATCTTGCTATATAATGACAAAAACTCTGTCTGTGTGTGTGTCTGTTCCACGGTTTTCTCCTCACTGACTTGGTCAATCCATGTGAAATTTGGCACAGTGGTAGAGGGTCATGGGAGGATGTGAATGAAGCAATATTACATCAACTGGCCAAAGGGGGGCACTGTAGCAACTGATTGAAATTGCAAACTTTGAATGGCATATCTCATGCCCCGTATGTCATAGAGACATGAAACTTTGCACAGAGATGCCTCTCCTCATGAGGAACACATTTGCCTCAAGAACCCATACTTCCGGTTAGATAGATTTTCCGCCATTTTGAATTTTTGGGGGGGGGAAAACAAAGAAAAAACCCACTTCAAATTGATCTTTTCCTAGGAAGTTTGACCGATCTGCATGAAACTCGGTGAACAATCTAGGGACCAATATCTAAAGTTCCCTCTTGGCAAAAGTTGGAAAACTTACTAAAACTGAGCTTCTATAAAGCAATGAATATTGCGGAGGGCGTGGCTCATCACATAAAGGTGTATAACATCTCAACGGTTTCACCCATCACCACGCAACTTTGTGGGCATATGACCACACATAATCTGAGGGGACCCCTCCATTATTGACCCCATCAAACAAAATGGGGGCGCTAGAGAGCTAATTTCTTATCTGTGGCCGAATGTTGGGTTTTTTTCATGGTATGGTATGCTGTACATAATCACGGGAACTGTCAGTGTGTCATTCTGTCATTCAGTCACTCATTCTGTCTGTCCCATGTTTTTCCACTCCCTGACGTGGTCAATCTATGTGAAACTGCACATAGGCATTGAGGACTGGCATAGGTAGAAGGTGACAAAGCTGCCAATGGGTATGGACTAGTTTCTTTAACTAATTTGTAGTTCTTTTTCATTTTCATGTGCACGACAGTGGGAGATGTGAACATTAATGGTGCCCTCCTCGGCTGAGCTGTAATGTTAGCTAGCACAGTGGTGCTAGGTGAGCTTCTGCGATGGCGGGTGTTCTTTGGAAGAAATAGTTCCTGCTGAAACTGCTCACAGTGTGGATTACCTTGAGTAACCGGGTCATAATTTCTAGAAAGAGACATTGCTGTTGAGTTTTTTTGTGCTTTGAGCACCACAAGCCGAGTGCCATCTAGTTCAATTATATTCAAGAGAAGGCAGACATCTCTACGGCCGATATCTCCAACACTCAGCAGCTCACACCAAAACAATCTAAACTGATCAATAGCACTGCAGGTAAGAGGAAAATTATGTATTTTTAATTTGGGGGTGAACTGTCCCTTTAATGGTTTCTTATGTGATTTAGATGAGACTGAAGACAAAGTCCATTTTATGTTTTATTGCTCATTATATGACGATCTAAGGGCTACTTAACTCTTGTAAAATGTATGTCATTTGTACCTAGCTACCTGTATAAGAATAAAAATGTAAACCCAACTTCAGTAATATAAGATAAAAGAAATAAAGAGACTATTGAGTAGAATTAAGAGGGGGTCAAATAAGCTCTCAGTCCCAACAGAAATTAAGGTACCTCATTGTTTTCTTACTTTGGCCATGGGAGCACCCAAAGACTGAGGACAAATGTATGTGAAGTAAATGTACAAAAAGCACTTCACTTATTTTTAACATTTAACATCACATGCCTAAATATATTTAACTCCAGACAATTTCCAGTTTGAATCTTCTACCAGAGTCATAAACTAGGAGGTTATATATACTTTTAGTTAAATGGATCATATATTTGTTTTCATTCTGTTCTCCACGTGTCTTTGTTTGGGAACATACAGCACAAGAGTGGAGGCGGCGCAATTTTCACTCCAGCTACATAAATCTGAATCATTTCCTGTGCCGAGTTAAAAAGAGACACATATATGGAGACAGGCCAGATAAATAGGATCGTCACCTCATGGTTACCTTTTGTTTATGACTTCTGCTGTGGTTAGTAAGTCACCTGAAGGCAACAATACAGTCTGGAGCACAATGTAAACATCTATATGTGTGAATGGAAGCGTGATGCTGTGACCACAGTGTTTGCATGACTGGATCTGATATTTTGGTCATGGCTGTAGGCAGCACTGGAGGAGTTTAGGAATGTGTGACCACAGGGCCCTTTGGCCCCATGGCTGCGTGTCTTCCTCCCTTGTCTGGGTCCGAAGAGAGGACCATCACACCCCTGAACGTCTCCGTCCAGGTCCAGTGTGTGACAAACCGCAGCCGACAGCCACCCACTCACAAACTTGAAAATGACAACCCTTGGGGACGGCAGCTGCTCTCTTAGACATGCAGTTAAAGCGGAGCGATTTCCCTTTCGCTGCACTTCAGAGGGAGCTGGGATTGCTTCCGCCCTGAGAGTGGGCGAATGGGTGGCTGAGGACATGTCATGTTCATGTCAATCAGCAGGTCAGAGTCTGTACCTCTGTGATCTGAAGCCCTGAAGCATCAGGCTGCCATCTGCTGGACTGCTGGCATAAATCACACTGCCATGGCCTGCGAATGGAGAAACAGACAGTTAACACTTGAGTGAATTTTCATTATTAACTTAGTGTGGTTCATTTAAAAGGTCCAGTGTGTACGATTTAGGGAGATATAGTGGCAGAAATGGATTATAATATAATAAGTATGTTTTCTTTAGTGTAGCCAAGAGCAGCCAAGATTGGACAAACCAAATACTGGCTCTAGACAGGGACATTCAAATTTTTGCTTAGGCCACCGTAGTGAGCAGCCCCTCTGCGACAAGAGCATTGGAAAACACAGATTTTGTTATGTGAAACTACTTTTTTGGTGTCTTCACTGCTTTAAATCACCCGGTCTGTTTGTTTTTGAGATGAGGAGACCTCTGTGGGTAATTTGGCTCCCAATAAAACCCTTCTGAATGCCTGGATCTTAAGTTATCAGAGAAAAAACGTGAGCACACATGAGCGGGTTCTAGGCTAACTGCTCGTCTCCGACATGCCAAACAGCATCAGAGAAACACTGATTTGTAACATGAAATGTTTTCCACCGGCTTTAATCCCATAGTCTATTTGCTTTGGAGAGGAAGAGATGTCTCAGGATAGTACCGCTCATGCTAGAAACTGCCTGAACAATAAACACTGAATGAATTCTAAGCAGGAGAAGTTTCAGCTGTTTGCAGTTAGGGATACACGATAATATCGGCACGTTATCAGTATTGGCCGATATTGGCTTCAAAATGAACTATGAGAATTGGTCAACATGCTTTTTCTTATTTTGCACGATGAATGAATAAAGCCTACATGGAAGTTGAAAAGCTTTGTGTTTCATGCCGCCATCTGCTAGTAGGCCATCACGATAAGAGCATGCATATTGTGGCGTGTTGGGGGCTGAATGGGGGAGTTTTCCAGCATGCATGAGACAGTGTGTTTTAAAGCACTCAATCCCAAATGGATCCCTTATCGACTCGTTGACTCAACCCCTAAGCCCTTACAGACCTCGGACCAATTCCATTTCTTCCCCTTAGCCTTTGTCTTGGCCCTTCCCCTTGGTTTTGCACATTCACGTGAGGGGAAATGGTGTCCCAATTCTCCGTCAGGTTAGCTCTTAACCTGACGGAGAATTGGGACACCATTTGGTTGAATTTGTCCTAGGTCTGTGAGGGCTTATGGCTTGAGTCAACGAGTCTGTAAGGGATCCATTTGGGATTCGGGGATGTGTTACCTATTATGCAGTGAATAATCATGCATTTCACAATAGTTGTAATGGGTTACGGTTAATGTTGTGACACATTGGACCATCAGTTAAGTTGTGTGTGTGGTTAGTGACTTTCTGTCTGTGTGGGCAAAAGAAAGTCAGTCAAGAGGGTGAGGTACTGTTAAATAAAGAGCAGTTCCTGGTTCAGGGTTTATCTCTCTGTTACGTTCTTCTTTGCAAGAAACCCAGCTTGCTCCAACATATAATACAATATCAACACCACCATAAAAAAGACTTGATGACCACTAAAATCCGGTGAGGAAAAAGTGGATATATCAATAGGTATCAGCTAAATGAGTTGTTATATATTGCTGTATCTGATGTCGGCAAAAAATCCATTATCGTGCACCCCTACTTGCAATCTGCAGTCCTCACTAAACACCACTAAATCCACCTAAATCTGACACACTGGACCTTTAAAATATATTCATGATTAGATGGGTAAAATGTGACATGCAGTAGTTTGTTTCCAGCCTGTACAACTGATCCAATCTGAATTTTAAATATACTTTTGACAGTTAATACACAGTGTCTGCATGTACATCCTTAATAAACTATTTTTGCCCCTGAGTAAACTGCATAGCTTGAATACTAATATTAATTATTTCCTTTTTTAAGTCTCCAAACACATTTTAAGTAAGAGGTGTTTATTTATTCATCCCCCAAACACCTACATGTTCACTCACGCTTCACTCAATTTGGGTTTGGCAGTCCGGTGCTGTAGGTGTGGGATGAGTAACTACTTTTTTTGGCATGCACTGTCTCATAATGTCCCCTTTTTTAACTGGCAGGGGGAAATATTTACTCAAAATAACAGGAAGCACAGAGACACCAGGTGGCAGGCAGCATATGTTGTCCTCAGCATTAACTTACTGGAGTGAATGCTGTGATCTAAAAAGGCTGATTGTAGTTTGCTATGTGTAATCAAAGCTAAGTTAGCACCTAAACAAAACTGGATTCTTATGGCAGATACTGATGTTGACATTTGACAGTTAAATACTGATAAAAACCTGCTGGTGTATGTTTGTTATACCATAAACAAACATTTATATCCATTGATAAAGATACGTTAAATTTGAGTTTTAAAGAATTGTGACCAAAGTGTATACTGAGCTCCACTGGTGGAAAACAAACTTGTGTGCTCTCTGCTGGACAAACTGTGTAATGAAACCACTGTTTCTAAATAGCCTAAAACTTTAAGTACAGTTGGCATTTTATGACTGCAATTTTTTGTTACTTATCAGCCACAATATGAGCCCGTATAAATACATCAGTAGTAAGCTAAAACTGATCAGTCAGGCTCTTGTGTAAAGTAAGCTGCAACCAGGCAAACTCTTAGAAAACCAGATATCAAGTTTCTTGAGTCGAAACTGAGTCGATTAGTTAGTTGTCCAACAGTTTTGATAATCAATTAATCATTTATTTTCTAGCAAAAATATCTAAAGGATAGCAGATTACCTGCTTTAGTATTTCTGATATTACTGTGAGCTGACTAGTGTGGGGTTTTCTAACTGTTGTTTGGGCAAAATAAACAATTGTGATGTGCATTTTTCAATACTCTCATACTCTTTGACACCAATCTATTAAGGATAAGTCTTGAGTAACTTTATAAAACGTTTATGTAGATTAAACTTAGTGAAATCAACCATTTAAAGGTGCTTTCAAACGGCAGGGCTAAGGCGACATAAAACAGTGAGAGGGTACAGATCAGTCTATGGTAAAGATATGTAAAAATGTGATGTATATTAGATTAGAAGTTAGTTAAAATAATTATCAGGTGCAGCCCTTTTTAACTTGGTGTGTGTGTGTTTTGAATTGTGTTCATGCTGTAACAATCAAAGTAATTGTATCTGGTTGCATTGTTGAATTGTTTGAGGGCACATTAAAACACTTTTAGCTGCAAGCACTCTGGGTTATCTTAATTCATCAGTAAACAATTTTTCCTAATGTTGTTACTTTCATCTCTCCCTGTCACCTATGTTAATATGAGCAGCTGTAACATTAACTGACAGTTTCACTGTTGGGGTTTTTGTACATTTAACTTAAGCTAGCCCCGTTAGCTGTTCACAGCCACAACACAGCAACACGAATGATATTATAATCACAGCACAATGAGTATTAAGTCCCCTTATACTTACGCATGTTATAATTTCTTCGAAACGTGTCCAATGTCCAAAAAAACACAGTGACTGACACACACTGAGCTCAGCGTTTCATCCGTTTGATTTCGCCCCCCGTCCACTCACCTATGTAACCTCGGAGGAGCGCCAGGGTATTTAAGAGCAGCCTATTCGACATGTTTTATTTTTCAGAAAAATAAAAAACAAGTGTCGCTTCAGTAGTTATACTTGCTGAGCACCAAATCGTCTTCTGCTTACCATTTACACTTCAGCCTTATTTTTAAAAGAGCCATAAAGATGATTTTTCTTTATCTTAATGAACGAATATGCCTCCGGTGTTCGTGAAATTGGTCAGTAACACGTCACTTCCGGTCGGTTCAGGCGGGCTGGTCAAAAGCAAAACAGAAGCGCTTCAGTCGACTGTTGCGCAACAAAACTAGATTTAACTTATCTAGATATCGTCGTTTAACAGTTTAATTGACTGTAATAGACACATTTCACTCAGTGAGTGACCGGACGTATGTTAGCAATCAAAACTAATACAAAGTTTCTACAGCTAGCAAACATTAGCTTGTGTTCACGTAACGTTAACAGTTAACCTAACGTTGGCTTCATATAAAGCTCTTAACTTAAGCAATGGACCGACCATCAAGGTTTGTAAACCACTTTTAAATCTTTATTTATGGTCATTTTGCCTCATGTTGTTAATGCTTGTTGAATGTCTGTGTTGCTAACACGTTGTTTTCTGTTGACACGCAGGAAGACAAAGGTTGTGAATTACTCTGAGGCAAAGGACTTTGATGATGGTGAGAAGTTTTGGCCCTTAAAATCAATTTATGCTTCCTATACAGCTGCAGTTACTTTAAAAAACATTCAAATCTCTCTACACAAAACACAGCTGCACAGGTAGGTGTTGTATTATTTATGATTAGTCTGCTGAAATTTGCCATGTTTGCATTTGCATCTGGGAGCAGCTACAAGTCTTGTAGATGAAACTCGCACACTTACAGGACTGGTCACAGTCTAAGTATTGTTGGTTTGAGCAATGTTGACCAGACAAGCAGTCACACAGACACTACGGCTTCACATTAGTCTGTAATATTAGCTATACTAGGTGTTGTCAGCACATTCACTGTAACCAGTCTGCAGCACTTTTTTTTCAAATGGTGCCAGTAGTTACAGCTCATTTGCAGGAAACTTGAGATGCCCATAGATGTACAGCCACAGGGTCCAGATTTCTATTTAGTCATTAGTTCAAGGTCCACACACAGTTTGATTCATTCAGCGTCTTGGCCATGTTGTCGAGCAAGTTTGTGGTCTCTGTCAGGTAGCTGTCCATTAGTCACTCACTCTACAGCAGGAAACGGCACTTGAAAATAAAAGCTCTGTGCCAGAGATTCAAAATATGGTGTGTTAATTACAAATACATTTGCGAGTCACTTGCAGTCCATTCAGAAAGGACCCATGACCCACCAGTTGGGATCTGCTGATACGAAAAGACATACAGTAACAGGCTCACTCTTCTCTCACCACTGACATCTCTGCATGGTCTGTCCTCATGTTGTGACAGATGAGGATTTTGCCTGCGTGAAGGCTCCACCCAGCAAAAAGCCCAGGGAGAGTGTGAAACAGGAGCACAAGAAATCATCGAGCAAGCCCTCCAGTCAGGAGTCCAACTCACAATCCACCCTGAGCCAAAAGAACAGGTACGGTAGTGGACAAGATAACGTGACATAATGTGCACCATGTACACAATGAGATGATTAAAATGGTGGAGATCTGTACAGAGTCAGAATGAGAGGAAAGGAGCAAATGCTCAATGATTATGGTACAACAAAATCAGTCTGCTGTTGCCAGTTTACATATGAAAAGTAAAATGCACAAATACCAGTCTACAATGTGAAGATGTCTACAGCCAGCTCTAATGTTAAAACAAGTAGCCATATTGACACAGCTGCTGAGTTGAATTAACTCGACTGTAGAAGACAGAGAAGAAGCTGTTTAAAGTGGGTGCTTCAAAGTAAATATAGTGATGTGTGTGTTATGACTTCAACACCACCAATGCAGAAAGAGATGCAGTGGGGATAAGAGCCATCTGTTGGCTATAAAAACAAGTCAGTACCAAGATTAAGTCATGCAACATTATTGCTACCAACAAAGAACAACATATTCTCTAATATAAACTCAGCGATAAGTGTGACTTTTTTTGTTCAACAGTATTTGGTATGGATTAAAAGCTCAGTGTGCCCTCTCCCCTCGCTCTGGTAGATAAACAGTAGCACGTAGTTAAAAGATCTCATTTTAAAGAGAGACATAATACAGGGATATCATATCTGCCACATTTGTATATTATTCTGATATTTTTATTTAGAATTTGGAATAAATTGATCCAACGTTTTGTTTGTTTGTTTGTTTGTTTGTTAAACACAACTTCACATTGTCAAGGTGTCTGCGGGTGTTTAAAAAGTCTTTGAAATGTCTTAAATTTGAATTTGTGAGATATTAATTGCCCTAGACATTTTATCTTTTTTCATTTATATATCTTTTCATTTCATTTTGTCAAAATGAGTTGAGCTCTTCTGCATGAAAGTCCACATTTCTGTTGTTACAAAGCTTTAAACCAACCACTCAACCTAAAAATGTTTTTTTTTTTTTTTTACTTTATACTTGCACTTGCCTGTTTGCAAAATGAAACTAACCAAACTCATTCTAATAACCACATTCCTACACAAAACCTGCTTCTGCCTTCCTGCGCTACTTGAATAAGAAAAGAAAAGGATTTGTAAAAAAACAACAACTTTGATTTGGTAAAACTACAGCGCAGAGAGTTGAGCTAGACAGCAAACATTACATTTAAAAGTCTGATACCTGCAAACACTCTGATTATGCCTGGCTTTATTATGCATTAATTCTGTTTTCCACAGAAAACCATTGGATGTGAAGTTGTACGCAAGAGATCTAGAAGCAGCCATTACACTGTCCTTGCTCAATAATGCAGATAGGATAATGGACCAGCCTCCCATCAGTAAAGGTATGACTTAGTTTTAAAAACATGTATATAGCTGTCTATTGTTAAAGAATCGTCAGTTTAAATTAATGTCAAATTTCCCTAGGAGATGTCAAGGTTCAGCTTCTGGCAGATGAAAACACAGATCCAGCATCTGTACACCTATCCAACTGCAGTGTGGATTTGACAGTTTTGGGTAACTTCCCCTTATTATTGTCCATTCTACATCTATTATTGCACATGTAGTTTCATGCTTAGGGCTGGGCAGTATGGAAAAAATGAGACATCACAATATGTTTGACCAAATACCTGTGTCAACATTGCGAAAATATTGTAGGGCTCACTGTCGGTGCTTTCACAAAGTGAGATTTGTGATAAATAACCACCAGTAATGTGGATATAATGACGACGTGGTCAAAGGCAAACAATAGAAAGCCAGAACATACTGGTAAGTGCAGAAAATTGCATCACTTTACTGTAATACAGCTTGTAAAACCAGGTAAAGATAACTTACTATTGCCCAGCCCTGCTCATGCCTGCCAAATACATTGTCTGGAATTTGGTTGTTTGATAAGGACAGAAATGATATGAATGTTTCCTGTGGCTGTTTTGTTTTCTTTAGGCCTGGATGAAATCACATCAGAGTCACCCACCCATTCCAGGCAGAGAAAGGCCGCCACTAAAGCCACTGAGGAGCAGAAGAAACAGCTAACAGATGAAGATGAAGACTATAAGCCCAAGCTGACACCAGGTGATCATCCTGTCACCCCTCCCTGAATATCTAGTTCCTGTTTACTTCTTTTCTTGCATCAGTAAAATGTCAATTACTCCTTTCCAGATTCAGAAAGTGATGAAGACTTCAGTGAAGCATCCGAGAGCGAAGATGAGGAATTCACAGTGAAGAGAGTCAGCAAAGCAAAAAAGTTGGAGAAAGTAACCAAGAACGAGAAGACCAAACCACCTCCCGCCTCTAAAAAGGAAAAGCAACCATCAAAAGCGTCAAAGTCGAAATCACAGGCAGCAGGTACATTCTTAAAGTCCAGCAGAGCAGATTCAGCTTTTTGGCTGTATTTGTAACTTAAAAGGGTAATAACTTCAGTATCTTTCAACCTGGACCCATTTTACTTCGTTTTTTTTGTCTAATTGACTAATGATAACAACAATTTTTGAAATTGGTCCAGCAGTGAGTGCGAGGGCGGCTGCAGTGTAAAAAAAACATGCACGCTGTCAATTTACGTCCATTAAAATTGCTCAAGCTCAAGAGTGTTTTTCTGAAGCCCTTTTTACACAGAGATCACACACTACTGCAGCAATAAAGACCCCTCATTCCGCCAGCTATGCTTTTTTACACAGAACCAAACAAGTCAGGAATCATGTGCCCCAGTGTCTGATTTTTAGTTGGCATGCCAGAGTTCTGGAAGCAAAAGAGGTGCAACAGGAGTGATGTGTAATACCACAGCGTCAGCCTCTAGTATTACAAATAACAGACGCATCAGCAGGCTTTCTTAACAGTAACAGTAGCATAACATGGCAATAAATATCATTTACCAGATCTCGTCTTCTGCTCGGAGGGTAAGGACCTTGTGGAACCCATTGTCTGTTTAATTTGTGGAAATTTTCAGTTGCTATTTTTCCTCCCAGCAGCTCCCACTCCAGTGAGAAGTCCTCCAACAGCCAAAATTGCCCCCAAGAGGCCTGCTACATCCTCCACAGTTCCTACATCAAGACCTGCAGTATCTGTGAGCCCAGCAGGGGGCAGAATACCAAAGTGGAACCCACCAGGTGAATACCAGCAGCAATACTTAAATATAAACCTTTAAAGGCACTCACAGTATGTTTATACCTTTTTTTTTTCTTCCCCAGCTCAACTAGGTAAAAGCCCCACGTCATCTGGTCCAGCCGTGAAGTCTCCAGGTCAGGGTCTCCGTCTGGGACTGTCCCGTCTTGTCCGCGTCAAACCTCTTCACCCCAGCGTTGCGAGTCACTGACCTCTCCGTGGTTGCCCCTGTATGTGTCAGTTTGTGTTTCCTTTTAGCTTTACTTTTTTAAAAAGATGCTTGTACATATTAATTTCTACTTTAATGAGTAAACATATAAAGTGATTCCGATGATGTTCTCGGCGCTGGGCTCATGCGCCACTTTCACCTCCAGCTATTATTTCACCATGCTTTGTAAAAGGGTCATGAAACAGTCATGTGGTGTGCTGTGTTGACTCGTGTCTAAGGATGTTAAGATATTAACAGCCCCAGCGGGAGTTTACATTGGGGATGAACCTCTGTTGGCTTGACTGCCATATTGACACAGAGTGAACCTTCCCCTTGTTTTTAAGTCTCATTATCTTCTTCTGTTTTTTCCTATTGTGTGTAAACACTGTATATTGTGTACATATATATGAATAAAATTTAAAAGAAGTTTGATTTTGTCCGCTGTGTCTCCAGGACATATTACATCCATTTTAAGATTACTCTGAGCTGTGGATTAGACATGTCATTAGCTTAATACTGTTTAACATTTTGGTCTGCTGTGATTCATCTCACACAATTTATTTGTTGATGCACAAACAAAATAGTGAATTAAACAAAAACTCTGAGCCTGTCAGTGGCAAAAACAAATACATTTGGTGGCCATACACTGGTGATGCAAAAATGCCCCAAGCGGTTACATTGTAGCCCGCAGCAATCTCACTCAAAAATCCGTTTGGTAAATACAGGCCCTGCAGTCATTATTGTTCTTGACTGGAGAGGATTATGAGCTCAGATCCTCTGTTGCTAGTGTACAATGAGGACATTTCAATGAACAGCCTGAGGGACCGACTTTCGGCCCACATATGATCCTCAGTGATCCTTGGTGTCTTTTGCCACGTACTGTGTCTACAACAGGAATAAACTCTACACCGCCCCTCGCTGTTACTCTTAATGTTTACCAAATTGCTTAAGAGCACAATAATGTCCCTGTGGTTGGAAGATCAAATAGAAGAAGCTGCTTGACCGTGACATTTGCCTAAGTCTTTATAGAGTTTGCAGTCGTGCAGTGCAGTGTTCCACACCTGAATACATGACCTGTTCTGGGCACTGAGGTGCTTAGTGCACTAAAAATAAATAAAGGTGCTGCACTGGAATTATGGTATGCATGATTACATGTAACAAATAAAATTAATCAACTGACTCTAACTTTTAATCTTGAAAATAACTGTTCTTTTTATTGTTTGTTCTTTTAATTTAAATACTTGTCATACATGTTTCTGAACAGTTCAGCAAGACCTCCCGCATTTGTCCCCTATGACATAAGCGGACAGACGGTCCGTGGTGTGTCCCATAATACCAGGATGCAGCATCCCGTTTGCATTTCAATAGCTGATTTACAGCTGACATTAATATAAGTGGAAAATTAAGTGGACGCACCCATCCATCCATCCATGTTCTAACCACTTATCCTCCTGGGGGTTGCAGGTGGGCTGGGGACAATTAGAGTCACCAATTAACCTGTATGTCTTTGGACTGTGGGAGGAAGCTGGAGCACCCAGAGAAAACCCATGCTGACACAGGCAGAGCATGCAAACTCTGCACGGTCTAATCTGGTATGTGTAAAAAACAAATAAATTTAAGGGTTATATTAAAAGCCTATTCATTTATTAAAACAAACCAAAAAAAAATCAGTACAGAAAAATGTCAAAATATGTATCGCTAGGATACGGGCATGTGTAACGTGTGTATGGGGGGTGGGGGCACCAAAGTCTACAATGGCAAAAATTTTGGCGCCTCAAGAAAAAGGTTGGAACCACTGCACTGGAGAAAACATTCTTATTATATTATATTCAATTTCTGCAATATTTCTCCTCTTTTTATTTACTTTGACGAAACAACAGGATGTCCTAAACGGATGTCCATGTCTGCACACATGCTCCTATCTTGTGGAATTATCTCGTGTGGACAAGATAAATCACCTTAAGTCCCGGAAGGTGGTGATTTTAATTTTGTTTTCTATTGTTCTACAAAAGTACAAAAGCAGAATTTGATTTGGTGAATCTGAGATGTCTGTACACATAGGAAACAAACATAGGCTCCAACTAGAAAACAATGTTTTGATGCATTGGATGTGCTGAATGTGCATATTAAGGCAGTACAGGAGGACGTGCACATTAATAATCCTCCAGGACTGTAACATGCTCATGTTTAACCCAAACAATGTGTCATGTGACTGCAGTTGGTTCAAATCCAGGTCGGAACACGTTCTCACCACAGACGAACCGCACCAGAGTTTGTTTGTAACCAGACTGAGACCACCTCTTCAAGAAGGTCTCGGTCCGGTTGTTTTGGTGCACACCTGAGTGTGACTGCTGTGTTCACACTGCCAAAATGCACCGCATTTAGAAGGCAAAAGACTTTAGTCAATTTAACTGAACCAAGCAGAGCGGGTGTGAAAGCACCCTTTGTGTATAATCACCTGGATATAAGAATCATTGCATTTTCATTACCTTCCAGTGCCGTTTCTGTCTTCGTAAGGAGCGGGTCCTCATTTATTGAGATCACCATGTTCACTACTGGTGGCCACCGCAGTTGGAAGCACATCTGCAATGAGCAGCATGGGAAAAACACTGATTTTTAACATGAAACGACTTTATTCAATGTTTTAACTGGTTTAAATCACCTGGTCTGACTATTTTGGGGAGGTAGAGACCTCTGAGGATAATTCGGCTTCCGGTAAAAACCTCCTGAACATTGAACACTAACCAGGAGACGTTTCAGCTGGGTGCAAACTGCAGTCATCATTGCTAAATCCCCTTAAATCTAACACACTGTTCCTAAATGAGCCAGTTTTACTTAAAGCCTAAAAGATGAGCGAGAAAAGCCCTTTCCAGACATTTTCTTAGATTTGTTTGTATGTGACATTTTGTTGCTGTGAGCCTGAGGAATCTTGGGAAACAAGGGGAATATGATGTGGATTATATGGATCCAGATGGATTTTTCTTTACTGAGACAAAATCTGGTTCTCAGCACAATCAGACCCCCCCGATAAAGACCTCTCAGACATGCTGTTAGCAGAGAGGCTGAACACTTGCGATAAGAACAATAGTGCTGTAGCTGATTTGTCAGTCAGTCCTGTTCCTGCCACCTGCAGAGTGCTGCTGGTTTTCTGTCCTCCCAGTTAACTACTGATGATACACACCTGGTAATGCAACCAAGAGGCAGCAGAGTGAAAACTACTGAAATCCACACGTCCAGCAAATCCGGTGTGAACCATCAGATAACACAGCTATGAGTCACTGTACATGACTGTGTTTGTGTAAGCGTGTGTGTGTTTGTGTGTGTGGAGGGGGTGGGAAGAAAATGAGGGCACCTGAAGTTAAAGGCAGGGAAACATACTTCTCCTTTTTCTTTCAATGAAAGGCAAAACAAAACGCGTGACATGCACAGAAGCACCAGGATGAGATCTGGCTGGATTAAAGGATCATTTCTGGCTTTTGCCGTGGCCTTGGCTCTGTTATACCTCGGCTCCATTAAGAAGGAGGTTCATATCCATTCGGAGAGACTCCAGAGGGCCCATCACAATGACTCCATCAGGGGTCAGGGAATGATCAAGAGGATGGACAAGCTGGAAACAGACATCGGCAGACTACGTGAGTCCAATCAAATTCTGTTACAACAACAGGTAGGGCTGCAACTAAAAATTATCTTTATTATCAACCTGCTGTTTCGATTAACGGATTTTTATTTTTTTCAACAAAATAATTTCCCAGAGCCCAAAATGGCATCTTCAAATATCTTATTTTATACAACAAACAGTGCCAAACACAGTCCTTACATTTGAAACCAGAGAATTTTTTTAGATTTAGATTTAGAGGGATTTAGTGGCATCGAGCGGTGAGGGTTAAAGATCGAAACCAGTTCAAGCTTCTCCTGGCTCGGATTCCTTCAGTGTTCATTGTTCAGGAGGTTTTTACAGGGAGCTGAATTATCCACAGAGGTCTCTTCTCCTCCAAAACAAACAGACCAGGTAGTTAAAACTGGTAAAAACACTGAAAAAAAAACAGTTTTACTTTACAAATCAGTGTTTCTTTACCCTGTTCGGCATGTCCCAGAGAGCTGCTAATGTTTGCTCACTTATTTTCTCTGATAACTTAATGTGTGCTAATCTATTTTCTCTGATAACCTGAGATTTAGTCCTTGCCACAGGTGTCACAGGCTCGATTCCAACCCACGGCCCTTTGCTGCATGTCATCGCCTCTCTCTGTCTCCCTCTTTCATGCTATGGCTGTCCTGTCAAATAAAGGCAAAAAGCACAGAAAAATATATTTTAAAAAACTTAAGCAGGGACAAAAATTGTTTTTAAAGTAATATTCGGGAAAACGTCCACGTCACGCACATGAAATGAAATGGTGCAGAGCAAACGCCGCCTCGTACCAGGTGATTTAAACCAGTACAAACCAAAAAATAAAGCAGTTTCACATTTAAAACAAAAGCAGTTTTTCCGATGCTGCTCATCATGGAGGGGCTGCTAACTACGGAGGCTGACACAAAAACGCAAATGGCCCTGTTTAGAGCCAGAGTTGGATTTGTCTGTTCTGAGCCTCTGTAGAAACACGGCAATGCAACATGGCAATCTCCGTAGACGAGGACCCGCTCCATACGTAGATATAAACAGCTCATTCTAGGGAAACGAAGACACAGCGATTCCTATTTTCAGGTGATAATACACTAAAGAAAACATACTTTTTATAGTGTATTCCATTTCTGCTAATATATCCCCTTAAATCCTACACACAGCAACTCGGGTCAATTTCACCCTGGCAGTACACACAGTTGTACACATAATAACAAACATTAAAACATTAGTTAAAAATAATAATATAAAAATATTAGTCACTTTGGGTTGTTTAAACAGGTAATTGGGCTACATGTATTAAACTACACCTGTTTGCACTGACAACCACTGACTGATATTTGTTGGTGCAATAAGGAACATGCCATATTTATGTTTCAGGGAGGGACATGTGTGATCAGCCATCTGTCAACTGTTAATAAGAACTGTGAAGCAAATACTCAGGTACTCTCTTCTGTCAACAGTCAATCTGGTGAGTAAACTTGAAAAGAAGGATGCGGTGAAAGAGAACAGTGCAGAGGTGAAGAAGGAGAGGAAGGCGGTGAGGAAGCTGTTCCCCAACTCGTATCTGTTCACCAAGTGGGGTGAGGAGCTGTCAGAGGAGGAGCAGAAGGAGGCTGAGAGATTGTTCCAGAGATACGGCTACAACGCCTTCCTCAGTGACAGGCTGCCCCTCAACAGAGAGATTCCAGACACCAGGCCCCGCAGGTGATTATCACTTCCTATTCATTGGGGGACCTAATAAACTGCTGATGAACCACAAGAACCTATAACTTCAGCTTATATAGATTTTCTGCCATTTAGATTTTTTTTTTTTTTTTTTGAAAAACACTTCAAATCGATCTCTTCCTAGGAAGTTTGACCGATCTGCATGAAACTCAGTGAACATAATCTAGGGACCAATATCTAAAATTCCTTATTGGCAAAAATTGGAAAACTTACTAAAACTGAGCTTCTATAAGGCAATGAATATTGCAGAGGGCGTGGCTCATCACATAAAGGTGTTTAACATCTCAAGGGTTTCACCCATCACCACGCAACTTTGTAGGCATATGACCACACATAACCTGAGGGGACCCCTCCATTATTGACCCCATCAAACACAATGGGGGCGCTAGAGAGCTCATTTCTTATCTAGGCCTAACTGCCATATTGATTTTTACTAAACTTGGTAGATATGTAGAACAGGATGCCTCAAGGTGACTGGAGTAATTTAACTCTAATTGGCAACTGGGTGGCGCTATAACAATGTTGGGGGTTTCTTTTCTAATTTTTGGTTTGACTAAGTCATGGTATGATGCTGCAACAAGGGCTAGCTGCACGTTTCCCATGTGAACTACCAGTGTGCTCCCCCTTTTAAGTCAATACAACATATAAACATTTCAACATGCCACCTCAACTACTAATGTACAGTTTTAGCCCACTAACTATCCCACGATTGTCAGTGGTACTACTGTACTTTCAATAAAGCAATCGTACTATCAAATTCACAAAAATTCTGTCTGAATACATTGCTATTCTTAATGGGTTCAGTTGACTATTTAATCAACAATTTCCAAGTTTTTCCAACTTTTGCCAAGAGGGAATTTTAGATATTGGTCCCTAGATTATGTTCACCGAGTTTCATGTCTCTAGGACATACGGGTCATGAGACATGCCCATTCAAAGTTTGCAATTTCAATCAGTTGCTATAGTGCCCCCCTTTGGCCCATTGATGTAATATTGCTTCATTCACATCCTCCAATGACCCTCTACCACTGTGCCAAATTTCACATGGATTGACCAAGTCAGTGAGGAGAAAATGTGAAACAGACACAGAGTTTTTGTCACTATACAGTAAGATTAATAGTTAGTTGGAGCCCTAACTAAGATAATGCCTCATTCACAAAATCCAAATCAGCATTTGAGAAAGCCTCAAAAAAGTTCAGAGAAAATAACATCTAAATTTCCTTCTGAAATTTGATTGGTTAATTCACATTATTTTATTTGTCTGTCTTGTTTTGTAAATTTGTTTTTGTCTCATCTTGCCGGGTTTAGATGTCAGTAATTTGTATGTTGTTAGTATTTTCGCTTTTTATTTTGCTTCTTTTGTCTTCCCTGCTTTGCAAAAATATCAATAAAAATATGTCTGGGGAAAAAGAGAAAAATCTACCACTTTTTCTCTTCGCCTCACAGGTGTGCTGAGAAAACGTACCCTGAGGATCTGCCCTCCATCAGCGTCATCTTAATCTACCTGGATGAAGCTCTGTCTGTGATCAAGAGGGCCATCCGCAGCATCATAGACAAGACACCAGCTCGGCTACTGAAAGAAATCATACTGGTGGATGACCACAGCAGTAATGGTAGGTCCACCTGCTATGACAAAATACTGTTATTTATTAGAATACTCAAAATTATAAAGGGTCAGTTCAGTCACATTACACCAGATATTTACTCTCTTAGTTGTATGTATGAATGTGTGAATGTGTGGCTGTATCTTGGAAAGAGGTGTGATCAGGAATACTTTGGGATATGCAAGAAAATGAAGGCTAGATGAGTTTGGATATATTTTTTTAACAGAGGGGGAAAACATCCATTTTATGATCTGCATGCATGTAGACATGGCCACAATCTGGGGTTAGCTTTTACTTTCACTTTTGCTGGCGAGAGTAAAATCCTGCATAGTACAGTGAAGTGAAATGTCAGTATTTTGCGTGAACCAACCCTTTAAGATTGGGTATTCTGTGATTCAACAGTGAGATTGGTGGGGTGGTCCATTTGGTCGACTAGGATTAATCTGCAGCTCAGATTATTATTTTTACTTTCTGCAGAGGATTTAACGGACAAACTGGATGAATACATCAGCTCCATCCATGAGGAGCGTTCAGGCCTGGTGAAGAAAGTCAGGCACTCTGAGCAACTCGGCCTCACCCAGGCCAGACTGTCAGGATGGAGGGCTGCTGTGGGGGACGTGGTGGCCATCTTGGACGCTCACATAGAAGTCCACGTACAATGGTTGGTTAAAATAATCTGAGTTGTCACCTCATTTCCTTGCTGTGCTACGATTACAGCGGAGTATCACTACTGGATAACTTTTGGTATAGACCAAATCACCCAGTACCAAGTTGTAGCCGAGTGAAACTTGATACTTGAAATTTTTAAAATCACAATTCACAAATAGTCTGGAAAGTAAACCTGTCATCACCTTTTGTATCTGCCTTGTCTAAAGCAGTTTAAGTTAAACTGTCATTGTGTGTCCAGGGCAGAGCCGCTGTTAGCTCGGATTAAGGAGGATCGCACCGTGATATTGACACCAGTGTTTGACAAAGTCGGTTTTGATGACTTGACATTGACACCCTACATACCTGCCGCAGATGCCTTCGACTGGGCTCTGTGGTGCATGTACGAGTCCTTCAGACCTGAGTGGTACGCGTTAAAGGACGACTCCAAACCTGGAAAGTAAGTATTCAAAGTCAGTTCACCCAAATCACACAACAACACTTTTACTTTCACACTTAGAGCAACAGTGTGTAAGATTTAGAGGGATTTATCAGCACATAGCGATTAGGACCGTGGATTGCAACCAGCTGAAACTTCTGCTCAAAATTCCTTCATTGTTCAGGAGGTTTTTACTGTGAGCCGAATTATCCACAGAGGTCTCTTTCTCTCCAAAATAAATGGACCAGATAATTTAAACCAGTAAATACACTTAATAAAGCAGTTTCATGTTAAAAATCAGTGTTTTTTTTATGCTGTTTGGCATGTCAGACACAGACCACTAACCTGTCCGTTAATCTGTACACACCTTTATTTTCTGATAACTTCAGGACGTCCAGGTTTTTACAAGTAGCTAAATTATCCACAGAGGTCTCTTCCTCTCTAAAACAAACGGACAAGGCGATTTAAACTTTAAATAAACTATATCTATCTACCATCTACCTACCTATCTGTCTACCTGTCTCTCTATCTATCTATCTATCTATCTATCTAACAAACAAACAAACATTTGGAAAAGATCATTAGCAACACTTCGTCCAGAAATGTTTACACAGAATAATCTTGGGCATGGGGACCCCACCTGACTACTAGACCAACAGTGACCCTGTATATATTCAACTGCTTCTAATAGGAAGTGAAAGCCTGGATAATAATAACCCGACTGTATTGTAGACATATGATTTGTATAATGTAGAAGTGCAGACAAAGTGCCTGATGTGATATGTTTTTATATAACACTGGGGCAATGTGTACAGTGTGAACAGATTGATAGGCTCTTTGCCATGAAGTCCCATACACGCTGGTAAATATTGTAGCTGCACGGCAGTTTGTTTTTCCATGTAGGAGAACAGCTGAATGGACGTACATAACAGTGTGATGTGCGTAAAGGATACAAAGCCTTCATCTACAAGAAAACCCACAGACAGATACTGTATGCTGTTCATCATGGTGATAGTTTTCACTCCTCTCTCTCAGTCTGATTATGTGACACAGTGCGTTGCACAATCCAGCGCTATCAAGAACATTGTTAAACAACATTACTTCAGAAGGACCTGACCTCCTTCCTTTTTGTCTAGACAACTAATTAACTTTGTCTGTATCTGATGACACTGTACACATTGACCCACTGTTGTCAAAACTCTGGCTTTGACTCGTGACCTCAGCATTTGTAAACTCTTGATCCAGGTTGCAAAAAATATTGGATATCTCATAAATCTCAGCAAATGAAAACAAAATGTAGGAAAATATATATACATTATTCATATATTTTTTCTGACTTTAAGGAAGTAACACAATGTAATGTATGAAGTGTGGTTGGTGTTTACATGTCAAATTTCTTAACGTGACATGTTCTGTCCTCAGGAGCCCCTCCATCATGGGGATTCTTGTCGCTGATCGCAAGTTCTTTGGAGAAATCGGAAGCCTTGATGGTGGAATGAAAATTTACGGTGGTGAAAATGTGGAGCTCGGCATCCGGGTGAGATTTTCAGGACGCTTGTCACATTGTTATATAAGCATGAAAAACGCGCTCGTAGGACTGATTTTTCCTTATGTTCTCTCGATAAGTTAGTTGGTTAGGTTGCTGCCTTCAATGAAAAATTTTAATGAAATTTAACTTTTAAATTCATTTTTAGGATTCTTCCATTTTTAAGACATTTCCCCCATTTAAAAAATAGAGACAATTGTCACAAGTGCACACATAGGCTATGTGTAAACAGAATAAGCTTAAGGAGATTAAGGTCAGGGGATACAGTTTTCAAGGGATTCAAATGAAAGTAAAGTGTGATGACCAACCCTGTTCTTTCCTACTTTGTGGATTGTGCTTATTAGTGAATGTTAGCATGCTAGCAGGCTAAAATAAGACGGTGAGCAAAACCTGCTTCTCATGTTAGCACCCTGAGATTAGCATTTAGCTCAAAGAAGACCCCTTACAAAGAGATGCTATCAGGACTGTAAACGCTTTTTAGGTCCTGATCTTTTCTGTGTAGCTCTTTGTTCTCTTGGTGTTTGCATTGATTTCTTTGAACAATCTGTCATATACGGTCGTCAGAGGATCTATGATGACACAGTGTGACTGTCTGTGAACCGTTGCTGGTGGTTTTGTCCAGGATGTTTACCTGCCCTTTATCCTTAACCTATACCCTCAGGCATAAGACACAATATGGTTTTGTTTGGCTATAGTGTGCAGTGTGCATGTTGCTTTGAACTCCCTGTCTAGAAAGGTTGTTCTCTGTACAGTATGTTTCCTTTTTAGGTTGGATTCTGCGAGAAATAATACACGTTAATCATATAGTTTGCTGAATCCCTGAAAAATCTATCTTTTTAAATATCTGACCTTTGTGTTTTGGCAGGTGTGGCTGTGTGGAGGAAGCATAGAAGTTATACCTTGCTCGAAAATTGCCCACATTGAACGGGCCAGTAAGCCTTACCTCCCAGATTTGAGTCAAATGGTGAAGCGTAATGCACTGAGGGTGGCGGAGGTGTGGCTGGATGAATATAAATACAATGTCAACATTGCTTGGAACGTTCCCATGGAGGTAAGGCATGATGACACCTGATCAATCAGACACATTACAGCTTGTTTTATCTAAAAAGATAAGGGTTCATAAAGTAATGTTCTGAAGAATAAAATGAATAGTGCAATCTAAATTTGATTTTGTGGCCTTTGTATCCTGTTTTGTTTCTCCCACAGAATCATGGGATAGACATTGGGGATGTGTCAGAGAGGAAGAAGCTGAGAGAGAGGCTGAACTGTAAACCCTTTAAGTGGTATCTGGATAATGTTTACCCCATGTTGGACCCTCTGCAAGACCTGCAAGGTTACGGAGCGGTGAGTAGATATGAGATCAGATATGACCACGTTTGAAGTCTTAATTAGCAAGTGTCACAGTCGTTCTTTATTGAGGTTTAATTTAATATTTTTTCATTATCATATTGATTCTTTTTGAATCACCCAAGTCAAAGGTTATCTAATAGCAGTAAGTCAGTTGAATTTGGCTTAAGATTGTCATGTAAACTGGTGGTTCCTTACCTTTTGGCTTCCTGAACCAAACAACGTCTACTTATTACGAGTGATGTTACGTCTGATGTGTCGTGCAAAGGGGGCGTGTTCAAATGAAGCCCGTGTCGAAGCCTGTATTGTTTTTCAGGATATCACGTGACCGAAGACAAACAAGGCCCCATTTATCTGGAATTACGTGACTGCCTCGTTGTGTGATTGGTGCAAGGTCACAGTGACCTTGACCTGTAACCTCCAAATTGTAATCAGTTCATCGTTTTGTCCAAGTGGATGTCTGGCCATATTTGAGAAAATTTCCTCAGGGCATTCTTGAAAACATCCACTTGGACTCAACGATGAACCGAATGGCATATGGTAGTCAAAGGTCACTGTGACCTTGCGTCCATCTTATTCTCATGAACAAAATATCTCGAGAAGGCTTTCAGGGAATCTCCTCAAATTTGGCACAAATTCCACTTGGACTTGACCATAAACTGATTAGAATTTGGTAGTCAAAGGTCAAGGTCAATGTGACCTAAAAAAAAAAAAAAAAGCATGTTTGCCTGTTTTTGGCCATAACTCAAGAATTCATACGCTGATCATGACAACATTTCACACAGATGTCTAATAGGATAAAATGATGAAGTGATAAACTTTTACACACAAAAGGTCAAAGGTCAGCTTCACTGTGACATCATGATGTTCTGCAAAAATCCTTTTCTGACCATTATTCAAAAGCCTAACCCTGGAACAGAAGGGGATAATTTAATTTTATATACTTTATTAATCCCGAGGGGAAATTAATTTTTTATCACTCTGCAACAGCAGCAACGTCCATATTTGAAGCATTGTCATATCAGTCTGGACCAGAGCACCAAATGTGTATTAATCTGCAGCTGAAAATAGTCCCTGCCTAGTGAATTATCTCTACCTGTTTGAGGATCACAGAATTTGTTGACACAGAAAAGGGAAGTGCATTCTGGGCTAAACCCTCAGAAGATATATCACTAGATGTTAATGTTATTTATGCTGTGCTACTATTTCTAACCGATGCTTTCAATGGTTACTTTCTATTTCTGCTTCTGTTAACAGCTGATTAATGATCTGAAGCCAGACCTCTGCATTGACCAAGGCCCACAGCCTGGAAACACACCCATTATATATGGATGCCACACCTTCTCACCTCAGGTACGTTCAGGGTCGGGCTGTCACCTTCTGGTCGGTCGGTCGGTCGATTGGTTGATCTCTGCGCTCCGTCCGACCAAATTCTCACTAGTCGGACATTTGTTGGTGTTACTTTAATGAGGCTGTGTGTCCACCAAGGCGTTTCTTATCCTATCTGAAAACAGCAGTTGCTCAGCACTTGTAGATGTCCTCTATGATGGCTGGTCTTTGTGGTATTTGTCCCGACCCTTTTCCACTGTAATCAGATGGCTGGTGACAGTGACAAGTGCACCAATTTTAACATTTTTTGACTCTTATTTTTAATCGGGAAACGGATAAATAATCACAGAAGACATTCAATGTCAGATTTATCACTATGGATTTATTTTACTAAGTCTCCATACAGACACCGCAGTTCAAGGCAGGATTAGAAAGCTTCAGAAAGGGATACGATCGCAGCGCAGCCCTTGTTGGAGCAGCAGGGTAGCTAACGTTAGCTTCAGGGCTGATAATAGCAAGTCTCTCTCTCTCACATGCAGCATTACAGAGATATTTAACATTAGGAAAGTTATGTTGCGCGTGACAAACTTATTTTTCGCTTGAGGCATTCCACTTGCGTGAACAGGGAGTTTAATTGCCCGCGACAAGTGTAAATGTCAAGCTCTGTGACAGGAAAAAAAAAGCTATGGTGGAAAACACAATGCTACCAGGTAGAGTGTGCTCAGTGCACTGTGGCTGATTTAGTTAATCTAGAAATAATAATGATAATAATAATGTTTTTTTTCCTCCATCAATCAATCGACTGGTTAAAGAGTAGGTAGAATTTCAGTCGACCAATTTTTTCTTTAGATTATTACTGCCCTATTTCATGGATTCACTGCATGCACACTGACTGTTAATTTGTTTGTGCATACTTATTGTTCTTCTGTGTGTAGCACTGTTTTTATCGCACTGACGGACAACTCTACATCGGCGGAATCAAATCTCACAAGTACAACAGCAACCGCTGCCTGGTGGATTCTGGCAGTATCTACCCTGGACTGTACGAGTGCAAAGCGGCCCAGCAGAAGAAGTTCCACATGCTGTGGGATTTTAAACAGGTATATATTACAGTTTTGAAATATAAATCTGATCTGTTTGGAGGAAAAGAAATGTATCTCATTGTGTGTGTTGTGTTTTCTTTCCAGGACGGACCAATCCAGAACAGAGAAACAAAGAGGTGCTTGGAACTTGCGCAGGGTGAAGACAGCTATTACAAACTGGTTGTTGGGCAGTGTAGTGGTCAGCGCTGGAAGATACAACATCTCATCAAAAACCACTAACAGACTGGTGGGCAGGTCCCAGAAGGCAACACAATAATGAGCCATTGTTGCACAAAAACTGAACCCCGGAGAAAGATCTCAAACAACTGTGTGTCTCTGGAGTTTACATTTTGCACCAGATGACTTGGGTCCACAAGAGTCGGAGTGTATTTTTTATTTAATTAGTGTTTTTGCCTCTTATTGTTTTGACAAATTTTACTTGATGACTTACTTTTGTGACGCAAAATATGAACTACTCTTGAGTAATGATTTTTTTTAGGTTGGTTTTGAATAGAAAATGTCCTCATGAACATTTACTAGTGCAGTTTTTCCTGTGTGAAAATCCTTTTTATGACGACAACAGATTAGTTGTGGACAGCTTTGAATACAATGTCAATAATGATACAGCAGCTGCATTTAAGTTGAACTGTTTAAATAAAGGCCAGTAAATGTTTGCTTTAGTTAAGCACTTTTTATAATAATCATTCAAGTCAAACAGGATCTGTTGTGGTTCAATTGTCATGAATGATTTAAAATGAAGGTGTCCCATTTGTTCTGCCACATGACCCGACACGTGTCCTTCAGATGAGCTGGTAGGGAGCTGTACCTGCAGGCAGAAGAAACTGTTCATGAGAAGGAATTCATTTAACTGTGAAATGATATTATAGGAAAGGCTGCTGGCTAAAAATATCCAAGTTTTCAGCTCTAATCTAGACATTCTGTTATCAAATATGGATATTGTGTAAAGTTAATTAGATTTTGGATGTCACTGTTCAGGGACCAGTTTCATGAAAGCATTTTGAGAGCACTGCTTTCACACATGTCACAATTAATTGTTGCATTTTGCAGAGATTTGAGAGTCTAACAGGGCTTCATTGTGTTAAAATGAAGACGTTTTAAAAATAAGTCGAGAAGAAATTATCCAATGTTTCGAATTACAGCTCGCATGTTGCAAATTTGATGAAACGTGCCGCAGAAGGAAGATCCGAAAACCCCAGATGTCACTGAGATACTACCAGGAGAAGATTTCAGCTGAGACACAGCTCTGCACCAGTTTTGTGTTTCAGTGTCTTGCAGGTTTCAGGTATCTGCACGAAGGTTTTTATACTGCGGTGAAATTAAAAGGTACACTATGCAGGATTTTCCTTCAAAACAATAACTCATACAAAGCTCTTACAATCATCATTTGACCCTCTAGAAGCGTGTGGTGGTGTATTTATCTGCAGAGACTCTGCCCGCGTGGACACAGTGCAGAAAAAACGCTAATACAGCAGTGGGGTGAATCTGGGGTTGGCTTTCACTTTTGCTGGCGATACTCTTTACACACTATTACCAACAATTCCTGCATAGTTTACCTTTAAAGGGCAAGTCCAGTGATATTTTAGAGTTTTGTTATCATCAACAAATCCCACAAAAGACCAAAACAAAAGAAATGTTAAGGCTCGGACACGTGTTTTGGCAGAAAAGATGCACACACTGTTCCATTCATACTACGATTGAGAGGCCACATTGGTCTGGAATTCCACACACGCACATTTCCTGATCTATAGTCCAATCCAGTTGGTAACGGTAATGCGCCATAATGTTGTTTACCAACCTCCTTAAAAATTAGGAAAGAAGAAGCAGCATGTGCATTAGGAAAGAAAATAGCAAGCTCAAGGCAGCAAGACGAGCTCCTGTGTTTGTTGTTTTCAACGTCATTTGACTGTCTTTGTATTCTTTTAAAGACAAACTATATAAATGTAGGTGATGGCAGATCTCGCGCAACTTCTCTTCAAAAGAAGCATCCATTTTGTTTTCTTCGTCTTGGCAAACCAGTTGGATGTGCATACCCCACCCACTGGACTGGAGTGTGGAACAAGAGATTATCTTACAATATAATGACGAAAACTGTGTGTCTGTTCCATGTTTTTCTCCTCACTGACTTGGTCAATCCATGTGAAATTTGGCACAGAGGTGGAGGGTCATGGGAGGATGCGAATGAAGCAATATTACATCAGTTGGCCAAAGGGGGGCGCTATAGCAACCCATTGAAGGAACAAATTTGCCTCAAGAACCCATAACTTCCAGTTATATAGATTTTCCGTCATTTTGAATTTTTTGAAAAACACTTAAAATTGATCTCTTCCTAGGAAGTTTGACTGAAGTTGGAAAACTTACTAAAACTGAGCTTCTATAAGGCAATGAATATTGTGGAGGGCGTGGCTCATCACATAAAGGTGTTTAACATCTCAAGGGTTTCACCCATCACCACGCAACTTTGTAGGCATATGACCACACATAATCTGAGGAGACCCCTCCATTATTGACCCCATCAAACAAAATGGGGGCGCTAGAGAGTTAATTTCTTATCTAGGCCTAACCGCCGTATGGATTTTTACTAAACATGGTAGATATGTAGAACAGGACGCCTCAAGGTGACTGGAGAAATTTAACTCTAATTGGCAACTTTTCCTTCTAATTTTTGGTATGACTAAGTCATGGTATGGTATGCTGCACATAATCACGGAAACTGTCAGTGTGTCATTCTGTCAGTCAGTCATTCTGTCTGTCCCACGTTTTTTTACTCACTGACATGGTCAATCTATGTGAAACTGCACATAGGCATTGAGGATTGGCATAGGTAGAAGGTGACAAAGTTACCAATGGGTATGGACTAGTATTTTGTAACTCGAGAATGTGGAGTCGGCCCTCCTGGACATCCGGCTAAATAAAACACATCAATTTTAAAGAGGTGCAAAATTATTTCCTAAAGTACCTGGGCACTGTAGTTTTTAGCAAATGTCATTCAAACAGAAGAAGATTTAGATGTTGGTCTTCCGTACAGTCAGTTCTACAGATGTAACTTTGGCCAATTTTCAATTAGGTACAGAGGTCCAGTTTTAGGAAACAACGGGATATGATACTGTTGTAATTCTTGTTTAATTTATTTCATTTTGGGGTTTTTTTATGTGTGGTATTTCCTGTAAGGATATCAAATTGTATTGTATTTCTTTTTTTCTTCTTTGGTGTTTTTGTCTTTAGTATTGTACTCTTTTGCCTTTTCTTTTTTTTATTTTTAGATATTTAAAAATATTTGTCTGTTGATAAGTATATACAGCTGTGTTTAATTTCATTGTTTAATTTCAATGTTTGGTGTTTGTTAGGGTACTTTTACAAGCCCTCAGTGATTTTTTTCATCCCATCTGTACATTTTGTTATGTTAATGATTTTTTTCTTTTATCATATGCACAAATACAGAACTAAAGCTGTGGATTAATATACAGTTGGTTTGGGGTTGGGGGGGAATTTACAGCACCGGGACAGTGACAGTGGGATAAAATAACCTACAGTGCCCATGCTCATCATGATGAAGCAACATGTCACTCACACATTTTCATGGACAATATTTCCAAACTTCTACTGACTTCTCAAGGGCCCATCATAATTATTTTTTCTGGGAACCCTTAACAGTGTGGCTCAGTGATGTATTTTTAAATCTGCTCTGAATATACACACGACTTTTAAGTATGATACATTCATTGTTTCATGGGATTTGTTGACAATAAGAAAAAATATACCGATTATAATCTTAAAACCTGTGGCTTCCTGAGAAGTTAAGTAATTCGAAGAAAGGCATGACAGAGATCAAATCGGCTGACTCTCACCTGATGGAGTTCAGAGCCAGCTCTTTCAGAGTGCCCAGGTTTGCTTTTAACCCTCCGATGCCAACAAAGGCTTGATAGAAGTCGTAGGAGAGGCCCGTGGTGCCGAACAGAGACGGGTCATCGGAGCTGATCACCATCGGGTGGCCCTCGGACATCAGCACAGCTGCAGGGTGGTTGCGAAGGTCCGACACCAGCTTCAGCACCTGGAGGTCAGAGGTCAAACACACTGAGGTACTTTATATGTGAAGACAGGCACAGAGGTGCATTCACTCTTCCTCTGCAGCAGCCGCTCCTCTCATCCATCAATCTGATCTGATCAGCTCTACTGTTTATTTAAATAGAGTCTGGTAGGTTTTGCGATGGCAATTTCAGGCTTTTTCTAGTTGAACAAAAAAGATCTCACTCTTTATCATAATGTTGTCAGACACTTAGAATAATATTGTGCGCCAGTTAGTGGCAGAAACTAACACTTTTGCGGATGTTAATTGACAAAGTACAAGTAGCCTGGTTAGACCATCCCGACGATGTAATGTGTATCAGTGTGGACTCGGTGCTGCCTCATATACAGAAATTGAAATCCAATCGGGGCCAATCAGGGATCACCACCATAGTTGACAATGTAAGCAGCCAATCAGGACCTGCTCTGTAGTTGATGACGTGAAATGCAGGCCACAGGTGGCAGGACAGTGGTGGCGTCTCCCGAAGCAACAAGTGCTAACTGTAACATTAGTAGTTTAAACACAGCAATATGTGAAGTTATTGCAGAAATAAAGTCAATAACAACAATTAAATAAAAACAAGAGAATGAACTCGCGGAGTTTCTTCTGTTCTTCCAACTAGATTTGGCAAAAGCCTGATTTATCATCTGGCTCCAATGGTGATGAAGAAGATGTTTCCTGGTGTTTCGTTACACTGACTGGCTGAAGGTGTTTGTCTGTCAAGGTTTGGCGCGTTTGGCGTGGCACCGAGTCCAGACTGATACAGAGAGCAAAACAGAACAGAATGTTGAGCTCACGTCATCAGGATGGTCTTACCAGGCTGATGCACAAGTGCTCTGAGTGGTGACATTGCAGCCCTCGTCTCACTCAACACTGGACCAGTTTTAAAAACTGCTGTTCCCATTAGTCACTTTGGCAAAAAAACAAACAAAAAACGACAGAGGTAGATGTTTGGATTGAGCAATGTTCTTTTCTTATTGTTCCAGTGACAGTAGGTTGTCCTACCTGGTTTGAGACGGGGCACAGCTCCACAGCTACGTTTCTTTTTCTAGAAAGCTCTTTAGCGAGTGGATGGTGAGCCAAAGCAAAGCCGTGCCCGATGCGTGAGGTGTTGAACAGAAGGGCGTCAAGAATGTTTTGATCTACATCTGTGCCTTCATCATCTACAAACAAACATACACAGTGGGGTCGAAATGCATTTGAAAAGATTTGTAAAACTGTTTTGTTATAAATGATGTATTTTGTGCTTTGGGTCCACCCACCTGTTTCTCCTGCGTGAAAGAAGTATGGCAGCGTGACGCCCAGATCAGCTGGCAGAGACAGTGCCTCCCTGAAGTACCAAAGAGTCCTCCCATCGTCCTCCCTGCCAACCTGCAGTACACAATGTTAGCTTAGGGAAAAGCAAATCAAACTATCACAACAAAACATACAAAATGATTTCCTTAGTCAAATAAGAGATTAAACAAGACAAATCACTTCCTACCATGTCGAATCCTGCAACAACATCTGGGAAGTCCTTCTGCAGCTGAATGGCCTCTTTTACAGCTGATTTGATCTCGGACACACTCAGAGCTCTGGAGAAAGCAGAAACGATAACACTCATGGTGACACAAGACTTGTCTGAGTACATCTTTCGCCACAGCAGCTGTGCAAATTTTGTCTCTTCAATAGAGCAGGTAATGAGTAATGGTGAGTTCAAGTTGGAGATTCTTTGAACATCAGTACCTGTGCGCGGAAATGATGATACGAGCCCCGAGAAAGTCCGGATGGTCTGCTACAAATTTCTTTGTCACTTCTTGAAAGGTTTTCAGAGCCCAGACCTTATCGTGAATGGTTCCATCGAGCTCATACGTCTGAAACACATCAATGAAATGCAGAGGCGTCAGATCGACCACTGTGGCTCCTCGAGAGAGGCTGGAGATGTGGATCGAAGCGAAGACAAACCCTCGAGAGGCCGCTCCTCAGCTCCAGGTACATGATGTTGTCATTGAGAAGCTCCTCTAGGCCCCTGTAGAGGTAGTCTCTCAGCACGGGTGCATGGGTGATAAGCCCAGCAGCTGCGATGAAGGCTTTCTCAAACTTCTCCCACACAACCTCCTGGCTCGGGTACTCGCCATCTGGATCCTCAGTGAAAAGCGTGAGGTGCTGCATTAAACTGAAAACACCCCAACACAAACACTCATCAGCTCAGCTTGTTATACCTTGACTGGTAATGTGTAAGGTGACGGTGATGTCACACTGAACCTGTTATCAAAGCCTGTGGGGTCTCCCACTCTGGCTCTCAGGGTCTCCAGCAGCTGCCAGTAGAAGCAGTCCCACCGAGGGAAGGGCTGGCGGTCGGAGAACAAGAAGCGGACTGAGTTGTCCCAGGTGAAGCAGATGTAGCAGTGAGGCCTGTAGGTGACGTTTTTCACCAGCCACTCAACACTGACCAGAGACGAGGTGTGGATGTGCAGCGCTGCACCTGTCACCAAAACAGTAGGGTATAAACTCAGACTGATGTCCGAACTCAGACAACAAGGTCCCCTACCCCTCCCACATACGAGCAAGATGGCTGCATTTGTTTTGCTTCTTGCATTTTTTGTGTATTTGTAGTTATTTTGTGTCTTTTTGCAGTCGTTGTGAATTTGTAGCTTTGCAGTTATTTTTGCGTCTGTAGGCTTTTTTGTAGTCATTCTTTGTCTTTTGGATTTTTTTGTGTGTGTGTCTGTTATGTTTTGCCTCCTTAGAATTATTTTGTTTGCCTTTGAAGCCATTTTGCGTCTCTTTGTAGTAATTCATTTTCTCTTTGTTGTTATTTTGTGTGTCTTTGTAGTTTCATCCATCTTTTGTAGCCACTGTGTATTTGTAGCTTTGTACCTGTCTTGTGTAGCGTTGTAGCTATTTTGTGTCTCGTTGTAGTCATGCATCTTGTGTTGTTGTGTAATTGTAGTTGTTTCTCTTTGTAGGCATGTCTTTTCTCTCTGTAGTTATTCTATTTTGTGTCTTGTTTTTATCTATTTTTCTGTCTTTGTATTTGTTTTTATTCTCTGTAGTTATTTTGCGTCTCTTTGTAGTTAAACCTTTTCTCTTTGTGGTTGTTTTGTGTCTCTTTGTAGTTAGTTATTTTATGTCTCTTAGTAGTCATCCATTTTTTGTAGCCTTTATGCATTTGTAGCTTTGTACCTGTCTTGTGTAGCTTTGTAGTTATTTCGTGTCTCATGGTAGTCATGCATTTCTGTAACTGTGTATTTGGAGCATTGTAGCTCTGTTTTTTTTTTTGTCTCTTTGAAGCCATTTTGTGTCACTTGTCGCTGTGAATCTTTTATTATTGTGTATTTGAAGCATTGTTGCTGTCTTGTGTTGTTTTGTAGTTATTTTATTGTCTCTGTAGTTTCTTCTTTTCAGTGCTTTTGATTCAGTCATTTGAAGTTGTATATTTGTAGTTTGTTTGTTTCTTCAGTTACTTTGTGTCTTGTTACAAGTGTCTGTTAACATTGTAGATTTGTAGTTTTGTATTTGTCTTATGTGGCTTTTTAGTTTTTTGTGACTTTTTCATAGTTATTTTAGTTTTTTTGTGTAACCTGTAGTTGTTCTGTGTAACTTTAAAGATGTTTTGTGTCTCATGGTTGTTTTGTATCTCTGTATAGTCACGTTTTGGCTGTGTAGTCATGCAACTTTGTAGTTTTGAGTCTCTTTGTAGCTGTTGTGTCTATATATGGTCATTTGGTGTCTTCATATCAGTGTGCATTTACGTGACATTTTGCAGAACTCTCAGGTGCTCATGTTATTTCAAAAACATTAAGTTCATGCTGGAGATGAAGAGAAACTGACTCCAGAGCTTCCTGCCACAACAGATAAGCAAATGAATCCAGAATATTACAGGAAATTATAAAATAAAGCCTGCGATGAAAAAAAAAGTTTAATTTTACCATTTATGTATTTTAATGAAATTCTAGCCTCAGTATACTGTTCAGCTATAATGTTAAGGAGGCCTGTGTGTGGTAGGCCTTCTTCATCCACCCTTATGACATCACCTTTAGGCATCTTTTGCAGCAGTTTGAAGATGGGACTCTTCTGTATGAGAGGCTTTGCTTTGAAGAAGTGTACAGCTGGGGGGAACTGTTCAGCAGACATCTCTTTCTCCTTTAATCGATGGAGGTAAACGTCCAGCTTCTGCTCGGCCGCCGACAGGGTCACCCGGCCTCCCGTCTGCCTGGACGCCTCCTGACGCATCAGCAGGTCTCTCTGAGCGGGGTCAGGCATCCCATCAGCCACTCTTACAAACCACAGCAGGGGCACATAAGTGACCACAGCCTGGCAGATTGAGATCACCATGTCCTGATGTGACACAGAGGAGCGCTAGAACATGATCCACAAGGGCAGGTCTGCTCTATCTGATGCTGTAAAGACAGAGATACTCCGTGTAAGACGTACTAATGACCTCAAGGTGCCTCGGACAAGTTTTAGCAGCACAGTGGCTTAATTAACTTGTTTTAGGATCAACAAATTAACAGATAAAGGAGCTGATTCAGTAGCCTGACAATGACCACGCTTTGCTTTCTGAGTTTAAAAATTAGCAGAGAAAAGTGGCAGTGACAACGAATCTTCAGATCATTAACATAAACTAGGAATACATTTAAAGGCAAATTTATCCACTTTAAAACATAAAATACTTACATGTAAGAAGGAGCTCCTGGCGTCCTGCGTCTCAGCTCAGCAGCCTCAGAGAAAAGACTCCGCTGTGAGTCGAGCATGTCAGCAGAATCCTCGGAGCAGCTGGATAATTGGAGCATTTTTCTCTGACAAACACCATGTGATAAACTAATGAATGAAGCATGATTGCAAAATAAATATAAAAAAAACTGTACGCCACGCAGCACAGAGGACACCGCTTGAGCCAAGAAGAGCAAGAAGAAGTGATACTAATGATTTATATTTTATTATGTTTAACATTTCCACAATATAACATCTTCAATTTGAGACACAAACAAAAACAAAGAAGAGAACAAAAACAACCACACATACGTATAATTTAATCTGGAAACCTCATATACATACAGTGCACCCTCCGGAATGATATCACCCACTCGTTTAATCCATGACAGAATAACACGCATCAATAAATTAACTCAGGTCATGTACGGTCTTCAGTTTTGTCCCTAGGATGCTATTTATTTTCTGTGTAATCGGTTGGAGCAGACATCCATTAGCAACACAATGCCCCGACTTACATGGCGTGGAGTAGAGGTTAATGAAACTGGGGGGAACTGTGACACGGATGCTGTGTTTGTCGTGATCTAATTAGAGGACAACCTGTTAGAACATCCAGCCAATCAGCAGATCCTCGTCGTCCCCGACTAATCAGTGTAAACCGAGACCCTCGGAGGGGAGCAGCAGAGTAAACAACTGTGCAGTACCTGCGGTGCACATCTGTAATGTTGAGCTGCAGCATCCATCATGTCCCTTAATGTACAGAAAAAATACAGCGATACATCACACAACAACGATGCGTCTCTTATGCACCGGAAAAATTCGTTTCACAGACAGAGGAATGACGTCTTTCAAGTGACAAAATAAAAAATAAAAGGAGAGTTTTTTTTTTTTTTTTTTAAATTCTAATACAGCGGAGCTATTTAGTCCATAAACTTGCGGTTTGGGTTGGCACCGAAGAGAGCCACTCGGATTTCAGGCATCATCTGCAAACAGACACACATGGTTTGTAAGTACGGCTGCAAATAACGATTGATCTGCTGGTGAGAAAATAGTAAAACATGCCCACACAATTTTCTAACACCTGACGTGACAAATTAAAATTCTTTGAAGTTTTAGTCTCACACAAGACAAAGAAAATGATCAAAACAGCTGCTTTATCTTTTTTTTTTTTGACTGATTCATCAAAATTGAAGAAATATGAGGAAATTCAAAACATACAAACATTTAGCAGGAGACTAGATTATTTTATTAAAAATGTATAATTTATTTGACTTTTATTTAACTACAAAGCCTTATTGAGACTAAAAATGGCTTTTTCAACCACCTCCTGAGTCAAAAATGATGATCATAAAGCGGTCAACACAAAATATAACACAAGATTAGAGCTGAACAGAATGTGAGTGTGAACTAAATCAAATTACAGATGAGAGCACCCAAGAAACAACCTGAAATGGCACCTAAAAATCTGACATTGAAACCATCAACAACAAAATGTATTAACAGTAATCATAGCTTCTGTGTTTATATGATATAAGCTCTGCACACTTGATGCATTTTTCCAAGTGTAAATAAAGGTTATATGTAAGTAAGATCAATCTATAAATATAAAAAAATAAATTAATGAGACTAACGCTCACACTGTACATATCCATAAAACATCTGTCGCTCCATCTGGTGACACGTGGGGTTGTTCTGAGTTCCTCACACAGAAAACGGAACATTCAGCTGAAGTGAGAGCTCCGCTAATCTCATTTAGTCAAATGCTTGTTAACAGCTGCGCCTGTCTTAATTCAGTTGGAGACAGATTAAAGCAACTTATGTATTTATTTTACCTTTCCCTTTAGCAGGAAAGCCTCACTGAAAACCCCCCCTTTTTTTGAAGAGTGCTTAAGAATGAGATCAAACAAGAAAAAGAAAATCCAGAAACTACGAAACAAGAATCTGCAGGAACATCACTGAACAAATCAACATGTATGGACATCAAGACCTTTTAAACATGAGATGAGATGGATAAAAAGGGTGGTTAAAAAGAGAACAAAGGCTAAAAACTACACAGGAAGGAGTGTTTATGGTGCATGTTAAGTCTCAAGACTGATGAGCTGTCTGTATGTCCCTACCTGCTGAGCCATGAGGTCCAGTCTGCTCTCCAGGGTGTTCGCCACCTTGATCTTCCCGTCACCATTATAGATCTCCACACCTCCAGAACTGAAGGAGGAGAGGAAGTTTAAAACGAAAGAAATTACTCATCTCAGAGGTTTTCAGGGGTAATTTTAACGATGATGATCAAATGTGATGCTGCTTACACGTCCGAGGGGATGAAGTTGTCCTGGTCGATGCGGACCTCAATGTTGCTCTTCACAGCTGCTTTATATATGGGAATATTCCTCTGGATGGAGGCCTGAAAGACAATGAGTCAGAATACAATTAAAATTCAGATTTAAGCTGATTTTAAAGCAGCTACGTGACTCCATTCCATATGTATTTATATATACACACATTCTTCACCCATTTGTGTGTGCAGAATAGTTCTGTGTTCGTGCTGTTTTTGACATTAATCGTATTTTTAATTCAAATTCTCTGTGTTTGCAAACATATTTCGCCAGTAAAGCTGATTATGATTCTAAAATGGTTGAATATTAATATAGATTTAAACATGCACTCACTAACTTACTCACCTGTACCATCTGGAAGTCCTGTTTACGGCAGCGAATCGTCACTTTGGACTCCAGAAGCTGATAAAATCCCTGATATGAAAGATTATGAAAGGGTTATTAAACTCCAGTTTTCAATATCAACACAGCCCTGTCATAAATATACTTAGTCAGTTTATTAGGAACACCCAACTAAAAATAACAGACACTACTTAGACTGCACAATACCGATTATAAACAATGTCTCGATATTTTTAGATTCTTTCTAAAATAAGACTGTTTAAATTTAATTGTATTTGGAGGGCATCACAATGTCCTGATATAAGTTAGTCTGGAGGATGCAGTGTGTGGTGCTGTTGACCTGTACTGAGCTATAAAGGACATTCATGCTATTTAGTGCCTTCATTGATAGAAATGAGGTGGGCCCATCGGTCTCCAAAATGTTCACACAGTTGAATCAACACATCTCCAAAGCAGCTTTAAAAAAACTGGACATTACATCGGCCATGAAGGCAGGATTCATAGATTGTTGTATTAGCCCGTGTTAGCTTTCCCTCGGTGTTCCTGACTGTAGAGTAGCTGAACGTATAAACTAACCTGTAAGATCAATCCGTCCATCAGAGCTGGATACTTTGCTGGGTCTTTTGCGACGTTAACAAGCCGCTGGCGGGCCTCGTTCAGCATTTCCTGAGGGCACATATACAAACGGTGTTCATTTACAGGCAGAATCATTCACGTGATCCATCTCGCCTCTGTATGTAAAACAGGACAGCATGACGACAACATGAGGTACAGCTGCTTACCGAGATCATATCGTCTCGGGACTTCAGCACCTTCAGTCGAGCCTGGTTCATCAGGTTTGACATCTGACTGTAAAGTAGACAAATAACACACACGTTGGGTCTGTTTAGACTTCTAAGTGACATTATGTTTGTTTAAAAACCCCTGAGAGTGTGTGGAGCGCTCACAAAGAGTCACTGTAGGACAAAGAAGTGACTAAATTAAATCTTGGGAACTGTGTGTCACACACACAGATATTTCTTTGTTCTTAAAAAAGGTCTGATTAAGGAAGGGAGGACTTGATGTGTCCTGTGATTTATCTCGACATGACTCACATTTTCTTCTGCTGCTCGATCTGCTTCTCCTTCTTCTCGTAGTACTCCATGATCTTCAGCCTCTGAGTTTGGACCAGACGACCCTTCTCGATGTTGAACTCTTCTTCTGCCTGCAGGAGGAGACACAGTTCACTCAGCAGACGATCCTCTATTTTTAATTGTCTCTACACTGACTCTGCTGCTGGTGACTATAATACTATAATTAAAGGTCACTTTAAGAGGTTTTATTTATGATATGATGAGCAGACAAATTTTCCTGAAATTTAACAGAATGGATTTTGAATCAGTGATGTGTAATTTGAAATATTACGCTGATTGCTTTCAGTGTCATACACCCAGGTCATATTTTGTTTTCTTAAATGTGACATAAAAGACACTAATGGTCAATATTATTGAAGCCAAAGCACTGATGTCAGTTGTAGGTTAAGGAAAATAAATTAAGGAGTTATCTTATGAATTCAGAAGGTTTCAAGGGCATCAGACTGTGTGACATCTGCCAATAGAGCCTGTTCATATTGACACTAACTGTGATTTTAGCGCCCTCTAGTGGTGAGTCTCAGGGCATGATGGTGATGCGAGTACTGATGTATTTTAAAACATTGTACTCATTTGTAAAGTTCTCTTTAATGTGGCATCAGGGTGTGTTACTATGTATGTAAACTGTCTAATGTTGTGAATCACTGTGTTTGTTCATGTCCTCATAATGCGTTTATTCTCGTTTGATATACATGATGTCACCACCTGTTCAAGTAACAGATTAAAGAGGCAACAGATAGGATTCGTTTCTATTAGCTTGGCGCCACCTAGCGTCAGAGGTGTTGCATCGCACTGTCGCAACGACGAACAGATTTTTTTGCGCAAAATTTCAGCACAGGCGGCAGAAGCTTATTGCAAAGCCACTAAGTAACCTATGTAAACGCTGATAGTCTGATTTTACTGTGGCCACTACCCTGTGCAACCCACATTATTTTCTAAACGACATATTTAGGAGATGCTATCTGTTGCCTCTTTAAATGAACACTGGCAAGTCACTGCCTGGTCTGAGGGGGGCGCTGCAAAACATTTCAATATTAAATGCATCACAGGTCTGACTTGGATCAAATCTGGAGCAAAGATAGATTGATTCCGACTATCATCACATCTGCCTGCATCTGCATTGAATAACGAGTTTATACTTTTTTCCTTATTTCTCTCTCCTGTCATCTACTACTGACAATTTTTAATAAAAGCATAAAATGTCCAAAAATTACAATATAAAAAGAAGAATGAATCTTTCTTCTTTTTTTGTATTTCTAAGGCCCATGTAGGGACAGGCATTGCATATTCACTGTTATGGCCACGTCATTGAGCTGGTTTGCTGTCTCTGTCATGTAGCTATCAGTTAGTCACTCACTCTACAGCAGGACATGGCACTTTAAATTAAAAGCTCTGTGCCAGATATTCACTGTACTTCAAAATAAAGCGTGTAATTTACAAACTTGGACCATGACCCACCAGTTGGGAAGCACTGCTCTAATGTGTTGCATCATTTTACATACTCGTCCATATACAAATAAACAAATAAAACAAATACTGCAGTGATGTTACCTTTGCATCAATCTCTTCTGCCTTCTCATTGGCCTCCTGCTCAATGAAGGCCATCATGTGCTTGATCTGTAGACGGGAGGAAGAAACATTAATGACAAAGAATTCATAAACTGCTGGACTTTAATAGTTCATGTGTTTCAGCAAGATTTCTGCCCATGTTCAAAACTTAACGCACACACAGAACGTATCCCACATATCTGTGTTCGCTGAGACATCGAGAGTTATATTTGACAAAGAAGTTGTAATATTATGAAAATAAACTCATAATTTAATGAGAATAGTTATATTGTTTAAAGACAAAAATCTACCTGTCCTAAAGTCTGCTGTGCTTTATGTTACTGCTCTGCTGACATGGTCGTATCCCCCTCAGATCGTCTGACAGACACATGTTTGAGCCTCTCTCTGGAGGAGGCAAATTAACTAACTGAAACTAACTGGAAACTTCTGATCAGGTATAATACAGGATCGTCTTGTAATGAAAAATAAAATACACTGAATCAATATAAGACACAATATGTCCTGTAGTCTTGTGCACTAAACTGTCAGAATGTGGGCAATACAAACGAGAAATATTGGCAGGGACATGTCCTTACCATCTAAATGCAGACTTATACCAAAGTGTGAACTGACTCTACTGTCTGATTTTATCACTATGGTGAGGAATGTTTCTGTTACTCATGGAAGAAGTATTCAGATCCTCTACTTAAAGGGAGCTACGCCCAGTCTCAAAATTCATAAATGTAAGTCCTATGCAAAAATGTTAGGAAATGTGATCAACCCTCTCCCAAATCCAAAAGCTAAAGTGCTAAAACTCAGACTTGATGATGTCATGGAGTAAAGGAACTGCTCCTTTCACAATGAATTTTGAAAGGACATGATTGGCGGCTGCGTTACAGACTGCTCTGCTCTGATTGGCTGTTTTCTGTGTGCTGGGGTAGATTCTAGCAAATGCCATTAGAGGCAAAGTGTCAAAAGTAAAAATAATCATTATGCAGTACAATGTTTCCTTTCAGTGTTTTACTGTTACACATATGATGTTGCATTTTTAAACTGTAGATACTTGAGTTTGTGCTAATTTTAACTCCTTAATGCACTGCTGGGTGGTTTAATCTACAGCAATACATCATATTCTATAAGATCATCACGTGTGTGGGGCGTCACTGCCCTGTAAGAACCACAAATCTGAGTATTTCATGAGCATTTTCTAGCTGATCCATGAAGGATTTTAATTCAGGGATGCACACTATTTGATTTTTTTGCCCATATCTGATATGCCGATATATAAAAACTTATTTGGCCGATACCGATATATCCACTGCACACGAGAGGGCTGAGTTGCTTCTTCTTTTAATTTAGTCTTCATTTGACGTGTTATTTCAGCCCTCTTGTGTGCAGTGTATCTGCTAATTGACTATCAATCTGATGCCTCCTGCCATCACCTGCGCCAAGTTGTAAGGACTGACAGCGCTGTGTACGGGGTATGTGCTTTTAAATGAATCGATATATCCACCTTTTTCCCCCACCTTATTTTAGGGATCATCAAGTCTCTCTGTGGTGTTAACATCCCATTACACATGTACACTCTTATCATAATAGCCCACCAGCATGGAATGAAATGGAATACTCTTCAGTGTATATAAAATTTATTCATTGTGCCAATATCGGCCAATACAGCTTACGTGCTGATATTACCATACATTCCTATTTTAAATAGTATATTTTGCTAGTAGGAGAATTTTCTCAACCCAAAAAGAAACATTTAGTCCTTTTGTTTATCAGAAAAATTCTAATTTAAAATCACCACATGTGGATAGATACATGGTTTCACTGGAAGGATATGGAAAACTGAAAGCTGTCAGACAAATGCAGTGCAATATTTGTCTCGAAAAATTTAGAGAAGAAGGAGTGCATATAGTAGAATTATTTAAGCTCAAGCACCTCAAATTTGCACTTAAGTAAATGTGCTTTGTTACTGATTAACACTGAACCCAACCCTCTAACATACAGTGTGTGCTGGTCTCTTCTGCTGCGAGATATTTCCAGTATTAACTAATATTTCCCATTAAAGTGTCCAGACAGTGGCTCACTCACTCCCAGTTCCTCATCAGGCCCTGGCATGTGTTCATCATGTGATCATCAGGGAACATGACCCCCTACATCTCAGCCATAACGTCCAATACAACAGTGGCCTCAAAATGGCTGCTTACTTTATTATATCTGGCATTTTAACGTGCTAAACGTCCAGTGAGAAACACGTTCAATAATTAGCTTGTAGTGTTTATATCGATGCTAACCTCCTGCAGCCTCTCAATGTCATTCTGCTCCACACACACACATCACAGCTGCAAGACACATTTCTGTGTTTTAATAAGACGATTGGCAGCTTAGAGAGTCCTCTGACAATAACTGATGAGAAACAGATGACTGGTGACATCTCTGAAGGTTAAAACGCTTAATTACCTGCTTCTGAACATCGGCATCGCTGAGCGCCATGGTTGCAGCTGTCAAAGATCCGCGCGGGCCTGCGAGGAAAAATAATAAAAAATATAAAAATTAAAACAGCTAAGAAATAAAACACACCGTCACTAACAGGAAGGGGAATTTAATCGTGGAAATAACGCGTTAAATCGATGTTTATTTACCCGCAAATCACAGACGATGAGGTATGAATTAAAGTCCGCAGTCGTGACTCGTAAAGATGTCTACGGAGGATCAGCTGATTTGCAATGTCACATGATGTTTACTTCCGGCAGAGCAGCCAATCAGGTGCGCGATACGGAGAGGAGTTTACTGTGACGTAGAGAAGAGGAAAATGATTTTAGTTATTTAATGTCCTCTGTTATTAAACTGTAGAAAAATAAAATAAAATGAATTTATATGAAGGAATTTATGAATGAAATATGCATTTAAAATACTATATATACACTAACATACATTTAACTTCATTTCTACCCTCTTTTGTTTGATTATGTCTTTGTTATCAATCATCTTACTGTTTTTATTTGCATTTGCTTTGGTTTTATTCTTTCTTTTTTTTCTTTTCCATGTTGATCGATTTCTTATTTTGTAAAACAAAAACAAAAAACTATACTATATAAAAATATACTTGCTATACAAATTAAGTTTATAATTCATTTTTTATTCTTATATTTACTGTTAAATTATTTTTGTCACATACTAATATCCATGTGCTCTGATTTTTATACAGGAATAAAAAACAAAAAAATCTACAAAGTTTTTTTAATATTTTTTTTTTGTTAGTCATATATGGTACATTATATGTGTATATATATTTTTTAAGACATATGTATTTCAAATTTTTTGTATTTCAAATTTTTTTTATATGTATTTCAAATTTTTACATTTATTTGCTTTATTTATTTTCTTTTTTTTCTTTTCCATGTTGATCACTTTCTTATTTTGTAAAGCAAACTGCTATAGAAATAATAAATTCAGTTATTGATATATTCAATGTTATATGATTTTTTTGTCACATACTAAATACATGTGCTGTTTTTTAAACATTTACATAAACTCCCCCAAAAATCATTTTTTTTTATAGTTAGTCCTCTGTTAGTCATATATTGTACATTATATAATATATATATATATATATATATATGTTTTATTTATTTATCTTTATTTGGTTTGGTTTTGTTGTGTTTTTTGGCTTAATGTTTCAGTTATTTTCTTTTCCATGTTCAGCACTTTCTTATTCTGTCCCCCCAAAAAACTCCCTGTCATACAAAAAAGGTTTATCATTAATTCTCTTATTAACATTTTCACTGTCATGACTTTTTGTCACATACTTACATACATGTGCTTTGTTTTTTATGCTTGAATATTACATTTTTTAAAAATCTATATATTTATATAGATTTTTTGTTAGTCATATATTGTACATTATATTTTATATTTTTAAAGATATATTTATTTATCAATATGGTCCTGAACGGAATTTCACTTCAACTTTTCTTAAAATTATTAATACGACTAATAATTGTCTTTAATTAGCTTAGTATTGCTAAAATATGTTCCGATAAGAATAAACATGTTGCTGTTGTATTTGCAAGCTTTAATTCTGTTTTATCATGACATTTCTCTGCATTACTCAGCTTCATTTAAACAGCACTTAATGCATAAAACAGTTGATCCGCAGTGTATTACAGCACAGAGACGAGACAGGACAAAAACAGGAGAGAACCGATGAGAAAATAAAATAAATACACTATATTATTCAAAGTAAGTGACACAGATTCAACAACCATGTTCAAGATTTTGTAACCACATGGAACCAAACCACACACATTTTCTGGAGTGGTCAAGATCCTCCTTACTGCAGGAATGAAAGCAATTACAAAGAACTGGCTGAAGAGTTGACGCTTAAAATCACAAACAATGGCCGACCATCACAGACGATATTCAGGTGATGGAGAATCTTACAGACAGGATACGGATGAATGAAGGACAAGAAGACAAGGATATAGATAATAATGCTGTCTAGGTAGAAGTTGCGTTTACTCCCGCAGGCTCTGTTCATCTTCTGTTGTGTTCTCAAAGTTTTTCATTTTACATATGTAGCCAAGGATTTTCTACTGAATTTTTTTTAGATTTTCAACCTACTTGAAGTATTCCCCAGAGGCAACTTCAAAAAGCAACGAAATAAAGGGAGGAAAGAAAACAGATGCTACAGGATAAGGTAAACCACAATTTATTTGTCTTACTGATTGAAAACTGCGCTTATTTTCTATTTACCCTCGATTAAGACACCGTAGAAGAGAAACAACATGGTTTAGTAGGTTGTTTAGAAAATCAGATCTTACCAGTTTTTGATATACTTAATATACTACTGGAGTTTTGGTTTCAGCATTCATTGATGAAGGACTCCAAAGACAAAATACAGCAGGTGTAGCTGAACAAAAACTTTAAATAAAACAGACAGTAAAAAGTCACATAATCACACAAAGAAGATAACAGGGAAAACAGGTGAATTAAATGTGTAAACGTAAGGTGGGAGGAAGGGAAATCCACAGTTTTGGGGCAGCTACTGAGAAAAAACAAATGCTTGCATTGTAAATCAGTGTATATGTCTAAAGAATACATGTTGGTGCTGAGCAAATGTACCTTATAAAAGCCTCCCAGCATAGTTTCCAGTCTTGTAACATGCCTTGCCAGTAGAGGGAAGTAGAAGTTGGGAAGTCCAGCTTTAGAAATAGCACTCTTTCCACTCGGTGTCAGCAGCTCACAGCAGCACACTGTGGACTCACTGATAATCTGCTGTTTGGACAGTGAACAGACGTGTTTACCTGAGCGGAAAAACTCACCCACTGACCTCAGGTGACTTTTCATAGACTGTGATCACAAGGTCCGATTCAGGAGTGGTTTATTTAACTTTTTATTTACCTTATTCAGTCTGAACAGACAGCAAAGTCACCACCGACTGCTCCCCAGCCAACTGTTATGTCATGGATTTGGGAGGTGGGGTGGGTAAGAGTGAGAGGGAGAGGGAGAGGGAGGGGGAGAGAGACTTCTGCACAGCTTGTCCATCTTGTTAGTCCTGTGCCAGCTACAGCATGCATGTCCGCCTATCTGTTGTTTTGTGGCTTCGTGTCTGAATGCACGTCGCGCTTTGAGCTCCAGCATCTGCTTCTCATCTAGCAGCTCGTTCGGCTCCGCACCAAGAGGACGCAGGTATGCTCCGGTGTCTTTTATTCACATTGCAGAAAGTTTTAACAACCAGGAGAAAGACAAACAATGCGCTTGAATCAAGAATATGATCTGATTTTTGACTCCCTTGTGTGCCAGGCTTCGTTAAAGGTGTTATCTGTAAACATGTCAGTGTTGGAGGGGTCACTGTTGGTCACTCTGATGTTGTGAAGGGCACCTTGCACGAGACACAGAAGCTGCCATGAAGAGCTGGTTTGTCTTATCTTGACCAATTTGTCTACTTTGACATTGAAAGCTGACCTTCTGTCAAATTCTTGTATCTGATATCACTCTGTCCTCATCACACATTAGCACAGAATGAGCGCCCTAAATCTCTCTGATCATTTACTTCACCATGTTATCGCCGGGATAGGATCAATGGGAATCCAATTACTCAAGTAGGCCAGTAAGTAAAGGAGGGTCACAGAGAAGAAAAGGTTGATTGGTTTCTTTGCAGGCAGGGACGCAGGTGAACCTCAGTGTGTGTGAAGGCTTTATAAATGTTGGTGGCCAACTTTAATGTTTCAGGGATTGAAGTCTGCATAGGTCTACAGGGCTAACAGCTCGGGTCAGACAATACGGCAGCGAGCTGGTCATTAAATCAGTGACGTCTGAGAGGAGTCTGTTTCAGTCTGCTCACTCTGGAAGAAGTGGAGTGAAACGATGAAGGGTTTTAGTCATGGAAAGCTTGAGAAAATTTAAAATTTACCAGGTGATTTGGCTCTTAAAGGTACGGCTGTGTGCTGGAAATGTTTATTCAAAGCCAAATGAGCCTTTTATTGATTTGTCCAGCTGCTGGACTCGGAGTCAGAAGGTTTTATTGCACAAAAAGCAACCAAAGTGTTGTGTAACACACAGGAAGGGGGGGTTTGCTTTCCCCTGTCAAGCAACACAAAAGAAATAGTGTTTCGTCGTGGAATTAAAGTGAGTTCATTTGAAGCAATAGTAGTGAAATGACAATCTAATCATCTGTGAGAACATGTATACACATAAGGTTAAGATGTGATTGCGACGAGGGAGAGGAACTAAAATGGGAGAAAGGAGGATGAAATCCATAATACACCTAAATATAAGTTTGCAGATGTATCCAGACGCAATCTAGATCAGTGTTTCCCAAAACGTTTTGGCTTGGGACTCATTAAATCCATCAAAATTCATGATTCTATGAGCTGTAAGCACTTGTCTAGTTGTATAATTTCCATAACTTTTAGGCCTAAAGATGTAAAACTAGTGTTATGGAGCAAAAGTATGTTTTTGGTCAGATTCATGGAGACCTTTGCATTGGATAATATTGGCGGAGGTCAGGAGGGAAAACAGAGAGAAAGAGGAGGAGGGAAGGAAGGAGGGCGTGTTGGGGTAGCTCACGGGGTAGAACACTTACCGTGAAGGCTGAGTTGTCATTGCAGCGGCGAGGTTTGAATGCAGCCCAGGGCCCTTTGCTGTATTGCGTCCCCTCTTTCTCCTCTCTGTCTCTCTATCAAAATAAAGCAGAAATGCCACAAAAAATCTTTTAGGAGAAAGAGAGGTGTAACATCTAAAAAGGTCAAATCAGGGAAGTATAAAAGGAGAGGTATAATATCTAAAAAAAAGGTCAAACTAGTGATCATTAATGCACCCAGCCACACTTTGCAGCAGTTATGTCTGACGTCGCCAGCAACTACCACGGCATAAAGAGCCAGAAATTCGGTAGGGAAGGCGGAAAACGTAGATGGATTTTACACGTCACGTGTTATGACATGATGTTAGTAAGAACCGTACTTATTTTAAGCCAAACCTGGGATTTTTCAAAACCTAACCACATGCTTTTGTTGCCTAAACTTAAGGAAACAAATGTAAAAGTGGAGTGTTTTATCTACATAATAAGTCTGTTTTGAAAAAGAAACTGTACATTTCCTGTGAAAACAGAAGTGTGTTTTGAAACAACACAATGCACGTAACAGGCGTCAATTGAGATGCCATCTATGAACATTCAAAAAACCCACAGAGGAGGCTGCCTAGTCCATCACATTTTGACAATCAGGTCCACTGATGAAGCAGCAGTATATAACGAGTTGGGATGAGAACACGTTGTGATGCTGCGGCCACATACCATGCACTTGATCATGAGGCTGTTCTAGGCTTTCCCTCCTTTTAAAACAATTTATGCTGATTTATTTCTGCAAAATGAATTACAAAACTACCCATATTGAGTCTACATTTCATCTCTTGCCGCAGCTATTGATCATCACTAATTTTAAATGTTTGTTTGCTTACAGTGAGCAGCAACACCTCTTAGAGTATGGATTCACATCTTAATGTAAAGTCAAGTGTAAATGTAGCAGACACTCAAACCCCTGAGAGGCTGTTAAAGGATTTGTGCTCATTAAGCAGAGTGCTGCGTTTACATTTATGGTCAGGGCACAGAGGAAAATTAAAGGGCACAAAATACGCTTATTTTTTTAACCATTAAAATGTAATAGTAAACAAACTGTATAGATGGGCAAGAAAGATTTCACTTTGAGATTATCAAATAGTTTTGACACACGAGATGTATGTGACACCTAACAAAGGACCTAGAGGTACTGCTGTTCTTGAACACAGGTTTAATAGCATTCTATCCATCTAGTATCAGATATTTAAGTATTAGTATTTTTTAATATTTAATCTGAATCCTGAATTCCAAACCTATTAATGTTAAGCATTCAACTTTTGAAAGTTACTCTGTCTGTTCGGCCCAATTTATTGATACTCTTTGATCATTTTTTATTACTAAAAATAGTTATTTTATCATTATTATATACAAAAGAGAATTATTAATATTTTAAATATAATAACATAATATTTCAGCAAAATTTACAACATCAGTGTCTCTATATAAACTCAATAATAGCCTCTAAAAATATATAAAATCTAAATAAAGTAAATAATATGTCGGGCAGAGATCAGTCAGATCTAAAACCGGAGTTTCAGCGTGCACCTGTAAGACATCAGAGTGCTGGCACTGTAGAGCCCTGTAAAGAGACGTGTTCTGAAACCAGAGAAAACACACGACAGGCCACATGTTGTGAACGTGATCCAACATGAGACAGCGAGGAGCAAGTGTTGAGAGGATCTATTCTGGGGCTGGCATGGGGCGAAGACTTTCTGCAATCAAAGCTCAGACTGGCACAAGGGGTGAAGAGGGTCACCTTGAGACTGATTTCATTTATGCCAACAACCATGTATACAGACATCATCCTAAATCTTGGAGTGGTTTCCAGAAAATATGATTTTATACAGTTGAGATTAAATGCTAATATCTCAGTATTGGTAGTAATGAGCGTTGGAGTGGTGTAATTTTTTGGACATTTTGAATAACATGCCATTTCATGTCCCTACTCAAGTCCAATTCTCACGTCATGTGAAATCACTGACATAGCTTCCACTCCTGGGTGACAGATGGAGATGTATGTAGAGCCTAAACATAGTAAGATATGCAGGTCGGGGCTATAGATAGTCGCACGCCGCTGCAATACAGAGCAGACAGTGAGCAACTTTTTCCAACCACAGCCTCACCGACGTCACTGAGAACACCGTAGATAAAGCATGTTGCAGATCATCATTTACTGAAGCCACAATGTGCGGAAATATTTGATAATCTAAAGAAAATGAGACAATCGTGGTGAAAACTGGTGCAGTTTATGTGTTGTTAAGAAATTGTCACGTTCTATTAAATCCTGTTTCCACCAAACATTTTCAGTATGGTACCTTTGGAACCAAAAGTGACCCTTCAGACATGGTATCCACCGCAAATAGTACTCTCACATGTGGACAGAGTTGTTTTCAGTCACTGCTCCGTCCAGCACTCACGCATGGATGCAGGACTTTTCCTTGTAGCAGAGGTGTTGCTACTTTTACTTAAGTAGTAAAGTGCTCTTTGGGTGTCTTCTGAGTGGAGAAAACACAATGCAGTTGAACATAGTCTTCCCTTCAATTTTGATATAAAGTGAATATTTTACACTTAATTATTCATCATTACTGCACAGGATATGTACATTGTGAAAAGACTACTTCATACTTTTATATTTTCATCCTGAGCTCCCTTCGATAGCTCAGTTGGTAGAGCGGAGGACTGTAGTGGAACCAAACAGGCATCCTTAGGTCGCTGGTTCAAATCCGGCTCGAAGGAGTTGCTTTTAAGGGGGTAAATGCACAGTTCACACTGCAATATACTGTATAACAGCAATTAAAACACACAGTAGATGCCAGTGCGTTGATCACCTCATCACAAAATAGAGAAAATGTCATGTCATTCCATACATGGTAACCTGCACACTAGAAAACTCCTGCGTAAGAAATGTGTTAAAGGGAAAGTTCAGCCCAGAGACTTTGTGATTTGTCAGTCATTAAGGGGACAGTTCTCAATTTTAACAGCCAATATATAAAAGAAGTCTTTCCATTTTGACAAAAAAGTGAATATTTCATACGTATATCGTGAATAGACTACTGCATATTTTTATGTTTCTTCCTGTACTCCCTTCGATAGCTCAGTTGGTAGAGCGGAGGACTGTAGAGGAACATAACAGGCATCCTTAGATCGCTGGTTCAAATCCGGCTCGAAGGAGTGAATTTTAAGGGAGTAAATTCACACTACGCAGTCGAACATACTGCACCAAAGGAGCACCTGCGCCGACACCGTCACTTTGCTTCTAGCACAGTCTGCTGTAATCCTCCAACACTGCATCTCCAGTTACACTCTGCATGTGCCATATCCCACAACTCCCATGGGGTCAAAGATCATGTCGCAGCCTTTATTGAACAGCCTTCACCTGCCGCATGGGCGTGTAGGTCCTAAGAAGAGGTGCGGTCAGGTGCACTGTTGGCACGTTGCTATTTTGAGGCAGCAGAAAGCATTCACACCACTACTCCACATGATATGTACTTTGTGAAAAGACTTGTTGATATCTTTAAAAACACAACCTGTACTCCCTTCGATAGCTCAGTTGGTAGAGCGGAGGACTGTAGTGGAACTGAATAGACATCCTTAGGTCGCTGGTTCAAATCCGGCTCGAAGGAGAGACTTTTAAGGGCTAAATTCAGAGTATATAATCCAACAGCAGTCAAAAACATTAAAAACTGTTCTTACTGTACATACATACTGTTCAACAAACTCTAGATAAAAACACGGTGGACCTATTGGTACAGTGCACTTCCAAAGTAAGGTGTAATTAACTAGTACTCATGTAGTGGATTAAAAGGTGAAATATTTCCCTCTGAAATGTAGCAGAGAAGAGGAACTGAGATGCATAAAATGGAAATACTCAAGTAAACAACAAGTACCTTATAACTGTACTTCCACCTCTGAAGTCATCTGTTTTGTCTCTGCAGCAGCCAGCCTTCATTCTGGGAGGGAAAGGCCCCAGTCGAGTCCAGCGGGGGGGATGGGGGAGGCGGGGAGCCTGGTTCCCTCAGCCCCAGCCCTGCTGCTCTGCCTCTGACCTCAGCAGAAAGGACCTGGCAGAGCGAGAGCCTGCTGGCAGAGTCCTGGTCCACCATGGGCGACGTGGACCCCCGAGGACACCAAGAGCCTGGACAGCAATGACGAGGTGGTTCTGGGCGGCGAGGAGAACCACTCCTCCAACTCTGACATGGTCCACCTGGAGCCAGAGGAGGCCGAGATGCTGGAGGAGGCAGAGAGGGAGGAGGGGGCGAAGAGAATGGAGGAGGAGGAGGAAGACGATGAGGAGCTGCAGACGAGCGTGTTGAGTGTTTTGGGTGGGGAGAGGGAGCTGGTGGAGCTCAGGGAGGAGGGGCAGGACCTCCACGCCCCAGAAACTGAGGAGCTCCTGGTGACAGCAGAGGAGCCCCACTTGGAGGAGGAGCCTGCAGAGTTCATGCAGGTGGTTCCCCCGATGGCGCTGCCTCCTCTGCCGATCGTCAGGCTCGATCCCCCCTCCGCTACATCCACCCCGGTCCCTTCAACCAAAACCTCTGAAGCCGAGGAGCACTACTCCACTCAGGGGCTCCACCCTCCTTCTATCCTTGCACGGATGGCAGAGGAGCCTCCGTCACAGAGCATCGAGCAACAGTTCTCACAGATTCCCCTCTCGGATGCGGAGGAACATTCAGTGAAAGCCTCTGAAGTAGAACCAGAAAAGCCGGCGCCACCGCAGCCAACTGCTCCCAAGACTGCCAAACCTCTGAGCTCCACCGAGCTGCTGTGTGGAGGCGCTGCTTTAGTCGCTGTTGTGGGAGTAGTGGCTTACGGTGCTGTGGCCTACTGTAGAAAATAATTTCCTTTAACCCTGAATCACATTTTCAACACAGCTTTTTAAATCTACTCCAAATGAAAATATTCCACTTCACTCTTCAAATTCAGGATTTCATTCTCTGGCACTTGTTGGTGTTTTAGTGATTATTAGACACACGTTATTTCAGATCTGTGCTACCTCAGCTCACAGCAGAGCTCATGGCCTTTGTTTTTTCTGTGTACAACAGATCTCTAAAATGTAAACATGGAATGTAAAATCATGTAAAGATAGAATTTTAAAGAATCCTGAAACTTGAAATGTTTCTTTGTGTGACTGTGTCTCTTATTACTTCACTTATTACTTCTGGGCCTTTTCTGCAAGTACTGATTTTTTGGCCACTGGAGGCGAAAAAGAGCACACCCAAAGAGCAGGATACCATCGCTTTGCTTCTGCCATCGTCCGACATCCCTCCAACATCACAACTCTGTACATGTGCCATACCCCATAGCTCCCATGGGGTCAAAGATCACAGCCTTTATTGAATAGCTTCGGCCTGCCATATGAGCAGTAGGTCTTAAAAAGGGTGGTCAGATGCATTGTTGGCAGCAGAAAGTATTTACGCCGTTGACCGCCAGTATTATCCTGCCATGTAAAGAATGCATAATTTAGATAGTAAGATGCCTACATAGAGGAGTTCACACTGCACACACACTCTGCTTGATACACAGACAGAGACGAGCAGGTGGGAGAAACAAAAAATCATGAGTGAGGAAAATATAAATGATACTCTCTAAAATGTGAACATAGCAGAGCTACAGAGCTGCTGTCCGTCTCCCCATTAAGAGATGCTGTGCGCATTTAGACACAAAGAGCAACAAAACTTCAGTGATTATTTCAGAAGCTAAAAGTTTTTCTCTGTTTCCTCTGTCAAGTTTGTAACTGCAGTTTTTTAAGCTTTGCTTCTTAAATGCCCCACGACATTTGACATCACTGCTCTAACTGTATTACCACTCACTGCACCATGTAAACAGCAATTGTGTGCCAGGTGAAGACACACCTGACTTTAAAAGGGAATTGGAGATGACACTCTGATTGGTTGAATTCATGTTACACCCACGACACAACTGTGATTTATTATGGGAGCACAAACCCCAAAATTATGTGCCATTTAACAGCAACAGTGGAGTTAGACACACCCTACATGTACTTGTGCCATGAACGTTAGACCATGCACTATATTTTATTTCGATAGGGCCCATTATCTTTTACGTGTATTATGCAAACTTGTAAGCAAACAGTTACCTTTTTCTCACATCCAATAGATACATGGAGTCATGTTTCGGATACCTGATGAATGTAAGTCCAACATTACTCTCCTTTTAGCTCTGTTGTTTCTTTACTCTTACACCTGAAGGGAATGTCTGGCTCTTTGGCAGCTTAATGCTCCACTACGTTCACCAGCTGAGCTTAGTTACTAACTATATGCTGTTTGGCGGGTAGCGTACAGTCGATGATATGAGAGCTAAGAGAGTGAACCAAAACAGTAAAGTTGTGGGCCAGAAAACATAACAAAACAATGTTAAGATGCCCAGCCACTATCCAGCCAATATCTCCAACACTCGGCAACTCACACCAAAACAATCCAGATTGATTAAAAGCACTACAGGTAAGAGGAAAATGTATGTTTTTGATTCTGGGGTGAGCTGTTCCCTTAAAAGAGCCAGATTTGAACCAGTGACCAAAGGATACCTGATGTAACGTCTACAGTTCTCCGCTCTGCCAACTGAGCTATCAAAGGGTAAATTGAGCTTTTATTTCACAAGTTTGACTATCAATAGTTAAAGTAAAAAAAGCCACTCCCTGAAACGCCCACATACAGTGAGTTAGCAAGTCCTAGTTAATCAGTACAGCACATTGTAGAAGTGCACTGTACTGATTGTTCTCCTGTTTTTTATGTACTGTTTGTTGAGCAGTACAAATGTATAGTAAGATCAGTTTTAATGTTTTTTAACTGCCATTGCTTAGTATGTTTGACTGTATACTATGAAGTTACTCCATTAAAAGTCTCTCCTTCGAGCCGGATTTGAACCAGCGACCTAAGGATGCCTGTTTGGTTCCACTACAGTCCTCCGCTCTACCAACTGAGCTATCGAAGGGAGTGAGATCCTATCGTGTAAAGATATCAAGTAGTAGTCTTTTTATAATGTCAATAGCCTGTGGAGCACTGATAAATAATTAGGTGTAAAATCTAGATTTTTTTTTTTGGTGCTTTGCAGAGATAACCTCTGCAGCTGTTGGTGAAGATTCTCAGTCATCCAGGTCATGGTAATCATAAGTGCTATATCGTAGGCAGCTGGACTTGCTTGTGTTTCTTGAAGATGTTTGGCCTCTCATCCAGGAAGCTTCCTCAGTTGTAAATGACTGGTACAGAGTTGCAGGCTTTAAACCCTGTGCAGGTGGGAACCTTTGCAGAGTCGTTAAGGTCACAATGTGAGCCGTTGACCCACCTGGCCACCATGTGAGTCGTTAGGGTCAGGTGGGACCAGGGGTGAATGGGTGTGAAGTGGTCTGGGAGGGATCCCAAGACTGCATTGTAGGTGGGTTATAAGTGGTGTCGTAAAACACGCCCTCTGTGGTCATTCCAGCTTGACATAGATGGCTTCTTTCACTCCTCTTTCAAACCATCTTCCCTCCCTGTCCAAGATGTGCACATTGCTGCCCTCAAAGGAGTGTCCCTTCTCCTGTAGATGTGTGTTGAACAGTGCATATGTACAGCAGAAACAGTTCTAATGGTTGTACTGACTGTTGTAGGTGGACAATGCGTTTACCCTTTAAAAGCCACTCCTTCGAGCCGGATTTGAACCAGCGACCTAAGGATATCAGTCATAGCCTCTACAGTCCTCCGCTCTACCAACTGAGCTATCGATGGGAGTTCACCATGACCTTATAAAAATATGAAGCAGTCTTTTCACAATGTACATATATGAACTGATGGATGGATTTAACCATTAAAAAACATGACTGTCTAGTTTTACCTTACACGTCATTGGAGCTAGGCAGGGGTTCTCTATGTGATTGAGGGTCCAACATTTCTTAAGTATTTCACTTGGCAACTTATTATCTTTATATGAATGTAGCACAGATCCATAACAATTCATATAAGAAACACTTATATGAATCGTCCGAATTTTAGGTGGTGTCATTGTTGACTTAACAAAAAGTATCCCAAATGACCTGACTTTACCTTTCTGAACACGCAGAATGGTACATTTAGGAATAATGTATGTTATATTATTTCATAGATATTGTTTATATTGTTTCATACATCACTTTAATGTTGCAGCTGGTAGAGCTAGAGATCATTTGAGTTACTTAAATACACTGCAAGCTTGTGAATTTCCCTCTGGCGATCAATAAATTTCTTTTTTTGTTTCTAATTAATCTGAATCTGCAAAGTAACTGTGTAACTTAACTTATCAGATAAATATAGTCGAGTTAAAAATACAATATTTGCCTCTGAATTGTAGTCAAGTAGAACTAGAAAGTAACAGAAAATGTAGAGTACCATTAGCTGATTTACTGCTCTGTCCTGCCACCTGCTGGTCAGTCTGCATCATTTCAATCATCTAGCAAAACCAAAGGACAGGACCAGGAATATATTTTAACTAATTATTAATCCTTGAATCAATGTCTGTTCTGCTCACCTGTTCTTTTAGGAGCAATCATGCAAATTTTATGCTTTATATTTTCTTCAAAACATAAAGCATATTTTCAGTTTTGGATAAGGAAAATAAATCTGTTGAGTCAACAAGGAAGACAAAACAGATTTTAAAAAGTTAAGAGTGCAACTTTGTTTTCACTGGAAAATAATCAAGTGCTCTTCCCTGGTTAAAACATGTTTAAAATACATCTAAAAGCATGAATATAACACAGTGAAGCAGTGTAAATCTACTACGGGCATGTTTTTTTCTGATGTTCTCACCAGAAATGAAAGAACATTGAGGGGAAAAAACTAATAAAAAGGGCACCAGTGTGCATAACTTCTCTAGCATGAAGGAGAGTCTAGATGGAGCTGCATCAGGTTTTCTTTATTTTGTGATCATGTGACCAACAAGCTGGCAGGAGTTGAGGCCTGTGGATTATCTTGAGTGATCAGGTCATGATTTCTGGAAACAGACATTGCTGCTGTTTTTTTTTTTTTCAGATTTATCTCTTTGGCACTTTGAGCACCACAAGCTGAGTGCCATCTAGTTCCATTATACTGGAGAGAAGTGAGACATCTCTTTGATTGATATCTCCAACACATGGCAACCCACGGCAAAACAGTCTACATTAATAAACAGCACTACGGGTGAGAGGAAAAATCCAACGCATGGATGAGGCAACTACTACAGTCCTCTGCTCTACCAACTGAGCTATGGAAGGTTAAGACAACATAAGGATTCACAAATATGAGTTTATGTACGTGATGTAGTTGCCATTTGTTCATCACCTGCTGTTGAAACCTAATAAATATTACATTTACTTTGCTGAATGAAAGCCACTCTTTTGAAATAAAGTCTGAGAGCAGTATAGTTACACTGAGCAGTTAACAAGTCCCAGTTAATCAGTTACAGCATGTACTGACTGGTCTTCTGTGTTTATCTACTGTTTGTTGAACGGTAAGATCAGTTTTGCTGTTTCTAACTGCTGTTGCACAGTATGGTGATCTGTGGACGATGAATGTAGCCCTTAAAAGTGACTCCTTCGAGCCGGATTTGAACCAGCGACCTAAGGATGCCTATTCAGTTCCACTACAGTCCTCCGCTCTACCAACTGAGCTATCGAAGGGAGTGATATCCTGTGGTGTAAAGATATCAAGTAGTCTTTTTATAATGTAAATAGCCTGTGGAGCGCTAATAAATAATTAGGTGTAAAATCTAGATTTTTTTTTGGTGCTTTGCAGAGATAACCACTGCAGCTGTTGGTGAAGATTCTCAGTCATCCAGGTCATGGTAATCGTAAGTGCTATATCGTAGGCACCTGGACTTGCTTGTGTTTCTTGAAGATGTTTGGCCTCTCATCCAGGAAGCTTCCTCAGTTGTAAATGACTGGTACAGAGTTGCAGGCTTTAAACCCTGTGCAGGTGGGAACCCTTGCAGAGTCGTAGGGGTCACATGTGAGCTCTTAGTTTCAGAGTCATTAAGGTCACAATGTGAGCCGTTGACCCACCTGGCCACCATGTGAGTCGTTAGGGTCAGGTGGGACCAGGGGTGAATGGGTGTGAAGTGGTCTGGGAGGGATCCCAAGACTGCATTGTAGGTGGATTATAAGTGGTGTCGTAAGCCAACCCCCCTGTTTAACGATGGTCGTTCCAGCTTGACGTAGATGGCTTCTTTTACTCCTCTTTCAAACCATCTTTGCGCCCTGTCCAAGATGTGCACGTTGCTGTCCTTAAGGAGTGCTTTGGAGCGTTAACCACTACAGTCCTCCGCTCTGCCAACTGAGCTATCGAAAGGTAGTCATTCTTTTGAAATGCTGTATGAAGCCCACATCGTTACACTGATCAGTTAACAAGTGCTAGTTATTCAGTCACAGCGTGTTTTAGAAGGTCCTGTGTTTTTATCTACTGAGTGTTGATCAGTGCATATGAATGTTTTTTTACTGCTGTTATACCGCTTAAAAGTCACTCCTTCGAGCCGGATTTGAACCAGCGACCTAAGGATGTCAGTCATAGCCTCTACAGTCCTCCGCTCTACCAACTGAGCTATCGAAGGGAGTCCAACAAGGAAACATACAAATGTGAAGCAGTCTTTTCACCAATGTCCTGTTTAGCAGTGATACATAATTAAGTGCAAATGACATGAAGGACAGTGAGTTTGCTATTCTGTGTCAAACTGTAATGTTACAGACTTTTTTTTTTTGGTATTTTTGTCACTTAAAAATATTAAAGATGATGTAGCGAGTCCAAGTCAGCCTCAATAGTCCAGAATTAGCTATTGCTGTTATACATGATGATGATTCAATGAATTAATGACTGAACTGATGGATGGATTTAACCATTAAAAAACACGACTGTCCAGTTTTACCTTACATGTCACTGGAGCTAGGCAGGGGTTCTCTATGTGATTGAGGGTCCAACATTTCTTAAGTATTTTACTTGGCAACTTATTAGCTTTATAAACTGTAGCAGAGATCCATAACAATTCACATAAGAAACACTTATATGACTTATACACTTATTTGCCTCTGAATCGTAGTCAAGTAGAATTAGAAAGTAACAGAAAATGTAGAGTACCATTAGCTGATTTACTGCTCTGTCCTGCCACCTGCTGGTCAGTCTGCATCATTTCATTCATCGAGCAAAACCAATACCAACCTTATAGAATGACAGGACCAGGAAATATATTTTATTGAATTATTAATTCATTAATCAACCTCTATTCTGCGGAATCACCTGCTCTTATGCAATATTTATGATTTATATTTTCTTTCAAACATAAAGCATATTTTCAATTTTGGATAAGGAAATAAATCTGTTGAGTCAACAAGAAAGACAGAACAGATTTTATAAAGATAAGTATGCAACTTTGTTTTCGCTGGAAAATAATCTACTGCTTCACTGAGATTAAAACATGTTGAATATAAAACAGTGAAGCAGTCTGACTCTACTGCATGCATGTTTTTTTTCTGATGTTCACACCCAGGACATGAACATGATCTCATAGATAATGATTATAACTCTGCGGTCACACCAGCATTCAGCCTCAGAGACTGATTATATACCAGCGGCTTGGACACTTCTTGATTTTCATCGAGTGCCAGTAAATAAAGAAGAACAATGGGGTTGACTGTGCTGCGGTCGGGCTGCCGTTCCCACATCGGTGCCAACATGCACGCAGCTATTGAATTGAGAAGAGGAAGGAAAGTGCTTCTTTGTTTGGAAAGATAAAGCTGCAGCATGTCTGCTCTGCCAGAAAACATACTGTAGCACCTTCATAGACAAACATGAATCTCTCTCGCTCCCTTTCCTCTCAACACACACACCTGACCACATAATAAACATACATTTACTGACACCATCAATATTATAATACAAAGATAATGGCAACGATTGTTCTCTGCTAAAGCAAGTGGTGATGTCAACTTAGCTACGCCATGTCAAAATGTTAAAACGTGAGACTATTATTATTCAAATATACAGATATGATGAACGATATGTGAAATTTACTTCATTAATTTCCAGTAACAAAAAGTATCCATGAGGTTTTTATGTTTATATAGAGCAGAACACAACAGAATAGAGTAGAACATGGATGAAAATAGAGCAGAATAGAACACAATAAAAAAGAATAAAATAGACCACATAAAAGAATAGAAAAGAAACAAGCATATTAGAATAATAAAATCATAGAATAGAATAGAACAAAGAGGAACACATGTAAAGGGCATGTCATAATAAGACAGTCGTATAATATTAACATACGACAGTTAGTTCCGACCGAGTAATTTGGTTGGACGAGAGGCTTCCATGAGTGCTGATATAGCGTGCAACATCACTGGGACATGTAAGAGTAAAATCACTCCGCTCACAGGTGTTATAAAAATAAATACAACCGTTAATTAACCAACTGTCACACTCACATTGACGCAAACTGACACTATAGCGTTACACCAAGAAGATGGATATTTTTATTGCTGATGAAGATGAGAGAGAGTGGAAGCTGAATCCGGCCGTGCCAACATCCAGGTTTGCCAACGTTTCATCAGCCGAACTGGACGAAGTTACGCAGCTGCAGATCAATGTAAATACATAGTAGCTTGTGAGTTCCTGGAGTGTGTGCTGCGTTGCCTGGCAGCAGACTGGGGCAACTGTTTTTTTCCTGCGGAGCTACATAACGTACTTAATTGCTTTATTTCATCATCTTTTGTTAACATTTCCTAAGAACACATCTGGATCAGTTTGAAAATGCTACACCTGACAAACTAGACAAGTGTCTCAGAGACTGCAAAACAGAAAGAAACGCAATCTCATTTGTATATGATTTATTGCAAGAGCAGGACCAAGTAAATATGGAAAAGAAAATTTGGGAAACAGAAACGGGTATGAGAATAGCAGACGACATCTGGGAGGAAAGCCTGAAGTATGTCAACATTTGCTCTCTGAAAGCTAGACACTGCTTGATCCAATTAAAACCCTGCATAGGTTACATTATTCAAGGGCTAAACTACATACATTTTTTCCAGAAATATCACCTATTTGTGAAAAATGTAATCACGCAGAGGCAGACTTATTTCACAGCTATGCGCTATGCCCCAAACTAGAAGATTTCTGGACAGCAATATTTTCTCTTTTTTTCAGAGGTTCTTAGGATTACAATAAAACCAGATCCACTCTTGGTCATACTGGGGGCATCAGGGAATAGTAGGAGTCTGCAGAATACTCAGTGCCGCCTGCTGTCTTATGGCCTACTATGCGGGAAAAAACTCATCCTTTTACATTTGAAATCGAAGGAGACACCAACTTTTAGGACCTGGGTAACTGCATTGACTGATCATCACTACATCTTGAAAGGATTCGGTATGCTCTGACAAACGACAAACTGGAAGATTTCAACAAGATCTGGAAACCAATAATCTCATATTTAGGACAATATGTAGCACAACCTTGAGTAGCACTTGATGGGCACGGTGGGACAGGGAGGGAGTCTTTTTGATTTTATCTATATATATATATATATATATATATATATATTATATATTTTTATATGTATTTTTTCTGTTCTTATTTATCTCCACAGGTATTGTTATTTTTGTATTTTCTAATTTTGTATTTGTAATACAGTTCTGTAATGTGTTTGTTTATAATGGAAATGAGGCAATGTTTATACCAAGAAAGATGCTACTGCTGTTTTACTGTTGCTTCACAATAAAAATATTTGAAACATTTCCTTACTCAGCATTGCTGTTTACGCTGTTGTTGAACTGTTGTATAAAAGCACAGACGTGACCATATACAGTACAATGTCACTCCCTCTTGTGTGATATTGCTTAATTGGACGAAGTAGACCCAATGATGGCACTTCACTTCATCCTCTGGTTACAATGAATGTTTGAACACAATTTAGTGCCAATAGTTGAGATATTTTTGTGGGGGCTGAGCAACACTGCAAACCCTGGAGCCATGTAATTAGTGGCTAAAAATTGGATGAACAACTAACAGAATAAAATAGCATACAAAAAAGAGAATTATAAGAACTCAAAAAGTAGTCCAAGAACCATGGAAAGAAGCAGCATTCATTATGTCCTTGTTTCAAATGAGTGATAAATTTGGAAATAACGTATCTACGGAGGCTGAGAACGGCCATGCCTGCAATTTTTAATTCTTTTGTTATCCAGAGAAAATGAGTTTTGATATCTTATGAGATAACGAGAGCACAAAGGATAATCTCCTCTTAGTACTAGTTTATCAGAGAGGGCTCTGGCATCTCAAATGTTTCAAGCTGAAAATGTCAAAACAGAAGTACCTATTTTGGATCTGACTGTACTTTAATCCAGGTTCAGTTATTAACCCTCCCCGACAGTCATGACAGTGATCTTAAAAGTTGAAATCAGGTGTGATCACACTCACCAGACATTTTAGAGTTCTCCATCATTAGTCTGTGATCTTGACAAAACAAGTCATTTTCTTATCTTGTTATCTCAAGGAATCAGCTTTTTTTTCATACACTAACCCGCTTTCACAAGAAGACAAGCGCTGTTATCTAGAGATAATAAAATAATTAACTCTTGAGTTCTCAACTTTCATGCTTTAACACAAAACTGTTGAAATCAACTTTTTTAGGACCCCAAAGACTAAACTAACAGAGCACAAGGGAGCCAACTCTGCATCCCACACAGTGCCAAAACTAGCACACAGCTGTCAGGCTTCAGCTGCGGCCCGACAGGTTGTGGTCTTTAATTTATGGAGCTGATCTGACAGAAGTTTCACGCTGAATGGAGAGAGGGAAAGACGGAGTGGGTGAAAGGTTTTGTGGTTCTTTGTTTTTATCAGTGTGCTGCACAGGCAGGAAGCACACACAAACACACATGTGCCACACTCTCATGCACATTTGCATGCTCTCACACACACGCACACACAATATGGTAATTTACTGTGACAAGGTGTTTTTCTTTACCGATGGGACAAAGCTGCTTCAGTGAGTAAAAATAAAGCACAATAATGATCCTATCAGAGCTGCTTCTGTAATCTCTCAGTGCAACCTCTCTGTAACCTGTGCATCTCCATCTCTTTGTTTCCATCATGTTTCCATCAGCTCAGCGCTCAGGCCTGACTGCCGCCACACTTAGCCGGGCCGAAAGGGGAACTTCAGGAGCAAGTCAGTTGATATTTAAAACTGCACGCCTGAGATAAATGAACTTCTCAAAAAGCCCTGTGTTTATTTGAACAGGGGGGTTGGCTTTGTGCGGAAAAATAAAGCACAGGTCGAGTTCAACAGCGATCACCACATTATTAACCATTAACCTTTACAATCACATTTATCTGAAGCGGCGTTTATGGCGCTCTGGTCAATTGGAAATTCAAATAGTCATAACTATTATGTTAATTTGGCTGAGGCCCCACAGTGAGCTCAGAGTGATATGGGGATCTGACTGCAGAGGATGCATTTTAGTTTTTAAAGCAACTTTTAAAGACAGTACAACAAACTTCCCTTTATATCCAAGCAAGTGGTGGTAAAAAAAGAAGGGTACATGATGTATCTTTAATGGTCATGAGTGATAAAATAAAGGGTTGTAAAGAAATAAAATTTAAGAAGAGGAACAAAGTTTGTTTTTTGTTGTGCAAGATCTGAGGGGGTTCATATCACTTTGTGAGGGGCGCAAATGCTTTTTAATTTTGCTTTTCACTGAATATTTGACCATTTTTCTGTCAGTTTGTTGCTATTAATGCAATTAAAAGCAGAATAAAACATACAAAAGTTGTTAAATTTAAGTTACTTACAAGGTTTTAATAATTCAAACTTAAAAAATAGATAGAATTATATGAAATGATATGGAAAAAACTGATGTTATGAGACCATTTTTGGCATTTTAGCCCTTTAAATATTGATTTATTTTACTATAAGTGACAAATGATTAATGTTTGATTTATTGTAAGTTAGGGGTTATCCACTGTCTGTGTTTCCTTTAAGAGCCCAGCCACAGCCTCACATCATGACCACTCTTCATGCAAATATCCCTTCATCGTGTTTATTCTATCATCAGAAAACAAAGAACAACAGAGGACAATTTCCCAAAGTTCCATAGGCTCCAATTTCAATTTACAGAAAAGCGTTTTACTGAACAGCACCAATTATAAATGTGTATGTTAGATTCATATCTCGGCCGGTATGCAAATCCTGGGGTCAGGCTGAGAATTGGTGGTATTCCTGGTCGATGGGTGCAGTAAAAGAGGGTTTTGTTGTAACACAGATTGTGATCTCCACAAAGTGTGACTGTGTGATGCTCAGATGTCTATTTGATCCGTGCTTCCAAAAAAGAAGAAGTGTGCGGCTGCAGAACATCATGACGTTAACGCATTTAAATCGACCGGCCTCTCTACCTATTCATGTGGCTGAACGGTGAACAGGTATTGGAGGTCTGCGACGTATATATACCTGCCCAGGTACTGTTCACCTGCACTAGTGTAGCAGTGTTCAGCTATCGGGACGGAAATGGCCTCAACTGAGGGCAACACTCAGACATACAAGATGGTGAGTTGAAGGGATGCTAAATATATTTTCATTTAAAATTAGCCTCATGTAGTTTCATAATTTCATGTTCTTAATTGTATACTTATTTAAAGGAAAAAATAAAAGTGTGAGATGCATTTTGTTTTAGATTTTTGTAGGTGAAATTAAGGTTTTTTATTTATTCTAGACCTCTTTGGACAACGACATCAACCAACACTTCCAGGATGCAATTGATGTGATTCAACAGCATTCAAATAATTCATATTATGATTCAGGTATGGTAAAAAAAAATCTCTCATAAAACTGATTTATTGTAATGCAAAAAAAACATTACCGTGAATACATAACTTCTGCTCTTTGTGTTTCATATTTATTTCTCTTTTATTGCATGATTTAATGTATAAAAACTATAATTTTCCTCTCTTTTATAATCTCAAGAAAGCAATTTCAATTCACGGTATCAGTTTAATTAATTTAATTATGTCTGATCTGAATAAAATAACAACTGATGTGCTTTTTAATTTCAGAGTACACATACTACGAGACTCTGGGTACGCAGCAGCCATCGCTGCAGTGTCAGATCTCCTGCTGCCTCGTCACACACCAGTCTGATGTACCAGCACCGGGATACGAATGGAATGACATGGCAGTAAGTTGTGCAAAAAACATTCTGTACATTTGTGTGTTTGAAAAACAGTGGGGAAAGCGATAAAAAGAAGGGTTTTGATTTTTAATGTTTTTATCTTTCAGCAGCAGTCTTGGCCTCAGGTCATCCCTGAAGTCTCTTTGGGTCGTTTTGTGCAAAACGAGTCGTCTCATTTCTACCCGATTTCACCGCCACCGAGGAGCAGCAAAGGTAAGCAGGATAACGCAAGACGAAAACATTTCATAAACTCGTCAATTTTGAGATTTTGATTTAATAATACATCTTCTTTTAGAGTACTGGAAAGAAATTCAGAACAGATTTCTCTTTCTTATTTGCATATTTAAACACGTTTTTTTTTGTATGAAATTTCATAGTACATATCTTTAGAGACCATTTTCTTTCTTATTTCTTTCTTCTTCTTTCTTTCTCAAACTCTGAGCCAAAAAATCTCCACTTCAGCTGCACTTACATACACCAGAATTTCCACTTTTATTCCTGTCTACAGTTTATTCTAAAGGTTTTCACTGAGGGGTTTGTTCATATATCATTCACATTCTGATTTATTTAACATTTTATTCCTAAAAACATGGCAAAAATACATTACGTAATGGCTGCTGACAGTATGTTCTGATTTAAGGAAAGATAAAAAAAAAAAAAAAAAAAAAGATTCCCTCTCTATAAACCTTTTACTCTGAATATGACAAAAAAATTAAACAAACATTTTGAACCTGGCTTCATCATATATTCAGATTTATATATTTAATTAGATATTGCCTCATTTGCATATTTAGTCTGAGTCACTGGCTTCGTTTAAGTCTCCTAAAAACATAATTCAATCTCTAATCATGTCCTGACTTTATCTGAGCTGTCTGTCTACTTTGTTGTTATCTTACTGATTTTATTTCCCATTTATTATCTTGATTTTAGTTAGATTTATTGCACAGCACTTTGTAACTGTGTTTTAAAGGTGATATATCAATGTGTAAAGTGTATTAGTATTTAGTCTTACTGTAAGTAATCAACTGTGGAAGTTTTATGGTGATATCTGTTAAAAATTGTACCCTATTCACCCGTAGTGTGTCAGTATACTTTACATTAAGAAGTCCCGTGTGACTAAAACAGTTCCCTCTCCTCAGGTCGTAAGAAGCTCAGACTTTATGAATACCTTCATGAGGCTCTGAATGACCCCAACATGGGCGACTCAATCCAGTGGACAGACAGCGGCAGCGGCACCTTCCACTTCATCTCCAAGAACAAAGAGAAGCTGGCCGAGTGCTGGGGCCAACGCAAGGGCAACCGCAAGACCATGACCTATCAGAAGATGGCGAGAGCTCTGAGAAACTACAGCCGCACCGGTGAGATCATCAAAGTGCGCCGCAAACTCACCTACCAGTTCAACCCAGACATCCTGCACAGGCTCGGCTCCGGGCAGGTGTCCGTGCACCTGCCCTGCCGCCCTGCGCAGGAGGAGGCACACACCCAGCAGCCAAGCCCAGCTGAGAAGAGCTACTGCGGCTCTGCGGCGACGGACTGGAACAGCTGGTACGGACACTACCAGCTGCACGAAGACTATGATCTGGCCTCCAGCTTCACGTCACACAGCACAAACAAACTGTGAGTGGGAGGATGGTTTGATCACAGAGGGGGAAAATCCCCTTTTTGAGAGCAGACTTTTTGCTCTCAAACTTCCTGAGTCCACATTGATTCCATACATGTCATCACAACTTACAGTGTGACTAATAATGTCACAAAACAGTAACAGAATCATATCGTGCCAGTCAAACGTAACCCTGCAAATGAAATGTAAATATTTTAAAACTGGAAAAAAAAAAATCTCTTTAATAGAAAAAGCTTAACTGTGCTGTAACTAACATCTAACTCTCGATCTTTTACACACCTTTAATTAACTAGTACAGTTATATTTGGCATGAAGCTAATGCTAGCATCGATGCTAACACATATTGTGGACTTAACGGGTGAACATTTCCAGTCAGCACACCTGCATCTATTTAAGCACTAATTAAGAGTCTAATTAACAGGAGCTTCTCGGAGACTGGGTCCATATTCAGTCTATGAATGTTATTACATGTCATAATGTAATGATTTGGGACACAAAAGTGACCCCATTCAAATGTGTCACTGTAAATCAATTGTAAATACTTTTAAACTACAAAACAAGCACAAGAAAATTGTTGATTTGATTTAAATGAAAATTCTCTACACAGGTACATTTGATATGCAGCTGTATGCACCAGTATATTGTAGACTTAACAAGACTTTCCCAGTCAGCACTACTAGCTCTAGAAAGGGACATTTGAGGGGCCACCATAGTTCTCCTACACGCTTGGCACATGGCAGAAGTTAAAGTTGGTTGCAATCTGTAAACCTCACTGTTAGAAGCCACTAAATGCTACAACCATGAGCAATTTAACAGGTACGATTTCAGTCTTTAGAATTAAATGTTATCATATAAAAAACTATATAAAAAAAATCTGTATCTTTATGTATTACATTATGAAATAGTATCTAGAAAGTATGTACAATAAATCTGTTTACAATTTGTGTCAATTTTGAACAATTAAAATGATTTGCAATCAAAGTAAATAATCATGGATGTATATTTTTCTAATTTGAACACACAACTTTGACTATGGTGTGTACAAGACTGTGGAAGATTAGAGTTTATAACAATAATTTATATTTTAAAGTTTAAGTCTATGGCTCCTGTTGTTTCAACAAGCAACCAGTAATAAGCATTAGATGTGGTGACGTGTGTCTTGATCATTTTCTTGATGAAATGTTTTGTATACTTATTATATTTATTGTGTATTAATACATATCTGTTGTTAATATCATAAATCATTTTTGTACTGAAGTTTAATTTTTATTTTGAATTGTTTTAACACAACCAATAAATCAATCTGTGTACTCTCGTTTGTGTTTGGTTTTCTGACTTGATGATGACAAACTGCAGCTGTGCTCTCGTCTTTTATCAAAAATAAATAAATAAATAAAACACTGGCATTATCACCGTGTTGAAAGATTTGTCACTGTCTCCATTGTAGTGAAATATTACAACAGGAGCATGACTGAAATCTGAAATTAAGACACATCCTGTGAGGAAAAATATGGCAGCAAGTGTGTTTTTCCTGAAAAGAGAGCATTGTGTCGACGCTGCCTCCAGGCCCGGTCTTATCTGCTGCAGCGGGGAGGATGTGGTCAGCGCTGGGAGGCTTTGTTGATGGGTTGACTGGTGGTGGTGTTTGTGGGATGGTGGTCATTGTTCCTGTGAGCCTTGGGTAGAAAACGTCTGGTGTTATGCAGAAAGCCCCGCTTCTGCGGGGGGTATAATAAGAGACGGGGCACTTGAGAGTCTTGAAGTCAGTTTTGTGAAATTCTCTCAAAGTGCAAGGACTGTTCTGCTTTAGATTCAGCCTCATCAGTGATGGTAAAGAGCAGCCTCGTTGCAAGGATTGAAATATCTTCAGCATTATGCAGTTTTTATAGCTGATTTTAAATTATTTATCTTTATCAGAATTCTTTACAGGACTCTCAGTCTGATTTGGAGGTGATCTTAGAGTTCCTAGAGGAGTACTACAGGCAAAACGCTGGGGAAAATGGTAAGAGGAAAGCCTCGGAAATTTAACTGAATACTTAAAGACTAATCTGATCTTTGAGCATTTGTTTTGCTTTTTACAGTGGACAAGGTGAACTGGGCTGCAGATGTGCCAGTAGATGAAAGAAGTGCACCTGTGGATGAGTCAAGTGAGCAGCGCTGGATGTGCTATGGGCCACCTGTAAGCATTAAAAAAAAATTCCACACAAGACAGTTGTAGTAGGACGTGCCCATATAATCTAAACTTTAAAGGGACAGTGTGTAAGATTTAGGGGGTCGGTTAAAGATTACTACCAGCTGAATCTTAGTTAGAATTCCTTCAGTGTTCAGGAGGTTTTATTGTGAGATGAATTATCCGCAGAGGTCTCCTTCTCTCCAAAACAAGTCAACCAGGCAATTAAAATCAGTAAAATGCTGAATAAATCAGTTTCGCGCTAAAAATCAGTGTTTCTCTGAAGCCGTTTGGCTCATCGCAGACAGATCCAGATGTTCAGGAGGGTTTCACAGTGACCAGAATTATCCACAGAGGTCTCGTCCTCCCCAAAACAAACAGACCCTCAGACTTGGATAAAACACTGAATAAAGCAGTTTCACGTTATAAATCAGTGTTTCTTCAACACTGTTGGCATGTCAGAGACAGGCTGCTAGCACTGCCAATGCTAATATTTGCTCATCGTTTTCTCTCATAACTTAAGACCTAGGCGCTCGGGACGTTGTGACCAGGAGCCAAATTATCTGCAGAGGTGTCTTCCTCTCCAAAAGAAATAGACCTGGTAATTAAAACAGGTAAAAACACTAAATAAGGTAGTTTATTGTTAAAAAAACAAACAAAAAACATTCATCTTTCCAATGCTGTCATCATGGAGGGGCTGGTAATTAGAGTGGCCAGCGCAAAAATGTGAATAGCCAGTGTTAGGTTTGTCCATTCTGGGCTACTGTTATTATATCATATTCCATTACTGCCTATATCTCCCCCTAAATCCTACAGACTGGACCTTTAAAGCTGTGTCTCTTCATCATTTCCTCTATCACAGATCATCAAACCTGCACTTCAGCCTCTGCTGGCACACGACATCCCGTCACCTCTCAGCCAGAACACAACAGCAACATTGTGTGAGCATGGGTCACTGCCAAACTTTGTATCAACAAGACAACCAACCAAACACACAGCGGGGAGTGGTGAGTTCTCCTTTTTTTGGTCACTAGATACTGTTATTGCCTCGCTTGCTAGTAGCCTGGGGGAAACAATACCAAGAGAGCAAATAAGAGACCTTCCCTTTACTGTCAAAAACAATGGGGCCGTACATGGCGTAGCTCAATAGCTGTTTTTACATATCTATCAGATAACCGCAGTGTTTACAGGTTTTACACCCTCCGCTGAATGGCATCCCATCAGTGACAAGATTTTCTGGGAATTGTTGCATTTGAGGAAATGATTAACTGTAGCCAGACTGTTTTGGAGTAACACAGCTGCCTCCTTCTTTTAAATCCCTGTCAGTTCTTCACTGTGCCACTGTCTGTTTGCTCAATGGTTGCAGGTGGAAAGGTGCGACTCTTTCACTTTCTGTTTGAGATGCTGGAGGATCCAAACATGGCCCACTGTGTGTCCTGGGTGCCAGCAGCCGCCGGTGTTTTCCGCTTCTCTTCCACGAACAAGGACCAGGTGGCAGCGCTGTGGGGGCAGAGAAAGGGCAACAAGAGGCCCATGACTTACCAGAAGATGTCCCGCGCCCTGAGGAACTACGCCCGCTCCGGAGAGATCTTCAAGGTGAAGAAGAAGCTCACCTATCAGTTCAGCAGAGAGACACTGATGTTACTGCAGAAGTGTCAACGAGGAGATTTGTAATGTGGACTAGGTTCAGTGTAGCTCATATCAACTCATATAAAACTCTAAATGTGTTATTTTTTTTAAAGTCTACGACCTTCGACTTTCTGTTATGAGTATGGCAAACTGCATTTACATATGAGGTTTTAGTACATGCATTCAGTTTGTGGTGTAAATATAAAAAAAGAAATAAAGAAAAAATATTTTGCCTTACAGTGCTGTTATCATTTTACCATATTTATATTTTTATTTGACTGTTTAATGCAGTGCACAATTCATTTATTGCACATCTTTTCCTCCATGGGTGGAGGTCACTGATGCACATGGTGACAAAGTAAAAGATAACAGTGAGTTGTGGTGAATTATATTTCACTTGTATATAGACTATATATCCTATTATTGGTATCTATATATTTATATATATATATACACCTATTTTTCCACATGCTTGGGTACATATTAGTCCTGTCTATTCTTTACCTTTATTTGTCCCACCTTGTTGTCCTTGTTCTTAGCTGTTATGTTTATCTCTCTGCACAGTATCTACACTGAGAGCAACAGGACTACACTCAAAGCAATGGGGCTGATTCTGGGTTTGTTTAATAAATCTGGATCCCCTTTACCACTATCAAGGTAGCGACTACGCTTGCTGGGGTCCTCACAAAAAAATTACATTATAATATAAAACAAATATGTACTTAAACAATCCAAGACAAAAGTGCAGAAGCCCTGATAGTCAAGTGAGATTTTTGTTTTTCTAGTAAAAAAATGTACCTGTTTTCACAGATGGAGAAAAATAAAATAAAATAAATTAAAATAAAACGATGACCCCTCAAAAAAAGCTGGCTTGCCTCAGGGCAGGGCTTCCTTACAAAAGGGAGCCAAACATAAATAATGATAATGATAATAATAATAATAATAATAATAAGATTTATTTGTATAGCACCTTTCCAAACAGAGTTACAAGGTGCTTTACAACAGCATTTTTTTGCTGGCATGTGACTTTTCTGTATTATATTTTACAATAACTTTGCATCAAATGTTCACAAGGGTGCGGGTTTCCTTTCAAGCTGCATATGAAACTTCAGTTTGGGGGTGTCAAACCCTTAATTCCCTGCATTCTGCAGAATTTTCATGCACCAATTTGAGGCTTTTTTGCAACAATTTATGGCGTTTGTAAATGTCTTGAATTCTGTCAAAATAAAAGTCCTCTGCTACTTTCCTGATTTATTGGGGGAGGCAAATGCACATGTTCTAGCTTACCTAACACTGTCAAAAGGTAACTTACTTATAATACTATCTTTACCCCAGAGTAAAGAATCATGCAGCAGACTAATGTACATCTGTTGACAAGTGCGCATGTGTTTTCCCTCATGTAATACATTTTGCTGGCTGTCTGGAACCAGAGGGTGTCAGTGTAGTCCACCTCAAAGCCTCTCAACTTCTCTTTCCTTTCCTGTATGCTGTGACCTCATGGCTAAATCGCCCCTGTGATGTGAACCCCCAGCCGTCCCCGGCAATACCAAATGGTTTTGTGCTGTTTGTAGCGGACCCACATGATACTTCCCTAAGCCCAGTATTTACTGCTGGAGCCCACTGAGGGTTATAAATGGGCTAACGGAGCTATGGGTGTCTGTTACCAAGAAAGGCCACATACTTTGAACTAAATAATGAAAATGGTCATTTAAGGAAAGTTCTCAATTAAACGCTTCCACATCATATGATATGTGTCAGCTCGCAGTATAGATCTAATTTGGTAGCCACAGTGATTAATTTCAGGGATCTTCCTGTACGGAATGATTGTCCCAGCAAATTTCTGACAGTGGATATAAGCTGCATTCCTGTGAAGAGACTGTATCTATAGCCCCTAAAATAGAGCTGTGCCCCGTCTTGACTGTCTGGGGAAGTAATTGTGCATGTTTTAAGTGCACCCCCATGTTGGGATCATTAACATGCTCAAGTGTTTATGATATTGTTAGATCCTCTGCAGGCGCTGGGTACCGCACATGTAACCTAGCCTCAGCACCAGGCGCACTGTTGCTCGTAAATCCAGCAGCTTTCAGCCTTGTTGTTGAATCTTTGCAACCTTTGATCAGAGACCACACTCGATTTATCACTTGTGTTTGACGTGCTAAAGAGATTAATTAGGACCAAAGCAGCCACATCGATGATTTAATTCACAATGAAACCTTCTTTTCATGTCCGATACACATGTCAAATGTCAAGGTTTATGACAGCTTTCTAAGTATAGGCCATATAACCACCGCCCAGGCATCTCTCCAGTATTTATTTGCCAGTTTGGAGAGCCTGCTGCTCTTGTGCAGCATTCCCCCCGGATTAAACTGATATCCGCCATCTGGCACCAAGTCGCTGCGTGTCACTTCAAACTTTTCTTTTGTAATACAGCCGCAGACTCTCTGAATATGTTTTCTATCATCTGTTGATGTCGGAGAGTATTACATCAGCCTCAGACCTGTGACAATGACAACACCTCTCCCTTTTTATATCCAACCTATTGCTTCATCTACTTCTGCAGTGCATTAAGGATACTCACCTCCGATGACCCACTGACAGCCCTCACCCTGCTAGGGACGCAAAAATACGGAAGCGATGAAAACAAATCTGGTCTTAAAATCAAGATTTAATGAAAAATGCCTTTCATTACCCTTGTAGGTCACATCCCTGGCTGCCATACTGCACGCCTATTCAACAATATATATATATATATATATATATATATATATATATATATATATATATATATATGCCGAAAGATCCATAAATATCCATATCTATCAAAATCCAATCATGTTTTCTTTCTGCAAAAATATGATGTGTGCTAACATAAGCTAGTGTCATCCATTTTCAATCAAATCTCCAACTTTAGCAGCACAGATTTAGCTAGCTAGCTCGCAACAACATGCCACATTGATGTGTCTTTGTTTCCCAAAAAATAACATGGTTACAGGCCCACTGGCTAAAATGTATTCACTCTCAGTAAATAAATTCAGATTAAATGCAAGGCATTTTACAATAGACTATTTCAGCAACTACATGGCGCACACAGTGAGCCTCGTCCCTCTCTCCTGACAGATACTTCTATCCTACTTCCATTACACCATCAGGGCCTCACAATAATGACACACCCACTTTTCAACAATCAAATGAGATTTCTTGTCATGTTATATCCAGCCTGCCTATCTTATTTCACATGTTATGATACTGAGACTAGATACTTCCGAAATGCTGTTTCTCCTGGACTTTAATTTACACCGACACTTTGGGCGATTGACCTAGTTGCTTTCTTGTCAAGGGTTACATGAGAAGTTTGATACCATTATTGTCATACCGAAGGGTAAAAATACATACATTGTGGTTTCACAGGGTGTCGTGCAGGAATATTTATTTTCCGGCACATACGGATTTGAGTGGATTGAACAAATGAGATATAACATGTTAATTTGTGAGCTTTAGAGGTGGTGGTGAGTAGATTTTGTTACTTTAAGACAGAGCCAAGCTCTTTGGCCTTTCTTTTACAGTCTTTGAGCTAAGCTGAGCTAATCAGCTGCTGGATGCAGCTTCATATTTAATGTACAGACATGAAGGTGGTGTTGGGCTTGTCACCTAACTCTCAGGAAAGCAAATAAGCATGTTTCCAAAAAATGTCCATCTATTCCTAGAAGTCAAACAAGACTTACGATGTCAGTTTTGGTTAAGTTTGTTTTTGATAGCCTGACACCCATTAACTGGTAGCTAATACAAGAGGCCTGTCCTTTAAGTTCAATGCTCTATTGACTCAGTGAGCTTTAGCACCACATATCAAAGTGCTCTTCATTTAGATTTGGTGAAATGTTAATGTTTTGTGATGTAAATATCGTGCCTTCTATTTTATTTTCTAGCCACGTTAACATGCAGAAACATGCTACTCACTGCCCACCTTCTAGTCTCCACAAGTTAGCTAATGTGAGCCTTGGCCACTCTGCACTGTGCACCACCCGGTCAGGTGGGACCTAGCTAGCAGCACCGCTCATTTGGCTGTTACCACTGGTAATGCCAACCTGCCACCAGGACGGCTGCAGAAACATGATAGCCCCTTACCGTCTACCTCTAGGTAGCCCTGAGCTCCATGAAACCCCTTTAAACACTGTTATATGCAGAACTTTTGACATATGAAAATGAAGTTATTTTGCTCCAGCTACAAAACAAATATATTTCTTATCTTTGACTTTAATCCACTCAACCAATACATCGCAAAATGCATAATATTGATGTTACTTCTGTGTATAAGGCAGGATTAAAAAACAAACTTTTACTTTTTCTCATCTAAAAAGTTGGCACAGCAGCCAGTGGGTAGGGGACAGCAATGAAGTGTCCACCACAGAGAGGAGGAGCATGCCAACTCTCTATATAAGGCCTTTAAAGCCTGTCCCTCCTGAATCTGTCACTGGTCCTCCTCTCCTCCCCCACTGAGATTTCCAAACCGTATCCCTGCGCCCTCCTCATCTCCCATCACTCTGGTCCGAGGGGTCCCAGAGGTTTTTACTTCCACCCTTTCTTCTATCATCATCTCTCTCCCTCCTGGACAAGAGGGCTACCACGCCGTACCTGGCCTCCTGTGCAGTCACATTACTCTGAAGGCACCTACCTGTCCTACCTGCAGTTTTTAACTCGCTTTATTTCTGGGGAAGCGGCTCAAGATGCCAGAGCCCACAAAGAAAGGTAGGAGTTTTGGTAGTGAGGATGGGATCAGCATGTTGCCACTAACAGTAACATCAAAGCATGTGACAACCAAAATTCAAAATACTGCAGGTCTGAATTGATGTGATAACAAAAAAAGTACATTTATGTTGATTTTTATGACTGGTTTGTGTGACGGGAGCAGAGTCCATCACTTTATGGCTTGCCTGCCAGCCTGTTCACAGGAATCCCCAAAGTGACTTTGACAGCAGTATTGTATTACTGATGCATGCGTGTTTCGACCATCCAGGGGGCAAGAGAAGATTTGAGGTTTATGAGCAGATACTATTGTTTCCCGGGGGGGTTGGCAACCTGTATTGTTCTGTGTGATCCAGCTGGAGAAAGACACGATGATAAAGCGCGGCAGAGGAATGTTGACGAGTGCCGATCCGGGCACAAGCAAAGACCTGTGAAGAATGATGCAATTTTGAGCGAGTGCTGGGCTGTATAAGGATAAATAATAACCTGACTGTGTTTGTGTTTCTGATGATTGATGGGAGCCGTACCCCTCGGATCTGCCCCCTGCCCATAATTCAACTCCTTATTCAACCATGCACAGCATCTTGACCCATCCCCTGTCCCACCCTAACACTGAATCACTCCCCAGCACCACAGCGTCCATCAACATTCCCTTTTAATCCGTTCTTGTCTGTCATTACGCTATGGTATTACTCCCACCCTCCACATTAGCGCAGTTCTTTTTGGGGTCTGCTGTCAACCCAGACATGCCCATGTAGAGGAAATGGAACATTTTGTTTCAGTCTTGGAGGCCTTCCTGATGAGAGCCGATACAAGTTTTTAATAAACATGTTATCCTCTGGGGGAGGATTGATCCGTCCCTGGTTGTTCTTGATACCTAGGGCATGATTTGCACATAGAAGCTAATACAGTTTTCTGCATATAAGAAATCTATTTCCTGTCTGTTTATTCCTGAAAGAGGGATCCTTCCTCTTGTTGCTCTTTTGTTTTTTCATTTGCTTTTCCCCATGTGAAAGTTCTCTGGTGAGGGGGATGTTTTTCTCTTATCCAACCAATGGTCTAAGTATAAAGTTTACCCCAAATAGCCCCAAATCACAAATTTGGGGCTATGCAGATGAATTAACTGGTTACCTATTGAACAGCGGGCTTTGCATTTTCAAGATCTGGTTCATGGGAGCTCTTTGACATTGATTGATACATATGGGGAGATGTTTAACAGCCAGCTACAAGCTTCAAAATCCCATTCCTCAAATCAAGATCTTGTCTTAATCTGTTGTTGGGTCATCTGTGGTCACAAAAGAGTGGGAGTTTGCAACAGCCAGAAGAAACTAAGCCCCTGAAGTGATGTCATGCTCAGGTTGGCCTTCATTTTTATGCACCTTGGCACTGTTGATTGTGTACATTGCAGTTGCCCCCACAGTATTCATCCATGGCCATAAACAACTCTGATCCCCTCTGAGACAAAGCCATGGGCAAATAGAGGCAGCAGATTCCAATCTGCTACAAACACTACCCATAAATAGCTGCGTAGTCCAGAGCACCAGATAAATGAGAGTAGAAAAGTATTGTCTTTAAATGAGCCTGAACAGCTGAAGAGGAGGAGGCCAGCGCTGTTGTTTTAGACACCACACTCTCAAGCCTTTAAAAAGTCCAAACCAGAGATGACGAACTGGCTGAGTCGCCCGCAGATCTCTTGGGACTTGGATTCTTGTCCCGGGAATAGTTCAGAATGAGTGCACTTTTAATCCCCATCCCTTGTTCCCTTCCATCTTCCTCCACAGCCGCCAAACCCCCCTCCTGTGCCACACACCAAAACAGACATCTCCCTGCCAACTTCAGTTCAAGTTGTATCACTCAGAGGTCAGACACCTCGCTATTAAAACCTCTGACCCTGTGCCCAGAGGCCTTACAGTACTGTCCTCGCCGCCGATAAGTTTTGGGTTTCAGTTGTGAACAAGCCCTTGTCTTCACCTCATGATATTTACTGTCCCCAAGGCCCAGCACTCTCCTCACCACCTCATAAATCAAACCCACGCTCAGATACAGGAGAAAAGCCTGTCAGCAGCTAATTGCCACCCTGCTCTCAACTCTCACCAGATTTAACATAGAAGTTCCTTGTCAAAGTCCTTAGAACTTGAATAACGAATCACACCAAGGGCAAATAGTATCATTATTGTAGGCTTATTAAAGCAATAAAGGTCTATATTAGGAAAAATTAAGCTGTCGGCAGTTTGGCTCTCGTCAGAGCCTGTATGAGCCCTTCTGTCTGCACGCCAGCAGGGGCAACAGCTGAAAATACCTGCAGGGCTGTCAGCTGCACTGGGAGTCCTCAGAGGTAAAACAAAACCTTTCTCCACTCTCATTATCTCAATGGAGATGAGACAGAGAGCGAGCAAAGCTCATTCTCGGGTGTATGATGTGACCCTGCAGGATTGTGGCCCGGTGGCCAGCGATACATTGTTTTGCAGTGAGGTGGGAGTGGGGCTAATTTTGACAAGGAATGCTTTGAGGGAATCGTTACAAGGAGGGATATCAGAAGTTAAGAAGTGATGGGAGGAAAATGGCTGTTAAATATGGTGCATAGTCAGTGGACATACATGGAATCATGGTTGCAGTATTCATAGACTGGATGCGAACAGCTTGCAAAGAGACTCCTTTTAAAGGGAACCAAGGTTTCTCTTCAGATAAAGATGCTGAAGGAAGAGCATCAAGTCTCAGACAGTTGTGTTTTGCCAATGGATTTCAAAGAAACATCAGGCTGGGGTTGTCAACACATGCAGCTATTCTGGGAGAAAGTGAGATACTGGGTTTCAATACTGGGTATTGACATTTCATTTCCTACTGTATTTTGAAGATATGCGTGGTATAATTACCAATTGCTGGCTCTAGAGAAGCTCCCTTGCATGGACCTATTCATTGACAAGATGAACTATCTATTGCCTGAGAGCAAGACAAATTTGCAAGCTCATCAAATGACTCCAAAACGCTCTTGTGGACAACTTGTAGCTTATACATTCACCACGCTATGAAATAATAATGTAATATTACGAGACAGCTAACTCCACACTCATAAATCACCACAACTCCTGAGGGAGCAACATAAAATGTTCCATAGCAGTCTGTTTATTCCCAACAATGAGAAGTAATGCCAGTCACTTCACTTTATGCTCTGGACAAGCACTTATCCATAACATAACCACAACAACATTTGCATTTTAGCCTTATTTACCATGCTTGGTTGTAGGCTAATGTTACTCAACATGAGGTAACGTTACAGCAGAGAGACTGCTGAGCAAAATACACAACGATCACTTACCACGTCGGCTTGTTTTGTGATGCCGACAGATGGTATGGCAGTATCTTTCAAGAAAAGCGTTTGAACATTTTCCAGACCGTTTTCACAGGCATGTTGGGGTCGATGTCCAGCACAAATAGCCATTGTTTCATCCTGTCCGTATTTTTGGTTGGTACTACGTGAAACTTCACTCTGCTCCATGTCTTCGGCTTGTTACTGCAACCTTTTACAATACACGTGTAAACCATGATTTACAACAACACTCAGTAAAGTTTTCTCAAAATTTCTGGTGCGTCCAGCTGACGATACCACAAATGCAAGGCTGCAAACAATAACTACAGCACTGTCTCAGGTGCGCACTTTGTCACTCTGCCCACTGGTTTACTTAAGAAAGTAGTAGTATTTGCTTCATGTATCGTAATGTTACTTCATTATACATTATTATTTCACAGTGTGGGGAATGCGCAATCCATGTGTTGTCCACAAGAGCGTTTTGCAGTCATTTCATGGTGTATTTGATTAGTTTTGAGGGAGACAGGGGGCTGTACCGTTCACCTCCATTTCAGCGGGCAGCTCTGCCCCACCGATGTCAGAACAGCAGAGTATGACAATTAAAGGTAATGTACCTACTCATATGACTATAGGGATTACGGCAATAGGCGAATTTGCCAAAATGTCAAACTATCCCTTTAAAAACACAATCTTCACCAGCAGTGGAAACTAGTAGCAGGAAATTCAAGATGACTATTCACAGTTCTCGCAGTTCCCACGTGGTATTTCATAGCCACTGTATCCTTGACACACAGTTCCTTTTTTTAGAAGGAGCAGGACTGCTATGGGGGCTAACCTTCAACTGCAAATCCTCTGTTGCCTGAGAGCGAGACAAATTTGTAATATTTTGAACCGATACACAAACTTCACAACTTCAACAGAAAACTTTGTTCAAATGCTTTTAAGCATCCTACGTATGATTACATTAAATGGTGTAAAAATAACTTTTCAACATTATCTTTACAAAAAGATAATGTTCTTGGCATGTATTGTAGCCTGCCTTCCCTGATGTTGGTATGTCGCTCTATAATACATCCCCAAAACGCAAGTTGGTGTTGGTGTTTCAGTAAAGTCTGACTGATTCAACTAACACATCTAAATCCCCCATGAAACATGGTTCAGTAGTGACAATAATAAAAACAAGCACAAGATTTGGTTCCATTATAATTCATGTAGTCTCTACATACAGATTACATTAAGTGAATGTAGAGTCTGTAGGCAAACTCCGGAGATCTTGCCTCTGGAAGAAGACCGGAAGAGCCCTGGTTTCCTGTTGTAGGCTGTTTGTAGTCCGTGTGATATTGACTAATCACATTTGAGCCGGCTGCAGTTGTTGCCAGGTTAAACGGTCCGTGCGGTGAACTAACGAGGCGGAACATAATTGGTGTCACTGCAAACTCTGAATCCATCGCAATGGTTCAGCATATTTACTTATATATAAACGGAAGTCGAAAACGGAAATTCGCCTCCACTGCCCAACCGGAATGCCAAAAAATCGGGGGAACTCATCATATTTATCACCTACACCCAGACAGTGTCTCACTCCCTTTTCCTCTCCTTGCAATTCTCATACTTCTACAACTTAAGTTTCATCCAGTAACTACTATTAGACTAGCAGCAGAACGTTACTAGCAGAAACACCAGTTATTTTTACAACTTCATCATATTAGCTTTTAATGTTTATTACAACTTCAGTAATATGGCACAACAGCCTTCAGTGTTGTGTCAGGCTATCACGTTTGATGTTTAACCAATTAGACAGAGCCATTGGTGAGAAAATGACGAAGGCAGCAGACCAGAGACAGTAGACAGAGGCAGGCAGTGGCAGAGCCAAAGTATCGCATTTTTCAATAAATTTATTTTATCGACTATCATAAAAATGCTGACTTTGGTGGCCGATAATCCATCAATCCTTAATTTACAATTGCTTATCAATGGGACAAAGACCGTAAAAAGGAGTACTGTTGGGGCTTTTTTCGAAAACAACCAAGTTGGTTTTGTTGAAGTCACTATCATGTCAGTACTGAACCTATTAGACTGTATATTTTTGCTAAAAGACCAATCAACTGCACTTAGGCCCATTTTGTCCAGGACACTCCTCTAAGTGTTTACATTATGTAGCTTACAGTGCTACAAAAAGCTACATGCTAACGTCAGGGGAATCATGTAATTGTTGATGTTGTTAATTTCTCCCCCATTTCAGATCATATTCCTGCTTGAACATGTCCAGTTGTGTTAAGTAGCTTCTATTGGTGATTTTTCACTGTAAAAAGTGCTACTACTCTCCGTTACAGTCATTCCCCGGCTGCAATAATGGCGCAGGAAGACCCTTAAAGTCTGACTTATCAGAGCAGAGTGGGTTTTTAGGAGAGGGGCAGTATGGGGAACATTAAGTGTTTTTGGATCATTAAAGCATGTAAACATGTTCTAGTAGAGACCAAAATACAAGTATGAACCTAAGAAAAAAAGCATAACAGGTCTAGTTTAAACTTACTTAATGTTGTCTTAACAAACAACGATCTTCACTTGCACTGCATAATAGTAGCAGGTAATTCAAGTTCCCAAGTGGTATGTAATAGCCACCGTATCCTTGACATACAGTGCCATTTTTTAGGGCGTGCAGGACTGCTATGGGTGCTAACCTTTAACTGTAAATCCCCCTGCCACATAAACGTTTCTCAGCAAGGACAAAAAAAAAAAACAGGCAGCTCCAGATGTTTCATGACTTATCTGAAACTCCCACTAGTATCAGACAACCTCTCATGGCTCTGTGCTCCACTAACCCACTATTAACAAATGAGGTAAAAAATTTTAACCCCGTCATTGCATGCCAAGGGCTGTATGGATGCTTTGATGTGTTGGGGCCTTGCATGAGTCCTGTTACAGGTTTTGAATTTCGTATCCAAACATGTTTCTGTAGCTACCCCACCACCACCACCATTAGCTTCATAAGTCTAGACAAGGCAGAGGGCAAACAAATGGTGTGTCATGGGGGCCTCTATCATAATCAGTTAAGACAACATGGTGTCTACGCGTGAGGAGCCAGTCATCCGACACAAATATGATATGGCTTAGTGGTGAATGGATGTCAATAAAATAAGTCAATGTGCGCAACAGGACAGAAATGTGTGGGTGATAAGGACTGTGAGAGATCTTGTTATCATGTCTGACAGTCATGTGTTTTGTTTCGTTTTCAGATGAGATGCCAAATGGCCAGCCAGAAGGTGAGTGGACGGCAACAGACATCTAATCTCCCCGTCACTTCACAGTCTAGCAGATTATTGCTGCACGATGTATGCACAAGAGCAGATTGATCAAAACAAGAGTAGCTGCACAAGTGAAGGAAGAAGAAAGCAAGGGAACAAGAACCCAAATCTTTGGAAAGAGAATATTCTTGTCCATCAAACCCTTGTTTGCACAAAGATTTATAGGCACAGGGCAAAACTGAGCGCATCTAAACATGTAAGGTGACGACCGCAGCTTTGAACTTGGCGTGAATGTGCAAACACAGTCACACAGGAGTGTAAATGTGGAGCCAATAGTCGGCAGTATAGACAAGCTGCTGTGCTCCGGAGTGGTCTGTGGTGACGACCGAGCTGTCAGTATCTCTGACATTCCTCTCGACAGCCAGCTGATCCCTCTCTGTTGATTCAGCTGACGCCCCAGCCGCCCCATGTGAGCAAGGTGCTGGCATGCAATTGGCTTTTTGCCGCCACTGGGGTTTGACCTTGGAGCTGCAGCATCTTGAGGCTCCAACAAAGTCGAGGGGAAGAGTTCAGCTTTTTAGGGGCGAACTAAAAGTGTTATGAGTTGTCAGATAAATAAATCCATCAAGGTTATTCAAAAATGCTTGTCAGATCTTAGCTGTAGCACAGAACAGCAGTGCAATGGCTCATGATTTCCAGCGTCATTACCAGTGTTGGGCAGATAACGTGAAAAATGTACTTATTACATATTACTTACTAAAAAAGTAATTACGTTACCTACCTATTTACTCAACATCAAAGTAATGGGTTACACTGCTCGTTATATCACCTTTGTCAAAGCTACTTTTGCAACTCAATAGACACCACACGAACAAACAAAACCAGGTAAGTCCTGAATTTAGGCTTACCTGTGGCTGATGTTTTCAAGCTAGCTATGAAGACACAACATGTGAAAAACGCCGACTTCAAATGGAACCAGTGAGCTCAATGCAATGTAATGCAGAAAATGCAAAGGCATAATGACATAATGCCTTTACATAATGACAGACAGATGAGGCCATTGGTAATATCAACATCTCTATACGGCTAAAATTACAACACATTACCTAAACAACCACTGAAAAATGAGCTTCCATGGCGTCCGTGAACTTGTGAACTCTGAGCTTTCAGAAAATTTCTACAGCCGGGGTTACCTGAAGGCAGCATAAGACATCTTTGGAATTGCAGAAGGTTTCATATCTCTACTTTTGTTAAAGTCTAATCACACTTTGGCGCTAAGCTAACATGTTTGAGATCAAATCAAATTGGTTATATCCCTCTACCAAACTCAAAGTGAGACAAAGTGTCACAGTATTACACAATGCATTACTGCCCAACACTGGTCAAAACATGTTAAACAACACGTGGTCATACAAGTGCAGTGGTTACTTGTATTTCATGACCCAGTGAAGCCATTTTCAGTATGCTTTATCTTAAACAGGTTATTACACAATTACTAAGGCTGATTTGTTCATCAGTTCAGATGCAGACAGACTGTCTTCACTGTTGTTTGCAAGTGATAAGATCAGATTTGTTGGGTGGGTTACTGTGGTACTGTGTGATCTCCATATCTTCCCCCATAGTGCTCTGCAAGTAGCATGATGGACTCTGCTCAGCACTTCCGTAGATGTCGATTTGACGCTGTTGTGCATAATGTTGCAGTGACGCAATGAAATCCAATTTAAGCAGCCAGAGTGTCTGTACAGAAGCATCTGTAGAAACCCCACTGGAATTACATTTACGACCACCTCAAATGTTGTTTGGATCCGATTTGCAAAAAAAAATAGCATTTCATGTGGTCCTTGGCTGTCCAGATTTTCTAAAATCAGTCTAGATACAATCTTGACATGCCAAAAAACAGATGTGGGCTGGCAGTAAGGACAAGGCCAGAAAGTTTCAACACTGCTTCCAGAGAGAGAGAGAGTGTGTAGCCTTAAGGCTAGGTATTATTTGAATTTACTGTGTCTGTTAGTGTGCATTTTAACTGTGAACCTCATTGACGTTTCATAATCCTAACCTTAACACATACTGTACATTTATTAGCAGGAAAGCAGACCTACAATAAGTTTTTTTCCTGTGTATGTCTGTGTTGCATCAAGAATAGTACGATTCATTGTGATGAAGTGTGAATGCAGGCAGGTGGGCGTAGATGTGTAAGTTAGAACACGTTGTGTGTTTTTATGTCTGTGTGTGTTTTGGTGATTATGTTTGAATGTGAGACTGAGAGAGGCATTGCAGATGCTGAAGCTTTGTGCTTATAAAAAGCAGCTGTTCCATCCACCACTATATTTGTCACATGCTCAGAAAGTGTTGCCCCAGACAGTAACGGCCCTGCCCTGCCCCTTCCTGAGATTTCCCTGGAGGTTTCTCCACCCCCAGGTGGGTAACCCTGACGCCCCCTTCACTCTCCCCAGAATGTTGCGTTCTTTTGCACATCACACTTACATCACGTTTGTTTGGTGTGTGCCTTCACGATTTCTTTTTCTTCACTTAATTCACTCTGAGAGGCCTGAAACTGCACTGTTCTTGTGTAGGTATGATTGCTCGACACACCGTATGTTCACACAGAAAGTTGATTAGGTTAGCTGTAAGATCACCTCCCCACTATCTTTGCACTTATCCACATGCCTGCTCTGCTCTGCCTGCATTTGTCATGCTTGGTTCTGACAGTAACGAGTGCTGTAGCAGTTTGTGTAAGTGTGTGCCATCTTGGGTCATCGCACAGGAAGCATAAAAGAATATGGGATGTTTGGTTTTACTGACTCTGTGGGCCTTAGTCAAAGGCCTGTCTAAATTTAATGATAAAAGCTAACAGATAATTTCATACCATATGAGTCAGTAAATCCCTGCCTCCTTGATTACGATACAGTACAGATATGCAATGACCAGATAGACGCTCCAATGGTGCAACTGATCAAAACATGATACATGATGGCATTACATTTTTGCTTTGATTACAGATATATTTTGGACAAAACTGAATGACTTGGTTGAATCTGAATGATGAATTTGGGTTGTTTCTTTAGCCACACTGGCAGCATGGCTGTATGGAATGCAATGTCAGTCAGTCAGTCCACCACTTTGGTCCAGACTGAAATATCTATTGGATGGATTTCCATGAAGTTTTGTGCAAATATGCATGGTGCAAAGAGGAATCCTGTTGACTTCAGTTGTCCTCTGATGTTTCCATCAGGTCAAAACCTTAATTTCTCCAAAAACGAAATCCAATGATATGCCCATCAGGGTCAGAAGCCCATATGCTGTGCATTGGTGCGAATTAGCAGAGGTGTGGACTTGAGCCATATGACTTGGACTTGAGTCAGACTCGGAAATTTGATGACTTTAGACTTGAATTCACAAAATCAAAAAAGACTTACAACTGAACTTGGACTTAAACATTATGAATCATAACTTCACTTTGACTTGAGCCTTTTCAGTTGAAAGTATTTAATACTTTCCCCCACATCACTTTGGGAAGAGACGACACATTCTCAAATATGAGACGAGTTAAATACAATAAAGAACAGAAACACACAATATTCTTTCTGTTGGGCACTCGTTGACGTAGGATTTGTCAGTCTTGACTTGGGACTTGACCCAGGGCTTGACTGTCTTGATTTGGGAGTTGCCCAAGACTTGCCTGTCTTGACATGGGGCTTGACATGGGATTTGTCAATCTTGACTTGGGGCTTGACCAGGGACTTGCCTGTCTTGACTGCAGACTTGATGTAGGACTTGTCAGTCTTGACTTAGGATTGACGTAGGACTTGTCAGTCTTGGCTTTGGACTTGACTCACGACTTGCCTTGCTTGACTTGGCATTTGAGTGCAAAGACTTGAGACTTACTTGTGACTATGTCCCATCTCTCCTAATTAGCAAATGTTAGCATGCTAGCACGCTAAAAAAGGACGGTGATCATGGTAAAAAATACACCTGCTGAACATTAGCATGTCAACACAGCTTGTTAGCTGTGTTTAAGCCTCACAGAGCAGCTAGCGTGGTTGTAGACTCTTTGAAATTACTTTCCCTACTCAAATGTCACCAATTAGGACTGTGGCTAACTGGTCATTAGCTATTTATACCCGCAGCATTTGCAAGCATTGCCCTGCAGGGCTGCTAGTAGTTGTGCTCCATGCTTGCTGCTCCAGCCTAGCGCTTTATCTGCTGTACAGAGCCGGTAGCAGAGGGGAAAGAGCCAGTAGAGACTGATGGGAAGAAACCAGAGCCCACAGAGTCTGAGCCACCACAGCCTGTGGTGCTGGCTGTGGCGGCTCAGGAGCCACCACAGCCTGTGGTGGCTCAGGAGCCAAGCCCCACCGAGAATGGCTCAAACCAACCGCAGCCCATTGAGGTTGTGGTAAACGAGCAAGCAGAGTCCGGTAGCTCTGCTGTAAAGGAAGAGGGCCCTTGCGCTCCCCCACCAGCTGGTAAGTATGCTTCTTAAATTTGAATCAGTCCCATTTCTCTCTCAAAATGCATGTGTACCCCTCTAGCTCGTTCTGGTATAATGCTACTGCAACAACCCCTGAAAGTCTTACTTTGCAGTTGCGCACTTCATGGCTCAGCAGCATGGCAATAATAACATAAAGCCTAGATTTACTCTCAGTTAAAAGCAAGAAGATTACATTTACTTCCCTGCTAAGAATGCTATGGATTCATTCTTACTGATTGGAGACATGCATTAACTTATCATTTATTTTTCAAACACTGCTCTAATTCCTACATGGCTTTAACTGCATGCAGCCTTCAAAGAAAAAATACACTTGTACCTCAGGACTTTATGGTGCAGTTTTCAGAAATAAGAACTAATGTAGACTAATGAATAAGGACTAATGGATGAGGTACTGACTAAATCCTAAAATGGCAAACTGAAGGTGATACTATTTGTGTGAAAGGTGAGTCATCAAACCTTCTTCTAAAATCAATACATAAGCAGACAAAAACACATATACTAAACAGTGTTGATACGGCAAATGGCTGGTTTCCTTCTGTCGGTTTTGCTTACGTAGTATCTTCAGGTGAGTTGAATTGATTTTGAGAGAGAGGATACAGCTCCTGGGAAAAAGGCGGAGATTCTTTGAAGTTACACAGGATTTTTACGCTTTTGTTGGCTGGGTCATGAGCATTCTTTTGCAAATATGAATTGCACCTGCTGCTTAAAGGTTGATTTTTTTTATTACACAACCATGTGTGTTTATGTGCGCCGCGGTGCTAGAGAGCTTGTGCTTTTGATTCTGCGGCTTCAGAAGCTTGCGGTAATGAGCATTCGTGATCCCACACTCTTTTATCTCTAGTCATTAGGGTTAAATCATGGGACGATGTTTTGGTCTCTTTCTTCCTGTCCGAGAGCTGCATGACAAGCTCCATTCTTGTCCCGCATGCGATCGACGGCCTTGTTGGCCTGCCAGTCTTGTGTCTTGTTGACCTGCCAGTGATGGAGCTTTTTGATAGGTGGGTCTATTTGTCAATGACACATTTATTGCAGGTGATGATGATGCCCCAGCCACTGCCCCATCCCCAACACCCCAAGCAGGTTGGTACCCTTAACAACCCTTACTACTTTCTAATTCATTCCTCTTCATTTCACCCTTTGGGGATGGTTGCAATGGAGCGCTCACCTTAAGTCAGGCTCAGATCAACTTCCATTGCCTCATGGGTGCGTTTACGAAGACAGTTTAAGTACTTTAAATTTTAACCAATGAGTTACTGTTATGTTAGTTAGTCAGTTGTATCATGGCGATCAAATTTAATGTTTAATTCATTCAACAATTTTGTTTTCTGGTGTGTAATGTGCATTTCAGCCTCAGGTTTGTGTAAGTGGCAGAAATCTATGCCGCAGTTGAAACGCTATATATTTTTTCAATCCGGATTTTTATGTCCAATATTCTGATGTATGTCCGTGCATTGACATACACATAGTAAATGTGTGAATTTTACATGCAAATACTCCTATAAGCACATCATCCTTTATTTACTCATCTGAAATAAAGGTATGAATGTGAAAATGATATTTCACATGTATATATTATACATACAAAATAAATACATGGTTGCTAAATGTGCATATTAATATACATGCACATTATTGTTCAACAAATTGTTTTAAAATCTTGTCTATCTACTAAAAGGGAATGCTGCTAAATTTTTGCTTTTTAATAGATTGTTTCTATGTCCCAGGACAGTTTGATATTACTTAACATTAAATCATTGCTTTTGATTATTACTGATAATCATCCAAACTTCAGAATGAAAATTAAAAATTAAACATTAAATTTTACAGTATACCATTAAACTGGGTTCTGATTTGTAGCTATTGTAAGAAAACCAAGCCACCAGAACAGCGTCGGGCCATTGTGGCCAAACCATGAATGTATTAAGAGAACTGGATAGAGCGATTCCGTTCATTCCTAGGAGAGTTGCTCGGTGGCGCATGAAGCAAAAATGGTTCACCTGCCACGTATAAAATTACCCGGATGATTCAAGCATGACTGCACCACTTCTGCACTGGGCGGCCCATGGAGAAGGAAGCTAGAGACCTACAGCAACTGAGCGCCACCAAGTGCGGTCAAGCGTAAACTTTCAATTTAGCACTCTGCTAACTTGAATAAGGATAAAATTAATTAATCGTGAAGCTCTTCCAGACTTTCCAAATGTAATTGGACCAAATGGATGGAATCCTGATGGTGATGTGAGTCATTCTACTGCAGCTGTAACGCTAAAAAAAAATGTATCCACTGTCTTTTCCGCCAAACAAGTCAATGGTAAATGTTTTTGGGCCATAGGGCATCATGTGACAGAACCCGGACATTGCAGTACCACTGTTTGGCCTCTACAAAAATTAGTTTCAATGCCCAGCACACTTCCTTTGGACGTGGGACAAATGTAGAATTACAACTTCCAGGTTTGTCACGTGATACCATCGGGCCCAAAAAGACCTTTCTCAAAGACTTACAATTGTGAAAGACATGTCTGTTTTTTGAGCTAAAACCTGACTGAAACCTGAAATGACTCATTTCATTATCAGAATTTAATCCATTCAGTACAATAACATTTCGGAAGTTACGAAAGTTAGCAACTTAGCTGCAGTAAAGTGCACTTGCTCCATGGGCCCCCGATGTTAAAGATAACTTCATACCATGGAAATTGAGCTTTTTTGGCTTCATGAGCCACTGAGCAACTTTCATGTGAATGGACGGGGCCCTGCCTCCAACACTATATCCAGTTCCCTTCATACATCCATGGAGAGAACAAATCATGCCAACCAATAGCTAACGTTACATGTCAAACTGGTCTGGACATTGGCATTCCCTTTTATGTTGATAGACTTACTTTTCCTAAATACTCTGGCATTTGGCAAATTCAATTACTTGTTGTCTTGATATCAATTTTTTTTCTGTGCATCCAAAACTAGCTCAGAGACGTTCATATTTAAGCCTGGAATTAGAAGCAGCCTCTTTTTAGATAAAAGGGGGAAAAAACTGCCTTCCAAGAACTTCAGAGTTGTCTTTATCTGATGTTTTATCTTGTTAGTTACCGAGCTAGCCCCCAGCATCCCTGCTAGTCAGGTTTTGTTTGGATTTGGTTACAAGCAATTTCACCATGACAACATCTGTGATTCTTTGCGCAGCTACTGCACCTAGTTATTGGGCAAAAAATATCTGAAGAATTTGTAAATAAGATGGTTTAGAGTTGAGAAAAGGCACCTGAATGTATAAATTGGTAAGGCAGCAAATATGTTTATTTACCAAAATGTCAGAGTATTCAAAATTATTTTGCTTTTATTTTAATTTCACTTTAGTGATATGTAATGAGTTGAGACTCTCTTAGAGACAATCCTGGATGCTTCCCATTCAAAAAGCATGATACAGCTGCTGTCTGATGGGGAAGTTAACCAGACATATCAAATTAAAAAAAAGTCATTATCCCTGAAGCCTTTTGTCTTGTTAAACCAAAACATACTTTAAAAAAACTTGAAAACTCTTAAGATAAAGCCTAAATTAATCATTTGTGTGGCTTGTCCAAAAAAAGTTTTCAAGGGCAACATTTTTTTTTGCCTTTTCTTACCAGTGTACCAGGCCAAAATGGGGCCATACCCCAGTGACATTTTTTTTCAAACATTGAGTCTATAAAATAATCAACGTAGCCATCATAACGTCCCCCACTGGTTTGTGGACTCCTGTTTTGAAGCCCTGAATTTGACATTTTGGCTGTGGCCATCTTGGATTTTAAGTGCCAGACGTGGCCCCATTAGCATGAGAGGGAGAAGGTAACCATAACGCTTGCTGCTAGCTTGGTTAGCATTATGCATTGACAGCTTTACTTCACAGTGACAATGCTGATTTTTGCTAGCAAAAAGAGGCTTCAAAACATGAAAACAAAATGCACTTACATGAAAACTAAACATCAGACCACTTTGATGATCTTTTGGACCAACCAATCACTGAACCTTTTTAGGCGAACGAAATGCTACAAATCAATTTTCACGAACTGAGAACTTACTGAAATAGCAACAGTTACAGCCTAGACTCTGAATCCTGGTTATGTTACCTAACCAGCACTGCTGCTATGGTAGCAATTTGTCAACAGATCTCAATGATGGCACTTAATAGCAGCCACGCCGTGAATTATGCATAAATTAGGCCTAAATAACATTTAAACGGGTGGGTTATATAAAAATTCAACCCCCATAGAGTAAAAATCAATTTAGAGACTAAAACCATTTTTTGTACGAGGCTGTAAACATGTTTATTTCTGCTGCACAGTTGGCCATTTTAACATGGGGGTCTATGGGGATTACCTCACTTTTGGAGCCAGCCTCAAGTGGCCTTTCAAGGAACTGCAGTTTTTGGCACTTCCGCATTTGCTTCATTTTGTCTACCAGCAGCTTTTAAGTCACCAAAACTGGGTGTTTTAAACCAAAAGATGATCTTTTCCTAACCATAACCACGTCTTTTGTGCCTATACCTAACCACACGTTCACCACCACATCGTCAACACGTGAAGTTACGATGAGTCTGCAAAATAATAATGTACAAATTAAGTGGTTTGCAGAAACGTAAAATGCCAACCTTTGTTCTGGCGATGTGGCTGAAAAACAATGACAATGTCCAAAATGTCAAATATCATGCATCAAAATTGTAGATCACAAACCACATCACAGTAGTTTTGTCCACTTTTTTTATACAGTTTATGTTTAACTTTATTTCAGTTTTACAAGCGAAAGGCTTTAAGGGTGAGGGATATGTGGTCGGTTGGGTTAACTTCCAAGCAAAAGACAAGCACACAGCTGCATCCCTGAGCTTTTCAATGGAAAACATCCAGCAGCAGCTAGTCAAACCCACACTGACGTAGACACAAACCACCTATAGTATTTGAGTTTATCCTCATTAATTTCAATGACAACTGTGCTTTTTTCACAGAGGAAGCCAATTCACTCAAGAAACTCTCAATTGAGCTGCCTAGTAAGATCCCTCAAATCCTGCCACCATTTTAGTACCTCTGAAACCAGTAGTCTACTTTAAATAAAAATCACCCACTGTCTGAACATAGGAAACATGTTGGAGACATGTTTATTTATAGATATTTCTGTGTGTTTGAAGGTTAGCTTTTCAATAGAAGAAAGTGAAGATGTTCAGAATGTAATTGCTAACATATTAACATCTACCAATTAATACAAATTATTTTTCTTTACGTTAATTACACTTTTGGGGTGGTACATGATTATGTTGTTTTTTTGTCTGTACACATAAATTGCCATTTATGTGACTACACTTGGAATTCAGATTCAGAATTCCTCGCATCAGTGCTTGCAAATCTATAATTGCTTGTTGGTTTCACTTTTTCTGAGTGTGTGCTTGCTTCAGTGGACTTTACAGTACTATTCCTTACAATATGCTGTAAATTTCTCTCTGTCTTTGTTTAGATGATAGCGTGCCAGCCATGGGGAGAAAAGACTCAGGTAATAAAGTGGTAGTCAAAAAGACTGTTATGGATTTTTTTCTATTCTTACTACACTCAAAGGGGAATTTAGATCGGTATCAAGAAAATCCGATTGTTGTTGTTCCCTGTTTTCCGTTATAGATGGTCAAATGGGGCCTTATTAGCATCTTAGCATAATCCAGGCTACTTTCGCGCATCAATATGGTATGCAACATGAAAAAGATTTTTTTCCTCACATCATAGCCCCAATTCCTTGAGGTGACGTGATGGGGCGTCTGGAAAATTAAATCTTTTCCATGTGCATTAGGGTAAAGGATTAAAAATTAGCAGGCAACATCTGATAGACAATTTTGTCAATGGGGAACTGGCATAAACTGTGAAGACAAGACTCAGACCTCCCATTGCAAAGAAGACTGGAGCATCAGTGAAGAATTTACATAATCTTTTATATTTTGCTGAAAGTGTCCCTTAAATATGGTCTGCTATGCTACTTAGACGCCCTTCTTGTGTTTCATTTTGTCTGTTTCATGCTTTCCATGTTGCAAAGAGCTTAAATTCTGCTGATGTACGAGGTGTGATTGCTGAAAGTGAGAATATGTGTCTGTCTGTTACTGTCTGTTTGTCTGTATAACTTTCCTCTGGTAAGACTCAAACTTTCAGATCAGAAGTGAAAGGTGGGTGTATGAATTCCTCAAATGTATACTGCTACATTTTTCCCTGCACAATGACAGTGGAGAGCAGTGTGTCATGTATGTGTTTCTCCTGACTGACCAGTGTGGTCTCTGGGAGAGGGCCAAGCCCCAGAGGAGCTGGAAAAGCCCATTGACACCCCACCACGGTCAACCCTGCTGATAGAGAGCCCCCAGAGTGCCTCTATCTTTGTGGGTGAGTGACAGAACAACAAAGGGGAGTTAAAGATGGTAAAAGATTGGAACATTGCCTAAAATGTGTAACTATTTCTTTAAGAAAACTGGTTCACCATCTAAATTTCTAGATTGATGTCACAATAAAAAGGCATTTGAGAGCATAGTGCCTCCATAGTTTTAATGTTTAATTCAACTTTCATTGTAATGTATGGTTTATTAATTGGACACTGGGACTGTTGACACTTTTTCTCTGTGATCACGTTGTATTTTCTGCATCTAAAGGTGGAGATGCCAACTTTGTTGCCAAGGTGGAGGCCAAAGATCTTCTCCGCAAACCTACTGTCAAGTGGTTTAAAGGAAAGTGGATGGATCTGGCCAGCAAGACAGGAAAGCACTTACAGCTAAAAGAGACCTTTGACCGAGTGACAAAGGTACTGTACAGCAAAGCCCCCTCCCATCGAAGCTCCTACATGAGCACAGCCCAGTCGCCAGAAAGAAATGTTGGCTTTGTGGTTTTGTATAGTTACATCTATACCTTTCATACATATCATATCAGTGTTTCTAAAGTGATGTAATGTCTGAGCTGACTTTGTCACCTAGGCAAGGTGCATGTCAAGCTGCTTTTTCTGTCAGGATGGTACTATGAAAAGGGGTTGTTTTTTACTGAAACATTGTCGCTTTCCCGCCAGGATAGTGCGTCAAAAAGCATTTGTTTTTTGCCAAGACATCGCTGCATTTTGCCAGTATAGTGCCTCAAAAAGCGATTGTTTCGTCTAGTTTTATGCCAGGATGGTGTTACAAAAAGTGCTTGTTTTTAATCATGGCCTCGCTGGCATCACTGCATTTATTGCCGCAACAGTACAACAAAGTGGTTGTTCTTTACCAAGACATCCCTGCATTTTCTGATAGGATAACGCAACAAAAAGTGGTTGTGTTTTACCAAGACATCACTGCAATTTCTGCCGAGATAGTGCAAAGACGGGCTTTTGTTTTTCACAGTGACATAGCTGTGTTTCCTGCCAGGATAGTGCCAAAAAAAAGTGATTCTTTGCTTCATTTTGGGGTGGGATTGTGCCCCAAACCTTGATCAAACATGTTGTCTTACTAACCATAACCATGTGGTTTTTGTTCCCAAACCTAACCACATGTTAACCACAGCGTTGTTGAAATATAAAGTTTCTCTACAATGAACAAATGTGACAATTTGCCAAAATGTAGAATGCGAGCATTTTTCCTGCCGCTGGGGTTTGTGAGCACAACTTCACAGAAAGCACTGTTGAACCAGTTTTTATATATTACTCCCTGGCAGATACATACATTTGAGATGCACATCATCAAGGCCAAAGACAACTATGCTGGAAACTACAGGTGTGAAGTCACCTACAAGGACAAGTTTGACAGCTGTTCCTTTGACTTGGAAGTTAAAGGTTTGTTAAAGCATCAAAGTGCCTTGTATTAATTCTAATATGTCAACAAAATACAGACTAGAATATGTGTTGTTACTGTCTTACAGAAGCTGGACAGGGCACACAGAATATTGATATTCGATCAGCTTTCAAAAGAAGGTAACGAAAATACTGTCAACAGTAAGCATTATGAATTCAGTATGCAACAGTACAGTATTTTTTCACTTCAACTGAACAAACCAAGGTATTTATTCTAGAAATAGAATTAATACTAATACATGCTCCTGAGTAGTGAAGAAAAAGACATTTCACCTTGTAGTAATATTACTGTACGACATTTAAGTGTGACAAGATGGTTGTAATAATGTCATTAACCTTTCTCAAAGGTAATTACAAATCAACCAGCCGACTCAATGTGTAATTAAAGGCCAACTCTTGCATTTTAAGTCTCCCTCCAAACAATGTGTCTGGAAAGCAATGCAAAGCATCCCAGTGTCACAATGTTGCTGCTCAGTAATGTTGCTCCAACATTGCACAACTACTGTGGCAATATTGGCTGGGACCGCTCTCAAAGTGTCTTACGCAAAACACCTTGTTTCAAGCTTTTATCAGGAAAAGACAAAAAAGGGTTTTTGCGTAAGCACCAATCGAAGCTAATGCAACGATTGACATCAGAGCCTGTGCTTTGTGTTGCTCTTTTAGCATTGTTTTCTAGTGCCTGTAACTGTTTCATCTCTGATTAAATCTTTATTAATCTCTCCTTGTTAACAACAGCAGTGAAGGACAAGAAGATGCAGGGGAGCTTGACTTTAGTGGTCTCCTTAAACATAGGTGAGAATCACATCCCGACCCTGAGTGGTTTTTGCGCTTTTCAGAATTCTTAAGCCCTTCTTTTTTTCTTTTTTTGGATGAGCTTCTTTTCTCTTTCTTTCAAATCTTTTGTAAATTGGATTTGTATTAGGCTACTGTACGAGTAGCAAGTACATTTCAACTGATGAAAAATTTTGTTATACCAGAGGTTTTCAAAGTCTGATACTGTGGGCTCCCACTTGGACAAAATTTAGACAACTGCACCCTTCCCAACATCCCCATCTAATGGCAAAAAAACATTGATAGTGCGACATGAAAACATTAATCTTAAATTTTTTAGTCATATTATTAGTCTTGGTCTTACTTCAACTTACTTTACCCGATGACCAGCCAGCCACACATTATGCTATCTGGCCTGCAGACTATATGGGAGTATCACTGATCACTGAAGGGCTCATTCATACTCCCTTAATGAACATAAATAGATCCTCTCATTTCAAACATTTAAACTGTCAGCGCCCGCATACTTTCATGAGTCCTTTATGTTGATATAGATACATCCATTAGATGGCACTAGACGGCAGAGTCAGAAGTTTCAACCAACAACAAACGATGGCGGAGGAGGTTGTAATGATGTACCTTGCGAAGGACGCAGCGTTTTAGACGGTGGTAATATGTGAAGCCATTAAATGAATCGCAACATGCAAATGGAAAATTCTCTTCACTAGATTACCGATTTGTTCGATTCTGGCATTTATAAAATGTCTTTTCCTACGGTCGTGCCTCGCTTGAAATATGCTACACTGCCCCCAGAGTCTCCGGTGGTATTCCCCAGTTTCATCTATGTCCATAAGCTTTCAGATAACATGCACAGATACGGATGACATGAATGTAGAGTGTGGACAGAAGGCTCCCTCCATGTCCGTACACGTATCTAACAATGAGCATACACGAGCCTTAAGGAGTCAGGGTTATAAGTGCCAAAGTTTGGTAAACTGGCACCATTAAAAGAGACAACTATCACTGGATTACTTTGATACGGGAAAAAAACTTAAAATCACAATGTTTCTCTGGCAATTTCTTGAGTTGTAAAGAGCACTGTTATTCTATGGTTTCTAAGTGTTTTAAAGGTCATGGACACTTATTTGTGACAGTCATTGGAGATAATCATGTCCCCTGAAAGTGTGAGTCACACTGAATCTAAAAATATTTTTGCATAGTCAGATATGACTGAGTTATGAGTCTGAGAAGCAAATGTTGGGAGGGGCGCCTCACAGCTTGAAAACCTCTGGTTTACCAAAGCTACTGTGGTGGCTCAAAATAAACACCATGATGCATTTTTCAGATGATACAGTGCAACGTTAAAGTGTGAGTACAACTAGTCCTAGGCAGTGACATTGTTCACCGGCGAAATTATACATTTATTTTGGGCTTGTCTCTTCTTCTCCCCTACATATTCAGAAATCAAAGGTTAGTAGAGAGAAAATCATAGGTTTTAAAACGATTAGACCTTACTGCGGGTGAGTACTGTATAATCCTGTAGAGTCCCCAGCATGACATGTAGCTCTAGGAATTGGACGAGCAAGAGTGTTGGCCTACTGTAGTACGGTAACACTTCATTTGAAGGCAGCATTCCTAACCGCTCTGTCAGCAATCAGTAATGATGGAAATCGGCTTTGCATCATAAACTCTCAGAGGTGACTGCTCTTCATCGAGTCGTGAAGTCAGACGCCACCTTTATGAGGCAAAGTGCGCCATTTTGGATCATTAATGATATGCTCGTGGGCCATAAAGAAATGATGCTGTAAAATAGTGTTATCTCTACATTGTCGTTTTATTTCAACTTAGAAATATAAGGCAAATACCACCATGTTTATTTCAGCTTTCTTCATAATTGCCTGAAAATAAACAGATGAGAAATACAAACATAGAATGGAATAATATTTGACGCTATTCACCTCCAATCTTTCAGACATTTGGAAAAATGTCTACGAAAGAAAGGGCTGTCTGAATGTTCTTTATGTAAACTAATGAATACACTCATGTCCAGGGCAACGTGTTTATTAACTTGGGTCTCACAAATCTAATGTCTTCAATATCATTACCTAACAGTGTCGGAGCATCTCTGAAGTGATCACTCAAACCAACAACAAACAAAGGGATGGGCCAGTTCGTAAGAGCAATAAGAAAGATGTTGAAATCATCATTTAAAATCTTTGTTGCAGGTTTCCCCTCATTTCCTGCATGCTGCATATCATGGTATCATGTTATTACACCCGAGTGTTAAGCATTACAATAGGTTGAATCCCACAGCATTTTTCTCACAACATGGAAACAAAAACTCTCCTTAGCTGATTTGTGTCCACTCGTGTGCTAATTTTAATCCTACAACACTGATGAAACTCAAATATCCTCCATAATTCAGCTCCCTTTTAGTGTTTCCTCTTCATCCCTCAGTGCATGCTAGAAACCTTAAACAGCCATTTTACAAACATTATTGTGGATTCAGTAGCAGTCCTAAATATAAAAACACTGTAATGATAAGAAATGGTTGGAAATGGTAACAGGACTGAAAAGCGACAACAGTAGCACAAACCTTTGAGATATGTGACAGACGTCCCGATGACTTGAAAGATTTTATTTTGCAGTTCATGTAAAATGTTGGTAAATGTTGATCATCAAACTATCTTGCACACCGTAAAAGTCCTAACCTCTAGACAAGAGATTGAGATTAAATGCAAATCAAATTTATTTTCAGACTTTTCTCCAATCTTTTTTTCTGCTTTTGTTTAATACTATACTGTTGTTACCCAAAAAGAGACAATCTGGGAAGACACAACTCTTCTTTGACTGAACTGCTCATAATTTACAGACATGCAATGAGCGGTCATAAAGGGCTTTGTATTAAGGGGTTAAAAGGTTGGTAAGCACTAGTGTAAAAGACAGACTGGTCCTCAGTGCTGTAAGATGTCGTAAGTATACATTGACTGGTTGAACACAACCAATGCAGCAACAGCAATCACCATTTTTAAAACCCACTGGGCATGAGAAAAATGCAAGAAAACCTGGACAAATAGACCCACAGTGAAGTCAGGTTTTACCGAGCATATATATGCTGACAGAAATACAACGCGACTTTGACAAGTCAAACCAAAAGTGACGTTGCTATACCAACCACTGGCCGACTCTCAGTGCACCACTTCAGAGTACCTATTGGTGGTGTGACTGAAAACAGAAAAAAAGTCCTTGAAAGTATGAAGCTTTCAAGGGAGGTCCCAAGTGGGCAGACGTGATTGGTCCCAAAACGGTTAATGTGGCTATAATGATTACGTGGGTAAAGACAAATAATAGAACAGCTAGAGCTTTTAAGTTCGGACCATTACACCCCTTTACTCTAATGCAGCCTTTAAAACCAGGAAAAGACAAGACTGACCATATTACGATATCCAAAATCTAAGACAATATCTAGTTTTATATCACAACATTGATTTAATATCGACATACTGTATAGTCCAGCTCTACAACAACCTCACAGGGTATACCCACTAGCCTGGAAATCCAGACTCAAATCTAGAGAGATTTTGAGTCTGGCCCTCACCGATACACGCTTTCTACCCAAGGGGTGGCACTAACTGAGGCATTTCAAATGTCGCCGCACGCAATTGGATAGCATGATGGCCAATCAGAGCAAAAAACAAGGTGACGTATTCATTGCACTGAGCCCCATTTGTTTGCCAACCAGTGGGGCTGAGTACACCCACTTCCTCCTGAGTAACCTACCCATGTACCTAGTAGCACATCCACCTCATTAACTACCACTGCACCACTGTTTGCACACACCTTACTAATTAAAAGTCTTCCTGATTTTTGCATCTTGAGCATTTCTGATTAAATCCTGGTGGACAGACACATGAATAATAACACACAGGTAGGATTAACCTCCCATTACTTCTAAGCAAATTAGATAACACATCTGTGCTAAAGAGCTCACCATGCCCATCCCTTTGTGTGACATGTCCCGAGGAACACTCTGCAGGGAAATAGGATATGCAAAGTGAAAATGGCAGAGGAGGAATCGAAAACATTTCCCTGGTAAAATAAGCAGTGATTGAAAAGCTTAATATGACTAATGCCTCAAAGACCCATATTGTAGAAGTTAAAGAGTAGTTCCTCAGGACACGTTGCAAACACCAGCATATGACTGCCTACCTTACACCGTTCCCTCGTATCCGGCACCGCTAGGGAGCCACAAAAGCAGGATGACACTCCAGAGGTCGATGTGTGGGAGATCCTCAAAAACGCCCGGCCAGATGAGTACGAGAAGATCGCCTTTATGTATGGCATCACAGATCTGAGGGGTCTGCTGCGGAGGATGAAGAAGATCCCCAAAGAGGAGAAGAAAAGCGAAGGTAAATCGGTGTTTTGGTGTTGTCTTAATCTCAGTCTTGGTGTCTCTTTTGTGACCTTTGCTTTGCCTTTTCAAAGCTTTCGCAAAGAAACTGGAACCGGCATATCAGGTGGATAAAGGTGGAAAGATCCGCTTGGTGGTCGACCTGGCCGACCCCACAGTTGAGCTCAAGTGGTACAAGAACGGACAGGAGATCAGACCCTCTCCCAAGTATGTCACAATGTTTTCTTCAGTTCATCTTCTGTGTCTTCTCCCCTTCAACACGGCGCAAATGAAACACAGGTTTTTAAAAATGTGTTTCATTTGTGGCACGACTGTCCTTTAGCAGTCTTCTGATAATGTGTTTTCATATAATGTTCTGTCACCACTCAAAAGAACAATGGTTCACATGTTTTACATCTACAGATATTTTCACTAGTGTAACTTAAACTTAAACTGAAAAACACATCATGTGCTACATACACCTACATTTTTATGAAGACACCAAGAGAAATAATTTAAAATCTAAAAGTAGCTTACTAATACTGTAAATCTGATGTAACCTTACATCACCTTCCTCTACAGCCCACTCTACTGTGAACCATTGCTGGTAAATAAATAACGTTTTCTCGGCTCTAATGTGGCTCTGATCAGTTTCCACAAAGTCTCACACACACATTATTAGGAACATTATGAATGCATAGGGCCATAATAAAAGGCCCCAGAGCTACATTTGGGTGTAAATGCAGCGTATGATGTCAACTGTTGTAGTTAATTGCCATTAACTACTGTATGTCCTCCTCTATACAGGAAAAAAGGTGGTACCTCCTTCACAGGTCTTTAACCAAGTCTGGCTTTGAAACAAGTTTAATAGACTATGTCACATACAGCAGAGAATGCAAATAAAGATCATGGATTTTAACAAGTGATCACCAATATAACCTTAACAACAAATTTTGTTTTTCAAATCCATATGGCTTAAAGGATATGAGTGATGTTTTCACGAGTTTTTCAAGTCTTTAGCACAACAGGCATTTACTAATAGACTTTTCTTGACCATGGGAATAGTGACAGCCTTCTGTTTGAGAAAAAAAAATGTTACGCATCTCTCTAAACAGCAGGCGATTTATTAGTTTCTAAGTTATAATGATTAGGTGATATTTAGATCCAAGATTAAACTGACAAAAGGGCAGGACTAAAATGATGGAATAACAAAAGAATGAACATGTCAAATTCTGTCCGTTGTTGATTTACCGCTCTGTCTCCGCTGTCTACTTTTCTCTTTTTAGAGCATGCCACATGAAATTACTTTTCACTGACTCATTTATTTCCACAGCTGCTGTCTCAGCTAGTCTCTCCCGTGTGTGTGCATCTCACACACTGACTCATGTTGCAATGCTTATCAGAATGCACAGATTTGATTGGCGGAGTAGCATCACGTGAGATGACTTACAAAGCATGAAATTGTCTGTGAGTTTCATGGGGTGCAAAACCAGTGCCGAAAAGGCTCAAAATGCTGCACCAGAACCTATATTAAGAATATTTTTAAAAATCTACTTAATTAGTCATCTTTTTCGCTGCCTCTAAGTGGCCCAAAAATCATCTAATGCAGGTTTAAGCTCAACCACTCAAACATTAGAAAATGAAGCTTTAGTATATATTCCCAACCTTAAATGTCTAAAAGAAGAATAGTAATAATGATACAATGTACATGTCGAATAATTAATAGTAAAAGGGTAGGTGTAATAAGCTAAGGCTTTAATCTACACCTTGCTTTTTTGTTGAACTTTTGTTTATAATGCTAAAAAAGCATCAACTTAATGTTATTTATTGTTTCTCTACCAGTGTATTTGAGTTCTTTAAGTTGGAAAATGATAAACTAAACTTAACTAAAAACTAAATTATAGTTATCTTCCTTTGCTAATAAGGCTTATAATAATAGCTGGTGATATCAAATTGAAAATGATTCATCAATCAAAGGTGTTTATCTATAGAATCCGAGAATAGATAAAACAGATATTAGGATTACACACCTGTATACCAGATGAACACTATGCCTAACCTAACGTTCATAAGCTGAAACTTGTGTTCAAAGCCATTCAAAGTTAAAGCCATCTGGGAGGTTATTGCTGTTTTCTGGTTTTGGTCTCCTGTTGCATTTTCTCCAGGGCTCCCTGCTTCGAAGACTTCACTATAAAAAAAAACTCTCTGTCTCTCTTCTGACACTATTTGCCGACGCCATAAACCCATCCAGGCATGATGTCTCTCTGTCTTTGTCTGTATGTCTATCTGTGTGTCATATCATGATGCTCCTTCCTGTCTGCCATAATTACTTCCTGTACACTCCCTGTGCTCCGGCCCCATTCTGGCTCCACTGCTGACCGTTAGTCAGAGGAAGTAAGTCTGTCCGTCCGGTCGATTCTCCCTTCTCCATGTGTCTAGCCTGACTTTTGGGTTTGTGCACTTGATGCATGTTTAGAATAATAATGATGTGCAATTGTTTATTTTGTCTACACCACTGTACATTTTGATCTAAAGAATGATTTTTGTATTTCTTTTACTTAATATCTTGTAATAAAACCCATTCCTATTTATATATTACCGAATATGACATAATATCTGTTGGTGATCAGTGATGTGACTACTGAAGTTCCTGTTTAGGTATATTTTTGAGCATAAGGGCACACAAAGGATTATGGTCATCAACAACTGCAACATGAATGATGACGCAGCTTATTCTGTAGCTGCGGGGGACGAGAAATGCGCCACAGAGCTGTTCGTCAAAGGTATCCGGATTATGCACTCACTTTAATTTAACTACTAAAGAACTGTTTATGACATACAATATGCTGCAGATTTAGCGTGCCAAACCGTGAGAAGCTTTTTCAGTTTCTTTCTCTATTCTTGTCTTACAGAGTTGCCAGTTAAAATCGTTAAAGGTATCGAGCCAGTGAAGACCACAGTGAATGAGAGGATTGAGCTGGAGTGCGAGGTGTCAGAGGAAGGTGCTCAGGTCAAATGGTAAGACTCGCTTTAAAGATTCTATGTGTTGCAAAATGACACATCAAATTCAAAATAGACTGCTTTATGGCAGATTAAAAGAAGAGGCCCCTGGTTGGTTCGAGCATAGGAAAGACTAATGGGTAAAAAAGCAGCTACACCCTCTCTGTCTTAAGCCCCTCCCACCAGACAACCAGTGGGATATGCACAGGCTTCATACAGTAACCCAGTGTTTCCCATACATTGATTAATTTTATCTTATTCCATTGTAAAGTTGCCCTTAGCACAATCGCCCAGCCCCCTCCTTGCCCTGCTCTCTGTTCATCAGACATCAATTGAAACAAGAATTAGGCACCCCACGGTCCCTTCGCCTCATCCCTAGCTGCTGTGGACTGCTTCCCTGAGAAAAGAGTCAGGGGGAAGCTCAGAGACAGACCTCCGGTGGCAGCTGTAACAGCTTGAATTCAGCCAGTGCAGGCTGTCACAGTGGGCTGCTGAATCTAACCTGTGTAAGGGCATCAACAGAAAGTTTGCTGATGCGGCAGCAAGCCATGGTCGTTCAGTTCCACGGAGCTTGGTGTTTGCACTGACTGGATTTAAATTGCTACTGTCTGTCTCCAGAGCTGCTGCCTGCCCTCCTCCCGGCGAGGTGGTCTGTAGAAAGTGGAGGACATTGTGATTCAATGCTAACTTTAGCTACAAAAACGTGAACTTGATGCCACAGTCGTGAGCCTTTTGGCTCCAGATAGCAAAATGTTAGCAACCTCGCAGTAATTTCTTCAGTGTATGATTTCACTTTTCTCTACTCATTCATTGAAAAAAAAAAATTCTCGCATTGTTTTGATTTAAGGTAAAATGCAAAATGTAATTGTCACAGTCTTATTTGAAACAATAATTTTCTCTGTTTTGAAATAAATGACTTAACTTTTGGTGCTTTGTAATCATATGTAAGCAAAACAGAGTATGGCCTGGATGGGCCTTTAACAACAAAATTTAGAAATGGTTGTTAAAGACTCCCTGTCTGTCGCTATAAGGCTAATGGCCAAGAGCTTATTTAAAATTGCCTATGTTGCTATTAGACCTAAGTGTAGGTATGTGATGGTGCTGGAGTGGGAGTGGATGAGGGGCCCTATTTGTAAAATGTTGTCCTCCTGTCCACGTTCCTAACGGCTGGCCTGATTAGTACCGAATTAGTTCTTTACAGGAAGCAGTCATAAAACTATTAGGAAATAATGAAGCCAGAAGATAAAGCTTCACAAATAATCATGACAGGAGTTAATGTAACAAGGTAACACTTGATGTAACAACGAAACATTCGTGCTTATGTTTAGCTGCTCATTTATCCATGACGTATGTGTTTGTGACTAATTTTAAATTCTTCCTCCTCCCTCAGGATGAAGAACGGTGTTGAAGTTCCAACAGGAGTTCGCTCCAGATACCGAGTTAAGGTTGAAGGAACAAAACACTTCTTGGTGATTGATGACGCCTCCAGGGAAGACACTGGGACTTACTCCATCATGGCTACTGGTGGCACATCTGAGGCACACGTACAGGTTGACTGTACGTAGCATCCTGGCCCTTTTTCATAATGCCTGTTTGGTTGAATGGCTTTAAAAAGAACCAGTATTAATAATTTGCTCTGTTCAGTTCTAACCCCTTTTTACATTTAATTAGTGAAACCACTGAAGATATACCAGGACCTGCAGGATATGACGGTGTTGCTGGGTGAACCCCTCAAGATGCACTGTGAGATTTACCCCGGTAACGTCCCAGGTCGTTGGTACAGGAATGGACAGCTGATCCAGCCCAATGACCGCATCAACATCTTACACAGAAATAAGTATGTAACCTCTGTTAAGCTCTGTTCTATCAAAACCAATTTCACACGAATGCTGACTAACATCATTCTGGTTTTCCAGGAACCATCGCCTTGAAATTGCGGCCAGCTCCCTTCATGATGCAGGAGATTACACTTTTGTACCTGAGGGATATTCACAGAGTCTCTCTGCCAAAATTCATATCATTGGTACGAACCTTATGCTTCATTTATAACTTTCCATCGCACTTAAATACACTTCTTAACATAATGTCTTTTATGAAACAACTTAATTTTCTGCAGACCCACCAAGGGTGCATTTGGATAGCTTGAACTTCCCAGACAACACAGTGACAATTGTGGCGGGAAACAAACTTCGCCTGGAGATCCCCATCAGTGGAGAACCAGCACCCAGAGTGGTGTGGATGAAGGGTGAAAGGGTGAGCTTTAACCTTTTTAGTCTTAAACTCTTTTAAAGGAAAAGGCTGGCATTGTTTTATTTTTTCTTCTGGTTTCCTTTGATAACAAATCCCAGGAAAATACCAGAACCAAAGTACTTTGCAATTTCCTTATCCTTATCTCTGGCAGGGGTGGACTGGCAACATAAAGCAGCTCGGAAATTTGTTACCTAAACAGAACAGTACATTTGTTGGGGACTATTTTCAGCGGTGGATTAATACACATTTGATGCTATTTCAAGGCACAGCACAGCATGTGGGGTTGAGTTAAAATAAAGTACAGTGGCCTTGTTCACAGAATAAAAGGAATGTCACTCAGTGTTTTTTAGTAGACAAAAATTCATTGTTGGTTTTGGTCTTTTCATGGGATTTGTTGACAGTAAAAACAGAGTATACCCAGGCATATGCTTAAAATGTCATCTGGTAGTCTTAATATATTTTTTTCTGTCATATTCATCTTAGGTGATTCTTGAGACAGGCCATCGTGTCCACGCTGAAACGTACGGCGACCAAACCAGCCTGACGATTGACGTCACAGAGCGGGAGGACACAGGCAACTACAAGATAGTCCTGCAGAATGAAGCTGGTGAAGCTTCAGCTAGCATCAAAATCAAGGTTGTAGGTAAGTGATAGCAAAACACTTGCACTGCAAATTTGTTCCTTGGATATTTTACATGGCCTTGTGTTGTCTGCAGACATCCCCGACCCTCCAGAGGCTCCCTTGGTCCCAACGGTGGGCGGTGATTGGTGCTCTATGACATGGGAACCACCAAAATATGACGGAGGCTCAGCATTATTAGGTAAAATTGTATGTTACTTGTTATGACAGCTTAAAGGGGATCTATTATGCTTTTCTGTATTTTGTGTCTTTTACAGTATGGAGCATTACAATGTTAGATGTTCATATTAAACGTGGCCAAAGTTTTAAAAATTTAGGTAAACTCAACATACGTAGAGTAAAAGTTATCCCTAATAATCCCTGCAAACGCCTCAGGCCTCAGACCGTTCTGAATAATCTGTTTCCGACTGTTATTTCTACTTCTGACAGGTTTCTTTATTTGGTCATTTGCTCCAGTCACACTACTGCAAGTGTTCGCATTATGTAGCCAGCAATGCTACATGTAGCAACATGCCAACGTAAGACAAACAAGTAATCTTGGTTGCTTATGTTAGGAGCTGTTACTGGTGATTTTTCACACACTGCTAACACACATGTAGCTAGATGCTATCATCAGGGAGACATGTTATCCTGGTATGCTTTCAGGCAGTATTCAGAAAATAGTGTTTCTTGACCATTAAACAATATTCTAAGTGAAAACCCCAAATACAAGCACAAACCTGAAAATGAACATAATAGTTTCCCTTTAAACGTATGTGTGGGTGGTTAAATGATAAGCTCTCTGACCGTCCTCTAAAGGCTACTTCATCGAGAGAAAAAAGAAACAGAGCTCCAGATGGATGAGACTGAACTTTGACCTGATCAAAGAAACATCATTCGAACCCAAGAAGATGATTGAAGGAGTGCCATATGAAGTGCGCATCTTCGCAGTCAACGCCATCGGTGTGTCCAAGCCCAGTGAACCATCCAAACCCTTTACTCCCCTCGGTGAGTAGCCCAAATGTTTCCATATATCCACTAAGCAGTACAAACACTGGCCCTTGAGCTGTTACTGTCAATAATCTGTCCAGGAAAAGAATTACACGAGGCTTGAGTTTATCTAGCAACCGTTTCATGATAATGGGGGAAATTTTAAAGAGTGAGCTGGTGATAGTGCATGTGTCATCTGCCCTTGGTACCCTAGAGACGCAGCTGTTCCTCCCCATACCCCACCATCCCAAGCATTCTGACTGTGACCTCCACTGGATACGCAGGAGCTTTAGAGGATATTAAATATGTCTTTATAATGGCTGCCAAATCATCTGCGGATTAGAGGTTTAGGAGATCAGGTCTGTCAGAGGGTTCAATAGGAGTTAAATATGATTCACAATACAAGAATAGATAGAAAGAGCAGGGACTAATAAGATCTGCTATACAGATTGATAGCATACCAGCCTGAGAGCGAGGCGCCTTGCTCACGTGTTCTTGTCTTGCCAAAATGGATGTTTTCCGATCTCCCTCATAGCCATTGTTGGAAAACAAATGAGGAATGGTGGTTATGACTCTTCTGATCTCTAAAACCTTTATCTCCACTCAGCTGTGACCAGTGAGCCCACCATGCTGGTCGTGGACGATGTCACCGACACCACAGTGACAGTAAAGTGGCGTCCTCCTGAGACCATCGGAGCTGCTGGACTGGACGGATACCAAGTGGAGTACTGCATAGAAGGAAGTGAGACAACCCTGAAATCTTCTAAAGGCCCCAACACACTGTGTGATTTTGGGGTTTGTTTAAGACACAAGTTGACAATTATGAGAATAACATGCTGAAATCCAAACTACTGATCATAAATCACACTGCAGGTGCATTTCCATCAACCTTTTTATTGATGCGCATTTTAGATTTGCACATAAAAAAGACGGCGAAAAGAAAAATATTGCTGTATTGATAAAGGTAACTGTGACTAAGTGCACTGGAAGCAGATTCAGTGAATAAATTAAGACAGATTTAAGAGACTTGTGACAGGCATCTGCCAACAGCCTATTTAGTGACTTTGCACCCAGACTTATTCTGCATAATAATTCGAGAGATTTTAAGAAATCTAATGCATGGGTATGCTCAAAAACAACTAGTTTGCACAACATGGTCCAATAATGTCTGAAGGCAAAAGCCTTTATAGTTTTTCCAAACTGTCATGCTGACTACAGCTGACTACAGGGGGAAAGTCCAGCCATCACAGAGCAGCGTGAAATGCAATAATCGTTAAAATTTAACAATTTATTATTTATTATTATTATAACGACACACTTGTGGACAATATTTCCTGGAAGACATTTGTAGCATTGCACTCAATTGTGCTTACGAAAAGTGAAGTAGTCGTGTACAGAAGGAAAAAAAAAAATAGAAATTGCTGGATGCACCAATCAGGAATCAAGAAATCCAGAAAATGTCTTTAAATATTAAAAGAAAAAGTGCTTATGCAGAAAATTTTAAATTAATTAATGAATTAAAATAATTTACAGGAAAAGCTGCAAGTCCTCAAATATGAAAAGCTAGAACCATGAAAATGTTTTGGATGAAAACTAATTTCAACAATTATCAAAATAGTTGCCAATTAATTTTCTAATTAATTGACTATTAATATATTAACTGTTAATTTTAACAGTTATTTTATCAGACCTATCCCGCACAGTGTTTGTTGGAGCCTGAAGTTGAGTGTGCATGTTTGTCATGTTAGACACAGCCTAGAAAAATTTCAGCAGAGACTGTTAACAAACTATTAATTCAGCTGGACTGTTTTTTCGCTGTAGCTGATGATTGGATAGTATCCAACACGGAGCTGACAGAGAAGACCAAGCACACCATCACTGGGCTGACTCCAGGAACTAAAATCTTAATTCGAGTCAAAGCCATCAACGCTGCCGGAGCCAGCGCTCCACGGACCATTCAGCACTCCGTCCTGGTCAAAGAGGTTATCGGTGAGCTCTGGAAACTGCAGTGGAGACTTTCACTACATGTTCTATTTGAACTGCTTTTATATGAGACTATTCTCCAAAAATACATTTCAACAAAAACTTTTCTGCTGTAACATGACTTAAAAGTTTTTTAAAGAAAAGATTCAAACAAACTCAGATATTTTACTATAAAGATACCTTAAATAATTTGTCAGTCACGTGCTGTGGTGTGTCTTTTCCTAAGAACCACCCAAGATCCGCGTCCCCCGACACTTGAAGCAAACATACACTCGCAGAGTTGGAGAGGCAGTCAACCTCGTCGTGCCATTCATGGTAAAGCAACCTCAAAATCACTCAATAGTCATTTCATCTCTGAGCAGAATAATTATCTGTGTGTGTTTGTCTGCAGGGTAAACCCAGGCCGAAGGTCAACTGGCTGAAAGAGGGCAAGCCCATCGAGCCTTCCCACGTAAGCATCCGCAACACAGACTGCGACAGCATCATTTTCATCCGTAAAGCAGAACGCAGCCACTCTGGAAAGTATGAGATGACCGTGCAGGTTGAAAACCACGTGGACACAGCCATTCTGGACATACAAATTGTAGGTAAGTGAACGAAAGACTGCTCTTAGAGAATGAAGTTGGAAACAGCACTGAGTTCTGTTTCCTCTATAAAAAGGTAGTAAAAAGTCTTAAACTAAATAAAGAAAAGTCTTAAATATTTTCCATTGCCTGCTGTAGACGGTAATGGTAGTTATTTCTGCCAGGGGTAGTGGGTTGTGAGCGTAACAGGCTGTTTTGTAGAGTTCGGTCAGCACCATCAGACCTGCGGCAAACACTATCACTTCTTAAAGCTAAGTCCCTATGAAGCTCATCATCTCCCAACTTAAATGACTTTTAATTGGTTAATCCATCCATCTATTTTATGCTACTTGTCCAGGTTCAGGTCACACTCAAATAATTAATGACATTATTAGCAACTATTGTTATATACTGCTGGGAAGGACATATAGTCCCTCCTGGTTTCCCATTACAAGTTAATACTTTGGCCAGAACAACTGTGAAATAGGAATTAAATTAAATTCTATCTGTTATAACAAAGGTCTTAAAAGGTTTTAAAATCAACCCTGCAGCTAGCTACTCTTCAACAAAGTTACTATATTATCATTATTTTTACTACTGAAACTTAGTATATTAATAACAAAGAACAAACTGTCTGCTCACAATCTTTTCTCTGATTGTTAGACTTACCTGGGCCTCCTCAGTGTGTGACAATTGAAGATGTTTGGGGAGGAAACGTGGCTCTGGTCTGGACTCCTCCAAAAGATATCGGCAACGCTCCAATTACAGGCTACACTATTCAAAAAGCAGACAAGAAGACAATGGTAGAAGATCAATTTTTCAAAAAATTCTGAAAATGATGTGTACATTACACTAACGCTTTGATCTGCTTTACAGGAATGGTACACATGCATCGAGCATTATCATCGCAACTGCATCACCATCACAGAGCTGGTAGTAGGGAACGAGTACTTCTTCAGGATCTTTGCGGAGAACATGTGCGGCCTGAGTGAAACTGCCACCCAAACCAAGAAAAGCGCCCTCATTGTCAAAGAAGGTAGCACTGACTAACATATAAGCAAATGCTTACTAATAATGTCTGATGGGGGAAAATGCTTCCAAAGTTAAATCTTTGGAACAAATCACATTCATTTTATTTGTCATAAATGTCAATAAAGTTGTTTGCTGTCTATTTATTTCACAGCTGTTATCTGAAAGGAACTGTCAGTGATGTTTTCCACCCTGAAGTGAGCCTGGGTTTATTTACAGCCTCACTTTAACTTAAATGAAACAGGGGTCGGGCTATGACTGACAGGCCCTTTGACAGTGGTGTTGTAGCCTCAGCCGATGATAAACACAAAAATATTGTCTTTCCCTCATCACTTAGGGAATTTCCCACATGATACCGCTCAGAGCCAGTATCATGCACAACCCCATTCCTTTACCCTTCCCTCAACAGGCTTGCAGGTGAAAACGCACGAGTTCAACGACCACGACTTCAAGGAGGCGCCAAAGTTCACGCAGCCGCTGATCAACACTTTTGCCATCGCCGGCTACAACACTACTCTCAACTGTAGTGTTCGTGCCAACCCAAGGGTAGGTGGGAGGACCACAGGTAAAATTTTGTATATAGATTGCACTCAGGTAAATACACAAGTTGACCATGTTGTACTATGGCACACTATAGGTAATGATAGATAAAGCTTCTCAAGAGCTGTCATATTTTCATATCTAATTGGGTGAATTAAGGGTTGATTTGGTTAAACAAAAAAGATGTTATTCTTTCACAAAATTGTCTATTTCAGTAGGGATCTATTCGCTAATTCTGACACTTAAAATTACAATCTGAGCCTGTCACTAGCAAATACAAGCACATTCAGTGGATGTAAATTGACAGCTGGAATGTTCCTTATTTACATTGCAGCCTGGCCCTGCTGGCTGCAGCACTCGTCCAATACTGGGCCAAATCAGAAATGCTGTTCCCATTAGTCACTCTGACAAAAAAAAAAACTGGAAGGATTCAGGTTGAAAAAATACTCTATTTTCTGAAAGCCAGATTAACACTATTATGCTGATGTTTCTGTTGTCCACCTGCAGCCCAAAGTGATCTGGATGAAGAATAAGATCGTCATCCTCGACGACCCGCGCTACCGCATGTTTAGCAACCAGGGAGTATGTACTCTGGAGATCAGGAAGCCCAGTCCCTATGATGGCGGCATGTATTCCTGCAAGGCCATCAACGATCTGGGAGAGGCCCTAGTTGAATGCAAGCTGGAGGTCAAAGGTCAGTGTGGTCCAGGAGGCGAGCTCAGTGTGCCTCCCTGGTTACCTGTCTGTTTCTGAGTCTGGCTTCCCATAGCTTTTTGCCTTCTTAGTTTTAAATCTTAATTTCTACTGCCTCTGGCCAGTGCCCCTGCTGAATGTTAATTCAAGAATCTTTGTTTCTTTATCTAAAACAAATAAGTTATAATAAGTATAAAGACACCATGATGGCTTTGGGAAACCAACTCTACTGGACTACTGTACTGTTTGAACTGTGTGTTGCAGTCTCCCAAAGGGCTGACCACATAGGCAGTGGACATGTAAGTATCTTTACTGGGTTGCACCAGCTGCTCACAAATACATTGCTCAGGTTGCATGTTAAGTCTTTCTGAAGTTCTTAGAACTGTTAGCTAATTTCTGATGATTCACTACATTGGGCTGCACCATCAAAACTTAAGGAATGTTTAGCTAGATACATTAGTAAAGTGTAAACTGGTTGCTGTGCAATATCCGTCCAATCTAATACTTGATTTATGCTTGACAAACCTGTGAGGGTTGTGAGTGTCCCCATGGCCAAAGTGATGTCATACCATCAGTCCCACCACTTTGCACAGGTACCATGCGGCAGGTTTTCACCTTTCCATGCAAATACGACTTTTCATGATGACGCAGACACTAATAGGCAGAGAAAAAAAGAGAACTATGCTGTAGACATGAATTTTCGATATGTACAGTTTGGGAGAATATTGGTTTGCCGCAGAGAGAAATCAGCACGGAAAACTAAAGATCAAAAAATGTACTCATCACGATTCCACATCAGGTCCCAGACACACGCCACAGTTTTTTGTGCCCTCCAAGCCACTGTTGTCGGCAAGCTTGCCCAAAAGTGAGAGCAGCGTGCAAACTTTCCCAAGAACCTATTTTTCAAGGTGTGAAAGCTGTGCCCTAAGATAAAGACAGTTAAACTTTTGGAACGCAGCTGAACCGCACATGACGAAGAACAACCAATCTCAGCCCATTTTTACCATTTTTTCATTGTAAAAATGAGGTGTGATGAGGTGAGCTGTTGATCATCTTTTTGCAGGGCTACCCAGAGCTTTACATCTGCCCCGCAGACAATATTTTAATATATACTGTCAAAAAAACAACACATGGAATATCAGTTACAAACTCAGGATTTCTGGTAAGTAGCCAAGGCAATGATATGGTGCTGGTTATAGTCGTAACCAACATCAGGCACAACCTGCCTCCGCAGTCCACACCCTTAAAAATTTGACACAATAGTTGGCACAAGAATGGCACCCACCACCCAACCTTGTATTGTGTATATGGTAAAAGATGCAGCATGTGTATGAGCACTAAAGTAATCAACTATGAAAACAGGAAGTCACTGTAGCATCACAAGCTGTAACAACAAATGCAGAAAATAACAGCTTTAGGAGGCAAAACAATATATTAAACTTAGCTGCCAATCATTAAGTTTGACTTTACTTTATCAACAATTTTTTGATCAATAAGGAAATATGTGTGCCAGAATTAGAAACATTCATTTTGCTTAAGAATTTGAGCGGGAGATGATGCAAACCTTGCTAACGTTTTTTGGTCATTTAGGCTAAATATTACTAGTATAATGTTTTGTAATTTGAGGCGTAGTTTTTGTGAAATCAAATGTAATATAAAGGCATTTAAGATGTCGACAATATTGTCTCTTTTGCTCTTAAAAGGTACAATTAGCAAGCTAAAGCTAACTTCGTCCGTTAGCACAATTAGCTAACTGACAGCTAGCCCATATATCTGGCAATTAATAGGTGTAAATACTAAGTAACAATCAAAGAGAGTATATTTATACATATTATCATATTATATTTATATACAACACGTCCTCACTTACTGCTACTGTGAATTAAAAAAAAGCCAAACTGTCCCAGACACAGCTGCCACCATCTTGTTGTCTCCACAGTACTGAGTTCCCGCCCATTCACCCGTCCAACCAATCACGAGCAGCGCTGTGGATCAAGTGCACACTGATTGGCACATGTAGCTGTCAATCATGACATATTACACACCCTTTGTTTACTTTAGATGAAATGAAGACAATATATTATTTATACTCTTCACATGTACTTTTGTCATTCCTTTTCTTAATATGTGCTTATGCGTATAATTTTCCAGTACGATAATCCGGATGATAGCACTCCTGAATATCTAATTAGTTTCCTTCCTCTAAATGCTACATTTTTTTATTCACAATCAGAAATTCTCTAAGTCACTTCCTGAATTTTTATTCTATATTTAAATTATTAACTTATTTTATCTTTTCTCCTAGAATTCAAGGCTAACCCTTCTCAAATCGACAAAAAACACAAACAAACATGTGTCGAGCTTTTAAAAAATATGCATTTTTTTCCCCAAAATCCTTTGACTGAATAGACTTTTTCTTTATATGCTTGTATCCATTTATCCTGTTTATTCTAACTGTCTTAAAATACTGTTATTTCTACTCTTCACATGTACTTATGTCATTCCTTTTTTTATATATGTGCTGTTATTATTTAACTGATGTTTCAAACATGTTCCTTTAAAACAAAAATCAGAAAAACAATACCTTGATCAGCGTGACAAGAACTACTTAAAATGACAGAAACCATATTTAGGGGGAAAAAAAGAATATTTTTAATTCTTGGGTCCCATCTGCAACATGAGGGGCCTGGTTTACCTATACCTATACTGCAGCCAGCCACGAGGGGGCGATTGAAATGTTTTGGCTTCACTTTGGGGAGCTGTCATGTCGTCCATGTTTAGTTTATTTTGACAGCTAATGTTGACATAAAACCAGTTTGTATGGTGCAACCCGTTTGAATTTAGCGACATGTCAATCGTCACTTCCTAAAGACTTATGCTGCAGCTTGAACTTATGAACAGCTGGTGCAACCTGCTCCTGAACACCATTTTACAGATACAAATAATGACATAATAATAATAATACATTCATTTGTGTGCAGTGCACATAATATCTGGTGACACTTTCCCATCACCACCACATGTACGGATTTATCCCCAGTCCAGTCCATCCAGTCATCATGTTCATCATCACAACACACCACCTCCACACACAGTCCATCACCAGTCACACCTCAGTAGGAGCTGTGATGTTTCTGTGTTGTCTTGAGACTATTCTCCACAGATTCCAGTGTCGTCTTTATGCCACAGTTAACTCCTCATATAAAAGTGTTCAGTAATAACTCAACAGTATTCCCTGGTGCACACATATAACTCCATGTAAACATTTTGTTAACCCCTCTTCTCTTCTCTCTCCCCCAGTCCAAACTCAAGAATTGTGAATGTATGTTCTCATATAAGGTAAGCTTTCATATGGTTTTGGCATATGAAGCTTATGTCATTCATTATGCATCTTTCAGCCAGCTTGTAACCTCGCTTTTCTCGGTCGGTGGGTTTGTAGCTGCTTTTCTTTCCCATGAAAGCAGGACCCAGAGAAATCGGCATTAATGAAACAAGGTTTGCATGACAAAATTTTCCCTGGTTCTGCTTTGCTGGCCTGGCTGAATTTATAGCCCAGTTCTGAATATTTTAATCAATTGCCATTGTCGCTGGTGTGAAATGGAGTGAAATCAAAGACTACCTCTCATGTATTTTGTGCCACAGATAAGGTGAGTAAAAACATTTTGCAAACTTGCTAACCTTTTGCAGAGAAATCAAAAGCTGGGTTTCATGTTGACATGATGATTACATAGCAGTCATCATACAAAATCCAAGCAAAGCCTACTAACACTGGGTATTTTCCAAATCCTGTGTGAGTTTGTATGACAGTGCAGTTTCTGTTGCGTCCCTTACTGTAGCTTACAGTGGTGGAAAGTAACATTACTTAAATACTGGAATTACAGGAATATTTTGACATTTTGGGGACTATGCTTATTTGCTTTCTTGCAGAAAGAGAAAGGATCGATACCACTCTCATGTCTGTCCATTATGGCTCAGACAAATCAAATTGACATCAAAGAACTAGTGGTGGTGAAGGCCAGCTGCATCGTCTCAAGTTGCATGTGTCTCGGCCAAAAAGTTGCATGTGAATACACCTCAAAGACTACAGCCAACCACCAACTAGTGCATGCATTCTGTGCCTGCGTGAGAAGTGATAACTCTCCATACCAACAGGCAGCGTTAGTCTGTATTCATCATTCAAAAAGGGAAACTGGAAGACTGACTGGGTGGATTCAAGACACTAGATAGCACATTAGCAACACGACCCGATGTTGAAAGAACAAATTATATTTACAGTGTGCTAGCAAGCAACAACACAAACAATTACAAACTGTCTCTGCTAAAGAGCTCAATGGATAAAAAAGTAATCTTACCTGATATAAAAAGTTTATTTTGTCTATAGTTATTTGTTTACTTTCCTCATTTCAATTTGGCCTCTGCCACCATTTCAGCATGCTCAATAAGCTGATAAAAAGTGAACGAGGTCACTCTGCAAAAACTACGGCGACAGACGCTCGCTGACAACCAACACTGACCGACGGCCGACTGTCGTTTTTGTATGTCAGGGCCCTTCAATATGAGGCTACAACCAGTTAGCTTAGCTTAGCACTGGGGGTGGAAACCAGGGAAACAGTGAGCCTGGCTCTGTTCAAAGGTCACAAAATCCATCTTAGCACATCTAAAACTCATTGATTAACAAATTATATTTTGTTTGTCTTATCTGTACAAAATCCAAAGTTAAAAAAAAAGTGGTTGTATGAGTGGTTACGGGTCGTACTATTTTTAAGATGGGCACAGTAACTTACTGGAGTCTTGTTACCACCAGGTTGCCACGTAACCAGATGAAAACCTTGGAAGTTACAATGGAAAGCGAATAAGTGTAATTCCAAAAATGTCCAACAATTCCTTTAAATACAGTTAAGAACTTGTATTTTACCACGTGCAGCTTCATACTTATACTGTAGAACATTTCAGTGGTATACTGTGCTTATTTTTGTTTTGTAAATTATATTTTTACTCTGATATTTATCTGACAGATATAGTAGTTAATCTGCAGAGTCAGATTTTATATGCAAGACATGTGTGACCCCTTAAAATATGACGATTTAATAATGGTCTAACTGGCTCACGGTGTATAAGTTAGTTCAAATTTGCACCTTCTCAATTAACTACAAGAAAAAAATGCTTTTTTAGAAATGATAATCCAGTAATGTCATATATATTAGAGTACAAAACAAAAAAAATGATACTTTTTTATGTATTATTAAGATATTTGTCACAGAAGAAACCTGCTCAGTGGTATTGGCCCATTAACTTAAGGATCTGCAAACTTTTTCCACCACCGTTAGCATATAGTGGATGACTAAAGACGGTGTACGCTTCATTAATCTGGAATTTTTCAAAGGTGTTGGACCTGCATTTTAGTTCGGTGGAATCAACTATGCTGCTGGTTCTGCAAGCTTAAACCAATGCAGAGGTTTAGTGTACTCATGAGCTCATGAGCCTTCTTCTCTCACTCCTGATCCAGTGTTGTGAACACTTCTTTGCTCTGCCTGGTCAGCTTCTTGCTCTCTCCTCCTCTATTCCTTCTTCCTCTCTGTTTTCCACTCTCCATATCTGCCTCTGTCCCCTCTAAGAATATTATAAGATCATTTTTTCCTCTCGTCCATCAGGCGGCTTCACCTTCTACGAACTCATGCAACGCGGAGTGCCCCTACACCTGATTGACAAGTACATGAACGAGAAGATTGTCGAGCAAGAGAAGTAAAAGGGACAGAGCGCAATGAGACACTTAGGTTTGCAGACATCTGCCGCCACTAGTAATCCTCTTCTCTCACTTACTGAGGTCAGCAGGCTGAAGATTGGATGGAGGGATGATAGAGGGATGGCGAGACAGGTGGAGGAGTGTGGGGGAGGGTGTACTGCTCTGTTGTGTGACATAATGTGTGCAGGTTTGGAGCTAGTTACCATAGGACAAAAAAAAAAAGCCAGCTCACTTATTTGTCACCCTCTTGTGTTCGAAAGACTCTGTTTCAGCTCAGATGCATGCCGGCAGTGTTTTGGTACATGTAGAGTGTAAAAGAAAAATAAAAAAATATTCAATATATAGCACATTGGCACACACTTACAGTATTTACATGTTGATTCTTGTTGGGAGTGTCTGTTGAAGGCGATAATTTATTTCCAGGGTCTGAAAGAAGGGAAAACAGAATGTATAAACAAAGGTTTGGTGTTTGTATGGTGTGACAGAACTTCTATATGGCAAGAAAAATGAAAACAGACCAGAGTAACGTTGGATAAATGAATGTGTAGGTCCTTCTGAGATAATTCACAGTAATGTTTGTTCATTTCACTTGTTTTCTGTGTTGGTCATTTGTGTCTAATAAGTGAGAAAATGTAGAGGTTTACACACAGTCCATATTCTGCATGACTCATTGTGCTTTTTGGATTCATTCTGGACTTGAAGCTTGATTGATGCTCAGTCATGTGCGCATGCCTTTACCTCTGTAATTATGACCCGTGGATTACATTAAAAAGTCATTTTGAAAACTGTTTTGTTTTGAGGACTCCTTTTGTTTGGATTATAATCATATGACAACCTGTTTTTTTAAAAAGAAAACTTATTGGGGCTTTTACACAGTGACTCATTCTTAAATAAATACAAAAATACAGATATTTATTATGGTGTAAGAGGTGGACCAAAATATATATCTATATATCCGCATATATATCTATCTAGATAAATATCTATCTTCATAATTTAAGGAATAACGTTCTATTTACATGATGAGGTTTGACCATGAACATATTAGATTATGCTCAAGGTATATACAAGGTTACTGGGCCATAAAATATTATAAGTAAATAATTATATTTTCTAGTAAAAACAAAAGCCTCAGTGAATAAAAATGAAATCACTGAGGTCACTTTAGTCACATCCTTGGTATTTCTTTTGGGAATTTTAGCTGAGTTGTTTATATAATTCAATTAAATACTTACACATGATGGGTGTTTTGGGGTTATTCCAGTATATTTATACTAAAATTTGACTACTTTTAGGCCAGTGAATTAATAAATGAATTAAGGATTTGATATTCATCCACTGCATCCATTGCGAGTGCAGTCTAATTCCATAGAGTATCCAGGAATGATATTTTTCTGTAGTGCAACGCAGAAGATAGCATTGTCCTGTTTTGTTGCTAACTCATTTTCAGGTTTTAGGAGTCATTCCTGAGGTACTCGATTATGCTCGAGAGAAGGCAGACATCTCTACGATGGATATTTCCAACATTCTGCAACTCAGACCAAAACAGTCTAGACTGATACATACAGTAGCATACGGTAGTTAGGATGGGCCCCATTACACGCTGTTATGACAGGCCCTAGTGCCTGATCTTGCGTCTAAAGTAGCAACAGTATATTGTGTCATCACGTTACATGATTAAATAGATAGTTGACATTGGACAACATCAACAAACCTGTCACCCAGCAATCATCGTTGCAAATTTGTATATGACACAGACACAGAATAAAACAAAAAAAATGCATTTTATTGAATATTTTTTTAGTTTATCTATGTTTTTTATAGTTTAATAAACATATAAATAATAATAATAATAATAATAATAATAATAATAATGATAAACATATAATTTTGTTAAAGACTGCGACTAAAAAAGAAAGATAGAAACCCAGGATGGAGATGGGTTTGACGGCATATATAGATGGCACCATTTTTATTTTAATGTGTGTTCTTTTTTCAACATGCATATTTCTGATGTGGCAATCCGAAATACTTGCAAGGGCAAGCGTTAGCGAGCGTCTGTCGCTCCAGTTTTTGCAGTGTGTCCTTGCTGACTTTTTATCAGCTTATTGAGCATGCTGAAATGGCGGGAGAGGCCAAATTGAAATGAGGAAAGTAAACAAATATCTATAGACAAAATAAACTTTTTATATCAGGTAATAGGGCATTAACAGAAAAGTCATTTGTCAACGCGTCGACGTCAGTGGCACAAGTCGACGCCCCCCGGGAGGAGTCGACAAGTCGTGTGTCCCCCCCTCTCTCTCTGTGCTTACACTGATACTTTATCCTTGATCCTTGACTAAGTGAACATACCTGGGCGTACTATAAGTTTTTTTTACTTTTTTTTATCTATTGAGCTCTCTGCCTAACACATTGTAGGACAGCCCACTCTCTCTACAGGCTCCCACAAATCACCTCTTGGGCTCCAGTGCCACCGCACTGCCTGCACTGATTATATTTACGCCCCTGGATACGTTGTAGGCAAAAGGAAAAATGTTTTCAATTTTGAGATGAACTGTCCCTTTAAATCCTTTTAAATGCACATAAAATATAATAAATATTATAAAATTAAATATACTATCAAATAATATAAAAATGAATTAGTGACATTCAAACATAAATATGTTAACATTTTAATTTAATTTAATACTCTCTTTCCGCTTACTTGCAGTCGTATTACTGTGTTTTTTACGTGACAATTGATTAATTTTGACATTTAATACAGCATATAACCTCGTATTTGCCATTTGTATTTTAATTCAAACTTCCCGGTCCGCGGCCATATTATTCCCTTCCGGATCTTCGCTTCCTGCCGAGACGCCAGTCGATCAGAAACGTACCGAGTATCGACTGCTCATGGTTCCGCTGTGGAAATGGCCTCGTCTAGTCACCCAGCTATAAATGCCAAATGAGCTGCTTTATTTTGGGGGCGGCCGAGAGAAGATAGTCCCGTGTGAGCCACCACCCGGGAGTCCTTGGAAGTTTGTGACGGTAATCTGAGGAGAGACTTGGCAGAAAAACAATGCCACATTTCCCGTGGCCAGAGCCGCTGTCACCCGCACAACTGAAGCGGCTGGAGGAGCATAAATACAGCGCCTCCGGTCGGTCCCTGTTCGAGCCGCCGTTTCAGCTCTACTGGAACTGGCTCGTCCAACAAACTCCGATATGGGTCGCACCAAACACTCTCACTATCGTCGGACTGGCGGTCAATATCATCTCCACGGTGGTGCTTGTGTATTTTTGTCCCACTGCAACAGAGGAGGTGAGTAAAAGCGACCTTGGCCAAAGTTTGTACCCGGGGACTAGCCCCAACTACGTGCCCTTCTCTGGTATGGGAAGAGCGCGGATCCTCCATTCAGAAATCGCGTGAGTTAACGTTACGTGGCCACCTGCGCAAACCTCACACGCCTCAAAGCCGCTTTACAAGATATTTCCGAGTCAGCAGAGTCTTCTTGTTAATTCGGCATGCTTTTGAGCCTCACAGCTACTCACATTTTAAAAACATCTTCACGTCATTGATAGGGTCACCCTGCTCTCTAACACCCTCTCTGGAGGTCCAGGCAATATTACAGGAATCACTTCGGGCATTTGATATTTTATTTAACTATACAATGTAAGCCGAATTAAAGATTAAGACGTGATGATCTGGGAGATGTGTTAAAATACAAGGTGTAACGTTTGCATGGCCGCACGCAAGCGAGGAAGCTTTAAATGTTGGGGTTTTTCAATTGGATTAGGTGTGACATTGCTTTCCTGAGGGAAGACTGTAACGGGAGAATGCTGTACGTGTTCGTCATGTGGTCCCTCCCGCATGTTTTTGGAAAGTTGTCAGCTTTGAGGTGTTGTGTGTTGCTGTCTGCCCAGGCTCACGTGGTGCTGTGTTGTTGATGGTAAAACAGGAATTTGAAGGAAATGTTATTGCTCTTGTTCAGCTCACTCTGGGTAGTAACACTTAATTACAAATTAACAGATTTTCTTTTAGATGACTAAATTGGAATTGCTCCAGATCTACCCATGAATGGATTATTAAGTGGGCCCACCAGTTACAGGCCCAGGGGCCCAAGTGTCAGGGGCCTTTATCTGCAGACATGTACTGTTTAGGAAGAGACTCAAATGACTACAAAAAGACACAAAATGACTACAGTGAGACACAAGCCCAAAAAAAGATGCATAATGACTACAAAGAGACACAAAATGATTAGGAAAAGACATAAAATGACTACAAGAAGACACAAACTTTACCTCAAAGAGACACAAAATTACTACAGTGGGACACAAACCCACAAAAAAAAGATGCATAATGTCTACAAAGAGACACAAAATGACTACCAAAAGACATTAAATGACTACAAACAGACACAAAACAACCACAAAGAGCCACAACATGACTTCAAAAGACATTAAATGACTACAACAAGACACATAACAATGACAGAGACACAAAATGACTACAAATTGACATAAAATGACTACAAAAAGACACAAACTTTACTTCAAAGAGACAAAAGATGACTACAGTGGAACACAAAACAACCACAAAGATCCACAAAATGACTACAAAATGACATAAAATGACTACAAAAAGACACAAACTTTACTTAAAAGAGACAAAAGATGACTACAGTGGAACACAAAACAACCACAAAGAGCCACAAAATGACCATAAAATGAGTACAAACAACACAGAACAACCACAAAGTTACACGAGATAACTACAAAAGACACAAAACGACCACAAAACGACTTCAAAAGACACAAAGAGACAGAAAATGATGACAAAAAGACAAAAACTTTACCTCAAAGAGACACAAAATGACTACAGTGAGACACAAAACCACCACTAAGTCAGTTTCTTGCTTTTTTGTTGCTATAATTTTGTTGCTTTTTTGTTTCTTGCTATAATTGTTCCAAAAACTTAGACCTAAAATGCAATAATAGGCCTTGCAACAAACCTGCGACCTATAGTCCAGTTCATGTGTGTCACCAGGTTCACTGTGGAGCACTGACCCATGCAGGTACTAAGGTGTGTTTATCAGATTTACACCTTTGTCCACTCTCAATCTGAGAACCTTCAGCTAAGTCCACAGTCCATGCAGCATGCTGTTACTGTCAAATTCCACATGTGCAAAGGTATTCCAGTTTCCTTTACTCATTGTTTGGTGCTGCATAATGCAAACCTCGCCACTCTTCTTCATGGACTGTAAACTTACGGAGGCTCCACGCCTGTGCAAACAAACACATACTAGAGGAATTTAAACAATAATGGACACAGTTGAGCGTTCTCCCTAACCTCTGTGATAACCCTGAACAGGCAGACCCTGTCCCCACCAGTCCATGAGGCATTTAGGACATGGACTTTAAAGACAACAGCGGGATCTCTGAATATTTAAGACAGCATGAGATTCTTGATCATTGTGGACACAGACGATCTTTGTGTCCCGTTCTCACACACTCAGTCACAAGCATACACACATTGTAGTGGTAAACACACTGTGTTGGCTGGCCCCACCGTCCAGATGGTCCATAACCTCCACCCCAGTTAGAGGAACTGAGTCACGCCAGTCAGCTGGAATCACTCTTTCTCAATACCTAAAGCACACACACAGATACATGGAGCGTGTGCAGATGGCAAGGCACTAAAATAAATTTTGTAACAGTTGTATTACTACTCGGAAGTTGTTGTGCTTTAAGTGATGAGGTGCCTTGTAAACGGTAGCCACAAAAGCCACACAGATCCTGATCCATCTCACTCAGTGATCCATTCCTTAAAATTACAGCCATATCTAGAGATCAGTTACAACAGCAGTACAAACATTTTTAGCTTTCAAACCCCTATTACACCCTCGACCAGCCATATTTAGATAAACAAATCATTTTAAAAAACAGCTAAAAATGTTAGAATTCATTTAAACAAGTGAGTTAGCAAACAAACACGAATAAATAACAAAGAAAAATCTGGTTAATACAGTATAATTAGTGTGTATGCATAATAATGTGCGTACACTGACAGCAGGTTTATCTGAAAGGTACAGCAGGAGTATTTGATTTCAGAATCAAAAATACTTTACAGTTTATCGCAGTTTCTCTAATATATGAACATATAAAATGATTATAAATTAAGTATGCAAAAACATGAAAATGTGTGCATTATGCTCCAATATGCAACAAAATATAAATAAATAGAAAAACAAGAAGCCTGTACAAACATGTGCATCATAATAACGTGTGTTAAATATAAATGCAGATATTGCAGAAGTAAGAAATAAATAAGACTGTTAGGTGAAATAACGTTACGATTGAGTCATGCACAATTTATTGCACGTTTCCATTACCTCACAGTAATCCATTATCCTTAGCAGGGGAAACATCGTTTCATGATCAGTTTAAATTTTGCAGCTGTCAGCCTGAAAAGAAGCCACACTCGGAAAATTAATAGCATTTACTGTGTAAAGAAAGAAAAAGGGTTCAGGTTTTATTTTATATAAGTGTATTCATTTTTTAGTGTATGTGATATACTAAGTGGAAAAAGAGATTTTTTTCCCTCTTTTATAAGATTATTTTCAATCTATAATATCTGAATTATCTGCATAAATATCATATCAATATTCTTATTCGTCGTAACAGACTGGGTGCAGCACTTACCTAACCTTTGCTTTAGGGCTGTAACTACTATTTTAATTATTGACTAATCAACAGATTACTATCTCGATTATTCATTTGGTCATAAATATCAGAAAATAACCCGTAGATGAAATGGTATGAAGATTTATACCATGATTATAGTGACCAAAGTCTGCGGCACCCTGCACTTTCTGTTTGCATAAACAATAAAGGAATGGAATTTCAGATAATATGTTTTCTTGAGTGTGTAATCACCTGAAAATAAGAATTGTTGTGTTTTTGTTTCCTTAGAATGAGCCGTTTCTATCTTCATAGGGAGCGGGTCCTCTACCACAGAGTCAGCCATATTGTTTCTACAGTAGCCCAGAACGGACAAACCTACACTGGCTCTAGACAGGGCCATTTGTTTTGTTTGTTTTTTTGTGTCGACCACCGTAGTTAGCAGCCCTCAGCAATGAGCAATGTCATGTTTTTACTGGTTTAAATCATCTGGTCGTTTTTGTTTGTTTGTTTGTTTGTTTGTTTTTGGAGAGGAAGAGACCTCTGTCAATAATTGCACTCCCGCGAAAAACCTCCTGAACAATAAACACTGAAGGAATTGTAACCTAGAGAAGATTTAGCTGGTTACAGTCTGCAGTCGTCAACATAGATGCCAATAAATCCTACAAAGTCTTACACTGGACCTTTTAAAATATAACATTTTCATTAAAGGTAGCCCGTCTTTGACATGCTTGCTCAACTGTCAGTATAACTGTAGATAGAATGAGAGCAGTAGCATCACTGGGTTTGCCTGCTCCACACCCACTCTGCAAACAAGGGAACAGCAAAACAAACCCATGTTGCAGGCTGCAGCTGTGTGTCTGTGTGTGACTGCTGCTAACTTCAGTTGCACAAACACTACATAAAGTAATAAGTGATGAAAGAGGTCATTTTGCTGTGTTCACTGTGTGCACCGCCATGTTGCTTTGACGTCAGAAATTCCAACTTGAATGACCGTTCCATTGCGCTTCACTGTGTCGGAGGTAGTTTTTTCGGAGTTCTGAGTACAATAGATCGCAGATTAAAGTCCCTCTTCCTTCTCCACCTCCAGGCTCCAGCATGGGCCTTCATCATGAGCGCTCTGGGCCTGTTCATGTACCAGTCTCTGGATGCCATTGATGGGAAGCAGGCCAGGAGGACAAACACCAGCTCACCTCTGGGGGAGCTCTTCGACCACGGCTGCGATGCTGTCTCCACAGGTAGCTGCTGCACTGGACAGCTGAACCCAAACTGCAGAATATTAAGAGTGGCTGCAGAGCTTTAGTGGATCAGGGGGAGATTTTTATCGTCTGTTGTTCTGTCTTTCTTCTGTCAGTCTTTGTTGCTGTGGGAACATGCATTTCATGTGGAATAGGAAGATACCCAGACTGGATGTTCTTCTGTGGTTTCATCGGGATGTTCATGTTCTTCTGCGCCCACTGGCAGACATATGTGTCCGGGACCCTGCGCTTTGGCCTGTAAGTCACACCTTCATCTTGTCCAGTAAAGAATACAGATGCTGCTCTGTGCCCGTATGACCATGAAACCATTATATTGTCACTTAAATTAATGATCTCGCTCTCCCTCTGTCACTAACTTTGCAGGATCGACGTCACAGAAGTGCAGATCGCCATCATAATCATGTATTTGATGTCAGCTTTCGGAGGCGTGAGCCTTTGGCAAACCACGGTAACTGAGTGACAGATTTTGTACAGTCACATGTACAGATGCTCAAATACTGTACACACACAGGAACACTTTCATTTCACCTTGTAGTAGTCAAAGATTTTCCTCCGTTAGTTTTCACACCAAACTAATTCTGATCATTTCCTAGTTTTTAGTCGTCATTCTAGTCTTTAAATAGAATTTGTGTTTTACTTTTACTCCGTGCTGCCTTTGGAGGCTTGACTTAACATCACATGAGAGAAGTGAGAAGGTAAATATGGCTAGCTAACGCCATGGCAACAGGTCATCTATTGGACATGATCTGGCTCAAAAAGCTGATGATGTCACCTGCATTTTTTTTTCTTTTTGCTTTGCCCTCCCATCACGCTCGGCATGCCTGCAGCTTCCATATTAGCACTTTACTTCCTGCTAGAAGGAGAACGCGTTGTGTCTAAGCATTAATTTTGGCTGCATGTGTTTCCATAGTTGCCTGTCATTGGACTGCAGCTATACTACTTCCCCATCATGGGCATCATCGGCGGGGCTCTCTACTCCTGCTACAACTACTTCTATGTCATTTTGAACGGAGGTGTCGGCAAAAACGGCTCCACTGTGGCTGTAAGTCCACAAACACATCTACTCCTCACACTGATCCAAGTCAGAAACTGTATTGTGATACATGCTTAATAACTGTCCCTCTGTACAGGACACCAGTGTGCTGACTCCTGGTTTGCACATCGGCCTCATCCTCACGCTGGCCTTCATCATTTTCAAGAAGTCGTCCAGCGAGCTGTTCGAGCTCCACCCCTGTCTCTACCTGCTCGCCTTTGGCATGGTCATCTCCAAGATCTCCAACAAGCTGGTGGTACGTTTCATCTCGTCTTAAAGTTGTAATCCAAACTATTTCAGCCCTGGTTGATGTGGCAACACCTGTGGTTACCATGGTGACAGCAAGCAAGGTTTAGTACTTACTTACCCTTAATGAGTAGCTACTTTGTGGTATGCGTGTTTCTAGTGCAGCCAAACAAACTTGCATTGTTTAAATGTTACCAGCCAAGACAATGTCATGATGGTTTGGTCAGTTGAACATCTTTAATGTGAAGCAGCAGCTGATTCAGTTGTAGGACAGTAACAGTAAACGGTGAGTCTGGTGTAAATGACGTACTAGAAACCGTCTTGTGATGGGAACAGTCAAGCCTGGATACTGTCTGTCGATGAGTCTGTGGTGGCCGGTGCTGTCCTGTTTGCTGCTGTGTGCCGGGGCAGCAGGTTGAGGTTAGCAGAGGCCAACAGACTCAATAAACTGATTAGCAAGGCCAGTAATGTTGTGGGGGCGGAATTGGACTCAGCACAGTGACAATATATATTTTGTTTTTAATATTTTTACCATCTTAAGCACTAGTGTTAAACACTGGAGCATAATGCACATTTTCATGTTTTTTACTTAATTTCATTGCTTTATATTAACAAACTTCTATGTCATACACATAGTCTTACTTCTTATAATTCTATATTCTTTACATCAGAGCGACTGTATTGAATCACAGTTTCTCCTCAGGGATCAATAAGTATTTCTGATTCAAATTCTGATCTAGAGGTCCACAACGTGGGCCAGAGGCTTGAAGTGAGGGGGCTCCCTCCTGTGTGTGAAGGCAAATTGAATTCAGTGCGGAAATGGCAGACTCCGCCACTCCACCGCATTCATCAGGCCTACATTTAATCAGTGTTTCCTTCCTCTCATGTGTCCCTGTTTCACTGTAGATCGCACATATGACCAAGAGTGAGCTGCACCTCCCGGACACGGCCTTCATAGGCCCCGGCCTCCTCTTCCTCAACCAGTACTTCAACAGCTTCATCGACGAGCACATAGTCCTCTGGATCGCCATGGTAGGTGTCTGACACATTTATAGTATTAACAGTTTTTTAAAGGGGTAAAGATTTAATATCACAATATAACATCCTCAACTACTAATCACCACGCACGAGTACCAAATACAAGCATCTAATTGATCCACTGTTTGACTATTGGTGATGTATAATCAATCACTTTTAATTATTGTCAGTAAAAAGTGTAGTGTTTTTGAGAGATTGTTCTGTTCAGTTTAGTCTGATTTGTATTCAGAGATTCCCAACGTGCACATTTTTTAACCTTATATTTGATGGTGTGAAACACTTTCTCTCACAGTGGCAGTCTGGGCACTGTGGTGTTATATAAACTGTATATTTAGTCTTCATGAGGCTGCACCCACGACTCAACATACAGACGGGAGCAAACGTGTTAGTAGAACTGTTGCAGAGAAATATATCGCGCAACCAGAAAAAGACTACCAGCCGTTTCATAATAAATGCCTTCTATTGTTCTTGCAGCACACCTGTTTCTATTGAGAGTGAAACATTTTCATGACAGTGTAATTGAGCCAGTTGTAGTAAAAACACGCAAGACAGGTTATGACTGACAAGAAGAGCACATAAAGTCTATGTACACGTAAGCACAGTGTGGTTCTTGATCCTTTTGTGGGGCTTTCACTTTAGCTAATCAGGGACTCGTTACAGGTGTTGGTCGAAGTTCAGCACAAAGTTCCTTTAGACACTAGGGATGACTCGACATAAACCTTCCTTTGACATATGTGGCGCGTTTTCCTCTGCCCGGCCTTGATATGAGAGCCTGATTGTGGGTCTTCCTACAACTTTACACTTCACACAGCTGCGATGACAACCTCCAGGTATTTTCACACAGTCAAAATGCAGGTTGAATGCGTGGTCATAATCCTGGGGGATCTGCAGGGTTCATGTGTGAACATAGAACTTGTTGGGACGGAAAACACGCAGTTCTCAGGAAATGAAATGAGGTTCTGTCGCAGCCCCGTAGGGCCGTGCACACCCACACAGGTGTTTCCAGTTATTCTGGCCGATTAGTCCTCTGCTTAACAAAACCTAAGTGTTTCTCTCAATGATTAAAGTGTAAGATGAGGGACATCAAACATTTCAACAAGTCACAGCAGGAAAACCACAGATGTCAAGCCTGGCCTGTTCACACCCACACCCTCCTGAGGAAAGGTGTATTGTGGAAACAAGTTAAAACACCTGTGTGGGTGGACCATGGATAGGGGACCTTTTTTACGTGGGGATATCAAAATAAAACAACTCCTCACTTCCCAGCGGTGGATGCAGTACTGAAAAGCAGTACTCAAGTAAAAGTACAACTACTCCCATAGAAAATGACTCAAGTAAAAGTAAAAGGTGGTCCAGGCATCTGATGAGGATGCCTCCTGGGCGCCTCCTGCTGGAGGTGTTTTGGGCATGTCCCACTGGTAGGAGGCCCCGGGGCAGACCCAGAACACACTGGAGGGTTTACATATCTCATCTGGCTTGGGAACACCTTGGGTTCTCCCAGGAGGAGCTGGAAGACATCGCTGTGGAGAGGGATGTCTGGGGTGCTTTGCTCAGCCTGCTGCCCCCCTGATCTGGCTTCGGATAAGCAGGTAATGCAGTTGCAGTGAAGTATATTTATTTTTTATCCTCTCCATCTCTCTTCAGGTCTTCTCTCTTGTGGATCTAACACGCTACTGCACGGGCGTGTGCCTCCAGATCGCCTCTCACCTGCGCATCCGGGTCTTCAGCATCACGCCGCCGAGCAACGCTCACCGCGACTGACGGCTTGCCCGGCGGGAGGAGGCGGGGGAGGACGCAGACCTCTCCCCGCTCCTGAAAGCAGATGATGACGACGAGGAGGGACACTCCTCCTCGACCCTGAGCCACTGCAGCCTTGACAAAGTGACCACCTCTGAATAAAAACTGCCTCTCCCACAAGATGGAAACGTAAAACCAACTAAACTCTACAAACCAAAAAAAAAAAAGTTTTGAAAAGCATGGAATGAAAGATTATACGGGACTAAAGTTTCCCTTTAAAGTTTTTAATTTAGACGAAGGTGCATGTCAGAAATTAAGAGTTCCTGCTTGTTCAACTCAAATACCAAAATGTTTCTCTAACCTTTGCTTGGGCAAATATCAAAGTAGTTTTATTGATTTTAAATTTTCAGGCATGTGTTATTGTCATACGTTTCATAAATATACAGCGAATATCGAGATAAATCTCTTTGATATATGCTCAAACTAAACGGACTAACTCTTGGAAGTTTTCTTAATCATTTGTTTTATTTATTAAAAAAATCTGACTTAAATCAGGAGGGCTTAAAAGATAAGCAAGATATGCAGATAATTTTTTTTAAATGACCTTTAAAACCTCATAATTTCCAATGACATTTGCAATTTGGGCTGGCAGGTTGTCAATGCGGTATGTGGCGGGGTAACGGTGTGTGTGTTAGTGCCGAAAACAACGACGGATTCTCTATCAGGCTTCTCTTACAAACACTTTTACGTTAATATTTGTATCCTCAGTTACTCATCTCATCCTACATTCCTGGAAATAAAATAACACCTTACCTCCGGCCTTTTAGAGCGCCGTCGACTGATGAAGCATTAACACACAACTCGTTCTGCTTTCTCTGTTCTTCTCCCTAAAGGGCTAATTATGTTGTGATTGTACAGAATTCAAACGAAAACGCCTTAAATATTTTTGTTGTAATTACTGTTAAACTTGTGAATATTTAAAACAGCTTTGTACGTTTGATTTTTTTCACTGAAGTATCATACCAGATGCAACGACAGTAATAATACAATGCTACGCTACTGTTCACTCTTCAAGTTTCTTCACTCATACAAAGGTACATGATGTATGTTCAAGATTTGTTGGATTATGTGACTCATTATTCAGGTTCATATGGATCAAAGGGGATTTTTCTGTAGTGCGGGTAAACTATATAAGGGTAAAAAACTATTGTACTTTTACAATTATCTTCCTCTCAGATTCTGCTCCGGCAGGATTGTGGACACTAAAAAGAGGGGCATGTTCTAAAAAGATGGTTTTCTGTTGGACTTTGGAACTATGCATTGAAATGTTCACCCTTTGATTTCAACACCATGTTGCACTGTTCAATAATACAGTAAAACACATTTCTACTAACAGGTACTGTATGAGTGGAAAAGATTGTAATAAAGAAAATATTTTTCAGGATTTGTTGTTATTGTCGGCGGTGAAAGACGCACTCGCATCCTTTACTAATGTGAAAGTCCCAGTGAGACATGTTGGCTTGTCACAGGAGAGGAAAGCACAGGTGTGAATCATGAAATCAGTGATGGCTGGATTCCATTTAGCTGCTCTGATTTCAGGTTCTTGTTACTGTGAATGCTGACTAGCTGTCACTCAAACTTGAATGTGTGTGTGTGTATATATATATATATATACACACACACACATATTTTAGTGCGTCTTACTGTTGCTCTTATGTTATATTCACTTGCAGATGTGCCCAGCTTGTCAGTCTTGAGAGATTTGGCATCTAAACTAGCTGCTCTAAATCGTTAAATCTCATTTTATGATTAAACAGAGACTTGATAATGTTAATCAACATACATATTACCCAGCAATCATCATTACATATCTGTATATGACAAAAACTACAAAAGAAAATAGGAAGTTATTAGTTTAGCTTAATAGTTGTTTTTTTATAGGGGCGTCAGTGGCTTAGTGGATAGAGGCAGAAATTAAATTTTTTTCACTCTGTTGTCAATTACACACAGGTCCGAACACACACATGCACAAACTGGACCTATACATGCACCAAGTGGAGAGAGAGCTACTGCTGCCCCTTTCACTCTTGACTTTCCTATCAATTAAGGCAAAACTGCCCAAAAGAAATAGTCTCTTTATAGTTTATGTAGAACAAGCATATCATTTTGTAATGGATTGATACTATTTCACAAAAAACAGAAAGCCATGATGGAGATGGGTTTGCCTTTTGAGGGCATATATAGAAATCACACATTTTTTTTCTCGCCAGTAGTTTACAAAGCATAACAATTTTTTTCACAATTCAGAACTTTCTAGAACATTTGGAGAGAAAGTAAGTGTACATATAAGCACCATATGTTGGGGAGACTCGAGGAGGGATTAAAGAGAAGAAAAACAAATAGAGTAGCAGTCATTGAGGTTTGTTTGACTAAACATCACAGGGTCTTTCTCAGGTCGTAGGGGTTTTTCGTATTTCACCCACTTCGCCCAGAATTTAATGAACACATTTTTCTGCAGATGAAGAGAAAAAGTCATCTTTTCCATAAAGAAATCGCACCATTTTTAACTTAACATGAGTTCTTTAAACACAGGTGTATTTCCAGGTGGCAGTCAGGCCCCTCCACCCCACAGCTCTCAGCTCAACTGTACTGCCTGCCTCTCTATAGTTACACCCCTGGAGCCATAATTAGTGTTATTACTAACACCCGTGCATGTCCGACTCTGACAAGTCAAAATGTCTGCTGTGAAAAAGGCCTATACCACTATGTAAAAATACCCTATTACAAGTTAAATTCCAGCACTCAAACTTAAACTTAAGTTAAAGAACAGAGGTATCAGCTAAAGGGACAGTTCACCCCACAATCAAAAATACACATTCTTACTCTAACCGATAGTGCTGTTTATCAGTCTAGATTGTTTTGGTGTGAGTTGTGAAGTGCTGGAGATATCTGCCGGCGAGATGTCTGCCTTCTCTACAATATAATGGAACTAGAAGGCACTCGGCTTGTGGTGCTCAAAGTGCAACAGAATACATTTGAAAACTCAACAGCAATGTCTCTTTCCAGAAATCGTGGTCCAGATACTTCACAGACCTTGTTGTGAGCAGTTTCATGTCAAAGACGTTGCGGAGTGGAAGTAAGACGTGGCACAAAACTGAAATACTCAAGTACCTCAAATATGTACTTCAGTACAGTAGTAGTAAATGCACTGAGTTGCGTTCACACACGACATAAACAGCGAGTTGACTGAACCAAACCACATTTTATTTCAGTCAGAGGAGCCACTAAACTGATGCAATCTGAGGAAATCCCATTTTACAGATATGTGACTCATCGCCCCGCCTGCTGACATCATAACACACATCATATGACTTTTTTGGCAGCTGTAAAATGCTGACAACATCAAGTAGTCAATTCCATTTTTTTTTATTATAATAAAGAACTTTGTAAAACTGACATTCGGAGGGAAAAGTTGCTGAGCACTGTCTGAGGCTTTGTTAACATTCTGCTGCGTTCGAACCAGATGCATCAGTCACTGGGCTCACTGTCACAACAAGACAATCAAAATAAGTTACGGAACATGCTGAGGGGTCTGAATTTCAGACAGTAGCGAGCCTGTCGAGTCCCACGGGGACACACATACAGGTGGCTATGAAAGCTGCAGTATCACTTACATGTAGCTCTGACAATACACTTGTACCACATTAAGAATCATATTATCCCATGTCCCATCCATTCCTGATTAGAGTGTGATGTGGCCAACATTTATAAGAAGACAAGTAAAAAAAAAAACCAACAACAAGAGGAGATAAACACAAATGTTCAAACAAGAAGGAATGAACAACGAAGGCACTTCAAGTTTTCATGTTTTTAGGGACAACACAGATATGACAGCCGACACTTAAAGCTGGGGAGGGCAGTTTGCCATCATTTTGATGAACCAAATTTACTGGCATGGAAGCTAAATAATGTACTGCTGTGGACGGGGCTACTGTGCAACATATCTTAGCCACCTGAAAAATCACTATCAGTTTAAGTGTATACTTTTTTTTTGAATACTTTCACCTCTTTACCTCACACAATAGCAGATAGAGGCAGTGGTAGACCAGCAACTCTTTCATACTATGACGTATCGACTTCAGTTACCTGTTGGAAAGGGCTGCTGACAGCAAGGTGAAGCTGTGAAAATATTCAAAATATAGTGTACACTTAAACTGACACCGATGTTTTTTAGGAGGCTTGAAACTAATCAATTGAAGCAGCGGTTTGATTGAACACTGTGTGATGTTATGTTCGTGACACCAGGTTTTTCTACCCGGATGTTATTAGAAATAAATACTGTTATTTGGTCTGTAACTGCCTACACTGCAAAGCAACCCAAAAAAGGAAGACGGGCTTATCAAAAAGAGAACTGAACATGTTACTATCGGCAAAGCCTTGCTAATAATTAAGCCTTCTTCTAACTGCAGTCAAAGGCTTACGGCTGCGGCAGCTTATATTAGCGAAAGACTCAAATCACAGTGTCTCCTCTGCCTCACTCCCTGCTGCTACAGACCACCTTGCCAGGAGGAGAGCGAGCAGCGGCTCCCGAATAAGACCCCTAGTCAGCAGTCGCAGCAAGCTCCAGCTCTGGGGGACTGAAGAGCCTCAACTCCCTGCCAGATCAGGAAACTTTCTGTTGCTGCTGTTACAATGGTTAGACCTGGTGCTGGGGGCGCTCAGCACTAGGGGATTTGGCTGTCCGAATTCAAACCACGACAGCCAACACCCAAAAGTCCCTCTCTGAAGCTGCTGGCTCTCCTCCAGGTTGAGTAGTCCACAGCCTCGGTGAGCAAGGCAGAAAGACCGTGGAGTGGCTAGCTGGGTATTTTTTGTCCCATTTGTAGTTTGATAAACAGAGAGTGTGTGCAACTCTGGTCAGTGTGTGGGAAACACTGGGTTACTGTATGAAGCATGTGCATATGCTCATGGATGTATGATGGGAGGGGCTTAGGACGCAGAGGGAGCAGCTGCAGGAGGAGGGTGATTTTCCATTTCCGCAGATTTTTTTTCTGCCTTCCCCAGCTTTAAATGAATTATTTTATCCTTCCTATTTGTTCTTCTTCCTTCACTTCTTTAAAATGAAGACATTACGATAAAAGCCAAACACCACCAGGGCTGCAAGTACCGACTCTTTTCGTCTACTGACTATTCCACCAATAAAACTGTGGAAAAATGCCCATCACAATTTCCCAGTATCCCAGAACACATCTTAAAATGTATTTTTTAGTTTGACCAACAGTCCACATCCCAAAGATAATCAACCCATAATAACATCAAACAGAAAAAAAGAGACTCACATTTTTCCTTCAAAAGTGACTCAAACGATTAATAGATTATCAAAACAGTTACAGATTGTTTAATCTGCTAATCGTTTGAGCTCTAAACAAAACAGTTTGCGGATTTCATAGTAAAACTTGCTTGCTGCACACACACACATGCACACGACAAGTCCTGACCTGCTGCTGTCAAATGTTTCACCCGTTAACAGCACATGAATCAATGACATGGTGAAGGCAGGATAGGAGGAGGGTGGTGCAGTGTGGAGGGAGTGTTTGTTTGTGTTTCTGTAAGTGAGTGTGTTGTACAAACGTCTGAGACGCCCCCAGTGGAGTAACAGAAGAATTACAGGGTTCTTCTTTCTGGCTGCCATTCCTTACACTGGCCAGCCCCATCCATCATCTTCTGGAAAATGTTTCATCACCATCTCACATAAGTCTCTGTCCTCCGTCCGTGCTGATGCAACACAAGCACTGAGGACTTCAGATTCCTGTTTCCACCCAGTTCCCCCACTCTGAATCCTCTCGACTGAGCAGGAGAGAAAGGGTGGAGGTTGTTGAAGTGCAGACAGGAGAGGAGAGGGAAGTCTTCCATTTTTTTCACACCCGCTCAGGATTGATGTCTCTGTTCACTCTGCGTCTGGGGAACAGCTTTCGCTTCAGCAGAATCAGCTGCAGGAAGAGGGAAGAGGCACTATTAGTGAGAGGATGTGTGTCAAATAAAAGAGTGGAGATGTTTACACTTCAAAGTACAGATCACCACTTAGCTTACTCACTTCCTGGCAGAGAGGTAGATGAGAGGATCAATACTACTCTCCAGTGGTGGAAAAAGTACTCAGACCTTCTACTTAAAGGTCCAGTGTGTTGGATGTAAGGGGAGTAAATTCTAGTCGGCTAGAAACGGCATTAGTTGGCAAGATTTCATTGGTTGCTTCGTCATGAAACTCTATTAGAATGTGTGCCTTGTCAAAATAAATCAAAACCTATATGACTGGACCATGTGGGAATTTAATTTGAAAGGACAGACACAGGAAGTGTCCACGCTCAGCAGTCAGACAGGAGTCAGGTTAATTCCCAGGGCTGGTACCTGCGGTTATTCCACAGGCTAGTTAATAACATGTCGGGCAGGAAATCCAAAGTGTGGGATCATTTTGAGAAGGTGAAGGACGAACCCAAGGTGATATGTAAACTCATCTTCATTGGTCGACTGCAAACATGACGTATCATCTGAAACATGGAAGTAGCTACATGCCCATTAGCCCACAGCGTCATTAACAGGCGGCTCGCTCAGTGTGTGAGGCCTATATTAATGAAGGTTCATTAGTACGGTTTGTATTTCTCTGTAATGTAGCACAGTGTTAACAATGTTACTGACACTATTCTTTCTCACACCTTCAACTCAAACCACCAAAATATATCATTTAATAATCATTAACATCATAAACATGCAGGTGACTAGTTGACTAATGGCCCTAAATTACAACTATTGGTCGACTAGGAAAATTCTTAGTCAAGGGCAGCCCTACTCCTTTGGCTGCGTGGCAACTGCTCAGCTGCTTTTTGCACAGATTAAACAAACATTATATAACTTATTAATTTGTGAACCTCAGATGTGCTGTCAGGCAGCCTTCAGACAGATCCAGGCTAGCTGTTTCCCCCCCGTCTCCAGTCCTTATGCTAAGCTAACTGGCTGCAGCTTTGTATTTAACACGCAGCTATAAGTGGTATCGATGTTCTCAAATAAGCAAATTTACCAAAAATGCTGGACTATTCCTTTCATATAGGACTTGGTAACGCAACAGGACTTTGACACCATATTCCCCTCAGACCTTTCGTAACCCAAGAAAGCAAAGATAATCTTAGAAGTGGGGCAGCAGGGTAAACTCTCCTCCCTCTGGAGAGAAGTCACTTTTGATCTCTCTAATCTAAACAGTACAAAGCTGACTCTGATTTCTCTATCTTAATAACGTGGGACAGCCAGGCTCATTCGGTGCCAAAAAGACATCAAAAGTCTGTTTGTGTCTGGTGACAGAGACACTGGACAAGTCTGACACATTCCTAAATGGGAGCACTGGTCCCATGGGCTGCTGTGGGGGAAAATTCTCCTAAGGTCACTGCAACTATTAACCTTTCTTTAGGTTCGCTGAGGAGAAACTGGAAACCTTCGGATTAGGGAAGCGCCTGGAAACAGCTCAATGTCAAACCTGAGTCGCGTAGTATTTGTTAAACATTTCCTGGCATTTAATTTAATCTCTTTTGAGCACCATACTGGAAGAACGTGATAGAAAATTGGTCCAAGAACGCTATCCTGATCTTAAAATTCTTCGCTATAATGCTCCTTGGTCATCCCTCCAGCTAGAAATCCTACTTGTCTGGCAACAAAGATGGTTAAAGTAAATACAAGTACAAAGACAGACAAGTGTCGCGTTTCACAGAGGACTGCTGGGCGTCTTTCGTTTCTGTAAAGTCAGGTCCTTGGCTCAGCCGCTCATACTCCCGCGACACATGAGATGGATGCACCTTTGAGTGGAATTTGGGAAGCGAAGGCCTGAGTCATAGCTCAAGTGTGAATCATGGAAACAGAGAGGTGTGTTGGGTGCATGTCCTGTGTGGCTTTATCTGAATGTGTCAAAAAACTGTGTGTGTGTGGTCCGAGGTGGGACGCGCTGACCTGTTCGGCAAAGAAGGACATGATGGTGAAGATGACGAGCGTCACGAGGACACAGTGCGTCCAGAACTTCAGCTTGTCCCGATACACCCGCCTGGAAGAAAAATCACATTTCAGTTAGGTTCAAATTAAACAAAAACAACCAACTATAGTACAGGTGCACAGGTCTCACTGGAGGCTAGTTGCGCTGTGATGTAACAAGAAGGAAACATAGAGTATGCAGAGGGCAGCAGGGCAACAGGGTGACAAGGTGACATCACCCAACAGCATCTGCCTATCACTTTAAGAGCACGAAGACGGGAGGGGAGGAGACGGGAGGCTCAGCTGTGTGATGATCTTACAAGTATCTTACAGCCAGCGATTGATCTGAAGCGGCTCAGTCTAATTTTAAAGCCTCTATGTGAGGATGGCATTCTCCAGCTGAAGCCCCCCCGAGTACAGGAGCAGGATCCCTGACAAAAACCCCCTAAAGCCCCGGAGGGATTCCCACTGCTCCAACCTGGCAACGCCCGGTCACATGTGGTGATCGCCACAAAGTCTTGGCTTAAGCTGTTTGTGACGAGAAAAGCTTGATACATTACTGACTCACGTGCAACAAAGACTCTGGTGTGTGTGCTTTTTAATCATCAATAACGGCCTGTGATTGATTTATTAAACGACTACACAAACACTTGTCAAGCAGAATGAAACTGAATTGCTGTGGGTTTTGAAGTGCCGGTCGGACAAAGTAAGTCTGCCGATGATCACTGAAGGTCACCTTGGTCTCAGGGAACTTGTGACTGTTTTCTGCAATTTATTGACTGTCGATTGATTCATCAAAAAATGACCCACAGGTAGTAAAAGCAAGACTTGTGCTGTGTCTTATGTCGGATTTTTCTGTACTTACACACCCTAAATGGTTGCCATGTAGCCTACAAAGTGCAATGTCGGCCAATTATCATGATGAACACCAAAGCATTGTTCAAATATGTGAATTTGTTACTACACTATATTGTTTTTTTCGGATATAAGTCATCGGTTTGTTTATTGGGTTACTTCTGTAATAATTCATGGTCAACGTGTCAAGTTTGTAGAAAACAAACTTTATTTTTAAGTAAAGTGAATTTCCGGCACAGAGCTTTTATTTTGAAGTGCTGTTTCCTGCTGTAAAGTGAGTGACTAACGGACAGCTGCTTGACCGAGACAGCAAACTTGCTCAACCACATGGCCAAACACAAGTATGACACTGACTATATTAAACTGTGTGGACCTTGAACTGATGACAAAAGAGAAATCTGGACCCTGTGGTCGGACCAGTTGGGATCCACTGGCCAAGGCTACATGGTGTGTAATGGGTGTAACTGTAGAAGTTTCAAGCATTAGATTTGTGGTAAGAAGCTTTAGAAACTACCAACGTACTACATAAGTAGGCTAACAGAGATATCCGATTTGAGAGACAGCAGGACGCCACTTCAGTAATGTCCCAGCATGCTGATGTTTGCCTACTAGCACTAAACACAAGGTAAAGCTGAGGCTCATGGGAATATAATTAGCTCTGCAGCTTTGATGATAAAGCAAAGTAGTGGACAAATTACAATTTGACCCCATGATGGCGCTGAATGATCAGTCTATTAATCCACATCCACTCAAAACCATAAATATCTAAAATCTCCTTTAATGCACATCTGAACAAAAGGTTCTCTAAACGTCACATCCTACCATTCCTGGAGCTCCTCCATGTGCAGGAACCTGTTGCGATACTCTCTCGGCAGCTCAAACTGGGACGGCAGCGGGAACATGGACTCATAGAAGTCTCTCAGCACAGCTTTCACTGTGGCAGCGTCCTTATGGCTGTGGTCGATGTTGTCGTTCAGACAGATGAACTTCCTGTTGGGGATCAGTGAAAACAGCTGATGAAATGAACTTAGGCTACCACAGAGAGGGAGAGATGAAGACGAAAGGCAAACAGAATCCTTTCCCACCTGGGGTTCTTCCTTATGTCGTCTAACTGGCCGACCACATGGGACACATTCGTCCGCACCATCTTGAAAGCTATCTCCTCCTCCCCCATGATCTCAAACCTGTCCAACAGAGCACATGTTAGCAGCAGCAACAGTAAAGCTGTTTTTTTTTTTTTTTGAAAATTCACAGACTGAATAACGCTACACTGAGTACTCACTTGTACTTATTCTGGTCTCTGAAGGCTTTTTGAATGCGTTCTGTGATGGGCTTGCAGTGAAGGACAAGGCCTTTCGTGACAGGAGGCTGTGGATTGAAAAAAGCACAGAAAACCAGACAAATTATTCAGCAAGAAAGCCACAAAAGAGGTCTTAAAAACGTATCATATGCAATGGATTCAATGTGTTGGCTCACCATGCTGGGGTCATAGTAGGCCTCCTGAGTTGGGTTCACCAGGTGGAGCTGGGTCAGGTTAGTTGGGAGCGTCTTAGAGCAGTTTATCAACATCTGCTCCAGGCCTGTCAGGTCCTAGAAGATGCAACAAAAATATATCACACTTGAAAACCAGAAGAAATCTTGTAAAATATTATCTGACAAAGTTTTACGTTAGGGAGAAAAGATGTATTAAAGCCAGGACCGACCTGGAGGCTGAGTGGCAGCTCGTGGATCCTTGTGGCCAGAGTTCGAATCTCCCGGTCGGACAAGACACCTGAGTGGTCGGTGTCGATGTCGTCAAACACCTCAGACACGTTGAGCTGCTGCTGAGCGCTCATCAGGAAGTAGAAGTACGAAAAGGCGAACTGCATGTCCTCTGAGTGACGGACACGATGGCCTGATGTCTTGTCAAACTCCTCTGGGAATCTGAAGAAAAGAGAGCAGAGCAGATTAACACGTCGCGAAGGAGTCTCTGTCTGTTTGTTTGTATGTATGTGGGTCTGTCTGTGTATTTCCTCCAGTCTTTGGATGGACTTAACAGCTGGCGTGTGTATTGCTGAGGACCCAAGAAGTTCCCGTAAATAGCCTGGTCCCAGATAGCTAGCTGTCAGCATATGATGCATATACTCCAAAGAAAGCGTAATGCTGAAGTTGTTTGGATGAGTGTTTCTTGAGAAAGCTGCAAGCAGCAATACTTGTGGCCCAACAATCGGCCCGTTCCTAGTACCTAACAATCATAAAGAATCTGTCACACACTCACGTGTCCTGCAGCTCCTGCATGATGAGACGGTCGATCATGTGAGGCATGTGTGCGGGCACTTTGCGGGACGTGAATCCAAACTGGCCGTTGAGCAGCTTGTTCACGTAGCGCAGCGAGTCAGCAAAGGTGTCCTGCAGCTTTCGGATGGTGGCGGCACCGTCGGTCTCGTATGACAACTCTCTCTGCAGACGCTCCTCTTCCTGTAGAGTCACCACAAAGAAATTAACATTTAAAGAAATCCAAATGCTTGACTAAAAGTGGAAATTGTTGCCGTACTTACCTCAAGCAGCTCCTGGAAGTATTTCCTCCTCTCCCACGGCAGGAAGCCTCTGTCTGTGGAGATGTAGTGTTGGAGTCTCCTCCCAACTGGAGCTCCTCCTGCAGCGTCGGCCGGCTCTGCCTTGCTCTCGGTGCCCTTGGTTTTGGAAAGGCTGCTGAGCAGTTTGGAAGTCAGAGGCCTGTCGATCGCAGCTTTCAGATTGTATTGTTTGGGAGGTACAAAGTCTTTATCAGGCTTATCGTCAATATTCACTGTGATACGAGGAGTGGCTGTTTTTTGTTGCACTGTCCCATCCGTCCTGGACATTCCCTCTTTTGAGTTTGGATTTTTCTGAACAATATTTCCAGCTTTTTCTCCCACGGGTGGTTTTCCCTCCAGCTCCAAGTCTTTATAGGGCTTACCCTGGACCTTTGCTGCACCCTCATTCGCTGGATGTGAATCAGTGTCCGGCTGCTTTTGAGCCAGAGCCCTGTACGGTTTTAGAAGTTCGGCCTTTGTGAGGTTATAACCCTTCACAGTGATGTCACCGATCAGAAGTTTCTCCTCCAGCTTCTGCAGCTCACTCTGCACAGCAGCTGGTAGAAGAGACACGTTCAGTGAGGGAACTTCAACGACAACCTGAGGTTCACCTGGCTGCCTCCTCTTGATCTTAGGACCCCGTTTGTCCTCAGGAATGTCTGAGAATGGCACAGGTGGCTCTGGAGTCGGGGTCGGCTTTGGCTCTTTGCCGCGGTCTTTGCTCGCCGCTTGGGACACGTTAACTTGGGGGACCTCGCGAGTGTCGATAGCTATGCTGAAGCTCATGGTGAACTCTGTGTCGTCTTGTCTCTGGAAAGTGAGATTGTAGTGAATCTGGGTGGCGTTGTGGCCCGGATGGAGCAGCAGGTGAATGGTCTTCCACTTGTTGGCGACGGAGGTGTGGCGAAGTGCCGGGTTGTCGCTGACGTGGGCCTCTGAGACTCTGCGGGCCAGTCTGTCGAAGCTGAAATATGGCCTGGTTTCACCCACTGGGAGGGTGTACAGGGTCTGGTTCTTCAGCAGGGTCACATGGTACAGCTCGCCAAAGTGCTCTGCAACAGAAATCAACACAATCAGTGTGTCAGTGTATCTGAATCTTATTTTTCTATCTTATACTGTCTTTTATGTGTATTTTCTCATTTTATTACGCTCTTGCCATAATTTTGTATCCTGTCTAAAGTGTCGTGATAATATCGTATCGTGATCTGGTGATTCCCACTCCTAGTAGAAAATATTAACATGGTGCATTGAACTCACCTTGGCCGCAGTCTCCCACATCGTATCCACAGGAGAGAACATTGCAGGCTTGGTCACAGAACTTGTCCGCCAGCCAGGAGTTGGCACAGCCTTGATTACAGTACGACGTCCCGCCAAGACCTCCTAGACCCCCTGCAAACTGCCACACCTGTCCACCAGCTCCACCGGGCCCGCCACCGCCAACACCAGCCGCAAACCGACTGTTCCCTGCCGCGCCTGTCAGAGAAAAGGGACAATATTTTAGACATGAACGTAGCAAATTAGCTTATTTACACAGGAGAGAAAGAGACAGAGTTCTTTACCGAGGCAGTCTCCTCCATCCCAGTCACAGGCGGAGTTGTTACAAGCTTTGTCACAGTACCCATCCTTGATCCAGGATCCTGGGCAGCCCTCAGCACAGTTGGGTACAGGCCAGGTGAGATACACCTGCAGGGCGGTGAGGGAAGACAAGATTAACAGACAGTTTGTAGTCAGTTTAACATGTTTTCACTCGTACAATCTGTACACAGTTTAAAATGAACTCCCTGTGAGCACTTTCTGTCACCTTCTGTCCTTTGGAGTGGCTGTAGAAGTCGTCCGGCCAGACGTCTTTGCCAAACATCACGTCATCGTTGAGGTAAATGAACTTTTGGGAGAGCCCTGGGATGCGGTGGATGTGTGTCTCTATGGCAGGGGAGCTGAAGGTGGGAAGGTGGCTGCTGTTCAGGAAGATATCCTGGAAGTAAAAGAGAAATATAGTTAGTAGTTTTGTAGCTGTGGTGTTCACATTTACGTTCTTTGCACTTTGAGAGTTCTGTAATTGTTTCGGTATTTTTCTATTTGGTTTTTAAGACATAACATCTAGGGTCAGTAAAAATAATCTGGCTGCCCATCCCTCTAAGAGTGCAGTGCAGTGTGATAGATGTCGAGGCTTAAATTTTACCTGATGTGTGACAACTGTAACTCTGGGGTTATCCAGGTTGAGCCATGAGGGAATCTGCCCGTTCGTGACAATGAAGATGTGTCGCACCCAGGGGGCGTGTCTCTCCACAGAGCGCAGCGAATAGCGGAGCTCCTCGTTGTCTTCGAATCGGCTGGCTGAGACATCTTCATCCTGTTTGGACTGGAGAGGAGAAACAATAAATATTAAGCCCATATCTCAGGGATTATCACTGCTCATAGTGAAGACAGGTTTCAGGGAGGACCAGTCGTACCTGTGAGATGGCAGTGAGGTCCCAAAACAAGTAGCCAGGGCTGATGGTTAACTCTTTTCCATCCAGCGTCAGGTTCTTTTTCACCTGCTGGGTGAGATCGGTGAAGTCCTGTGGGGTGTTCAGGTGGAGCAGGGCGATGCTGGCCTCGGAGTACAACTCAAACTGAGGGACAAATAAACAAAGAGTAGGGTGTTTTATTTCTAGAGCAGTTGTATGTTTGCTTGTTCCAGATTTTATCACAGGTGTGTCGTCCACTGATCTGGTGTTGGCCCTGACTCAGTCTCAACCCCTCAAAGTCTTTGTGTTGTCTCAGTTTTTATTTGACATAACTTGGTCTCAACGCTGCCTTCAAAGGCCTTTCCTCTAATGCATTTGCTCTACCAACAGGAACGCTGAGGTAACAGGAGCTGACCGCAGTTGGTGCTCATGGGAGAAGTTTACCCAGAGGGCTGTCTGCTGCATTGGCTCATTTGTGTGACCAATCAACATGCACTTGCATCACTCATGGTTGCTGTGCTGGCAAAGTATCTACTCTGAAACAGGAACTTAAAAAGTTTCCCAAGACACATATTGCGTTTTCTAGTTTCAATTTTAAATATAAAATCAGAGGAGAGCAACCACATGCGCTGTGGGAACAGTCTAAATAGAGATTTCTCAGAGGTGAAGTCACATGCCAGTGACATGGTTTAACCACAGTCCAGCCAGACATGTGACAGAAACCTTCATCGGTCTGTCTTTGGGGCCGGAAGATTTCTAGAAGTCTGGGAACGCAAATGACAAGACTAACAGTGTGACCTCTGACCTGCAGCTATGGAGGTCAAATCAAAGCAGCGATGATGCTTGTGTGGAGGCATCTGCTGGTTGCTGCAGTCAGACCAGTGTGTGTGTTTGTGTGTGTGTGTTTAAAGAGGTGAGGGTTCGGAAAATTCTGTGATGTCATCTTCTCCATGGGGGTCACATGGAGAGCTATGTGAGGCATCAGAGGACTCTCTTTCTGTGTGTGTGTGTGTGAGAGAGGGAGACACCGCCGGCCTTGCCCCTTTCCAACGATCTGTCTCGCCCTCTCTCATCTCTTAAACTCTAAGCTTCCCAGGAAAAAGACTCACCCCGTCTCACTCCATCATCCCACGCTGAACCCAAACATCTCGCATGAACCCGGCTCCTTTGTTTTTCTCTGCTCCTGTTTTTAGGTGACGAGGATTAGCTGTGTCTTATAAACGCAGCGGGGAGCAGCCAGGAGACAGCGAGCCGCGGATCACATAGTCGTCTTTATTATAGCTCTCCTCGTAGTCCTGATAATGCTCTAACACTCGCACATGAAGCAGAGGTGTGTGGTGGCCTAACACTGGCACACGTCTGCCCGCAAGCAAGTGTAAACTATTTTCAATACACACATGGCACATAATTATTTACTAGACCACAAGGAAACATTATGACTTACTAGTCTTGAAGGATTGATTCAAGATAAGACCCTAACAAGTATAGAACTTATTTTTACATCTGACCTGCAAATTAATTCCTTATTCTTCCAATTTCCTTTTTTTTTATGCAGCTTAAGTTGCTCCTCGCCAGAGTATTAATACTTCCCGTATGAGTTTTAGTCTCAACATACATACTGTGGCCTGTATGCAACTGCGGAGGCAACACAAAATGTAATTAGCCTAGAAAAAAAAAGAGTTGACCCTCTGAGTAAACCAATTAACCTCGTGTTGAGTGATCTGTCTAAGCAGGTGGGTCGAGATGCTGTAGTGGCGTGGAGCACAATGGACGGCTTCATCTGAGCTGAGGCTGCGTCATCCTGTGTCACCTGTTGGGTCAAAAGGTCTGGAACAGTCTGACTGTCAGAAACTGAACTCTCCAGTTCTTTACATAATGTACCAAACATGTTTGGCGTATGTGTGTCACAACCAAAGATTGTATAAAATAATGGCCGTAGCTACCGTGATGTCACCCATTGGTTTGTGGACTGTTTTGAAGACTTGACTTTGGCATTTTGGCCATTAGCTTCTTGGATTTTTTTATGTTTGGACTAAATCGGTTTGAAAACGAGGCGCAGCTCAACTAGAAAACAATGTTTTGATGCATTGGATGTGCTGAATGTGCATATTAAGGCAGTACAGGAGGAGGTGCACATTAATAATCCTCCAGGACTGTAACATGCTCATGTTTAACCCAAACAATGTGTCATGTGACTGCAGTTGGTTCAGATCCAGGTTGGAACGCATTCTCACCAACCGCACCAGAGTTCGTTTGTAACCGGACTGAGACCACCTCTTCAAGAAGGTCTCAGTCCGGTTGTTTTGGTGCGCACCTGAGTGTGACTGCTGTGTTCACACCTGCCCAAACGAACCGCACTGAGGGGGCAAACAAACTTGAGTTCGACTGAACCGAACCAAAAGTCTTCTTTGTCAACTCTAGCTGAAAAACATATCCAACACCAGCCTTTTCAGTACAACCTAAACAGTGTGGCTCTGCATGTATTGTATGGGAAATAAAACCTTTGAATCTTGCTTCACAGTGGAGATGAGACACCGTGTGGACAAACGCAACCACATAAAAATACACACTAATACAAACACATCAGCAGGCTTGTACACAAACACTGGGAGCAGATGATCGGGGTTGTGGGGCAGCTTTCATCACCATAGCACTCGGTCTAACACCAGCTATAAATACCAGCTGCCTCTCACCACTCAACCTCTCCCTCCACACTATGCACATCATCCCTCTTTCACAGAATTGGCCTGACGACACCAGGAAACACCTTGAAACCCAAACTGCGTATTGTGTGGTGGCCCGTGTACCTAGAATCCCTCCGGTCCTAAAAGCCAAACACACACACTTTCCATCCTGGACTGCGTGTGTGGCTTCACAAGTCCCGGTATCATCTCTATTCCCACCACTCCACTTTAATCCTGCTGCACCCGCTTGTTCCGCTCAAAGATAAAAACTGGACTCCACACAGGTAAAGCCGGGCACACACAAACATGTCTGAGATGACAGGGTGTGTCCGCGAGTGCAGAGAAGGTCAGTAAAATCCTTGTGACCTTTCAGCGTGTTGGCTGGCGCCGCGCCACTCCAAACAGTTGTTCTAATGTTAACCCCCGCAACGCCAGCTAAGGTTACAGCCCGAATGCCGCTGGCTATTATCACACGGCCTACCAGGCTACGGCGCGACCACAGACCTGGAGACAAATGCAGGGAATGATGGGACAACTGCATTTGGTGATGATATGTAGGTTAAACACAGTTAACCTACATATCATCACACACAAAGTTACATAAGTTTGACTCCGCTGAGGCTGCCTCTTCACCTGTTAGCGCTCACATATAACATACAGCAGTATTATGTACAGTATGTTATCCTGAGCCTGACTGACTTGAAATTTGGCACAAATATAAAGCTCATTGTGCTCAAAAAAAGCATCCTGGAGCATAAATGTCTGCCATGATGGATATTTTGCTAATCTGAATAATGTAAAAAACAGTTATGTGACATCTGTTGGGATCCTGACACTGACCAAATTTGGTACAAATGTTCTAAGAGTAAAGTATTCACCAAGATATGAAGTACTATATTGATTGGTACATGTGGGCGTGGCCTGTTTCACATTATATACTATCTTATGTCATTGCTTCAGTTGCTGAGAGCTGGAATAAGGTAGAGACATGATATTTGGCACCATAACAAAGAACTATTTACAAATGCTTCCACAGAAATATGACTCCAATCGGCTGCATGCTGACGCTGTAATTAGTGACAGAAAATGCCATTTTGGAAAGGCAACACCCCTCACACCATAGTGCCAAGTGTCTTGAAATTTGGCACACACATAGCGCTAAATGTGCTCTACAAAAAAAGCCTCTTGGACCATTATGGTTTTTTTTCCATAATGTCAAACACCATAAAATGAAAATACTTTTCTTCATTTTGGCTCTATCAACACCAAATTTGCTACACAGCCTTGTAGGACTGAGATACACATCTTCAGTATGTGTTGATGAACAGGCCTACCAAAGCATTCTCAGCCTGACTCATAGGGGTCGCCACAAATACCAAAAACATGTATATCAATAGCTGGTGGAGAGATTGTCACCAAATAGGCAAGAATTAATGAGTGTCATACTGATTGCCTACATAGCAATACACGCTACATCACGCCTTTGCTCAAATTTCTGAGCTAGAATGAGATAGAGAAAAGAATTTCGGGACCAGGACTGGGAATGACGTTCTCAAGCTTCACATTAAATTTAATCCCGATCAGCCTGATGGTGGCGCTGTAATTTACAGCCAAAGAAGTGACAGCATGAGTGTGGCTCACTAAAAATTTGACATCTACAGCTCAGTGTGTGCTACAAAAAAGCCTCAAAAGGCCACTATAATGGAGTTATTGCTATTTTGCATAATGTGAAAACAATGTGTCTCCTTTTTTAAAATTACTTTACCTGTGTCAATACTAACTGCCATCAACCAAAAAGGTCTGGCTTAGCAGTAAAAAGGTCATAACTCAAATTGTTTTTTAATAATCCTAATTAAATTCAGTGGATACATCCTGTACAAAGTCCTGAATGTATCCACCAAGTTTCATTCACATCTGTTAAAGGGGGGCAAAACGGCGAGGCTTTGAAATGGCGTGACTTCGCTGAGCTTTGTGAACCTGCTCGTGCTGTTGCTTGCAGCTTTGATTTTGGCAACTGAGCTGACTCCTCCTGTTAGCCATGAAATGGTTTGAACCTGCCATTGCCGCATTTTAACATAATATCGTACTACTGAATGTTAAATTGAATTATTCATAATATCAGTGAAGATGCTGATCATTTTTCCAATTGATCTTTTGCTTAAAATGTCAGAAAATAGTGAAAATAGTCTGTCATTATCTCCCAAAATCCAGACTGATGTACTTAAAACTGCTTGTTTGGTCAAACTGCAATCAATAGCACAAAGATGTTCAGTTTACTCTCCCAGAAGCAGCAAATATTCACATTTGAGAAGCTGGAGCAAGTGAACTTGGGGAGTTTTACATAAAAAATGACTTAATTTGATCCCGTTGATCCACCAATCCATTGATTATCTAATAAAATACAGTACTGGGAGGTGATAACGTAACTATTGAATAACACCTTTGTTTTACATTTGATAATATACAAAGGCAGTTACAAAAGATGTTATCTAATCCGTCACCCGTTAAATCTAATCAGCCATGTGAGCATATTATCGGAAGACGGGACAAACACTTGACTCATGCCCGTCCTGGCCGTCTGCTGGTGCGACAGGGTCACTCAGCTCCAGGCTGCACTGTTTTGTTTTCTTTGATTATTTCAGAGTAATCCGCGCTCGTTAGTGGCATTCCTCGCTCTCAAAATATAAAGCAGACTTCTGATTAGAGAAAATTATTAGATACACACGCCGCCGAGCCAAACAGAGGCCCTTTATCCACATCACAACATAACTGTTTAAAATAGAAAAAGCCCATATTTAGCAGGACAGTGCAACCTCTTCTCCAAGGAGGATTTGACATTCGTGTTCAGCCCTTTCTTAGATTACGCTGCTGCTGTGATGTATAAAAAGATCTTAATTTGTGCCCACACAAATATACAGTGTATATCTGGAGCGAGCAGCACCCTTCAGTGCTGTGACAGTTAGGACGCTGTGAGAGTGACATCTGGTGGCAAAGTTCAGTTATGTTAAAGTTGCCTTTTACATTGTCACTTCCAAAAAACCTTAAAAAAAAAAATCAATGCCCATTCTCCACATGGAGTAAGAATATAATTAATAAAAGAAGTTATAAGTCAACTGTATGTTTATATAGTGTTCAACTCTGCCACCTGCTGTTTCGAAACTGAAATTTCCTCCTTTTCAGACACCTACAGTAGTGGATTTAACTTTTTTCTCAGGTCAATTTTTGAGAAAAATGCATCAAAATAGAACTTAAATAGACAATATACAAACTGACAAGACATGCAGAAAAAACAATGTTGTCAGATGCCTCCATCTTTGTCACTCACAGGTCCAAATTAAGCCTTTGCATTCAGAGCTCCTAGATATTGGAACGACCTGCCTGAGGAGATCATGGCGCCAAACTCTGTCTCAGCTTTTAAAAATTTATTTTCAGCAGCACTTAAATGCATCACAATTCAGTGGTTAAAATCTGAGACTCAAGAAAGAATCGCCATTGCCACACTAACATAGTGAAGTGATCGAAATCCACCTACATATTTTACAGTATATACAGTGTCTTTATCTTCCCTACCTGACTCACCTGTTGATGCAGAACACACACTCATGCCACTGTATACACACAACATTCCTTTTTCCTACTTTATACCTTTTGTTTTATTTAAAAATTAATACTTTAAGCTGGGATGTGTTAAAAAAAAATAGAAAAAACAGCATGGAAATTCTGAAAAAGATTGTATAGGTTGCTGGAACTGAAATAAAAACGAAGTTAAAAAATTAGGACAGTCTATTTGACACTATTGTGATGTAATAATGAAGTTCTAGACTTGCTTTTCTGCAATTTTTTATTTTCAATAATATTTTAGTGCATTTCACTCTGTGTTTCTGCTACAGTTATATGTGCTTCATCTTTGGCTTTTTGTTGGTTTCATTCTCTGTGTTTTATATGAGTTGTTTTTTTATTGTAAAGCACTTTGTAACTGTGTTTGAAAGATGCTAAAAGACATAATAGATGAATATTGTAGATGTTAAATACAAAAAGGAGATCCATATGATGAAAATCTCTGCAGGTATGTCGATTCTAACTGTGTTTCAGGGTTACAGAAACTCTAAATAACAAATAAGCAGCTTAGTTGCCACGGTTTATCCCAGTAACTTTTTTTTAACTGTCTTTCTGATCTCCCAAACACCAGGAACTATTTCTGGGAAATTTTTAAGAGCTTTTTGCCTTTATTTGATAGGACAGCTTCAGCGTGAAAGAGGGAGACATGCAGGAAAGGGCTACTGGTTGGAATCGAGCCTGCGGCCACAGTGTCAAGGCCACAGCGGTTGTACATGGGCCACCCGCTCTACCAGGTGAGCTACAAGGCACCCCACCCCAGAAAACTATTTCAACTGAGAAACAAGTTTTGATTCATGTTGCTGCCAAACTGTTACCATGCAGGATTGTCAGTTACTCTTTGTGAACATGCTCACCAGCAAAAGTAACAGTAAAAGCCGACCACAGATTCACGCTTGTTTGGCGTTTCACCTCGCTGTATTTGCATTTTTTGTGTGCCGTGTCTCTTGGATGTCTGCTGCTTACACTCTGGCACCTGGCTGCTACCTTTTTATAAAGGCCCTTCAGTACTTCCATATCGCAGGATATTACCAGATACAGTGATGTTAGATTCCTACTTCTTTTCTGGGGATTCATTTTGATGAGAAAGTGAAGAGTGCTCTGGAGTCTATGTGATATTCTGTACTGTTTCAGAGTCTATTACTGGAAATATTTTCTGAGCGATGGGATCTGATCGGACTCAGTATCAACGATAAGGACTCAGATCAGGGCATCCCTATCAATAAGTGATAATGAAGTCAGTAATAATGATAAGAAAAAGTTTTACCTGTTTGATCTTATTGGTTATCGCAGAGGGCAGTTTGACTCTCAGCTGCTCTGTCTCCTTAAATGTCGCCGGGAAGCCGCTCAGGTAGGCCAGAGACTGCATGCGGATCAGACCTGGAGCCTCTTTATCTGTCGTCTGCAAAACACACAACAAAGACACACATTTCAACCATCCAACAAAAAAAAAAATATCTGTGATATTTCATAATTATCTGCCATTATAGGGGAAATGATGAGGATATATCTTGAATCAGACAGTTTCATACGGTTCAACATGCATTTAACAGTTAATAGAAGAGTTATTAACTCACCAGGTAACATCTGGACACAGAGAACTTCTGGTCCTCTTTAGACACATCTGTAAAGGCTTTATCAGCTGTAAAAACAATTGATAAATAATGAGAGAAGAATAAAATCTGCAGGCAAAAAGTCTAACAAGAAGCTCAGAATACAGATTTCTTGCTCCACCGCTGCAGCATCCTCATGCTCTGTTTACTTATTAACCACACTTCAAATATCATCTTTTGCACTGTAAATATTTTTCATATCTGAGTGATAATCTGCCTGCTGGGTTCAGTTTATCTCTCTGCCTGGAAAATCTCTTACATGGTGTCTGGGATCACTGAGCGAGCGTCGTCTCCTGCCCTTGTTTGTTGCTGGACGTTTTTTAATCTAGTTTTTAAACCAGTGTTTCTGGATTCTTGTGTGTGTTTTTACCGTCAGCCTGAGAGTGGAAGATGGCGACGGAGACGGTGGTGGACGGGTGAAAGGGTTTGTTCATCAGCAGCAGCTCTTTGGCAGCAGAGAAGGAGGGAGAGAGCGACGGCAGCTCTTTGAGTGTGATGTTGGCTGGCAGCGCCGGGTCCAGCGCCAGCATGGGCGCTATGATGCAGTGGGACAGCAGACACTCCAGCTTTACACTGAAATACAAAACAAAAAAACACGTTACTCATATTATCTTCACCCTGTGCTCTCCTGTAGGTGGCTGCCTCCTCTAACTTAGTGGTTTCGCCCTTTCAACTATTCATACATACATGTGAAATTAGTCACAGTCACACATTTAGAAAAGCGGCTTCCTTTGTGAAAATGCTGCATCAAGTCCCCCTGTCTGAATGTCTGTGGTTAAAAGTAACAGGTTTTTAATCTTGACAGAAAGAGTCGAGCGGGAAGACGAGAGAGATGGGGGCCCTTTGCAACCTGATGTTTTGGTGGTGTACACAGGAAATCTTTACTCTGAACTTGAATCGACATCAGGGCTCAGCTTTAAGATTCAGAGCACTGCAAAAAAAAAAGTAAAAGGACCCTCTGACATCATTAGATTTGTCTTTCAAACTACTGTGTACGCACGTTTTATGGTTTTTAAGAAGATGCCATAGATTCATATTCCATTGCCTTTACTTCCTATAAAGCATGCTGCAAATGACAGTCACACCCACCCACTTACTAACAACGTTGGGCCTCTTTTGCCGCCATTAAATAACCGATATCCCACCAGCTCACACTTCAGTTAAACCTCTCTGTGGTTTTACCAACCTCCCAACTTCCTGTTTCAACATCAAATGCTTACACTATTGTTCCATTGTGCCTTTACACTTCCTGGTGTTATAAAAGGCCAACTTGTCTCATAATGATCTGTAAAAACAGACCTTTATGTAAAAGAAAAACTGTGAGGTGTACCTAATAAAGTGAGTGTACATACAAATAGGCTATTTAGATTCTGCAGTACCTGTTACACAGTGGTAGCAGGGCTGGGAAATATACTGATATGGTGAGACGAGATATGGTCTTAGATTTACCAGACTGTTCTAGCTGTTCTACTATTTGCCACATTACTGATGATTATTTATCAAAAATCTGTGTAAATATTTTTTGAAAGCACCAACAGTCAACCCTACTCTATCATTACAATATCGATATCGAATTATTTGGTCAAGAATATTTTAATATTTGATTTTCTCCCTATCACCAAACCCTCAGTGGCAGCTCTCCCTTTCTTATCTCTTGTCATTTTAGGCACTGTTGTAAATCATTGAGCATTCAGTCTTTATGGAAATAATAGATTTGCATGTTTTTGTCAGGGATTTAGTTTCCTGGGTCCTGGACATTTCATACGGCAGTTTAATGTAGAAACAGTTCCTCTGTTTATTTTCTGGAAAATAAACTATATCATATATGCAGTTTATTAGGTAAACTAAGCTAAATAACGAACAGCTACTTGACAGATACAGAACTTGCTTGATGCCATGGCCAAACACAAGTATGACACTGAATGTATTAAACTGAGTGGACGTTGAACTAGTGACTAAGGCGGAATCTGGACCTCGTGGTGGGACCAGTTGGGAACCACTGGTCTAGAGCTTTAGTCTAGAGCTTGCTGGCGCTGCTCCGGAGCAGAATTAGCCTCAAGTTTGCAGGGTTATCACCCGAATATCAACTGAAAACTGGGCTGAAAGTGGAGAAAAAAATGGAGCTACTGGAATTTATGTCATGTTTTTGTTGTCCAATCACACATCACATCATCAGTGCACCAATGCTTTATGTTTTTTTTAAGCATGGTAAGTTCTACTAACAGAAACAGCGTCAAGCGAGTGGGTCAGAAATCTTTTTGACCTAATTCAATTTTTATTTGCCCCATGGAAAGTGTTTTATGTATAAGCAGTTAGGAAATGACAACAAAGACTACAGTGAACTGTCATGAACAACAAACAACCTCATTTTATCCACTTTGCTCTCCGAATCGCGGCAAACTGCACGCTACAGTTGGAAGTTCGTCCACATCCTCTAACGCGCCACCCATCTAAACTCCTGTTTCCAGGATAATGAGATGCTCACTTGCACTTCAGCTCATAAAGTTTGTCTTAACCCACCACCTGATGCCCTATTGGCCCTATTGGCACAGCACATGTGCAAAACTCAACAGAGATGAGAAGGGAGCAAGATGGCTCACTGCTTAGCTACTGCCATCATCAGCTCCAGAATAAGCAATGTGTTTAGTTTGCTTTTTACCACTAGCCTGTGTGGACAATTGAGTTAGTTGCTAGATTTACTGGATCTAGCATTTTACTTGCAATCCGGCAATCGTTACTGGTGAGCCCTGAGAGGTGTAGTGCTATTCGTATACCCTGGGCTTGGCTTAACCCTGGGTTAACAATGTGTGTGGAATGGGGCTAAGTTAGCCCAGGGTGTGTGAAATATTGTGACCTGAGGGGACCATCACACACCCAACATCTCTCAACACTCACCTCTCTTTTGGCACTTCCGTTGTCTCACTTGCATTTTTCCCCAGGCGTTCCCTGTGTGCGGCAAAGCAATGAATTCATATAATTTATCATCACACACAACCCAGAACAACAACACTGTACGACAGTGTGTTGTTTACAGAGGTCTGTAGAAGCCAATAAACAGAGGAGCAGCACCATTTTAACAAACAGATGATAGAAGAAGAAAAGTTCAGAGACTAATGAAACATGAACTTTCTCCTCAGAGTTACTTTAACCTTTGATCCCAGAGCCCCTCTTCCTCTGGGGCAATGTCTGAACAAGCCAATCAAAGTGAGAGTGATAATGCTACAGCTCGTGTACCAAAACTGAAGCCACTTCAGTGTGTTTGCACTCTGTCACCACACACTGCAGGTAAGACGTTCTAGAGAAAATAAAGGTTTAAATTTGACTGCAGGCCTTGTGGGTTAAGGCCTACATTGATTCTACTTAACCACTAAGTTTCACTGCACAGCTGTATCTGCACAGACAGCGGAGCCACAGCTACCTTAGAGCTTTTTGTTCCTCCTCCAGTTGCTCCTTGACCGTCTTCAGTTCCTTCAGCAGAGCCATGTCAGTGCCGTTCACCCATGTGTACACCACATCAATAGGCATGGGCAGACAGAGCCTGCAAAGAGAAACACTCGCATCACTCAAGACAGTCCTCAAACTGCAAAGCCGTGGCCCTGTTTCCCTCCCCAGCGAGTCTGGATTGTTTTTCGTTCATGCATGGTTACATCTCGTCCAGTTCTTTCTGATTTCCCTCAAGGGAAGGGTGCCAACAGTCCTGTGCGGCACGGAGGAAGGTTTTCGCAGGAAATGCACACACTTTTTTCACATCAACATTTGTGAATATGATTAGATTTTCACTTGTGAACTCCACCCAAGAATATTTTGCTCTTGTGACTATGAGTGCAGAGATGACATTTGTCTAAATGAGGCAGTGACACAACAGTGAAATTAGTGTATTTCCTTTGCTCCGTTCATTAGCAGCATATGTGCTGTCTTTAACTCACCTGCTCTGGAATGATTTCCCACCCACATTGTCTCTGTACGAATCAAACAGCACATGATACTGGTCCCGACTCCACTCCACCACCACCTGTATGGAGAGGAGAGGGCACAAGATGATATAAACCTCTCAGACAAGTAGCTGCTGATGTTGTTAACTCCTAAATATCAGCATGCAACTGTGGAACTGTATGTCTGTGGAAATGTGTGTATGTATGAGCAGAAAGCATCTACAATACTAAACCAGTCCCATCCTGCAAAACTTGTCTGAAATATATTTAAACTTGAACATGCATGCCCTCCAGTCATTTCCCCACCACCATCTCCCTAGTTTCATTTTTTCTCTCCTCACACATTGTCATCTGTTGCTCATCTAAGCTCTTTTATGTCTTGCAATCAGTAACGTCTCTAAATCTATTGTTGCCTTCCTTTCTTTGTTTTTATATTTGTTAGTATATCCATACTGTCAGCATGTGTACACGCTAATTGGTTAATAAAATAGTAAAAAAAAAAAAAAATCCTAAACATCACATAACAGCTTGCTCACTCATAATCTGCACAGGTAGACACCAAGGGGATATTGTGCTCTTGAAGTTAACATATAATCATATACCAGGACAAAAACACATCAGAATAAAATCCAAACTTCATTTCAAACTTTGCCCCCTGACCTTCACCTGCAAAATGTCACTCAAACTAGCACATACTGACCACTTAAAATAACCACAAAGAGATGCAAAAAAAAAGACCCAAAAAAAAAGACACAACACAAACAAATTAGGTGCAAAATTGCCTTAAAAAGACAAAGAAAAAAACACAAGGAGACACAAAATGACCCCAAAGAGACACAGAAAACCCACAAAGAGACGCCAAGGAACCACTAAGAGATGAGTAATATCTACAGAGATGGGCAAAAAAAAACACAAAAAGACACAAAACTACCAAAAAAGATGCAAAATTGTCTCAAAGAGACACAAAACAATCACAAGGAGGGACAAAATGACCACAAAGAAACACAAAAAACCCACAAAGAGATGCAAGAGAACCACGGAGAGACACATAATAACTACAGATATGAGCAAAATAACCCCAAAGAGACACAACAAAAATGACAAAAAGAGACATGAAACAACCAAAAAAGACAATACTGCATCAAATAGACAAAAACAAAACACAAGGAGACACAAAATGACAGAAAAATTACACTAAACAACCACAAAAGGAACAAAATTGCCTCGTATGGACACAAAAACCCCAAGGAGACACAAAATGACCATGACAATACACAAAAAAACAACAAAGAGATGCCAAGGAACCACTAAGAGACACAAAATAACTATGAATATGGGCAAAACAACCAGAAAGAGATGCAAAACAACAACAAAGAAACACAAATAACCAAACAAAATTGCCCCGAATAGACAAAAAAAAAAAAAAAAACACACAATGTGGCACAAAATGATTTTTTATGCCTCATTGTGGTTTTTTGTGTCTCAAAGGAACTGCTTAGAGACACACAATAACTACAGAAATTAGCAAAATACCACAAAGAGACACAAAAAAATCACAAGTAGACACGAAATGACCACAAAGAGACATAATCAACCCACAAAGGGAGTCAAAGAAAACACTTAGAGACACATAGTAACTACAAAGATGGGTAAAATAATCACAAACAGACACAAAAATAACAAAAAAATGACGCAAAACAACCATAAAAAGACACAATATTGCCACAAATACACAAATTGAGCAAAAACAACTACAAAGAGACACAAACCCACAGAAGGATGCTTAATGACTACAAAGACCACCACACAGTCAGTGTGTTTGCTGTTATGTAGCAGAGGTGGTGGGGCCTTTTGCTTATCAGTGCCCAGGGGCCTACTGTCTCCCAATCCGCCTGTGGTGATATGCACACAACCCCCTCAACAAACACGGCTGAGTTTAAACGTGGAGAGCTGTGAGTTAGCAAGTCATGGGAGTCTGTTCCTTTGAGATACGTTACACACGTGATTAATTATAACGCCGAAGTATTATGAACAACTCAAAGATTCAAAACACGCTTCAAATAAATACCTAAACATGCGCAGGTTTACTGACAAGCTTGATGAACTTAAAGAGGCATATTTGTGAGTGGACTCTGGTGAGACGGTGCCTCAAATCAAAAGAAGCAGCACACAGCTGTGGAGTAATGGACGTTAGTTAATTCAACAACACAAAGCGGCTGCCAGGAATGTGACGTGAGTTTAGGAAAACAGAAGACGCTCACCTCCCCAAACTGAAAGGCGGAAACTATCATGAGGACGAGCCCCCCGAAGCAGAGGTACAGCCCGTATCGGTGGGACAGACAGGTGTACGTCTGCCTCTGTAGCAGCTTCAGCACCGAGTTGACGACTACCATGGTTCTCCTGGGCGAAGCATAGCGCTGCATTCATTCAAAAGAAACGCGTTTAACGCGCTACACAAAGAAAGTAAACATCACAGGCGAGCAGGGTCTGTCAGCTGACCGCCCGCCAGACGGCATGACACATGACAACCATACATCTCACGCTCCTTCTGCGGTGCTGACGCTGCTGCCGCCGCTGCTGCTGCTGCGCTTCAAACTCACGGGCGCCCTCTGTTGGGGAGGAGGAGTGAGGGCCGTGGTGCCTTCACGGCCAAATGTTGCCAACAGTTTCACAAGGGGAGAAAAGGGAACTTCAGGCACTCAGTGACAAATGCACTTGAATTAACTTTTATTCTTTGATATGCATTGATCCTAAACAGATCTGAGCATCACAGGATGGAGATGGTCACACACACAGATTTTATTATTCCTATTATATGTTTCTGTACAGATAAAACATAATGATTTAAGTAACGGCTTGTAGTTTTCTTTCTTTCTTTATTTCTTTTTTTAATATTTTAACTTTTTAAACTTTTTTTTTTTACAAAAAGAAAAAAGAATAAAAACCCACATACAAAATGGGTAAACAGCATCTGACACTGTTACATGAAATAATTGAGGTAATGGAAAGAAAGACAGAGGCTATATGAGGATATACACAATAACCAGAGTAGTCCTGTGCTTCCTTTCTCGTGATACCGTCAGGGGTATAAATGAAAAACATAACAAAATAAAAAGACAAACACACTCAAAAAAAAAAAAAAAAAACAGGAAGAAAACCCAGAGAGGAGGATCAAAAAAATACAAAAAAAAAAAATTACAAACACATAGCAGCCTGATTCATACATTTGTCATTTAGGTCTCATCAAGTAAAGCCAAAAATGGCTTCCACGCTTTCTCATAAGAATTTGGTGCCTTCCCTCTGCAAAGGCGGAAACACATCCTAGAAACACAAACCATTTCGTTGAGCCACCTCTTAAAGCAAGGGGATGATGGAGACTTCCAGTTGAGTAAAATCAATTTCTTGGCTGCTACCATGCCTGTTTTGAGAGCCTGCTTACAGTGGGAAGGGAGGGTCGATGTCCTTTCAGAGGAGCCAAAGATTTCCAGGTTACAGTCTGGTTGAATGTTTATTTTATATTGCTTTGAAAACCAGCTAAATATGTCACTCCAAAAGTTGTCCAGTACTGGGCAGTACCAGAATAAATGTGAGAGTTCTTTATTTCTTTTTGTGACGGATGTAATTTCTCATATTTGTGCAGGATTTTTTTTTTTTTCTCCAACATTCTCATGAATTTAAAGTCGTGTTTGTGTCCCCCTGAAAGACATAACAACTCTTAAACTCTTTTTCTCTCTACCAACACTTGAGAAAAATATGCGGTGCTATAGATGCACTATTATTCACCAGCAGTCTGCCTTATGGGGCTGTACAGGAGTGGTGTAAATCTCAACTGTAAAGTTTTCGACTGTAAAAAACCAAAACAATGTGCTGAAAGATGCTAAAAAGCTTTGTAGAGCTGAGGGGACCAATTGAGGCAACTCAGTGTGCAAAGAAAAATCACTGCTTTTGTCAGTGGAGTCTGGCAGCTTTGAGATAATGACAGCACGGTAAAGTGGTGATAATCTAAATATAGCACACATGTAATCTGACATAGATTTTTTTATGTGTGACTTTTGTGGTTAAAAACATTTTCTGGCTGTGACGCAGGGTTTCTCTACCAGGAATTCGCTAAAACAAACATTGCCAATAACATGTATGACTCACTTCTTAAGAAATCTGTTAGAACAGTGCTTCACGTGTGCTCTGCATTTTTTCCTGGCGGTGAAAAAAGCAGAAATACAGCTGCTCAAAACTTTTTACACCACGAATTATGAGAGACTTCTGGGAAAAAAGTGGAACTTGCTCAGGTGCCATAGCGTAACCTAAACACAGGACATAGATCAAGTGATAACAAGTGATTGCATGTTAGAGTTGGGGAGTCTCTGGTGTTGCATGTTGATAGCTTCCTTGAACTGCATATAATCCCACTGTGAATAATCTGACAGTTTTCCAGAGCTTCTCCCAGATGAACCAAAACGCTCTTTTCTCTTGAGGCCAGGCAGGCTGTGGTTTCTCTGGCCTGCCCCAGCTGCCTTTTTCTCTGCTGAGTCAGGAGTGACCTGGGCTTGCCCAGACACAGAAAAGGCCTTTTCAACCAACAATTTCTCAAGGTTGCTGCCAAGTCAGGCACTGGCGAGCTTCAATAGTGGCATCAACAACTGAGGCTCTGAGCTGGCTCCGCTTGGACTCTGTGTCCCAGGCTCTCCTTAAAATATAAGAACAGCTCAGCAGAGGTTTGAGCTGAAAGACGTGAGCCTCCATCAGATCGTTTAGAAAATTGTCCCTTGCCTCTGTCTGCACCTGCCTTCAGTCGCCGGCCTGTAGCTCGACCGTTCTACTCCAGTCATCACTCTTGACTATGTTGACATAACAGTAATAGATAACATGAGCCTTCAGCTTGTGTTGGAGGGGATCTTTTAGAGGCTGTGTCCTGCTTCTTCGTTCAATGTTAAATTGTATTTCACTGTAGGTGCTGGTTGGTTCAGAGGAATGATTGGTCAGGGCCTACAGCTTATTTTTCTCCAGGGTCCCTCCATCAGGTCAGCCTGGCCCTACAATTGTAATTAATATTTGGCTTCAAAGTGTATTCCTCATAAATGTGATGATTACGACCCTATGAGTCATGCTGACTTGGCACTTTACTTTAGGGGAAGGCAGGATTTGCACAAATCACATTGCATATTTGGGAAAGCCCTCCCACAGCTTTCCAAGTAAAGATAATTCTTTTTTTTGGTTTAAGATTATATTTGTGGGCTTTTTGCCTTTAATGACAGGACAGAGAGTGAAAGAGAGCCGGGACTGACACGCAGCGGCACCTGAAAGATAGTTTTACTACTTTATCTCAGAGTCTGAAAGTAAACAAGGAGAGGAGTACCCTGGAAGAGCCATGTTGGCTCACTGCATCCATGAATCATCTTTATCCATGACAACTTGGCCCGGTTTGCTCCTCTGATTAAATTACCATGGTGTCCCCAGCTGAACCCGTCTGTGGGATCCCAGCCAGAGGCCACATATCTGGGACAAACCAACCACCACAACAAGCTCTTTCACCACCAGAGAACAGCATATAGATCATATACAAGTTAAAGTAATAGATTACTTGGAGGGGTAATTCTTTTTCATTTTAAATTCTATTTTTGGATTATTAACGCTGTGTACATCAATAAAACGTGGACTACGTGACATACTACTGCTGGATAAGTTCACGTTTAGCAGTGATACCCAACATGTGGCCTGTGGGCCAAATCTGGCCAGCAATAGAGTGTCAGACGGCCACGTACCATTTCCTAATTCACAATGAAAATAAATCGAATCACACTTTGAATCTTCTTTTGTACTTTGAATGTGAATAAGGTGCCAGAGTGCATACAAAAACGAAAAAATAGAGCAGGGACACAGGACCAAATTCTGGACCCTATGCAGAAGCAGTCTCTGTGGCCCCCTCTCCTTCCTCTCTTGAGTCACGTCTCTCTCACGCACCTTCTGGTCACTTCCCTTTCCTTTCTTTCTTTTCCTTCTTGGAACCCCGATTTCCCTTTCTCAGGAAAAGACATGACGGTGTACGATGGTGCTCCAGCGGCAAAGGCAGCCACTTCCTCGGCTCTGGCTCCATTTAGAAACAAATCCAATCTACAAAACTGTACTTGAGTAAATGTGTTTAGATACTTTTCAGCCCTGCTGGAGAGGTAACAATCCTGATAGCTTTCTTGCTTGCTACTAGCAATATTTAGATTTTTTTCTTTGTGAAATATACATTGATAAAGATACAGTCATTTTCTGACATTTCCAAAAAGAGATTGGTTGACATCAAAAGACAACATTTCTGGCAACTTTAGAGAAGCCAACTTTTATGTTTTGATGTAATAAAGAAACTATTTAGCGGTTGAATGGTGTATCTTTCACACATTATGCCAATCTTCATCTGAAATTTTCACATTGAGTCCATTCTCCCAATGTTCATTGTTGCCCAATCACAAGTCCCTTCCACTTGCTCCAGTCCCTGGCGACCCTCCTTGCGCCATGCCATCTGACACCCATCTCGCTTAAGTCTTCCGTAAACATCTGTCTCCATGTCGCCTTTGGCCTCCCTCTCTTCCTCTTGCCACCCTCAGGCACCCAGTCCATTGCCACACTCGCTGGTGTCAGCCCTGCCCTTCTCATCACCTCATCGTTGGCGATGTGGTCTCCCCATGAGATCCTCAAGATGGTTCTGAGGCATCGTCGGTGGAAGACATCCAACATGTTGGTAATGCTGGCAGTCCTCATTCACGTCTTGAAGGCGTAGGTCGCTGTTGGAATGACCACTGACATATACAGGCTTGATGGTCGGAGTGATAGCTTTGGACGAATGTATGTTGCGGAGCCGTTGGAACGCTCTTACAACTTTGCCGATACTCGTTTGTACGTCTTTCTCTACATCTCCTGTACTCGAGATGTTACTGCCAAGATTCGTGAAGTTCTCGACGTACTCAATGTCATATTCGCCTAGAGTGAGTGGTGGGTGGTGTTGACCCTGTCCGACGATCATGGCCACGGTCTTCTCGTGGCTGATCCGTAGACCAACCTTTGCTCCTTTGCAACAAACAATCACCCGGTCGGTGGTGATTCTCACTCATCCAGGTCATGGTAATCGTAAGTGCTATATCATAGGCAACTGGACTTGCTTGCATTTCTTGATGTTCAGTCGTAGGGGTCACGTGAGCTCTCAGTTTTAGTCATGAAGGTCACAATGTGAGTCGTTGACCCCTACGACTCTGTAGAACTGAAAAGGCCGAAGAGCTAAAAACTTATACATTTTTCTGTTTTGTTTTTTGTCTTCTAAAACCCCACTGATAGCTATAGGGACCACCAACCAGGTGATGGGGCTGGTTGTCACAATGTGCCACAGTGTCTTTGATGGTTAATTACTTCCTGTTAGTTTTATCACGATACCAAAATCTTTGTTTCGGTACCCATACCAATATGAATTTCGATACTTTTCAAAACTTTTCTGTACTTGTCCTAAGGAAAAGTCCTTTTGGCTACAAACCTTTAGAACAATAAATAGTAGGGGTGTAACGGTACCAAAAAATCGTGGTTCGAAAGTACCTCGGTACGGACGTCAGGGTTTGGTTGCTCAAATGTTTCACCAAGTTGGTGTTGTCTCCCTTTGCGAGGCAGACTTTCTCGTCTTTTTTCAGCTGCGAATGTTGATACAGGTGTTGTCATACACACCACTTGTGCAATCTGTGCTCCAATAGGAACAAGAAAGGCGTTTGTGTGCATAAATGAGTAAAATACATTAACTAAATTAATGAATTGAATCAATTTCAAAGTACCAGTATTTTCCAAATGCAGTATAGTACCGTTTGGAATACTCTAGTACCGCGGTACTATTTTATTACCGGTATACCGTGCAACACCACTTCCTGTTAGAATAAGTTGTACAAATGAAAATGATTCCCATTTCAAGCTGAGACCTTAAGCTTTTATTTAATGTATGAGTGACTGTTGAAAGATGTTGATGATGATGAGCAATTCACACAAGATTGAAGTGTGACAACAACCTTGGTCTCTCATACAACGAAACTACTTGATTACAACTTTTAGGTTTTAATGTCTTGTAACTTCCTTAATTGATTACGCATTCCATGCACTTTATACCTTTACCCCCCTTACACTGATTTCATAGCCACTTTTCTACCCACTGAGATTTAATAAGAAATAATAATGCACTCTTGCAGATAAACTACATGTTGCTCACATGTTAATGCAACTAAAACTAGTGATTGTAAAGGTGGTTTTATACTGTACCCATATTTCAGTAAAGAGCAGCCTATTTCCCTACATTGTTGTGGATTACTGGCACTGACACGCCTCTGGGAATTCAGAAGAAAGAGTCTCGTCATGTGAGAGCCAAACAGTGACAATAAGACAGATGAAGGGAGGAAGGAGGAAGGAAGCACCGTGTGATCGTAACGGGAGTCTTCATTTGCGTAGGCCGGCCCACACGCAGTCATTTAAGGGGAAGAGGTTACTGTATACTGTATAGTGGCAGGGCGCACTCTGGTTCACGTACCACCATGTGACTGTCGGTAACTTCATCACACTCCACCGCAGCTCCAGCAGCAGCAGACTCTGCCCTGATCCTGCACCAGCATAAAACTCGGGTTTTTATGTTGTGTGGATTTATTCTGACTCCGTGTGAGAGTGTTTTCTGGAAGCTTCGCGTTCAGCCACCTCGGAGATGTTTTGGTTCCAGCAAGGACTGTGTTTCCTACCAGCGTTTCTGGTCATCTGGTCCTCCAGCACTTTTATTATTTCCTACATTATTGCGCTCTTCAGAGGGGATGTCGACGTCATCTTTCCATACATAAGGTAATTTGTATTCATTGAAATGACTTTAGAAGTAATTTGACGCACCAGAAAGTCAGTCTGAGGTGTAGAAAGTGCACGGCGAAGTTTATTTTCAGTGATTTCCGAGGCACAAAGTTTAGTTTCGTTTTCCTCTGCGTCAAATCGGCTGGTGCCCAGAGTCCAGCTGCACGTACACATCTGTGATAATGTGCTGCTCCTCTTCTCACTTCTCACTTTGAAGTTAGACCTGCATGCTGAAGTTTAAAATATAACACCATACAAACCTACATAAAGGGAAGTATGCTGTACTGTCAGCACATGTCTGTACTGTGAGGGCTGACATGCAGATCTGTCTTTTCCCTTTGCAGTGACACAGGTGCAAAACCTCCAGAGAGCTGCATCTTTGGCCTGATGACATTCATTTCTGCATGTGCAGGTACAAGCTTTCCTCTCTACATTCACTGGGATGCATGCACGGGCCCCTGGGTACAGATGTGCAAAGGGCCCCACCGCCTCTCCTACAAAGGAGCAGGACACACACAGGGTGTGGTGGTGTTGGGTCTCTTTGTAGTCATTTGTGTTTCCTTGTGATTGTTCTGTGGCTCTTTGAGGTGTTTTTGTGTCCCCTTGTCGACATTTTGCATCTCTTTATGGTTGTTATGTGTCTTTTTGTAGTCGTGGGTCTCTTTCAGGTAATTTTTGAGAGTTTTTCTGTCACTTTTTAGTCATTTCGTGGTGGTTCTGTGTCTATTTGTAGTCGCTGGGGTCTATGAGGTAACTTTGGGTCTCTTTAAAGTAATTTTGTGTCTTTTATGGTGGTTTTTCTGTCACTTTGTAGTCATTCTGTGTCTTCTTATGAGTGTTTTGTGTCTCTTTGTAGTTACATAGTGGTTTTTTGGTTGTCATTTGGGTCTCTTTGGGGTGATTTTGTGTCAATTTTGGTCATTTTTCTGTCACTTTGTAGGCATTTTGTGTCTCACTGTGGTTATTTTTGTTTTGTGTATTTGCTTGGGTCTCCTTGAGGTAATTTTGTGTCATTTTTGATCACTTCCTGTCTCTTTGTTGTCAGTTTCTGTCTCCTTGTGGTTGTTACATGTCTGTAGTCGATGGGATCTCTCTGTGAAGTCATTTTGTGTCTCTGTAAAGCAATTTGATGTTGTATTTGGTCTTTTTTCTGTCACTTTGTAGTCTTGTGTCTCTTGAGGTAGTTTTGTGTAATTTGTAGTCACTTTGTGTCTCCTTGTGCTTGTCATGTGTCTTCTTGTAGTCATTTGGGTCTCGTTGAGGTAATTTTGTGTCTGATTTGGTTGTGTTTCTGTCACTTTGTAGTAGTTTTTTGTCTTTCTGTGATTGTTTTGTGTCTCTTGGAGGTAATTTTGTGTAATTTTTGTCACTTTGTGTCTCATTGTGGTTGTGATTGGTTTCCTCAAAGTCATGTGGGTCTCTATTAGGCAATTTTGTGTGTTGTTATGGTAGTTTTATGTGATTTTTGGTCATTTTTCTGTTACTTCGTAATCAGTTTTTGTCTCCTTGTGGTTGTTATGTGTTGATTTGTAGTATTAGGGGTCTCTGAGATAACGTAGTGTCTTATTGAGGTAATTTTGTGTAATTTTTTGTCACTTTGTTTCTCGTTATGTGCCTTGTAGTCATTTCGTTTTGTGTCTCTTTAAACTAATTTTGTGTCTTTTTTTCTGACACTTTTGAAGTAGTTTTGTGTCTGTTTGTTATTGTTTTGTAGTCATTTGGGTCTCTTTGTGGTTGTTTTGCCTGTTTTGTAGTTCCTTTGTGTGTCTTTATGATCATTTTAGTCTCTCCTGGTCTGTTATTGATAATTTAAGTGACATTTTGCAAGTGACGGCCAGGGCCCTGAGACTTTGGCCCACTGGGCCTGTGCCTGGTGGGCCCATTGTGTAATCCATCCATGTACCAGATAATTTTAGCATCAAACACTTAATTGCATGTTTTCATTCATTCATTTGTGTTTGTAGATGTCCTTTTGTTAAAATAAAGTTCCCTGCTACTTTCTTATTTTATTGGGCGGAACAAATGCACATGTTCTAAATACTAAGGGGGATGTGTCCTCTGAAAATCTGCACCTATGCACAGGGATTTCACTCCCATCAGTGTGAACATCTGCACTGTGACCTCTTTAACCTCTTTTAGGCAACTTTGGGCTTTCCCAGTGGAGGAACCAAGCCTTCCAAAGTTATTAGTCACATTTCCCCTTTTTAGGAAAATGAAAGCAGAGTTTATTTGATGGGATGCAATAGGATTTTTTTTCTGTTGTAGTGAGTCATCAGTTTGCAACACATTGTGGTAAATGCACAATTTCATCTTTACACAGGAATATCCACCATATATGCCAGGTACAAGTTTGTGGAGAAGCTGAGTGCGGACACAGGGATAGTGAGCCCACATCTCAATAAAGCTGCTCTAGTGTTGGGGTTGCTCTCCTGTTTGGGCATGTGTATTGTTGCAACATTCCAGGTATGTCCTCTACATGTGGTGCACATTTAAGTCACATTAAGATAATTAAATGTTTAAAGGTGTAATTTTGTGTTTCCTTTTTTATTGCAGGAAACATTAGTGACAGCCGTTCACGATATAGGAGCAATACTGTTCTTTGTCTCTGGTGTCATATACATAATCCTCCAGTCTGTTATATCATTTCGTGCCTATCCATTTGGGTCCTCCATGTGTGTGTGTCGAGTACGTGTGGCTATCTCCATCCTCGCTGTTTTGGCATTTTTCCCCAGTATCCTTTCACAGAAGTCTAATTTGTTAAAACACCAAAAAGGTCTGTTGTTCTTTCTAACCATCATGACATGCATTTAAACAGGAACTTCGCTTCATGGTTGCAACATGATCCTCTTGTTGATATTATCATTAGCGTGGTTACCAGTAAATGCACAGTATGTGATATTTCTGCCACATTTACAAGTGCCGATCATTGTTGATGCCATTTTCCTTAATGGGTAATTCAGCTGCCATCTGTGCGTTCTTTGTGAAACAAACCACTCTGCACAGAGACAAAGGAGATGAGGTAGGCTGTTGTTTGTCACAATACATCAACTTAAAGTGGAAACAGGCAACTTTTCACACACTCTTCGCCGCCCGTCATGATGGGCGGCGAAGCAAAGCAGCCCATCACTTTCCGCTTTCCTCAGAGCCTAGCAATGTACTAACTAGAACCATGACGGGTTCATCATGTCCAAAGTCTGTCCCAGGGGTCAATCCTGGCCCACACGATACTGATTAATCAAGCGAGTTCTCTTTGCATTTTTTCCGTTCACTTCATGATGACAGCACCATTATATAGTTAACAGACATGCACTAGGCAGGAGCTAGTCAAGAAGAACTAAGACATTTCTGAGTAGGACATGGCCAAGTTAACAATGAGGGCTGCTGCAAAGAACCCTATTTTCAGAAAGGGTTCTTTGGATGAAAAGTTTTCCTCATTCATTTTAGAGCGTTGCAGAGAAAAGTCGCAGTGGTGCAAACTGTTCTGAGCTCGACTCAAGCCAGCTGATAGTGTCACCTGCAGCTCAGCTAGTCAAATCAGCGTTGGCTGGTTTTAGAACGTAAAGCACGTCACCTTCTTAAACAGCTCGGCTTGTAGTGAAGTCCGCTGGTCTCGTCAAAGTGACCGTAGATGCCGTGTTCATCTGCTGGTGTTGACAGTGGGTTGCTGCTGCTCGCTGTATGTGCTTATGCCCCGCCCACTGATTTATTGCCGCTGCTTATTTATACTACTGTGGCGTATTTATCATGAATACACTCCCTCCGATGCTCGTTTTGTTTCTGCTTTTCCCCGTTTCATCACTACTACAAACGCAGCTGTAGCCAGTGTCTCACTATCACTATCCTCATTCATATTTTAAGAAGCTACAAATTATATTCAGCCACAAAATAAACCCGAAAAGCTGCAAATCAGAACAGAAGCACAGAGAGTTGTTGCATAGAGATGATACGCCGTCTTGTTTAGTTGCATTGGTGTGAACCGTTGCAAGCGGTTGCACATTTCAACTTGTCTTGTCGTGAATCTTTGGTCTGAAAGAATCCCTTAAGAATATTAATGTTCTTCAAAGGCAGTTGGTTCCAGGTAGAAAGAACGTTAGCCCTTTGTAACCCTTATTTCGAGGAATGTTCCTGGGTTGTTCCACCGTCCACCATTTCTGCTTCCTAGATCCTAAATGCTACCGGGGAAAACAAAAGCACTATCCTCTTCCTGTTTTGGTTACACCACGGTTACCACACTTCCCTTGTGCCGTAAAATCGAACCTTCATTTTCCCTGCTGATCGTACCCGGTGGCAAACAGAATGTCATAATAGAGGTGAGGCTTTTAGGGAAACAATAAACGCTGATGTGTCATTGTTCTGTAGTGACTACACTGTGCAATCAACATTATTCATAATGATAAGTTAAAGCAAAGAAAATATCTGTTACCACTTAAAAGCTGAATATTTACTGACTGTCTGTGTCTCTCCTTCAGGACTATCCCTTCCATGTGGCCAGTGCTGTATGCGAGTGGATCGTCGCCTTCAGCTTCATCTGCTTCTTCCTCACATACATCGACGACTTCAAAGTGAGTATCACACCGGCAAACAGAACCTCATTTTTATTTAAATGTAATGCTGAAAGGGGTTCTTATTTCTCTCCCTTTTTTATTCCCTACAGCTGTTTAAGTTGCGAGTGAAAACAGAGAACGTGGAGTAGCCATGATGAGTCCGAGACTGACGACAAATCACAGTATAATTATCAGTATTTTAATGTTTTAAAAAAAGCTCTGCAGTTTTTTGTAAAGCTTTTATTTACATGCATTTTGTACATTTGTATTTTTACACTGCAAGGCTTTTATACAATGTTATGTTTTGTATCGTCTGACTGAATTTGCTGGTAGAACACAGTGGGTACGTTGTTATTTATACATTATCAGCAGCTCAGAAACTGATCACAGCCTGTATCTTTATACCTTTTATACGATCTCAGTTCATTTTATACGTGCACTTAATTGCTTCCTGTGTTCAAACAACACTTTGCACTTTGCTCTCCATCGTTGCCACACCAGCGTGACTCATGCTGTCAAACCTGTGACCAGTAATAAGAGAAGTTCATCACACAGGGAACACATGATAGCTTCACACGTGGTTAAAGGAGACTCAAACTAATGATAAACTCGTCCGTGGGAACATGGCGGTGCTCGTGTTGTGTGAGAAAATGGTGAGACTACACTGATACTGTATGTAAGTAATCAGGAAACCTGTATGATGTTTTTTTATTAGCATTTTCTAATCATGTTTTCGTTGGACAGCTGGAAACTCTTTCTGTGAATGCTCCAATTCAGAGTTTTGGTTTCGATGCTTCCTGTACTCTCCGTGTGTGCTAAATGGTTTAAGCTCATACTGCTGTGTTGGTCCACAGTGCAGCTATAGATGGGATTTAGCTTGTGTCTACAGACTGTAGACAGATGATGCAACGGGAACTAGGCCACTTAATTAAATAGTTTGTTCAGTACGACTGCCAAATTAAATTACTGTAATAGAATAGAAATTGCAGCTAATTAGAATTGAAGGCAGGTTTTCAGTGTGCTGTTAGCCAGATAAATTAAGCTTTTCTCTTAACCTTACATCAGCGGGCATTAAAAAAATTTAGGCAGTTTAATCAGCGTTACTTTACCTTTGGAAATTGTTCAATTTGTAGGATTTTCAGAGGCCAAAGTATTTTGGGTGACAGAAATATATTTTGAATTTCTGACGCCCTTAAATTTATATATATTATCAAACCCCAGGCTGGGAACCACTGCTTTTGAGCACACTGCCAATACTTTAGCTACTGTAGTAACATCAACAACATCAAACCTCAGGGTTCCCACACACTTTACCAATGAATTTTCAAACCTTTACCCGTAATATTTAACCCTCTTTCCAAGACTTTAGTGAAGTAGATAGATAGGCCTCTATCGCGATCATAAGGTGCTACTCCAGTATGCTATGTCCTAAGGCAGAATATGGACATACACGTACAGTAGACACAAACTGATAATGTTATCTTGTCCCAGCTATAGCAGGTGTGAAATATGTGCCAAAGCTGACAGTCTGTTGAGCAGCCTTTTGGTGTCATTTCCTCACGGTGCAGACATTTGCCGATAAGCAAACTGCTGGCTCTGTCTAACTTTACTCACTTGTTCGACATTCCTGCCATTCCTGGTGATGTTTCAGTACTACATGGGAAATTTTATGTAATGTTAGAGATGTTTTGGGATTTTGATGGACATATTTAACAAGAGCCAAAATAATGTATCAGGGTTCTGTCAGCTTAAGTCAGATTTAAGACTTTTTAAGACCAATTTACAATAGCCAAAACTGAAGGGAAAAAACCACCAACATTTTTTACTTAGGGTGAAGGACAATTTTGCCCAAATGTTTATTGTAATATAAACCACCATTTGTTAATGATTATACTTATAATTTTGTGTTGCTCGCTCAGCATGTGGGATTCCAAAGTCTGAAGGGGGATTTATAGATGTGCGGCAGAGCCTACATTGTAGCCTTGCGCACGTGGCCTATGTCATTGTGAGCATTTATACTTGTGCAGTGGTGTCTGTGTCACTCTGCAGTTACACCTCCAAAACACACATTAAACATGGCTTAATAGAGACAGTTTCAAACACAAGTACACAAATCAGCTTCACTATAACTCGCAGCATTCACAAAGCACTTGTCTTTATCTGGACACATTTTCCCCGCAAAGACAACATGCTAACATTTTTAGCACAAGCCTATGGCATTTTACATGGTATAACTTAGCCTAGCAGCTAGCAGACTTTTCCTCTACTCATATGAAGCCACAGCAACATTTAACAAAGGTAACGTTACAAAATTCGGCTCCATTACAGCTCACAAGATGGTTTTTTTTGAAAGATTAATTTATTTTAACACCAACTAAGGCCTTACTTTTAGATTAATTAATCCAATGGCTTTTGGGACTTTTTAGGGATAGACAGGAACCCTGGCGTATATTTAACCACTGTAACATCTCCAACACATTCTGTTAATTCCAAACCATTTCCAGGTCTGGAAAACCATTTACTTTTCCAGGAATTTCATGACAGTGGGAACCCTGAGATAAGCGCACAATGACAGAGCCTCTAAAGTCCTCTGAGACAATTTTGTGATGTTGCGATGAGCAAATGGCGTGTGTCATAGTGTCAACTGTTGCTACTCACCAAATATAAAATCACTATCACATCTGAGTATCAGCTGATATCCTGCATTTCAGCGGCCAGTGCTTATGGAGCGTTCTTTTATAGATCATGTCTGTAACTGGTGGTCAGTAGATGGGACTAACACACAGTATTCCAAAGAGACAATCCTGTCCACAGATTGTTAACATGTCCACTACAGATGCTGTCTTTGAAACAAAAGGGAGTTTATCTTTTTCATTCAATCACTGTGTATTGATATTGATATTGATATTGACACAATGTACTGTACAGATGATGATGCGCTGCTGAGCTGAAAAATAAAGATACACTTTTTTTTTTAAGCAAACTGTTTCTTTATTACAGATCTTCTTGCTTTTGTACACAAAGTGCTTCCCAGACTTCTACACACTCATTTTCACAGTCACTATAGTGTAACATTCATAGAAATCTTATGAACATTTGTTATGTGCCGAAGAGTTCATGATCTCACCATTTTTCATTTTTAGGGCGTGTAGTCTCAAGTCCTGATGAATGTCGTGATAAGCTGGGTTTGTGTTCTGACAAGTTGTGTTTATCACTGATTTAGTGCAAGTTTGTTTATCTTCATTCCAGCTGAGGTTACTGTACAAGGCAATGCTATCATGGGACAAACATTAAAACCCAGTTGAAAATGTCAATAGAAAAACGTTAGCTATGCAAGGACCGAAAGCAGAATTAGACAATACATTACTTTTTATCATTTACTGTCATTCATTGGTGACAAATAAAGAGTTTTTGTCTGTATTGTAAATCAAGACACACTCAGCAGCTTTGGAAAATATTCAGATTTCATTCTTTCATTCAGAATACGTTTGCACAATCTTCTAATAACATGTTTTTGCTCCAACATTTTGTTAGTAAACTGACAGTCCAAAAATTAACCCAATCCATCTTAAATCTTTCATATATAAACTTTGCAAGAAAAGCAAAGAGGTCTGAATACTTTCAGAAGTTGCTGTGTCATGATTAACAAGGTACAACAATGGAAAAGCATGACTTGATTATAATATTCTGTAAAGACACTACTCCTGTTTGGATATTGTTCATATGCCAACTTATTGAATCTCAGTTTTGCTGCTTTGAGATGAAAAAAAAAAAAAAAAAAGGAAAACGCTACTCTCCAAATGTTTATTTGTATATCACTTACTAATCCTGTGTTAGGCTTAATTCATGAAGGAAACAATGTTTTTCTCACATGTCGCCAAGATGAATGAAGAATCCAAAAACTCCTGAAGGTTCTTGATGAATTGAAGTCATTGGGGTCCGTGTTTAACAACAGCAAAAACTATGTCAAAACATCTGTTAACGAACTCTCACACAAATTGTGCAGTACAATCGAAGTCTAATTTATCCAGTCGTATGCTCAGTACCACCCAACTGAATGGAAAGTAAAACTTATCTATGCTCTCTTCGAAGCCAGACTCCATTGACAAAAACAGTATTTTTATCTCCCTGAACACAGGAGCTGCTCGTCTACTGCTGCCTCAATTAGTCAGCTTGTTTGTGTTGCTGTGTGACTTTAATGTTTTAAAAGGTTAGTTCAGATTCAGTAAAGTCAAACACTAACACTTATAATCTACCAATCCGGGCAGCAGTAGATCAGCAGCTCCTGTGTTCAGCGAGGTAAAATTACTGCTTTTGTCAATGGAGTCTGGCTTTGAAGAGAGCAGAGATAAGTTTCGCTTTCAGTTCAGTTCCCCATCAGAAGGAGTTGTCTTTTTAGGAAGTACTGAGCACACAGTTGAATAAATGAGACTATAATTATACTGCATGAGATGTTTAAGAGCTTAATATCGTTTTGCTTAGTAATAGATTTAAAAACGGTCATTTGGAGGGTGAAGTATTCCTTCAAGTGTTCTGTTAAAGGTCAACCAATCAAAATATTGCTAATATAATTTCATCAAACTACTTCAGAATGACAGCTGATTTTAAGGAAGGACGGAAATAGACCATATTATGATATACATCACTACTAAAAGTTTATTGTGATATTTTTCTCCCTGGCCTTAACACACAGAATTACAATTTATTTGTTGAGTATCTTTTTTCAAATAATTTTCTGTTTAAGTTTCTGCTAAAGGCATTAAACTGCGATAGTAGTGCAACAACCAAAAAGAAGACTGATATCTTCTACAGGATATGATAACTTCTTGTACAATAGTCACTGCCACTGCCATGTTCTGATGACAAACAAACAATCAACAAGGAAAATTATTCCCTCTTTTTGAATTTGTCAAAAACGCAAGATGTATCAAAATTGTGGAGGTCACTGACTGACCGTATGCAAAACTATTTCAGTGCTTTACCACTGAAATTACAATCTGGTTGGAGTTTCCTCTTTCAGGCACTTACATTTGCACCCTCTCACATGTGCTCCTTTACAGGCACTCTGCAGCCTACTCTTCATTCTCAGTACAGGCCTACAGGAGCTCAGAATAGCGATGAACGGCCTTTACAGGAAACTTAGTGGGTGATGGGGACAGAGGAAAGGTGTCAGTCACTGAAAGATGATTCGCTGTCAGAGCTGGTGGCTGCAACATCCTGATCCTCTGTGCTCCTTGTTCCGCCATCAGGCAAGGGGGCATTTGGTGTGCTGTCATCATCAGGGAAGGAAATGTTAGCGGTCAGTGTTACAGAGATAAAGACTATCGTGTAATCATCACCAGTAACGGTCAAACACTCACTCAAGCAAGCTGGGATCCAAACCTTCCAGGACCATTTTGTTCTTTATCGCCATCACTGGGACTCCCTGTGATGAATAATTAAACATTTATTAAAATACAGAACACACAGATTATGTTTTTTTAATCCCTACAGTCTGCATGACGTACCACTTGGACCATTTTCAGGTATCGAGCATAACGTGGGTCCTTGGCCACTGTCATGACGTTCTCTGCAGCTGCTTCTGCTTCTGCTTTTGGTGTCGCTGCAGAATCTGGTGCAGTCTGAGCAGGCTGCAACATGGAATATTCAAATTACCAAAACAGTGTGACACAACCAGTAGTTTAGACAACACAGGATATCGAGTGTGGCACCTTGTTTTGCATTTTTAGTGAGTGGTGCTCTTTTGTAGGTTTCAGACTTGCAGAGATTGTGGTTTGCAGATGTGTTTATCTGATGTTGGAGGGTATATAATCCTGATAATACTATATCAAGCAGACTAATTAGCACACTGAATCTCATGTGACATTTAATATTGACACAAAGACACACAGAAATGTACACACAAGTGGGGTTACCTATAGGTAGGGTTTGGTATCATTTAAAAAATTACAATACCAGTACCAAAACCAGCACCTTTAAAGTGAAACCAATACAAACAGAGTTTCTTTTGAAGTACTCCTTCTGCATTTTACTTTTGTCAGACACAAAAGGCATGCAGTAAAGCCATACCATCAAAAGTTCTGGTGGGATCTCGGCATGCTGTACTGCCAGCTGCTTCAAATTTTCACCTGCTTTCTGCGAGCTAACTTCTCTTACACACATTTTACTCATTTATGTATGAATTTACTTCATTTATTTTGCATTTGCACCTCCATGTGTTTAAGTATGGACTCAGTGCTGTTTCATGTATGTGCTTTCATGTTCTTTTTTGTGTGTGTCATACAGGGAGCTTACATGGGTTTGTCATTTTTTACATTTTATTTTGTCAATATTTTCATCTGGAGAGTGCTTTGTACTTAAGCTTGAAATGTGCTTTATAAATAAAATTATTATTATTATTATTATTAAATACACCATGCTTGACTTCACCACACCACAGACTGTATGGGTTTCAGCTGCTGCAGTAGCAGGCCAATTGTATGTTGCATTGAGCCCTAAATCTAGGTGACTGCAAGCAGTGCAACATGTAGATCTAAGTAGAAGGAGCAAAAACCTTTCCTGGCATGGAGTCTCATTATGTAGAATACTAAAACATGAAAAACTAAGGAAAGAGCGCAAATTATATTTACTTTATAGGAAACAACCATTACTGTAGCGTCCTTGTTTTTATTTGTTTTAGTGTTCTTTACCAGTGGTTCCAAACAAGTGGGTCACAGATCCATTCCCAATGGACCACAAGTGACTTGCAAACATGTCAAGTTTGTAAAAAAACACACTTCATGTTGAAATATAGCGAATTTCAGCACAGCTCTTTTTTTCCCAAGTGCTGATTCCTACTTTAGAATAAGTCTCTAGTGGACAGCTACTTGACAGAGACAGCAAACTAGCTCGATGACATGACAAAACACAAGTAAAATGTTTGGACCTTAAATTAATGACTGAGGAGAAATCTGGACCCCGTTGCTGCACCAGTTGGAACCACTATATTCCATTGTGAGACTGTGCCGGGAAAGGTTTTGTCGCCCTCTGCTGGGATCTACTTGTTGTGCTGGTTGCCATCACCTCAAACTAACCCCACCTGTGTATATTGTTTGTGAAATTACCAGAACACATGCTGAATAAGGGTGTCTTACCCAAAATGTCTGTGTGGCAAGATTAGTCAAACTGGAGCACTGTCTTAGTTTTTAATTCTTTTAACTGTTCATGAAAAGAGTTGTGGCTTCATGGGAAGTTATGTGATGGAGCTACTTCCCTGTGTGCACAGTGACTTCCTTGAGACTCTTCACCACTGTGAGGTTGCCAATAGTTAGTGAGCTTTAGAGGGGCTGGTAGGTGGATCCTGTTATTGCTGCACAGAGCTAATGAGCCATTTCCCCTTGTTTCCAGGTCTTTATGCTAAGCTAAGCTAAGCATTTCCTGCCTTTAGCTTTATAATTAACACACAGACATTAGGGTGGTATCACTCTTCTCATCTAACTTGCTGCAATAAAGTGTGTAAGCATATCTATTTGAATCTATTTTAAGTACAATGAACATGTTTGACTTTTTGCATTATGAACTGGTGGTTGAATTTACATAAAATGCATATGCATGGCTTTCTGTTAAAAAAAGAAAATCATCTTGGCTCTTGCGGTACAATGTGGCTGAAAAGTACTATATACTTGTTTATGTGCATGTCAGTGTATTTACCTCTGTGGGAGGCAGAGTCCCTGCTGGTGGACCATCTGTTTGGCTCTGACTGGCATTAGTGGGTCCATTAGCCTGAGCAGGTTGCCGCTGACTGAGTCCATCTATCGTGACGTCCTCCAGCCCAGGTATGGAGGACAGCTGCACAGAACATTACAATAGTTGGCACATGATCAGAGCACGAGCATGACATTTATATAGTGTCATAAATGTCAGGCACAAGAGCTCACCTTGGCTTCCAGGATACAAAGGGTTGTCTCAATCTGCTGTATGCGCAGAGATATGTTGGAAAGTTTCTGTGGGGAAGAAGTTTGACAGTTCAGGATATGATCTCAGTGTTGCAGAGGTTGTGTGTTTGAGAATTAACCAGGACAACAGAGGCAAGTAAAGAGCACAAGAAGAAATACAAACCTCTTCACAAACTGTGGAAAAGCGGTTAAGGAACCGGACTGTGTGCACGACAAACTGATTGAGATAGGCAACGACTCTTCTCTGTTGAATAGCAGGGACCTAAAGGAGACAGATGGAGCTTTATTAAGGAGGAGCCCAGCATGTGATGTACTGAGGACATGAAGTAATTCACATGCAGCCATTTTGCCTCCCTTGGGCCACTATACTCACTGCATTCATTCAGTTTGAACACAACAGATGCTGTGAACTCTTTGGTTGTTGACAACAGGTTAATATGAAGTTAGTCATTTAACATTTCTACCACAGCTGAGCTACCCCATATTTTACAGTAATTAAATACTTAAATAATAGGTTAATTAATCAGTAAAGACTCCAGCAGTTATTGCTGCAAGATATAAATGGATGTCAGAGATGTTAAAAGGCAGTTTTGTTAGCTAATCATAATGAAGCTAACAGCTGCTTCGATTACAGTTAACTAGCTTAAGTACTAGCGTTATCATTAGTATCTGACTTGCTAATCAGGATGACAATTGTCTCGCAGCACTGCTTTGCCCCCATTTCTTCTCATTTCCTCAACATGTAGCTTGACGTTAGTTAGCTAACCTTAATGCTAACTAGCTAATTTAGACACCAACCTTGGTAAGATCGACACCGGAGCCCACGATCGGCAGCCCGTCCTCGTCCATGTTGGACGCTTTTTAAACTTGTTGCAGATAAAAGAGCAGTTTCGGTTCAAACAGCGAGAATGTTCACTGCAAAAACACAGAAATGTTAAATACAAAAAAAAATATCTGCTGGGAAACGTTTCATGTGACCGTGACGTCACGAGGTTGCAGTTTGAGCTTTTATTTTGAAGCCGCCTTTCCGGTCCTTGGAAAAGCAACAACATCCGGTTTATAATTTTTATAAGCAAAAAAAACATTATGTCTTAAAATAACGTTTAATTCAACAGAGAGATTTTTAAACTCACAAATTAAACTTTTATCTATAAACTTGTTCAACCTATGGCACAAAATATTATTTTACCAGTCTTTTTTTTTTTTTTTTTAAATGAATTACAGTTCCATTCACTGTCTTGTAAATTATGTTTTAACTAAGATTCAATATGAGTTTTGAGGTTAGATTGAAAGTCAGTGCTGCAGAGGTTTTTGGAAGGCTTTTGTAACACCCATTGCCACTTGTCAAATGTTTTGTGTCTTTGACCACAGCTGGATTTATGAGGACAAATTCTACCTGGTTCATTTGATCATAATTACAACCAAGTCTTTAAAATCTTCAAGATAAAATTAAATGTATTATTCTATAAATGCTTACAGTGAGAGTGAGATCAGCTGCCAAAACATTTCAAGAGTACCTGCATGTCAGAGAATCCTTGTTTATTTAAATGTATTTTTTTGGTATTTTATGGGCTTAATACTTAGTTGTTATGCATCCATGTTTTATAATTCTACCATGAAAAAATATTTTTGCCTCTGTTGCTATAATTAATATTAATTTAAGGTTCACTAATCAACTTTCTCCAGAGTTTTCAACAGCTTCATTTGCTGATTAAAATTAAGTGCTCTGTGAAAAAGCTAGTAGGTAATGTTGACATTGAGTTTTGGTTTTAAATTATATTATGTTATTGAAAAACGAATCACTCAGTCTAAATGAACGGTGTACATGTAAACTGCGTGGGTAAACAGTTAAAATTTGATTTCTGTCTTACTGTTGAAACTCAAGACGAGAGGAGAGAAAGTGGAGCGGAGTTGTGACACTTTTATTTTGAAAAGAGGAAACGCATACGAGTTGAGGAAGCGGGTGTTTGCGTACCAACAGCGCATGCTAGCTAAAAAACAAAAAACAACTAACATTGTTTTACATCTATTTCTCAACGCTACAGCAGTCACCTCGCATTAATGGAGGTTATCGGGTCAATAGAGAAAACTAAAGGTACGTTCATTATTAATTTTCTCCCGCTGTAGTTTAAGGAAGGCCATGTTTATATCAGTCAGACTGTTAGCGGGATCCGTCTATTTAAAGGAACATGCCAATCAGTGGTTTTCTATCGCACAATGAAATAACTTGTTATAGTCTGATGTCAAATGATAATGTGACGGAACACAGTTAATTGTCACGACATTTAAAGCACAACTGCAGATTCTTTACCTGGTTTCAAGTTCAAAACTCCCATTAAATAGGTGCATCCAGCAACTATACGGGTTCATAGGCTAATGGCAGCTTCTTAAGGGGTAGTTACAAGAACAAATAGAAGCAGCAGTAACTTTGCCATTGCTTTGATTTAGCAAATTATTACCTTGATTATATTCCCACTGCCAAAGAGCTTATTTAAAGTATTACAAGTTAAATAGGTGCAGCTCAGTTTGCTTGCAGACTGCTCTCCTTCACTAAAAGCTCATTGATGCCCTCAACAGACCATCTCTCACATTACACTTTGATCCCTCAGACCCAAGCCTGCCTTTTGCATTCCTTCGCCTCCTGGTGCCTCCACTGCAGCTCCTGTCTGCTGCTATGTGGCAGCTGGCAAAGCAGAAAGATGTGATGAAGTATGATAAGCTGCAGGAGTTTGTGTTCATGGTGACAGAGGCAGTACCCGGACTCATCAACCACAAACAGAGAGCCCAGCTCATTCTGGGGCTCAGAGCAAGGGTGAGCAGAAGTTGTGTACTGTGTCAAATATTGTAAGTTTTGCTGTAATGGTTTTGCGATAACATAGTTTGTTGATATTTCAGTTGATTCTGGAGCTTTGCAAAGGCACGGCTCGAGGTTCTGTCGATGCTCCGGTGATCCAGAGCTACTTGGATAAACTCCCAATAACCTCTGCAAACACAGATGTAAGTACAGTGAGGAAATTCATTTTTGAAAACAAATAATAATAATAATCTTAAAGTGACATGAATCTTATCTGTAGCAGTGCAGGGACGCAGAGGTGAAAGCAACAGAGTCCACTTTTATTGCACTTGTTCAGAGCCTGCTGAAGGATCCTGTTGAGAGAGCGTATTTCTTCCAGGTCAGACGGATTTTAATGAATTTCTTGTCTTGAAAATACTCACAATAAGTCCTGTAGTAAACTGACATTGAATGAACTCTTACAGGAGGTGTTCCCAGTGGAATATGGGCCACAATATGACGCCGCTCTACATGTGTTATTGTGGGAGCTGCTCTCAAAGCTGGAAAAGCTGCTCCCAGTACCAGATTAAAACAGGTATTGAATCAGTCCATCCAGATGTCTCGGGTTGTTTTTTCTTCTGTGCACAACATCACCATTTACCACAAACTGTGATTACAGACCACCGCCTGGTTCGGCTCGGCTCCTTCTGTGTTGGAGGAATGTGTCCAGTCCTCACCTGAAGAGCTGGGTTTAATCTTCGAGCACTACAAAAGTATAGGACTGCTGAAAATGCCATGTGAGTAGAGCTGAAATTATTTTGTCTTTTAAGTCAGATATCAAGCAAAAACACCAAACATTCTCTGGTTTTAGCTTCTTAAATGTAGAGATCTGCTTTTGCCTTTGTTATATCATTGAAACTGGGTAAAAATAACATAGATTTTCAGTTGTGTGATCCAATATTGAGTCTTGAAATTCCAAAATCGACCTTTGCATTCTTATATTTTCTCAGCAAATGTGTGTAAATTTGCACAGAATGTTGTGTGTACACTTTTTATAAATTTTTTATCAGCTGCATTAGTGGGGCTGGTATTGCTTTTATCTTGTCTGTCTGTCTGTGTCATCTTGGCAAAGTGAGGTCCTGGAGGCACCTAGGAGAGTGTAGTTGAGATCGCAATGATAGCTGAGTTCAAAAATGGGAGTGATCAGAGCAAGAAGTAGGCGCTGAGACTGGTGTGATCCCGTCCTTTAGTATAGTTCTATATACTGCCTGTTTTTGACCCAAAATTTTATACTAAGGAAATGTGGTTACAATTTAATTTATAATTGGCACTTTTATATTCAAAAGAAAACGCCATTGTTGGTTACAGTGGAATAAAAAGAGATTTAAGTTCCCAAGATAAATTCAGAGAAACTCTTTTAGATTTATGCAACATTGCAATTTATATTTTATGTTGCTATTGTGATTTCACATCAAATTAATTTATGAGTTTCTAAAATAAAATTTATCAAATCTTTACATCTGCACAAATATCCAACCCTATATATATATCACTGTAAGTTTAATACCTTTGCGTTGTAGACAAAAAGGTCTCACAAAACAACAATTTGAAGCTCTCACCTGGACTCTGGAAAAAATTGTAACAAGCTTTTTCTAAATAATAATAATATTTTATGTGTAGAGCACTTCTCATGGTACTCAAAGACACTTAATATTTGTTAAAAATGATCACAAAATAAACTACAAATAATTACAACAGGACTACAAGAAAATACAAACATTTAACCATCTTATGTTTTGTTGAAGAAACACTTAGGCGATTAATCGATAAAACTAATAGGAAAAGTAAAAGTGATCTTTAGTTACAGCACTACTTGTAAATACCTGAAGGCGTTTCCAGGAAGTTCCTTAAAATTGCAGTTTTTTAGTGAGAGTATCAGAACCAATTGGCTTCCTTCTGACAACCATGAAGCCTCGGAGGGCGAGGACTCATATTTTGGGCTGATATGACATAGCCAGCGGACATCCAGGTCAAGACTTTCTCTTCCATGTGCCGTAATTTTTGCTCTATAAACAGAAATCTACATATGAAAAAAAAAGAATATGAACATGTTGTCGGACGATAGCCGATGCATTCTCAGATTGCATTTTGACTATGCATTCCACTTCTTTACACTTGCTGTTTACAGTCATTCAAACATGATTGGTCAATATTACCCAGACTACAAACAGAAACCAGAACATTTCCAATACCAAAGTCTTGTCCCATTGTCCACAGATTCAGCACACATAATCAGAATCAGTTTATAGAGATTATTCATTCAGTGACTCCTTGTTTTCTTTTTTACAGATGGCCCTTCATCCACCATCGGCAGCTGCATCATGTCTGCTTTATCCATTCCTCCCTCGCAAAAGACAAACATCTCTATTGGACTGGAATCAATCCACAACTACGCTAATGTGCTAAACCCCGTCACTTTTGTCGGGACAGATCAGTACAGCGTCGTTGCTGTGTACACCGAGGTGGAAGCCGGAGGATCTGAAGTCGATGAAGAAATGATCGAGTCAGCTGAAGTGCAAGTTCAAACCGATTTCTACGAAGAGGAGATAGTGGCTGTGAGCGCAGATAACGCCGGCGATGAGGAGACGACCACCTTAAGGACAGAAGAAACAACTGAAACTGTGGATGTCGCCAAAGCTCTGGAGACTCTGACGAAAACTTTCGCACTAAGGAAGGAAAGCCTCGGGCAAGATGTATTGACAGGAAAGAGTAATGATTCATCCCTTAATGACGAGCCTGGACCAGGAAATGCACCAGAGGAAAGAACAACAAATGAAGGACATAAAACAAGCAACCAAACTGACGAGAAGAGAGAAAATGTTGAAGAGGTGAAGGAGGATTTTCAACACGGAGGCACAGAGAGCAACATGAACTCATGTACAGACTTGGAGGATGATCACGAAGCTTTTTCTGTCCATGAAGAAACGACAGATGTTCCCAGTGAGGATCCATTATCTGAAACACAACAGTCTTCCAGTTCAGAGAATGTGCGCCGATCACTCGTCTACAAATAAAATCCTCACCCAGCTGGCAGGAGACGTGTAAAATCCAGAGGTAACATACCAACAGTAACAAAAAAAGTCTTGAATGACGTCTATTTCCATTTTCAGCTGTGCCTTTTAGTCTTAAGATATTTGTCAGTTTTTCATTAAGACTTCTTTAAAGGATTTTGACATTTTCGGGACATTTATTAATCAGACGAGAAATCATTACCATTGTCATGTCTGTAGGAGGGCTGTTGCAGTGAAGGAATTTTCGCTGCAGTGATTGAGGGTGGCTCAAAAGCGAAATATGCACTGCCATTTTTTGTTTTTGTAAATTACTTCTTTATTCCGATTTGAGTGATTTGTAAATAAGCTCTATTGTCAGACTGATTTGGTAGATTGTTGCTTTTTAAAAGACAAACGATGACGCAGTTTAAAAACAATTTAAATACTTGTTAAATACAGAACACAGAAGGGCAATGAGACGCAATAAGAGGTGCGTAAGTAAGAGGTAAGTTATTGTGACAGCCACAGTCTGTACGCTAAACTGAGCTATTACCAGCAGACGCTTAGCTTAGCGTAGCATAAAGATGGGAAACGGTGTGAAAACATCCCCCAGCTATAAAGTAGTTCGGCATATAACCCCCTGAAAACCATGTGTCATTTTTACACTTTGTTTTGTGGACAGATCAAACAAGAAATAAAGCATTAATTAGTGAGCTTCAGAGGTGCTGTGAGGCAGATTTTTAGATTTGCACAGAGCCGGGCTAGCTGTTTTTTTTTTTTGCTAAGCTAAGCTAACCGACTGGTGGTGCTTGCCTTGTAGTGGTATCAATCATTGCATCTAACTCTGAGCACGATTGCAGATAAGTGTATTTCCAAAAATGTCAAACCATTCCTTTAATTGTTTCTTACTTTCTAATAATAGTATTTTTAAGTAAATATATATTGCTTCCTATTACTGTTCCTCCTTAGAAATTACAGGGATGAAGTACCATACTTTTTACTGTATTATTTGTTGTAACTCTTCACATATTATTTGTGAGACATTATTTAAACAGCATTTACAGTTATTTCCACATTATTTCCATTTTTGTGTCACCAGGAGCAAAGTTGATGTATCTCTCACCCCCTCTGTTATAGCCGTCAAAGGAAACGACAAAGGTAATATTGACATGGATAAGAGAAACATCTTACACCTTTTGAAATAAAATCCAAGTTTTACTCACACTTCTGTCTTTTATTACTTGCAGAAGGTTCGGATGAGATGATGTCCATCATCTTCACCTGCTCACAATGTCCTTTCCACAGCTCGGACAAAAACAGCCCTCCTCACTTCCACATGCAGAGTGTTCACTCTGAAGTGTACAGGACTCTCTCAGGAGCCAAATTTACTCCGTCTCCCTCCAGCACAGATGAAATATTTACATCCATTAAACTTTTACCCACAGGAAACACAGAGGGCAGCGAAGCAGAGCAGCCAGACAATCAAAGCAAAGTCAATGCATCTGAGTCCCAAAGCAAACAGAGGGCCCTCACGTGTGAGACATGCGGCAAGACGTTCACCCGGTCGTCAGACGTGAGGAGACACCAGCTCACTCACACCGGAGAAAGACCGTTTCTTTGCTCGCAGTGTGACAGGACCTTCCAGCACTCGTGGGATCTGGCCAAACATGAGAGTAAACATCACGGCGTGGCCATTTCTTTCTCCTGCCAGCTGTGCGGAGCTCCTTCGCTAACCTCCGCGCACTCACCGTCCACCACAAGAAGTCTCACTCACAGGAGAGCCAGCTTCCTCAGATCTGCTCCATCTGCAGCCACAGTTTCTCCACTTCCTCCGAACTGCTGGAGCACAGGAAGTCTCACGTCATCACCAAACGCTACATATGCCAGAAGTGTGGCGAAGGCTTCGATACCCTGCTCGCACGCTCCCAGCACCGGCAGATCCATCAAGTGAAGAGTCAGTTTAAGTGTCCACATTGTGAGAAGACGTACACTCGGAGATCTGATGTGAAGAGGCATCTGTCCACACACACTGGGGAGCGACCGTACCAGTGTAACCAGTGCAGCAAACGGTTCTCGCTTCGCTTTATGCTCATTAAACATCTCCGTGTTCACACAGGGGAGCGGCCTTTCCAGTGCTCCCACTGCCCCAAGAGGTTCACCCTGGTGTCTGTGCTGGCCAGACACGAGAGGATGCACACCGGGGAGAAACCGTTCCTCTGCTCTCAGTGTGGGAAGGGCTTTTTATCGCAGGGAGAACTTTCAAAACATCACAGGTCACACGTGGACGACAGGCCCTACTCCCTGCCCTCAGTGTGACAAACGTTTCAAAAGCAAAAAAACCCAACAGGAACATATCGTCTCCCACACCGGGGCCCGCCCGTACTCCTGCGCCTACTGCGGGAAGGGCTTCACCAAACCATACGCACTGACCAGACACAATCTCATCCACACAGGAGAGAGGCCGTTCCCGTGCGGACACTGTGAGAAGTCGTTTCTCACCCTCAGCGAGGCTCAGCTGCACCAGCGTATTCACACGGGGGAGAGGCCGTACCCCTGCAACATCTGCGAGCTCAAGTTCAAGAGCTCGTCAGAGCTGGCGCGACACAAGCGCAGCCATTCGGGGTTGAAGCCGCTGAAGCCGTACTGTGAGCAGTGTGAGAAAACATTCACGTCCAAGGCCAAGCTGAAGAAACACATGGAGACACACAGCGAGGAGGGAGAAGCAGCACAGTCTGTGGACTCTATACAGCCTGAGGAAAATATCAGTGATTAAAACAGTGAAAAAAATACAGGATGCTTGAGTTTAGATATTTAGCTTTTTGAAATGCGACAAGAACCGATCAGGAGAGAAACGTGTGTCCGCAACTACATGTCTTCTTGACTATACTGATTTCACTATCAAGTGTAGACAAAGTGTTGGCTGCTCAGCTATATTCATAAATACAGTGCACCTGCTGTATGGACCCAATGATGCAGAAGCAGTGCCAATCATACAGGTAATTTCATACAGCGGAAATATAGAGATTTGGATATCATGCGCCACTGAGCAACTTCCATAGGTATGAATGAAGCCCTGTGACCGATGCTGTATCAGGTCTCATAATCAAGTAATTCTGAAGTAACGAAAACATGTTTCCTAGTTTCAGGTGATTATACACTATTAAAAACATGGTTATGAATATTTTGTTCCATTTCTGCTTATATATCCCTCTACATCCTACACGCTGCACCTTAAGTGTCCTGATTAAATAGCTGTATAATGGAAAACATAAATATTGTGAAATAAGAAAAGTTGCGGGTTTTGCTAGGCCATAAAACCAAATCCTGTACGATGCCATACAATGAAACATACCTCTATGAAGTGTATGATGTAAAGCTTTTGCTGAGGCCTTTATTTCTGTCGTGTTGAATTGTCTTATACTTTAGAGCAGGGGTTGGCAACCTTTACTATTAAAAGACACATTATTTGCCAAAAAAAATGTCTGAAGCTGCAAAACATATAGGAATAAAGGTAACAGTCTAAATGAGCGTTCATTAATATGAGTGAGTAAGTAAGCTTGCTACTCTGCAGTGGTCTATCCTACTATTAAATGGAGAAACCTCTGTCCCTCCGTCCGTCCGTCTGTCTGTCATCATCCGTATTTTGCCATAAAGCATGTTTCTAAATACAGTGTGCATTGTTTGACTTACATTAATATTTATTACACAGTGCATTTACAGTGCACTGATTTTGCATCTCCTCTAATATACTGTTTTTGATTTATTATTCCTCTATACATAACACATCCCCGGGTGTGGACTAGTTTATAATTAATTAGTACTTTAATACTTTAATAAATTTAATAAACTTTTTAATACTTTAGTACTTTAATTTACTTTATCGTTGGTGGTGAAAGCAAATAAATCTGTCCACACATTATTAAATCCTCAATTTTCCTTCAAGCCTTAGAATACATAGTCAGCCTTGCTAGAGAGACTCCAGGCTAGCCACCGTGACTGAAGTTAAGTAAAATTTACCAGAAAAGGCACCAGATTGTAGACGTATGATGCACATTTTAGTTGATGAAACTTTAGAATATTTTTAATACCTCACTTTTAATTCAATATATAGGCTGCACATTTTTACAATTGTAAAATGCAATATTTACACAGGGCCTACAACAATGTCAAATGAAAATCAGAATGTTAAAAAAAAACAAAGGTCGTGCCCCACAAAAGGGTCACAGGCAGAAATCAGGAGATGATTTTTTATTTTTAAAGATATTTTTTGGGCATTTTATTGCCTTTGATGGACAGGGTGGTTGAGTGTGTGTGTGTATGGGGGGGTGACATGCAGCAGGGGGCCACAGGCTGGACTCAAACTCAGGCTGCTGCGGTAACAGCCTTGTACATGGGGCATCTGCTCTACCACTAAGCCACCGATGCTCCAGAAATCAAGAGATGATTAACAAGGATGTAGAAACAGAAAAACATATTCATGCTGCAAAAAACGAGATTTTATCATCTTAAGCACCATCACAAGCTTGATTTTTTTTTTTTTTTTTTTTAAATTGTGAAATGTCTTGACAACTATATTAGGTAGATTGCCATGCCATGTTTCATGTTTCCTCCGGATGAACTGTAATAACTTTGATTATTCCTCTAACTTTGCGTCCAGCACCATCATCAGGTAAAAAGTTTTTAAAAATACCAGCCATTTTTGGGAAAGACCACTGCGCTCAAACCTCTGGGTGCGTTGTCCAAAAAGAGTCCTTAAATGAATCAAAAAAAAAATGGGGGATCACACACCTCCAGAATAAAGAAAAGTTAGTTTATTTTGTCATCTTTTCTTAAGGCCTGTGAAAATTATGACAATTTAAGAAGGAATAATAATCTTTGGTGGAACTGCCATTATGACACATTTGACCTGTAACTCAGGTTTGTAAGCAGACAAAGCTTTGTTTTAAGGGTTACAAGTCAGAAAGGTTGGGGCGCTTCGCTTTAAGGTGTTTCCTAGATGTTGCTTTTATTGTGTCTGTTTCAAAAGGACAATTCTGCAGCAACCACAACAGAGGAGTGTTTCCCCCCCGCTCACCTCTCCTCCCCCCCGGCTGTATTTTCTTGGAGCTGCCTTGAAATCTCATCCTGCATGTGTCAGGTGATGTATTTCCTTCATTTCTGTCCAGAGTGCACATAAAACCCGGTGAGCTGGTGGTTATAGAGCAAAGATTAATTATAAACATCATAAACATAACCTCATTTCCTTTGCAGACCTCCGGCTGCCTGTTGTGAAATTCCCTCTCCCCTCACCCTGCTCACTGCTGTAGTCTTCACATTCTGGGGAACAAGGTACATAATCTGTATGTGTAACCTGGTAAACACATAAAAATCATTATACAAACTATTGTGGCCAGTCACAATTAATTTTTATGATTTTTTTTTAAATCCATAAGATATTTTCTATAGTCTATATGTATATGTAGGCCTATGTATATAGTATAAGAATAGTGGTTCTGCACATCCTTCCCCGCTTCCTGAATGGGTATTCCCCACTCAGTCATCGTGTTTATTTCATGCTTGTGTCCTTATAAAAGAAATCTATATAAATGTGTTTAATTAACTGAGAGGCTTTAATTAGTTCTGACAGGGGGGAGGGTTTATGGGAGGGAAGCCGAGGAGGAATCACCAGGATTAAATTGGCTGCATCATTTAACAGGGGACCAACAAAGTGCTGCGACAGTGCAGTCTGAAGGAGGGGTTTGAATATCTATTTTTAGCATTGCATATGTTTCTAAATGTATTTTAATTTGTTAATGACAAAAAGAGACATCCATAATGCGGTAAGTGGGGTTTTGAAAGAAAACGGTAAAATTGTATAAGTTCAAGCCAGTTTCTTGGGTCATGGTTGCACTTTACATTTTATATTTTATTTGACTAATACCACGGAAGGAGGATGTGGCCAAAACCACGCTGCATACAAAGCACACATCACAGGCGTACTGACCAACAGAAATAGTAATTGTGGTTCCACTTCCTAATACAAAAGCATACTTCATAAAAGGTTTATAACTGATAACTAATGGCTTTATTAATGTTAATAAATCCCTTTAGCTGTATTTTAGTCTTTCTTTTCATTAATAATGTAGTTATGCTGGTAGCCAAAGTAGATTTCTCAATTTCTACATGAAGTCTGCAGTTTTAAAGGTAAAGTTCTAATAGTAATTTCATGAAAAACTTATTTAAATTCACTGATTACAAGGGCATAGGTTTGCACCAATGAAATGGGGGATTTGGAGTCTGAAATTTTTGAGTATTAAACACTTAATTTCCTGCATTCTAGTGAATTTTATGCACCAATTTAATCATTTTCTGCATCAATTTATGGTGTAATTATCTTTAATTTTGTGTAATGCACATGCTCTAAATTTTGCATGTCACCATGTCCCCCCTAAATCTACTCTATTTAATGCTTATTGGTTTGTAATTGCCTGCACTTCAGAGTTGCAGTTAAGACTTTGCTCTTTTCATAAAAAAAATTCTCAACACAGCATGCTAAACTGTGTCACTGTTCTAATAAACGCAGTTATAAAGTGAGCATTTAGTGTGCAGATTTGAGATGGCATGATTTGTGTCTTGCATGTCTTTATACAGTAATAAAATAGGTCTGTAATTTTAAAAAGAATTTACTTTTAAATAGACATCACACATAAAAATCATTTATTTTCACATCCAGGTTATAGTGCTATAAACACTGGCTTTAGTCACGTCCTTGACTGTGGGGCTACTACCCTGTGTTTTCATTTGTCACTGTATCATAAAAGTTTAATATGGAAAAAGTTTTTACTTTTCACAAAGACATCACACACACCGTAGAGACAGTAGTACAGTTTTCCCCACTTCATTTATTCCACAAATGGATCATAGTAAAACTCAAAGGGATGTCTCCTCCACACCGAGAGAGGGTGTGCATGGGTGGATTTCAGGTCCTACTGCAATCACCTCTCGCCTCGACCAGAGCGAGGTGCAGCATGCAGCGAGCGGCCAGATGTCTGGATGGGACTAGCAGCAGAGGAATTTGAAGAGCTGGTGACCATGCAGGTGGAAAGAACGGCCGAAATAAACAAATAAATACGGCGGAGACAAGGGGGCTGTGGATGCCGATAACAGGACGACGCGACACCCATAAGTGTGATTTACAGTCCAGTCGGCGTTGGCGGTGTTGATGGCGAATTAATACTGGTCATAAAATAGTGGGGGGCTTGTGTTGCAGGAGGACGGGAGTGAAAGCACTGATAGAGGAAGGAAGAGAGGGGAGGAGTGTGAAGAAGAGAGAGGGAGAGGGGAGCAGATAAAGCCAGAGCCAGGATCATGAGTTCTGCACTGCCATACGACTCACTGTCAGCTCGGCCGAGTCCCAACAGACAAGCTTTGGACTGGGAACGCCAGCAGCTGGCTGTGCGACGACTTTCCTCTCCACGCAGTCTTGACCTGCTCTCTCCACCTCCTCTTCCTCGTCGACCCTCAGCGATCCCTGGCTACCTTCTGTCGACCTATCAAGAACAGGAAGAGCAGCTCCAGCACCAGCAGCAGCGACTGTCCTTGTCGGTGTGCTCAGAGGCCTCGCTGGCGCCCCCTGCACCTCCACCTGTGGGCGCTGCCCCACCCTGCTGCCGCCCAGCGGGAGTCATGCACCTCCTGCGCCTGGGTCTCATGGCCTTCAGCTGTCTCTTCTGGGCAGCAGGTTTGGCCATCTTCACCCTGGGTGTATGGGCGCAGATTTCCCTGGCAGACTTCATGCTGCTGTCTGCCAATCGCTACCCCAATGCACCGCTCATCCTTCTGGCCACAGGTGCAGCCATCACTGCCTGGGGCTTCCTGGGTTGTCTAGGGGTGGCTGCAAACCTACCATGCGTGCTCAGGGCATATGGGTTTTTTCAACTTGCTGCACTTGTAGCCGGTTTGGCAGCTGGACTCTCAGGTCTCTTCTACCGTGAGGACATTGCAGGAGGATTTCGCAGCGGCTTACAGCGAGCGGTGGCCGGCTACACCGAGGATGAAGGCCGTGCAGATGCATTAGACAGCCTGCAGAGGGCCCTGGAGTGTTGTGGAGCTGAAGGTTGGCGTGACTGGCTCTCTTCGGACTGGGCCATCCAGCATATGACCTTCCTGCCCAACGAGAACGGCACTTCGGTGTCCCTGCCGGACAGCTGCTGCATGAGGCGCAAGGGCTGCAAGAATCGACCTCTTCTGTCTGATGATATTGAAGGAGTAGAAGCTGCAGGGATCCATCCACACGGCTGCTTTCGCAAAGTCTTCAGTTTGGTCAACGACAACGTCTTCCATATCGCTGCCACTGTGTTGGGATTGGCCTTCACCCAGATTGGAGGCATCGCCCTGGCTTGTCTGCTGGCCAACAAACTGGCACCAAGACAACATCGACGTGTGGTGGCACATTAAGTATCAATGGTCAATTTGTAATTTGTAGATAATTATGACTGGAAGTGAACTATGCCCCTAAAGAGTAATAGAGTTGCAGAGTGTTGGGAGTTATTTCAGAAGGCCAGGTTTCCGGGAGTAAATGTTCCATCTGTTTTCTGACAGTGTCGGGTAATTGGCATTTGAAGGGCATTGGCATGGCTTGGATGGGCATTAAAACTTTTCCCACACAAGTCTTTAACTGCTTTATGAAAATTAAAATGCATTGTTCTCTAACAAAACGGTCAAAGGTGCAAAGCTTTGTATGCAAAAAGGTAAAGCGAGAAACCAACTGCAGCATCTGTTTAGCATTTCGAAAAGAAATTGAATAGTTTTAAAGCCGACATTTTGTAGAAATCTGATTCTGATAATACATCCAGCAATTAAAATCAAATTACTTTTAGTTTCTGGGTCAATTTAGATGATTTGAGCGACTATGCCAAGTTCTCGAGAACTGCCGTTAGTAATAAGTACAACAGATGGTCATTTCATCAACCTATATTGTTGAATTATCTATTGTAAGACACATTAAGGATATCATTAGGAGGGCACTTGCCAAAGCCAATAATCCAGTCTTCTATGGCAGTGGTTCATAACCAGGGTTCCAGGGACCCTCACAGGTCCTTGAGGGAGCAGCAGTGGGTCCCAAGAATAAAGAGAAATAGTTTATTCTCACTATTTAATTCATTATAGAAGTGAGCCCAATATAAGTAAGAGGCATAAGAGTTACTATTCTGATCATAAGTATCACTTCCTCCATGGTTATATCCTCAACTGTAATGGACATCTATAGACTTCTGGTCTTAGTCATACTCTAACTCAGTGATCCCCAAGTGGTCTGGCCACGGGGTCCAGATTTCTCCTTAGTCATTTGTTCAAGGTCCACACAGTTCAGTGTATTCGGCGTCATACTTGCGTTTGATCATGTCATTGAGCTACTTTGCCGTCTTTGTCATGTAGCTGTCCGTTAGACACTCACTCTACAGCAGGGAGTGGGAATTCAAAGTAAAAGCTATGTGCCGGAAATTCTTCGTTTATCTGCCCCATGGTTTGGATCTGCTCCAAAACTTATTGGGTTCTTCCAGGGCTCATACCACTCCCTTCCACTAAGTTTTGTGGAAATCCAGCCAGTAGTTTTTCTGTAATCCTGCTGACAAACCAGGAAACCGAACCGGAAACAGAACCTCCGTGGAAAAGGTAAAAATGCGAAATTAGCGTTAAAAAGCAACTCCTTACACTTTGCAACTCTCTTGCATTCATTGTTTGTCTGACTTTGTTTTCTGCACAATTTTACAAACTGCATCTTTAATTCAGTCAGGGTGGGGTGAAAGGTGTGTCCATTTGATACCTGCAAAGAGGAAGTCTGACATCACAAATTAGGGTGGGACCAGATTGGGTAACACACTGTTAATCTCATACACTTAACAGTAAAATGTGACTTTGTCCCCTGATTTTGTTTCAGAAATGTTTAAATACTAGCATGGATTGATATGCTTCATTATAGAATGTAAAAGTAATCATGTAGGGTTAAACTACTCTCATTTGATCCTTGGATTTAACGCATCTCACACCTGAATGCACAGGAATGTTCACCAGCAGTTTTCCACTTCAGATGACTCAGCCTGTGTTCAACAGATGTTGGTATCTGCATCACTTAGTGTTCCCATCACAAAGAATACACTGTGCTAGAATGGTGCTTCTGAAAAGAGCTTGATAATCTATTGCTGTCTGTGGTATTATGTGCTGTTTATACATCTGACAGGCTGTAACGTTGAGGTGCTTTGGTAAAATGATGACTGCTTTTTCTTCCAGATGTCTTTGTGTTGCTAGAGTTTGTATATTCTGAAGCACAAGATTGTTTTAAATCACTGAATATTGTCAATAACACAATTGAACATTACTTCTTAAATGCACACCTACATTGGCATGAACCAAATATTTTATATCCCACTACCAGCATGAAACTTGCTCTTCTTCAACATCTAACTCAAGTTGGCTTAAACATATTAACATGTTGGAAAATATCTTTATGTGCTTTCTTGTTGAGAGTTAAAAAAGGTGAATGATACCACTCTCATAAATATGAAGGTATTGCTAGCAGGTGATTAGCTTAGCCTAGCATAAAGACTCAGAGCAACTAGTCTAGTTTTGATTTATTTATTTATTTATTTATTTATTTATTTTTTTTGGAGTAATTTGTAATTATTTATTTTATTTATTGATTTATTATTATTATTTATTATTATTTGTATTGCTAAAATAGGCTATTGAATGCACTGTAATTAATCTAAAGTAGGATATATAAAACTATGTCCATAGGTTGTAACATAGGTTATTCAGATACATTTTAATTGTAGAGTTGTCGCGTTGAGCAAATTAATCCTATATTTGTCATGCAAACTCGTAATTTAAAGAATCAGATCTCCCAAATTCAAAATTTTCTATTCATGCAGGCAACAAAATCTAAATGTTATGTGAGTGATAATGATTTTTTCATCTAGGTCTCCTCAAAAAATCTTATTTCTTGTCTTGTCTTAATGTGTTTTATCATATAAACGTATTACTTGTGTTTTAAGACTATTATGCACTGGGATGATTCACATGCATTCACCTTCCTTCCAGACTCAACATCATACCTCTCCTATACAGGACAGGCATTTTTATCGCTCTTGTAATTGTAATGTATGATATATACTGTATCTGTATAATGTATTCTCATAATAACCAATGGTGCAAACAAGCATGACTGAAACTGTAAACTATATTTGTCAACAATAAAAAAAAAGTCTTTGCCTCATTACAGCATATGATATTGATTCGACACCGGGAATGGGAATGTCAAGGTCTCCTGCCCTTGAATTGTATTAAATATATAAATAGCAGCAGCATTCTTTACATGAAAGGTTGATGTAGTATTGAAACAACAAACAGTACAATGTTGGCACAGGCACATTTGAAGTGTGTAATGTCTAATAAACATCTTGTGACATATAATAAAGAGGACTTTTTGGGATTTTTAATGTGATTTTTTTCCTCTTTAAAATGGAAATAAGTAAAGATTATAACCCTCATCCTGACAGATGGTAGGTTCGAGCCTCCTGTCTGCATTTTTAAGACCTTGAGAAACAGCTCTAGCTTTTTATTTTATTAGAGAGGCCACGCTGGACATGTGCCAGAGTGGTAAATTCTGAGCGCTGGGAGTGGTCCATTCTCAATGAGACCTCTGGTCGCCGGGCCAATTCTGAGTTATGGCTAACTGAATGACATCTCATTTCTACCACCTGAGACAACGGTGATTACATCTGCCCTTGAAGGGAGACAACAGATACAGATGACATGGCTGAGCGTGACTAAACACAACGGCGTGACCCATTATTGATTAGTTTATGGAGCAGAAAATCATGAACTGTATCCTCTGCTTGAATTGGACAAGTTCATTTTCATAATTCATCACATAGATTACTTAAAACCAACATACAGTATATCTACACAGACGCAGAGAGGCTGTGGGCTGTGGCCTCTAAACAGTGACTACCATTTTCATGACCTAATTTATGGTATTGATTAGCCTACATGCTCTAACAAGGCTTGCGGATGCTTTCTGTCTGATTGCACTGTCCTTGTTTAACCCATTTTGCCTGAGGTTGCTGCATCCCCACCAGCAGTTTCACTACACTAAAGAAGAGCTCTGGGAGATATTCAAGCAACACCTTAAGTCAGGGAAACCACAAGGGGCCTTTTGCTCGTAATACCTCTGAAAACTATTTTGGGTCAGGCACTTTAATGTGCAGTATTTATAGCTTCTTTTTTACCAACACAAATACTCAGTGGAAGGGACACAAAATGGTCGCAAAGATATACTCACTATCAGATCTCCATAGCCCCGAAACACGCCCTTAAGAGAAAGAGCTCAGAGGAGAACGTATATTAACTTGATTAGGGACATTAAGCATCACAACATTGGTAAATTAAAGGATTTACATGTATGCTAACCTGCATTACTACATGCAAAACAAATTTGATTCATAAATCATAGAATTAGTTTTCCACTTTGTATGATGATTTATTCAAAGATCCAGTGTGTAGGATTTAGGGGCATATATTGACAATCATTGAATATAATATAATAGCTATGTTTTCTTTAGTGTATAATCACCTGAAAATAACAATTGTGTTTTCATAAACTTAGAATGAGCTATTTATATCTACATAGGGTCTATAGGGGGTCTTCATCCATGGAGTCTGCCATGTTGCACTGCCATGTTTCTACAGTAGCCCAGAATGGACAAACTAAACACTGGCTCTAGATCGGCACAGTTTCACTCCAAAGTCGTCGAAATCCAGCGCTTGGGCAGCGACTTGCTGCATCAGAAACCCATGAAAAAAGGCATCCTTTAACATCGGCATGATATGGGACCAGTTGCCATTATAAAAGCGCTTGGTGGCGTCAGCGTGAAATGAGGCGGGGCAAGAGCGAAAAGTTCGAATGGGGCGGGAGTTGTGGTGGATGGGTCACGGACGCGGACTTTCACCCAGGAGAGCGGTGTTCGTGTCCCATGAGATTCTAAAGCCAAACCCTATTTTTTTTTTTCCTAAACCAAACTATGTGCGTTTGCTGTTGAAGGAAAAAAAAGTCAATTCACGGTGCTGTACTGTGAAAAGGTTGGAGTGAGAATGTGTTGATTTGTAAAGTGAAACCTCCTAAGTCTGTGTTTTTAATTGGCTTGAATCGCGTGGTCCATTTATTTTGGAGAGGAAGAGACCTTCGCGATAATCCGGGTCCCAGTAAAAACCTCCTTAGCAATGAACTCTGAAGGACTTCTAACCTGGAGGAGCTTCAGCTGGTTGCAATCTGCAATCCTCACCACTAGATGCCACTAAATCCTCCCAAATCTTACACATTGTTCCTTTAAATTCCTTAACACCCTTTAATATATATTAAAAACCATTACCATTAAAAGTGTACAAAAAGCGTTTTTGTGTATTTAAACATGTTTTCAGATTGTGAAGCTGCTAAAATAAACATGGCTTCAGGCTCTCTTTGCAGATGGGTGTGTCTCTAAAGCCTCAGTATGCCTACTGAATCTGATAACACGGATTTTGGCTTGCAGCACTTACTAAGGAACTAAGGAATCCACCCTGTAGTCTGGATACATGTCCTCCGGAATTTAGCCTGGATATGTATAAATTGACCCTTTAAGTTTGAATATTTTATTCAGATACATGTTCAGAGTGGATGGTAAGATAATTAACCAAAATATATTTAGAAGAATGTAAACTTGTATGTGTTTGGATTTCTTTTTAAAATCGTTTTACATGATTTATTATGGGGGACAGTGTAGGCATTTACCTCTACTCTCCGCCTCTTTAAGTCTGCCCTACTTCTGACTCCTTTTGGTCCCTTGCCGTTTGCACAGCAGCCTGTACTCTGCCCCACATTTTTATTTGGCAATTCGCACCGCCGCTCGCTCGCACCGTCGCTGCGTAAAAGCCGCCGCGCTGAGCTTGGAAATGTAGTTGTTATTACGCACAGCGAGGTCTCCAAAATGGACTTAAGATCCGAGCTCCTCAAGTCCATCTGGTACGCTTTCACGTCGCTGGACGTCGAGAAGTGTGGGAAAGTGTCCAAGTCGCAGTTAAAGGTAAGCGGGAATGTTTGTGGTCATTTTCACATCAGGAAGTTGACAGCGAGGGGCGTCCGCTGGACACAGAAACAGACTTTTAACTGTGCTACCTTTTCCTTTAAATCACTTTTCTGGCTAAACCAAAGTATCTATAGTTGTCTGTATATGTTTTTGAAATACTAACTGGTAGGCAGCTCTGTGAATCAGCGTTGTACTAATGAACAGCTCACACACTAACGCCCCACAAGCTCACTAACATATCAAATATTTGAGAAAGTTTCAACACTTCATCCAGCAAACACAGAACCTGCTCAGATTGTAGGTGAGTCTCAGCTTCAAGCTCAAAGTCCAGTCTTTCTCTGTGGCCCAGAAACACACAGAGTGACATAATACCATCACTGCCAGTGATTCATTAAAAGGCATGACAAAGAACAGCGAGTACAGATTATTTTGCAGTTTTCCCAGGCAGTGAGTGTTCGCTCTTTACTGTCATGTTGGTTTCCACCCAGTTCTTACATGTCTGCCTGAGCCAGAGGAATCCAGGGAAATAGCAGAAAGCTGTCCTGACATGCTGAGGACCAGCTGTCTGTGGCTGTGGCTCTGTGTGTGTGTGTGTGTGTGTGTGTGTGTAAAGAAATATGAAGTGCACAGAGGAAACCTTGAGACTATGCGTTTACATGCACTAATAGACGACTGTATCTATATATGTGTATGTATTTGTGTTGCTTCTTCAGGTGCTTTCCCACAACCTGTACACAGTGCTGAACATCCCACACGACCCGGTGGCACTGGAGGAGCACTTCCAGGATGATGATGATGGGCCAGTGTCTAACCATGGCTACATGCCCTACCTCAACAAATATATACTGGATAAGGTACTGTGGCTGATGACATCACATCCTCACTGGCAGTTATAGAAATACAACAATGTGAAGTATCAATTTATACATGTTTTATTTCTTTTATTGAGAGAGAGTTCACTGTGTGTGTTTATATAAATATATATATATGTATATATACAGTATATATATGTGTGTGTGTGTGTGTGTGTGTGTGTGTGTGTGTAGGCTAAATATAATGATAATGATACACAATAATTGTTCTCTACCTCTTAAAATCTCCATTATGTACTGTAGATTTCCAAACTTTGGGAAGAATTTTGTAATATTTGTTTGAGAATTGTGCCATTAAAATAGTATAGCCTATGATCATTATTATTATTTATTCAATTTTTATTTTTATTTTATTTTATTTTATTTTATTTTATTTTATTTTATTCTATTCTATTTTATTTTTATTTTATTCTTGTTATATTGATACTCCTTATAGGTCTATATGATGTTATTTAGTGGCAAAAGATGCCTGTAAAAAACAAACAAACACAAAACACTACATGATCACTGACAAATAACAGTTTTATTTTCAGAAAAGCTTTAAATATTTCATTTTATATCCTGTAGTACTTTTTCCCTGTATTGTATTGTATCTAGGTTATTTTTATTGTTATATAGTGTTTTTGAATTTGTATAAAGTGCACTATAAATAAAATTATTATTGTTATTATTATTATTGGGAATACTTATATTATTATTATTTTACCTAGACCCTATTCTCTCATGTTTTTGTGAGAAAGAAAAATGGAGATAATTATTTTTAAATTGGTCCATCACTGTAGCTGCAGCTATGGCTGCAATGTAATCCCTACAGGGAATGGAGCACCAGTTTACACTCATTTAAAGTTCTTGTTTTTGCCACTGACTGGCTCACATTGTTATTAGAAGTGTCTGAGATTAAATACTTCTCCTTACCTTTTGCCGGTCTGCTTGTTATTGTGACCAGGTCTCGTTCTGAAATTTCGCGAGAGGTGACTTTGTGCTGGAAAGCAACAGTGGAAACATTGGTGAAGGTTGGAGAGACTAGTGCCAGGGAGACATTGTTGTGTTGGAGTACAGACAGTGTAGCTTAGTGTTATGTAAAAGATTTTCAGTGTCATGGCTGAGTATGTAGCTGATATCCACAATATGGGAAAGTCTGCAAGAATGAAACTTCTCCTTGAGCAAGTCTTGGTCACAATCACAAACAGATCTGGTCATTTGATTTCTCTTTAGGGTCCTTTCTGTGATGTCATCAGACACTTCTAGTAACAATCTGAGCCCATCAAGGACAGAAACACTTTTAGTGGACGTAAATTGATAGTACTGATTATACTGCGGCCCGTTTGTTCTCTCTCACAATACTGGACCATCTCCATCACACACTTAGACACTAAAATACAGTATATATACTTTATAATGTTGTCTGTCTTTTCAGGTCAAAGACGGGATGTTTGACAAGGAGAAGTTTGACGACCTGTGCTGGATGATGACCATGAAGAAGAACTTCAAGGGGCTACCACAGGGGGCGCCGATATCGGAAAGAGACTGTTTCAAGCTCTTCTGTTTGTTCAACCTCCTGTCTGAGGACCGCTACCCGCTGGTGATGATACCAGAAGAGGTAAAACGTGCCGATGATGGTGTGCAACAGGGATTTGTGGTAGGAGCAAATTGATTTTAGGGATCTGATGGAGACTCAAGTCCAAATGCAAACATTTTGACACAGAACAGTGAAAGGAAAGTCTCATGTTTTCATTTAAAATATGCAAAAATTCCTTTCTTAACATTCACAAGGCATCAACAGATTAATAGAGCAACAGTTTGCTCAGAGAAAAAAGGCAACAGCCACTTTCACTGTGATCTCCTAATTGCCTCAAAGACATATTAAGTTTAATATAAACCCAGCTTGTGTCCAACAAAGTCAGACCGTCTTACATTTTATCACAGTAGAAAAAAAACGCAAGTGCAAGTAAGTACGTTAATGAGTCTCTTCCTTCCGCCACTTCCTCCGTAATGCTTTTGGTTTCCTGTCGACAGAGACAAAAATAAACTGCTTTTGTGCTATCAGCGCAGTAGCTTTGTAACAGATGTACACCGATACTATATGTCATTAAAACCGTCAATATTATTTTCTGCAGTCACTGACAGTATTCTAACATGTCTTTAGGTGGAGTATCTCCTCAAGAAAATCTCCACAGCGATGAGCCAGGAGTGGGATGGGAAGCCATTGGAAGATTTAATATCCCAGCATGCCACAGTGCGGGAAGAGGACATGTCTGTGTGGACCTTCCTGGAACACATGGGGGCAGGTCGGCTGCTGAGGGTCACCAGCGCTGAGGCCTTCAGTCTGGCTTTGGATGAGGTCTTTCTGGAGATGTATCACAACGTCCTCAAGAGGGTAAGAGAGTGTATTGTGTTCGTCGTCTCCTCGCATGTCGTTTTTGTATTATATTACTTATTTTCTGTCCCTTGTGTCCAGGGTTACATGTGGAAAAAGGGACATGTACGCAGGAACTGGACTGAGCGTTGGTTTGTGCTGAAGCCTGCCTCCATGGCTTATTACGTCAGCGAGGACTTAAAAGACAAGAGAGGGGAGATCCATCTGGATAAGAGCTGTGTCGTAGAGGTGGGTGAGGAAATGTGATGTAAATACTGAAGGTGTAATTATGTGCTGCGCAGGCGAATGTTCAAACAAACTCATTTACAGCACGTAAATCCCTCATCCTCGTATTTTGATACCATCAAGCCGAACTATGGAACGTGCCATTTTCTGAGTGTCCTTTTTCTGTTTCAGCCTATCGCAGACAGGGAGGGGAAGCGCTGTCTGTTCTGTGTGAAGACTCACAATAAAACCTTTGAGATGAGTGCGTCTGACCAGAGACAGAAGGTGGAGTGGATTCAAGGTGTGTTGGTGTGTATAAGTATTAGCAGACAGAGTCAGGAATTAGATTTTGACTGTAGTGATTTATCATGTGCACGTCACTAGTGGCTTCTTATTTAATAACATACAATGTAGGAAATGCAAAGGCATAATAACAGAGTAAAAAGATGAGGCTGTTATGAATATCAGCGTCTTTCTCAGACATATTGTAAAATCATGAAGAAAAACTGTACAAGACTGGAGTTAAAATATATTGTCTTACCATCTACCAAAAATTGAACTTCCGTGGCCTCGACCATTCCTGAAGAACGTCAGCAAACACACCACAACCATGGATATAAAAAGAGAATTGGAGACGTGGTTGGAGGTGGGGTCCCATTTATTCCTATGGAAGTTGCTCAGTGGTGCATGAAGCCAAAATAGTTTGACTTCCCAGGTACGAAATTACCTGGATCTACCGCACTGTGGGGCCCAAACAGGCTGGAGACTAACGACGGCCAAGTGGCTAATGTTCCCTCGCCGAGCGGGTAACATCTGGTTTAGCCCTCTGCTAACTTGAATGTGGATAAAAATTATTTAATTCTGAGGCTCTACTAGACTTAAGAAATGTTGGCGTTAATGGAACAAATCCTGAAGCAAGCCATTTTGTGGGGATTACGACACTTATAAAAATGGATCCACTGATTTACAAACATCTCTTCCACAATGTAAGTCTAATGGAAAAAGCCTGGCGCTGTTCATGGCGTTTGGTCACAACGTGTGAGCTCTGAGCTTTCAGAAAATTTTCACTTATGAGGTTTTGAATAGCACAAAAGGAGGCATTCATCTCATGAACACAGTTAGTACGACCCCATTTGAAAGCAGCAGTAGTAGCTGTAGTAGTAGTTGTTATTATTACACTTCTGTTTCTGCACAAGGTCAATAAACAAGAAATAATGTCTCTTAGTTTCCAGTCTTAATGCTAAGCTGAGCTAACCAGGTGCTGTCTGTAGCTTCATAATTAGGTACAGACATTAAAATGGCATCAGTCTTCTCATCTAGCTGCAACAAAGCAAGTAAGAGTATTTCCCAAAATGTCAAACTATTCTTTTGCGTAAATTCGTGGTCATGTCTTATGATGTCTGTGTCAAACACTCATTGTTTTTGGTGTTTGCTGCACATCCTAAACATCATCATATTGGACTTGTTAAAGTTTGTGTATATGAAGTTTGTCTTTATCTGTTCAATCATGGTAGTTATCACAGCTCCGTCTGTTAATAACAACATTATCTGTGGTCACCGAGCACATGAATAGCATCCTGTTTGTTGAGTTTCTTCCTGTTTTTAGTGGTCGTTGATGGATGTAAGTCATGGTGAGGGTGGTATGGTGAGGATTGTTCGACAATTCAGTAAGAAAATGTACAAAAGATCAAATTAAAGTATGGCTACAAGTATTTATTTTTTATTTATTATTATTTCCGAAGAACGGATCTGTAGATCTTTTTTTGTCCTGCTCTTTTTATTGGGGTTTTCAAAGTGAAACAAACAGTGGCAGTGGTATAAAATCATTTGCCTGTAGATCTTTTTAAATTTTCCTACAGTTTCCCAGAGCCCAAGGTATCATCGTCATGGGATGAGATACAGTTTGTCTTTCTGCCTCCTCTCCAGCTATTCAGACAGCCCTCCGTCTCCAGGGCGAGGGCAAGTCCTCCCTTCACCAAGAACTCAAACTGAGGAGGCGAATGCAGCGGGAACACAGCCACCGGGAGCGCAGCAGGAGCAGCCGCAGCAGCCGGAGCAGCTGCAGCAGCCAATCAGACGACTCCAATTTCCAGGAGATTGAGAAGATGGAGAAAGAGAAGGACAGACAGGATTTAGAGATAGAAAGTATTATACAGGTGAGAATCAGTGGCGGGATGGTTACTGTACTCGTAGCTGAGTTTTAACCTTTAACCTTTAACATTTATCTGTGTCTTGCAGCACGCACGTGAGTTAGAGACCAAACGAAGGGAGGCAGAGGAGAAAGAGAGGAGGAGACAGAGGGAGGTGCAGATGGAGCTGGAGAGACAGCTGAAGGAGGCCGAGACGGTAGATTTTACAGACGAATACATTTATTTAAATTTCACTGAAATGGGATTCAGAGTCCTGAAAACAGCACAATAACACTGGCATTATAAAAGTCAGTGAGTTTTAGTGGTGGAGGAGCGGTAATGGCGTTCCTGGAAAAGGTGATTCAGGAATAGGTCACCTCATGTGTGTGTGTGTGTGTGTGTGTGTATATATATGTGTCTCCTCCTAGTTGAGAGACAGCATGCAGGCAGAGATGCAGGAGAAGGAAAAAGAGGCCGAGCAGCAGAAGAAGAGGATCCAGGAGTTGGAGCTGACGCAGCGGAAACTGGAGGCTGCTCTCAACATGGAGATCCAGGCGCGACTGGAGGAGGAGAGGGCGAGACAGGAGCTGGAGAGGTGATAAACAAACACACCCACTGTACACCCATTATACTCTGAACCAGATGTTTTCAAAGTCTGACAGTGTGGTCCCTCTCTACCCCGAGTGCCGAGTTTGCATGTTCTCCCTGTGTCAGCGTGGG